>JAQPPZ010000348.1:6000000-6610246 GCA_028583015.1 Wollemia nobilis | reverse complement strand
CATCGTCAAGAATTTTAATGGTGAGAGATCTACTATTTTGAAGAGGCACCTCTACCAATTAATCAGTTATGACTTATCCTTTGATGGAATTTTGTATTATGAAATCTATCAATAGCATGATCCACTTTGCAGTATGTGTATTATGATATGTCTTACTCATCATATATTACAAAGGATTTTGTTTTGATATCACATACGTTGTATGGATCAACATGTAGTGGTGCAATTTCTTTATAGTAAAGACCATCGCTAAGCACAACATTTCTATGTATGCATATCCTAGCTCATAACTTACCAAAGTATGAATGATATAATATATCACTTGTTCTTTGTCTTGCACATTCTTTTGAGCTAACATAGTTACCAAAGAAAAATTGCTAGCGGATATATATAGCATGAATGGTACGTTTGGCCTTGGTGGAGCTAATACTGGTGACTTTGCTAGGTACTTTTTGATTTCAGCAAAAGCTTGTTGATATTATTCATCCCAATGGAATGGGACCCCCTTGTGTAGCAGTTGATTCATGGGTTAACATTTTTTTGATAGTTGTGTGATGAATCGCTTTATGGATGATACTTTGCCCTGTAAGCTTATGATCTATCCAAAAAGCATGCACCTATCTAATAGATCAATCAAAATCAATATAAAAGCATGAAATGAGAAACAAGGTTGCATATGACAATAAAATTGATGCTTCTTTTATTAATATTGGGAATTAATTTTCAATTACAATCATGCCCCTCTTAGGGTCACCCAAATATTGATACAATCAATACAATTTCAAAGCCCCCAACGGGGTAGGCATAACATTAATGCTCTCTAAATAGTTGCAAACTGCTCTAGGGTGGAGTTGACCCTCTTCTTCATGTTGAGGAAGGTATTTGATAGTTGAACCTCCTTTAGACCCGATTCCCTATGGTCAAGAAACAATAGAGAAACATTAAAAGCACTGGGAACCTCTCATGATGAGGTCCTTTGAGGAAATTGAACACGAAGATGCTATAAACATATGAAATCAAGAAAGCATACAAAATGTGTTAAACCTATGTTAAATTTATAAATATTCCTAGATATGCATAAAGGAATAATACAACTAACTATCTCATGGCCTACTTATGTGAAATAAAGCATGAAAGCATGTAAAGAATCCATTAATGTCCTAAATGCTATAATGAAGTAAATATACTCAAATATTTAATATGATCAATTAAATTCTCTAAAATACCAAATAAAGCATTAAAATGACTAATCTAACTTAGATGAACACTCTACAAAAAGAACAGTAAGGGGATCTTACACTTGTTGCAAACTGCAGCTCAAATGAGCGGTCTACACTGTAAACTACAGCTGACAGCCGCAGGGAGCAACTTAGTAGTTTTTCCCTCCAATTCTAGGGCTATGGACTTGATTCTCCTTGTCAAATTGATGATCAAGGGTCACCTAAGTTTCGCCTAATAGGTTTAGCGATTGAATTTCTTGATAGGGCCTCCATTTTCTTGAATTGGCATTTCTTGAAGTTCTAGCTCCTTAGGGCATCCATGGCATGAATGGGCATGATGCTTAATTAGGTGACAATTGAATAACAAAACTCCCTCACAATGCCCTCAAGTGAGTCCATAATATGATAGGGCTTTGCTACTTCAATCTCCAATGCTTGCTCTCTCACTATTGTGACAATGCTTCGCTATCAAAATGCACTATATCATTGCCCTAATTCAAAGGGATACTTATAGGACTACCCAAGGGCTAGGGGTGGCTTCATGGAGAAGCCAAGATCAAGAAGGGGTGGTTAGGACAGTTGGATTGGAATCTTCTATCCTTTAACCACATTCTTCTAGAACAAATGGCCATTTAAACTGATTTGGCTCGGATGAAGACCAACTGAACTTTAGTTAAGATCACAGGTGACAACTACGGTTCAGACTATAGACCATAGGACTTAACCATGGTTCAGACTGTAGACTACAGGTCTCAATTGTAGTTCAAACTGATTAGGCCAAGGAGCCCAAATTGAGTGGTTAGAACCACTGATTTAACTTGGAGTTTGTCCAAGATCTTCCATATGGTCTTGTAGCATGTCCATATGAGTAGTTGCCTTCGATATGACGCATTTTAGGTATCTAAAGATGTCCCTTTTGAGATGCATTGTGAGATAAAACAATGTTGACCAAAAATAGACCTCCTAAAATGATGTCAAAGGTTCTATGATGATCATTAGTTGGATCAAAATTAGATGCCCCAGGTCCTGCAAAAGGACGTGCATCCTAGAATCATTTCTTCCAACTAGGTGAAAGGCTTAAATTTGAAAAGCTTGTGCCCATCTCATCTCATTCGGTGTGGCTGTGCATTCCATAGGTATATTCTAACCCATAGATCTAAAATATGGAGAACAATAAGAAAAATTCATATTTGCTATTTTCCCCAAGCAAAGGGGTAAGCTTATGATAGTCATTGACAATGATTCGTAAGATGAATGTAATTTTGACAAGATCAAGGGATCTACAATTTTTGGGATCTTCTACTGATTTTGATTATGATTATGATATTATGACTACCCCCTCAAGTGACGAGTTGATGAGGGTAATGACAATGAATGAAGCGACGAGGTCGCTTGAACACTATGAATGATCTGAAAAAATTTAGATTTGAGCATTTTAATTACTTGGCTAAGCCTAGTTCAGCTTATGATTCTAACTATTAAAGGTAATTGCATATTTCTATCCCATGGAGTAGTCAGGCTATGATAGGCATCTTAGAGAATTGAAATGATACAAATCCAATTAGTTTTTGTGTTGAATCAATGTGTCAATGATTTGCTGAAAAGATGTCATAGGAGAAATGACATGAAACGCCTCGTTCCCATGGAGCAGTCCAGCCTTGAAGGCCTTCTTCGAGATTGAAAAGAAGCATATCAAATCAACGATGACAATTTTTCTCCAAATGTCCTTATGGTTATGTACTCATCTCTTCAGATTGCATGGAGCATCAATTGTTCCAACCGTCAAGTGTATAGGGTAAATAACTGAATACAAGGTGCATTTGGCTTTTGATTATTTTAAATGTTTTTGTTAATTTTAATTTTTTTTAATGATCCTGGTGCTTGAACATCACCAAATTTAAAAAATTGAATGCTTTTATTGAGATTTGATCAGTTAGGAATAATTGATTTATCATTTAAAAGCTTCCCACGATGGGATTTAAGTGCATTTAATTCTAGTTGCGAACCACGGGTATCGTCTGTAGTTAAAACTTTCAAAATTTGGGAACCATAGGTCAGTGTTGTGGGCGGAAAACCCTAATTATAGGGTCATGGGTGTTAGCTGTAGTCCGTCAAAATTAGGATAAGCTATAAATATTTTTCCCATTTTCAAAATTTCATTATTGTCTTGCAAGAAACTGCATTTCTAGAGAGCTCTAAGAGGTGAGAAGGATTTCCTGATCTAGAATGCTGCTAGACCTCTACCCGATATTGCACTCACACCTTAATGGGGGACCCTGGATAACCCTCCACTAGCAGAGGCCACGGTGTGGGCAAGGTAACTTGAAATTGATTCCTCGCACTCATTTACCAATTAAAATGAACCACATTAATTATTGCGGTAAATTAATCACACTAAACTATTGGCAATGAACCTCACCTTAGACTAGGCTAGTTTAGGTTTAATTTTTTTGGCTAGTTAGGCTAGGAAGTGACCCAAAATGGGTCTCATTCCCAGAACGTAGCTGGTAGCGACGATTCTCAATTGGAAGATTGGGGATTGCAACTATCATCTGTGGTTAGCATTCAAATTGCAACGATAAAATTTTGACTTCATGCGGACCGCAGGGTTGACCCGCGGTTCCACAACTTTAGATTTTTTTTTCAAATTTTTTGATTTTTTCTAAGGTTTTATGGAAATTAATGCCATTTATTACACTTTTGAAGTACTTTTATGATGTTTGTGATTTTTATTGATCACTTTTGACATGTTTTTATCATTTTTAACAATTTTTAAATTTGTTTGACATTTTTAAGGTCATTTTTTAGTTAGCTTTTTCCTTATGCCTTGTTTATTTTTAGAGGTTGACCTCTAGAGCTAGGGATCCAAATATACTTCACACCCTCTGTAGATAGCTTATTGGTGGGGATCGAGAGTGGTTTGGAGCCATTGGATTTGGCTACGTCTTGGATCTACCCACTATTAGGGTAGATCAAGCTTACTTGACTGCATTGGCCTAGTGCTGGAATGCGCAAACCAATACATTTCACCTTCTGATAGGTGAAATGACCATTACTTTAGAGGATGTCTACCAGATCTTCAGGATACCTATTTATGGTGAGACCATCACCTCCTCCTCCTTCCATCAGAAGGAGGATATTTTTGATGCTATATTTGGCGATCGGATCAAGGAGGCATAGTGCAAGATCGACCATGGCAACATTCACATTGGGTACTGGAAAAAGGAGAACATATTCTCTATCAGAGAGGTAGTGTTTATGCACCTGATGGTTGAGATTGTACTTCCAAACTCCTTGAGTGTGAGGATTCCTTGGAACCTTCTAGCAAATGTCCAGAGGGTTATTCAGAGCTCCAGATATCAACTAGTGCTCCTATCCTGGGAGAGCACCTTATTGTGCCAACTATACCACAAGTTGTACTAGATCACCAATAGGAGCCAAGTTGGGATCAGTTATAGTCTGCTTCTCTAGATCTTGGGTTGGCAGCACATCAGGATTGAGTTTCCTATAGAGATGCCCCTTATTATAAATTTTATTGATGATGCGCATCAGTGCTATGCAACTTGTTGGCCTCATGAGGAGGAGGGGATCTGAAGTGGTTTCCATGTAGGGGACATAGACCACTATATTTCTAGATTTGTAGTGCCTGGTCTGGATGACATTGAGTGGTGCCCATATATGGATTACCCTACATGGATAGAGGTTGGTGAGCACCTATGCTAGGCTCATCGAGATAAGTGGCTACTCGATCGCAAGGATGAGATCAAGGAGTATCAATTTTATTATTGTGTCTTGTGGTAGTTTAGCCTGGTCTAGGAGATCCTAGAGCTACCCATGGTCTATAGTCGGTTGGTACTGGAGAGGGATCTACCTTGGGTATAGCTAACACCACTTGGGGATGTGATTGATAAATTTTAGGAGATAGGAATTACTAGGGTTGGGACCACTCCTACTTATGATACATGGTGGTCCCTAATACAATGGTAGGGATCGAGGTTCCTCAGTACGATAGATTACCAGGTAGAGGCCAAGGCTAACCCATATGGGTGTAGAGTGCACCAAAAGACTGAGGGTAGATGGGGCATAGAGGTATTAGTAGAGGAGGCTCTACAAGTCAAGGTAGATGATGAGGCATCATAGGAGGGTGAGGTGCTTCATGACATCGATGTAGAACAACTCCTAGCTTAGATTATGGCTTTGTAGAGTCAGGTGGGTATGCTTTAGACTCAGCAACAATACAGGGATACTAGCCTCACCACAGCAGAGGTGAAGCTCGCTCATGGGCAAAGATAGTAGCAGGAGTATGAGGAGGAGAGGCCTCTCCTCAAGGCATAGATTACCATAGCAGGTATAGAGATCCAACGACTTACTATAGAGCATGATTTGGCATGAACTTAGTTGGACCTGATACCTAGAGAGAGATTCACTAAGGGACTTGAGGACTATTCCCTCATCCTCATAGGTAGTTATGGCACCACCTGTAGCTCCATCTCACCTATTTACCTTAGGCCAGGATCCCATGGTAGAGTTTAAATAGCTCACTTCCCTTTTGAAGGAGGTAAATGCATGATCGACTATGAGGGCAGCTCCAATCTCTGTACTGGAGGATCACATTTGAATGATAGGTGGATAGGTACCAGAGGATATTGGAAATTTGAGTTGTTTTATGTTATCATTGATGTCACATTAATGTCACAAGGTAACATTAAGTGTTGATGACCAAAGCATTCATATTTTGAGAGCATGGATATATAAAGGGTTTTTTGTGAAAACCAAGGTAGGTAAAATAAAAGGTTTTATTTAAAACCATGGATGGCATATTTGAAATGGGTTTTTCTTAAAACCTAGGTTGGCTTTTTGTTTCATCGAAAAATGTGCCCTGGAGATGGAGATATTCAATTTTGAATATTTGGTTTAAATATTAATATTTAAAATTTAAATTACCTTAGCGCCAACGTCATCATCAAAAAGAAAGTTATTTAAAAGCACCATCAATGTTTGTAAAATTAAAGGGAAGTTGCATATACATGCAATGAATTTTATTTCAAAAGCCTTGGAATCGAATGTAGAGGAGATAAGACGAAAAATGCCAAAATCTTCGTGTGGTAGCGTGGTCCAACGACAAGCGAGGGGAGTGCAAAGGTTTTTACTTGTGAAAGAGATGAGGTTCGGTTCCCATGGGTTAGAGTTTCAAGCAAGATAATTGGCCCATGTTTTTGTTGATGTGAGCAAGGGGAGAAGGACAAAAGCGCATTTTGCGCTCTTCATCCTATGTGAGCGCATAGCTTGCGTGGTATTTGGCACCACAGTTAAGGATTGTTTAGGCAGAGACGAGGGTTAGATTTCCTCTAAGAGGCAAGTAACATTTTTATTAATAAATTTTTTATTATTGCCTAATTTTGGAGGAATAAGGTGATGAGGGTTGGTTTGATTTTTTATTGGAAGGCAAGTTTAAAATCACTTTTAGAAAATAAGATATTTATGGTATTTTACTTTTATAAAAGTATATCATATTATATATCGTTGGAAAGCTTATTTCGAGGGATACTCGACTAACATATTTAGAAGGAGAAATAAGGTGTATGTAGAGAGATATTTTTTTTTTGTAAAGGGTTTCAAAGTGAAAGTTGTTTTGTTTCAAAGTGTGTTGAGTGTGGTAGATTTCCAAAGGGTTTTCTTTATCTTCATAAAAGGTATGGGCACATTCTCCTATTGATTGTTTATGGTGGTTGATTTCTGAAATATCATTGAAGAGAAAAGGATTTTTTGTGGTTTCCTTTTCAAAAGTGGTTGGTTGAATGCTTAAAGGTTTTTTGAATTGAGAATTGTGTTTAAACCTTGTGTTATAAGCATAGTGGTTGAAGCCCATTGGTTGAAAAGAACATGAGTATCATTGTTATGTGAGATTTGTGGTTGAGCATTGTTGGAAACATTTGAGTTAGTTGATATATACTTGGACTAGGGTTGTGTGAGAGAGAGTTGTCCCTTGTGATGATTGGTTGAGTTGAGTTGATTGAGCCTAGTCAAGTGATGTGTGAAGTGATTGTTCAAGTTCTATGAAACAAATTATTCCATCATTTTATGTTGAGTTGGGAGTGAGTTTAGAACATATTGAGTCTCTAAAAATTCTATTTATGCTTCTATGATTTGAGTTGAGATTGATTTGGGTTGAGAGTGAGATTAAAACATATTGAGTCTCTAACAATTCTCTTTATGCTTCTATGAAGTTGATTTGAGTTGAGATTGCCATTCATTATTGAGTTCATTTTGAGTACTACTTGAGCATGATTGATTGAGCCTTTGAGAAGGCCTTTGGGATAAAGTTGAGGATAGTGTTGGGACAGACTTGTGGATAGTTTTGGGTAAGTTCTTGGTGAGATTGCTAGAGCAGATTTGGGCAAGTTCTTGGTGAGCTTGCTAGAGCAGATTTGGGCAAGTTCTTGGTGAGCTTGCTAGAGCAGATTTGGGCAAGTTCTTGGTGAGCTTGCTAGAGCAGATTTGTAAAAGTTCTTAGTGAGCTTGTTAGAGTAGATTTGGACAGGTTCTGTGTGAGCTTGTTATTCAGCATTGGATAGGTTCTATGTGAGCTTGTTATTCAACATTTGATAGGTTCTGTGTGAGCTTATTATTCAGCATTGGACAGGTTCTGTGTGAGCTTGTTATTCAACATTGGACAAGTTCTGTGTGAGCTTATTAAGTAGGTTCTGTGTGAGCCTATTGAGAAGGTTCTTAGTGAGCCTATTGACAAAGCTTTGGAGGTGACATATTATAGAGGATAGAGTCTTAGTGGATAGAGATCCAACAACCAACATAGTTGAAGATAAATTTGAGTGAGGAGTCTTCAAGTGGAGAGAGGTCCACCAGTAAGTGCAACAGAGAGACAAAGTATTCTAGAAGATCACATAGCCAGAGCAGAAGGAGAAAGAGTTCTCCTTTGGATAGAGATCCATAAAAAATGTAATTGGGAGTGATTCCCAAAGATATTTATTGAGAAAGTTTTAGTAAAATATTTTATCCGTGGAGTAGCTCACATTAGGTGAACCACGTAAATTATGGTGTCTCTATTGTGTATGGTATTTTGTGCATTGCTTTGATTACTGCTATTGCTATCTATACACAACATAATATTGAATTGGAAGAAAAAGTAAAAAGTGGTCTTATACTATTCACCCCCCTCTCAGTAAAAGTTTGTGTTCTTTAGAGGACACCCATACCATAGGTACTCATAGGAGCAGCTCTTGGACCAAGACCAGAGAGACCAGATAGTCTTCTGCTAGTTCGAGCCATTGGACCCATAGGATCGAGAGGACACATAGGTCCTCTAGTATGCAAGGATCCAGCTTGAACAAGAGCCACAAGGATGGCAGGGGTGATGGCAATGACTCTCAGGATGGGGGTGTAGACCCTTTGTAGTACCTATCTATTGAGATATTTATTGTATCGATTTTGAGTGTAAGGTCAAGGACCTACACAGTTGTAGCCTATGGGCATTTTTTATGTATCCCCATGTACTCTTTTGACACACACACACACACATATATATATATGAGATTGATTATTTTGGCTTATTATGTGTACTTGTATATTTTTAATTTTATTTTTATGTTATACACATGGATGCAATGCTTATATGTTATGTTTGTTTGATGCTATATGATGTGATGGATGGATGACATGCACTAGATAGATTTTTAATTTATGATGATAATGGCATACAGTGATCTAGATGCTTAGATATGCTTTTCATGATGGATGCATATGGATGCGATGTTTACTTAAATGCATATTTGATTTTGCTTTATTGCATACATTTAATTTTATGACACTATCACGATATGCTGATGCAATGTATGTAATGCATTATTTACATGATGGTAATATAATGTAAATGAACCTGTATGCTTTAATCACTTAAGACATAAGGAATGAATGTGATATATGTTTAAAAATCTAATGGACAATGCCATAGAATGTGTAAAAATCATGAGTGTAATTGAAAGATCCTCATTACAAGAATTTAATCAATTAATCACCCATATATGAAATGCAATGGTATGAAGCGGTATAATGGGAATGATATAATGTGTCATTCTATTTTCTTTTGCAAGTTTGAAAAATATGCACAATATAGTCAGTGGCCGTCAAGATATCATTTTTGATATCCATCTGGTATCTATCTTATATCTTGATTGTGCTTTATATAATGATGTATCATGGATTCGATACTTTTCAGTTTGATGATTTGCATGACTTGGTATTGTGTTGCTATTAGAGAAAGTGTTGAGGTTTTACATGAGACTCAAACACCCTAGTAGACTTCTCAAACATCTCATACTAATTGTACAAGGCCTTTGTTGGACAAGGCTTTCATCATGAATGACCCAACTATTCATTACCCCTATGTGCGCACGTGAGTATTTTTAGATAGACCATAGGCATACCCCAGATGTCAGTCAAGACTCTTCCAACCCATATGTGATATTGGGTTCCTCCTATGTTCGTATCATCCTTATTTTAGACTTGATTAGACTATAATGCTAGACAACCCCAGGCACCTAGAGCTAGCTTATCTCACAAATTGATCAAGACTACCCCTCCAAAAATAGTTGGGACTCTTTCAACCCATTGCTGCGTTTGGGGATCACCAAAAAACTACTACTCCAAAAGAAGGCGGGACTCTTTCAACCCATTGTTGTGCTCGGGGTTCATTCTATGGCTTTGAAATGGTGAACAATCCAAGGATTCAAGTTCTCACCCCATTTTAATTTTTGCTCATATGTAGTGATAAAAATCACTGTTTTTCACGTTTTACTCTGAGTGATAAAAATCACTATTATTACCATTTTTAGTGAGCAAGGAATTTGTATAGTGCTTTTAATTCACTATATCATTCTAGATTTGAACTTCAAACTTTGGGTTTGAAATTTAAACTATGTATCTATGTAAGAGTAGGGGAAATTCTTGTCCTTTTTCCAAGGTTCACCACTCTAGACCGAACTATTTGCAAGATAAGCAGGTAATAAAATCCATCTCTCTAAATACCCAGGACCACTTTCACAAATTTCATCCTCCCTTATCTTAGCAGGATTTTAAATGTGTCAATTAGTGATGGGATCCTGATATGCAAAGCACTATCACAACTAATGACCTCATCTACAACAACAAAAACAACTTTCTATGATGTCTAAGAAACCCACTAGGTATGGTTGAGTGACCGTAAAACTTTGGTATACACACATATCTCATAGAAATAGGTGTTGTGTATGAATGTAATGGATTATGATAAATGCAAAGGTGCATTATTAAGACACAAACGTGGCATCGTTTGTAAGACTGACAAACACAATCCCTCTTGACTATGAAATGCAACGGATGACGAATGCCTATATGCAATGCAATAATGAAATGAATGCATGTGTAAATGAACATGCATAATACAAATGCAAATGTTTTTAGAATTTTATGCTTTACCATTTTTTTTGGATTTTATTGATTTTATAATTTTTATGGATTTTGAGCCTTTATATCTGACAAAATAGCAAGTACATGCCTCTGGAGCTTTTTGATTGACCAAACTATTTGCGAGAGATCTTGGAGCCTTTTAGGATAAACAAGTGGTTATAAGCAAACCCTTGAGGCCTTTGAATGACATGACCAAGTGGTTTTAGGAACCCTTGGAGCCTTTTTGGGATGATCGAGTGGTTATAAGCAAACCCTCAATGCCTTTTATTGACATGACCAAGCGGTTTTAGGAACCCTCAAAGCCTTTTTGGGATGACCGAGCGGTTTTAAGTAAATCCTTAGAGCCTTTGGGTTAACCAAGCGATTTCTCAAAAACCCTTGGTGCCTTTTTGGGATGACTGAAATATTTTAAGCAAACCCTTAGAGCCTTTGGGTTGACTAAGTAGTTTCTTATAAACCCTTGGTGCCTTTTTTGGATGACCGATCGATTATAAGCAAACCCTTAGGACCTTTTACTATGCTCTCAAGCATAAAACACCTTAATATGGATGATTTTGAGAGGTTTAGGCTCTTCAACACCTCCTAGTGATGTTAGGTGATAGGTACCCAGACCAATATTTTTAGATATGATATAGGGTCCTAGCCAATTAGCCATGAATTTGTCTCACATATTTGGTGGTAAATTAGAGTTTTGTTGGTTCTATTTCAAGACAAGATCCCCAAATTCAAAGTATCTCTGGTGGAATTTGATATTATAAGCTCATTTTAGTCACTCTTGATAAATGCAAAGATGCTCTATGGCATTAATTTAATGTTCATCAAGCAGCATCAGTTGATCCAATTGAGGTTGAAATGCGGTGTCATAATTAATTAACTCTTTCAATGCGATGCGTAGCATTGGAATTTCTAATTCCAAGGGCATAATGGCCTCAGCGCCATATACTAGTGAAAATGGCATTGCCCCAGTGGGCATCCGAATGCTAGTCCTATAAGCCCATTATGCAAGGGGCAGTTGGATATGCCAATATTTATGGTTTTATTAGACTGTCTTTTTCAAGATGACCACCACTATCTTGTTTGAGGCCTCATATTTCCCGTTTTCTTGCAGATAATAAGGAGTTTTAAAACTATATTTGATTCTATATTTAGATGTGAAAGCTCTCACAGTTTTGTTCTTGAATGATGTTCCATTATCCAATATTATTTTGTATGGAATCCCAAAATGACTTATGATATGCTCCAGTATAAACTCTACTATACGAGATCTAGTTGTTGTTAAGGGTATTGCTTCCACCCACTTTGTGAAATAATTAGTAGCCATGATTATAAATTTATGTCAAACCGATGATGAAGGAGAGATATTGCCTATAAGATCTAATCCCCACTGAGAAAATGGCCAAGTCGCTTGGATGGGCTATAAGGCCTACGATGACAAGTGCGTAAGATTAGCATGATGCTGACATTTGATGTATTTATTAACATACACATTGCACTCTTTCTCCATAGTGGGCCAATAGTAACCCATTCAAAGGATGCACTTTATGATGGCCATGCCTCTAAAATGGCCATCGCACATACCATCATGAGCTTGTGAAATCACCCATGATGCCTCTTGGGGCTCTAGACAATGAAGGAGAACTCCATCGTAGCCTTATTGGTACAAGATATCTCCTATCAAGACATATTTAATCGCTTTTTGCTTGAAGGTGCACTTTGCGACATGTGATAATCCCTCTGGGATTACACCAAGTTTCAAGAAGTTGTGGATTTGTGATATCTAGTTTTGATAAGCCTCAACTTTGACTTCCAAGATGACATGCTCCCCCTACGTATTTACTTTTGTAAATGCAAATTGGGAAACAACCTTATGGTGAATGGTGGTACCACTCATCATCAAACTTTGAGGGGTTAATGACCCCCAGGGTACCTTCTTTAGAAAGTATTCAGCTCTATATAACCATTTAGCTTTTGGTTCTACGCTGGTCATGTTGATTGGCATTTTATTATCAAAGGTTTTACGTTCTGCATTAGGATGAAAAAGCATTTTAACATGAATGGTAGTGAATCAGCAGACGTATTCTGAGGGATTAAGGATCCCAAAGAGGACATGGTGTATGCAAACCTATTTGATGAGCGACGAATTGCCTCGATGTCATACCATTCCAATTTAGCCAGATATATAGCAAAAATATCCTTATAAGCTTTCAACATGGGACATCGACACTAAAAGAGCCCCTTAACTTGATTTAATATGAGCAAGGAGTCACTAAAGATGTTTAATATTTTAATGTTAATAGTGATAGCTATGTGGAGGTCCAACAGTAGGGCTTTGTACTAAACATTGTTATTGGTGCATGAAAAGTCCAATTTAAATGACAAGGGCATTAGAGCTCCTTGTGGCATGAAAAACACTATTCTTGCACCACCCTCTTGCTTGCACTCTAAACCATTGAAGAACATAGTCATATCATCATTATTCTCTGGTTCTTCAGGTTTAAGAGATTCAGATACAATGAAGACTACGTCATTCGAAATCTCAATGGTCAGAGGCCTACTATTTGATAGTGGTGCCTCATCCAGCTGATCAGCTATGACTTGTCCCTTAATGGAATTTTGGCTTATAAATTCTATATCAAATTTTGTCAGTAGCATGATCCACTTTATAGTAGGCATATTGTGATACGTCTTACTCATCATGTATTGCAAATAATTTTGTTTAGATATAACATGTCATATGACTTAGTATATAATGTCACAATTTCTTGGTAGTGAACACTACTGCTAAACATATTTTCTCCACATATGCATACCCGAGCTCATAGCTCACCAAAGTTTGACTAGTATAATATATGGCATGTTCTTTGCCTTGCACATTCTTTTAGGCTAACATGGTTCCCAGTGCAAAGTTAGTTGCCGATATAGATAGTAGAAAAGGCACCTCTAGCCTTGGTGGAGCTAGAACTGGCGGTGTCACCAGGTATTGCTTTATTTCAACGAAAGCTACTTGATAGTCCTCATCCTAGTTTAATGGGACCTCATTATGTAGTAGTCAATTCATGGGTCAAAATTTATCCCATAATTGAGTTATGAATCACTTTATCGATGCTACTTTGCCCTGAAGTCTTCTTAACTTTTTAAAATTGGAGGGAGGATGCATCTCTAAGATGGCCTTGACCTTCGTTGGGTCGACTTCGATGCCTCATTTAGAAATGAGGAATCCTAAGAGTTTACCTGAAGTTATGCCAAATACACACTTCTTAGAATTCAACCTGACATTGTGCTCTATCAGGTGATCAAAGACCTTCCTTAAGACCTCTGCATGCTCTTCTCATAGCAATGACTTGGCCAAAAAGTCATCGATATAATATTCTAGAATATTATGCATGTAGTCATGAAAAATGTATGTCATGGCCTGCTGATATGTGGCACCAACATTTTTGAGGCCAAATGGCATAAATTTATAGCAAAACATTCTCCATGGCATTATAAACACGGTTTTATGCTGGTATTAGGTTTTAATTCAAATTTTATTGTAACTAGAAAAATCGTCCATTAAGGAGAGCATTTTGTGACCTATAGTTGCATCTACAAGAGCATCAATATTGGGCAATGGAAATGAATCATTGGGTGTTACCTTATTTAGGTCTTTGAAATCTATACAAATACGGATTCTTCCATCAGGTTTTTCTATGGGCACCATATTGGATACCCATTTTGGATAGTCAATGGAGATTACAAATTCTATGTCCAACAACTTTTGTAGCTCATATTTCACCATTAAAGCTACTGTTGGATTCATCTTTCTAAGCTTTTGCTTGATTGACTTCTTCATAAGATCTAGTGAAAGGTTATGCATAACCAATTTTGGGTCTAGACCTAGCATATCCTTGTACATCCAAGCAAAAATATTAGGTCTCTCTTTTAGCAGAGTTATGAGTGTGGCACGCTTATCGGGAGTAAGACTCTCTTTGAATTTAACCTTCCTTGGATTAGTGGGATCGTTACTGATATCCACATTGAAGGTTTCCTCTACTGACATGTGCGATCCCTCCTCAAGTTGATGAGGCATAGGGATCAAATGTATGTCATCATCCAGGTTGATAGGTTTCGTGTTGGAAGTATTTTTGGCATGATAGACATCATATGCATAGCCTAGTGCAAAATGAAATGGTTGTAACATTTTTCATTAGGGAAAAAATCTTCAGGCTCAACGGGTGAGTCAGCATGATCCTAGTTGATAGCATCTACATTGAGATACAATGGTTTGGACGGATTTGTTGGATTGCAGAGTGTGGTGTTCAAATAAATGGAGACCATATTTATGGAATGGAATTGATCTCCAGGACCACACAAAAAAACCTCTACATCATCTATGCAACTATCATACCCAAGATCTAGCTCTAATGGCACAAGCACAAATGGGTCCTCTCTATGAGAACTATGAACTACTGGATCCTGTCTGTGCACTAGTTGCAATATGGGATCCTTCGGCCCATGGAGCTCCATGTAGGTAGGTGAACGAGGGAATAACATGTGATAAATCACATTAAAGTTTGGTGGTATTACCCTAAGGTCAAGGTCGAGATTGATTTCTCTTTGCATGTTCTCGGTCATATATGGTGCATTATGGTGACATAGATAAGGAGGTCCTAGATAGGCTCTCTCTGTTTCATTCTCTTCATCACTATCATAATACATTCCTTCATTTGCCCCTATAGGTTAGGGACACTCTGGTAGGTGCAGTTCCATGAATCTCACTTATTGGTCGCTGTCATCCATATCCAAAAAAATTAGATAATTAGTCCGTATGTATGATGTTGACGAGAAAAATGGCTCTACTTCTTCCCCCAAATGATCAATGTTAGGAAGAATCTCCTTGGTAACATATATCGACTCTACAAGTAGTAGGTGATGTGCATACCAAGGCCTTAGATAACCCCCCTTAGCTTCATCCTTATATTGATCACTGTTTGAGGATTCAATGTCAACATCATAGCTTGGTCCACTTATCTCGAAGGTGGACTCCTCTCCATCATTGTTGTAGAGATCTCCTAAATTGAGATCACCTAAAACTATGGGGTTATTCCCCTGCACACCTGTGTCATTGGTTGCATTACAAATTTGATGACCCAGGATGCCTTTGGGGTTCTGCTCTATGTCAGTATGCTCTAGGAGCCCTTCATGATGCTCTTAAAGTGGCTCAGAAGTGACAACAAATACCATCAGGTTAGTCCTCCAGAAGCTGGAAGGATTAAGATGATATGGGTTGAAGTCCACATCATCCCCCAGACTAAGGTACAAGTGATCTAAGGATACTATGAGCAAATTGTCTTGTCCTTGTATCTGTAACCCCAGCCCAAACCTATCAGTTGCTAGCTGATAACGTGACTCAAGCGGAGTCCTACACCATTGTTCAAACAGGCCAAGTCTGTACCCATGCTAGTGATATAACTCAAAAATACACATGGAGTACTCCAGGTTGGATAAATAACTAACATTTACTATGAAAGGTTCGTCACTATCTTCATCCATGGTTGCTCACGTTGGAAGATGATCTAGCCCAACGTAGATGAAGTTAGTCTGATTAGGTGGCTTTCCCAATGGTACCATCGATCCAACCAAAAAATGATGAGTAGGTGGTTGGCCCATCTCTTGTGTAGTCTCTAGAATCAATATGAAGATTACATTTTGCACAATATACTTACCTAATCCTATGTTGGTGAGATGTACAGTCACTTGTGGTGCCGATGACCCTACTGATGATGTAGGTGAGGTGGGCTGAGGTACCTCATCAGCTATGTCTTTGGCTTCCTCCACTTCCATGGGGATGGAAGCCTCTTCGGTGATTGGTTTGGGCATATGTTTCTTCTCTTTTTTGCCCATTTTTACCTTTAACTTCCTGTCATCTTGAAGCATCACTAATGCAGTCAGTTTCAACGAAGTAGTAGTAGTGCACTCAGATCTGTGTGATACAAATGTCGATGGTTGAGCACGTACTGTTGGTTTTCCTCCTAGATTTTTAATCGATGATGCAGGACAAACGTCCAAGTGCATTTATGAGAGTATGAAATACCTAGGTAAATCTACTAGGTTCATGAACTTGAAAGGTTCTTCGTATGATGACACTACGTGAACTCGTCCCTCATGCATATATTTTACACATTGGTGTAGTATAGAGGGAACACAATGTATTTCATGAATCCAAGGCCTCTTGAGTAGGATGTTGTACTACATGATGCCCTCGATAACATGACACATCATATTGATGGCATTTAGGCCTACCTGAATAGGTAGGATGATTATTCCAACCATTGAGCATAGGGCATCATTAAATGCTCTCAATGTGAAGGTAGTGGGTACAATATGTGACTTTGGTAGCTTTAGATGATTCAATGCCTTGTTCATTATTATATTGATCGATGAACCAGTATCAATCAAGACCCTCTTGAATGACACATTATTGACATACATAATGATATGTAATGGTGGGTCAAATGTATCCATGGAAACCATCTTGATTTCATGATCATAAAATTGGATCATGGGCTCCTAAAACTGCTATACATGTCCCACAAAATTGGTGAATGCTTGAGCATCTTGAGATTGTACTTTGATGGACCTTAGAATGTCCATGAGAGTCTCCCTATTCCTTGGGGACTGTTGTATCAATTCATATATAGACAGCTTTGCAAGAGCTATCTGCAGGTTTTGAACCAACCTACTCCGTATGGTCACCACCAATATCATTGGTGGGCCTGGAATATTCTGCATTGATCGCTAATTCAGCGTAGCTTGTATCCTAATGGGAGTGTGAGGTTGATTCGGTTGCTCATATCTCCTATGTATGGTAACAATATTCACCATGCCTACGAACCCTTTGGTAGGCGGTTCAATGTGCACTTGGTTGACCTAGACAACATTGTTGCATGGTGCCTCATGTTTTGGTAACAATTTTTTTTTAAATCCCCATGTTCTGGTTGTCAGGTGCTAGCGGATTACTTGGTATTACAAGCTCACCCTTTTCAATCATGTTTGCACAATATGCTTGAAGGACCAACATACTTCGATGTCGTGGCTCTTCGCACGATCGAAGATGTAAAATGAGTCATCCTGATACCCCTTCAACTTGGGCTTATTTGCATCGACTAGCTTAACCTTGAGCAGTTTGATCACCTTAGCCTCACATAACTGATGGAATATTGACATAAATGATTCCATTAGAGGCATGAATTGGCAATGTGGGCATTGTTCTTTATTTTTTCCCTTATAGTTATTATCGAGATTTTTGTACTATGCATGAGGAGGTTGGGCTAGATAATTCTGCTTTTGCTACCCTTTATCCTCTCTCTAGAGATTTAGCACCACCTGGTTAATGTGGGTCTGCTTGCCTTTATTTTTTGTGGAGTTCTTCTTAGGCCCCTCTTTCCTGTTCTTAAGCTTCAAGTTGCCCTATTGCAACTTGATATCTTCAATTACTTTGGCTTGCACTGAAGCTTCCTCGAATGTTGGATACTGCTGCAGTTGCAATAGTGGTGAGATGTGCTTGGCACAACTCTTGGTAAATATTCAAGTCAATTCTATAGCAAGAATAGGGAATGGTATCTTTTCCATCAATCTTCTTCACCTCTTTCCATATTGTTCAATTGGCTCGTCATCGTGTTGAGATAGCGCAACAAAATTGGAAAGGTTAGCCTATTTCTTGATGCTAAAAGAAAAGCGTTCAAGGAAAGCGTCAGCCAATTGCTCAAAACTGGTAATGCTATACCTATTTTTCTGATTGAACCACTCTCAAGCTAGGACTGAGAGGGTTGTGATGAATGTGTACAAAAGCAAGGCATTATCACTTACAATTTGGAAACAAGCATCCAAAAATCTTGTGACATGCTCCTATGCATCTTCGTCACCTTTAAATTTGTCTAGCTTGGGCATAACAAAATGCTCAGGGTATGCTGGAGTAGGTATCAAGGGGTCCAAAGGCTCATTATGAATATTTCTTAATTTCAGCTTTTGAAGAGCTATGCCTTGCCTCTCACTTGCTTTTACCTTCTCAAGTAAGGCCTTATAGGCCTACGAGGATAGAAAGTCATCATCCCTAAGCTGACATGAGGGCGGTCTCAGAGGTACATTCTTCCTCTGTCGAGGTGGAGGGCACTGCTCTTCCTCCTCCTCAAATTGGGAGTCTTTAGGATAATATTTATTGTTTCCTTCTCCTTCTTCTTCCTCATATTGTTTTTGCCTCTCATGTTCAAATGGTGGTGGCCATTCTCTTTGTTGGGCACTAATATGAGTGTGAGCATCTGTGCACTCCTGCTGCACATTGGATTATGAAAAATCCTTTATTTGAATGTGCTCTCTGTTATCCTTGTGAGTGTATAGACCAACCCTAGCTAGCCTATATTCCTACTTTATGCACTCCTTTTAGGTAAGGATGCATTCCTAATGCATGTGTTGATCATATAGCCTTTGTCTGATGAGCCTCTATGCCCAAATATTCTCATCTTCTATGTGCTGCCTATCTAGGTGAGTATCCTCGAATTGATCTTGGAGGAGCTGTTGTCACTGATTAGATACCAATATTTATGATCTATCAAGTTGATCAGTCATAACAGGCCTCTGGTATGCATGATATGTGTGAGCGACCTTATGGATTACGTACCCATATGACTAATTTGTGATACTTTTGCCTTTGTTTGTAAAGACAACATTGGCATACTGCCGAGCTATGTGCTCTGTACCACCATGCATGGATGGTGGATGTGTCACATGAGGGTGCTTAGAATCCTCTCCATGCTATCTAGCAGTCCTAATAGAACCCCCACTATGCTCACTCGAAGCACGAGTGGGTGCAGTAGAAGGCCTATAGCCTAGCTGCTCAAGGATGATACCTAAGCCATCCAACTATCTGGATTTCCATTGCTTGTGCGGTGGTGTGCCATTGGCTCCCACCTTAGCCATATCAATAGTGATATTTTGAGGTTCACTACATACGGAAGTCTGCATAGGCCTATGCTCAGTGGTGGCCCTATTTGCATGCCCCTGAATGGGTGGATCTTGATCCTGTCTATACTCCAAATGTGGAGCCATAGATCCTCCTATAGACCTATGACGTAGGGGTACCAACTTGGACCCCTATATAACATACTCTTTAGCTGATCCTGTGGATGCGCATGCAATGCGATCCTAGTAATGGATTTTGAGTGGAACACCCTCATGATGAGAGGCTCCGTGCTCTATTTTATGTCTAGAGGAATGCATAGAAGCTCCTCTAATGGGGTTACACTTAATAGGTTTCCCTATTGTCGAGTTGTCTCCTATAATGCTCTTCGAACGACGTTGGGGAAGTGCATGTGGGCGAGGGTTCGACATATGTTGATGTTAATCTATTGGGGCTTGGTCATGGGTATGAGGCTTGTGCCTTTACCGACCACCCCATGTCTCCACCATGGTGCACCTAGCATCTAGATTTATTCTTTATTATTAAGAAAACAAGGTATACAATGGTGATTATATCGTATTAACTTTTAAAAGTGAGCCCTAAACTATTTGATGTTGTTTCAAATTTGTTGTATCAGTATTAGAAACTCCTTATCATGTTTTGAAAGTTTGTTGGATGATATTATAAGTTTAATTTGCTTTCACCTGTATGCTCACAACTCGACAACTTGGCTATGAACTCTAAGTTGCGTAATCCAACCTATAATGTGTGGTAATGAAGCCCACACATAGTCAGGGAGTACAGGTCCTCCCAGATCCTCACCCATTTTCCCTCAGTAAGCGTTATACCCTTCAAAGATAATACATGCAAATTTTATAGGGTACGAAAGGTTCTTGGATCCGATATTGGTCTAGTATCCAAGGGTACGTAGGATTTGGATCAATGGATGGAAATTACGCCCATAGTCGTTGAACCCTACTAGTGGTTGGATGTGACTCCCAACTCACTAGTGTTTAAGTGAAACGTGGTGTGTGTGGTTCATTTTATTCTTTTGCATAAAATGAAAATGCATAATATAGCATGAATGATTGTTTCCTACATGTAATGTAAAAATAAACGTTTCATATTAAGAAATGCATGCTATATCCTACATAATTTTTGATAGTGCAAGCTATGATGCAAATGGCCACTGCTTGGGCCTCAAACATGCAAACCAACACACAAAAAATATCAAGCACACTATGTTCTAGGATGGATTGCAGTCAAAGGTTCGTTTTTCCTAGCAATGCATTTTTAATGACACAAAAACGAACAAAAATCTAGGACCTAGTTCATTTCCCTTTTTTTAGTTTTCCTAGTTGTATTGCAAATTTTGTATTATGGAAAAACACAAAGATAAAAAAAGTTACAAAGGGTGAAAAGTGGGACCTACCTCAGGTCCACATCCAATCTATGTTTTGTCTTCTACTATATTATATGTTTTTTGTAAACTGTAGGTATGTTCTACGGTTTAGACTTTAGGTCATTCCTTGGATCCACGGGCCAACAATGAGACCGCAGTTGGAAGCTACGGTTTGCACTTGCAATTCCAAAAACACAAGAACAATCAGTTAGATCACTTGAAATGTGGAGTTCCACCATGATCACCTTCTGACCTATCCAAAAAGCATGCACCTATCTAATAGATCAATTGGAATCAACATAAAATCATGAAATGAGAAACAAGGTTGCATATGACAATAAAATAGATGCTTATTTTATTAATATTGGAAATGAATCTCAGTTACAATCATGCCCATCTTAGGGTCACCTGATGACAATCAATACAATTTCAAAGCCCCCAATAGGGTAGGCACAAAATTAATGCTCTCTAAATAGTCACAAACTACTCTAGGGTGGAGTTGACCCTCTTCTTCGCGTTGAGGAAAGATATTTGATAGTTTTTTTTTTTGAATTTACATGGTGGAATCGGTAGCCGCCACGAATCCGGGCAAGTTGTCTAGATTTTTATGGCTGCCACAATATTCTACGTTGTCTACCCTAGAAGCGTCTTTGCGGTTCCCCTATAACCACCATGCCACAATCATTTTAAACCTTTTACGGGAAAGCACCAAGAGAAGAAAGGAAAGTGTCAACAACGAGGCCCAAGATTTGAACCTTGGATCTTCACCCCCCTTATGGGGTTTGGATGAACCAATTGGTCTACACCTCAGACCTGTATTTGATAGTTGAAACTCCTTTAGACCTAATTCCCTGCGGTCAAGAAACAACAAAGAAGCATTAAAAGCATTGGGAACCTCTCATGATGAGGTCCTTTGAGGAAATTGAACACGAAGATGCTATAAACATATGAAATCAAGAAAGCATACAAAATGTGTTAAACCTATGTTAAATTGATAAATATTCCTAGATATGCATAAAGGAATAATACAACTAACTATCTCATGGCCTACTTGTGTGAAAGAAAGCATGAAAGCATGGAAAGAAGCCATTAATGTCCTAAATGCTATAATGAAGTAAATCTACTCAAATATTTAATCCAATCAATCAAAGTCTCTAAAATTCCAAATAAATCATTAAAATGACTAATCTAACCTAGATAAGCACTCTACAAAAAGAACAGTAAGGGGATCTTACACCTATTGCAAACCACAACTCATATGAGTGGTCTACACTATAAACCATGGCTGACAGCCATGGTGAGCAACTAAGTAGTTTTACCCTCCAATTATAGGGCTATGGACTTGATCCTCCTTGTAAAATTGATGATTAAGGGTCATCTCAATGTCCTCTAACAGGTTTGGTGGTTGAATTGCTCGATAAGGCCTCCGTTTGCCCAAATTGGTGTTTCTTGGCATTCTAGATCCTTAGGGCATCCATGGCATGAATGGGCATAATGCTCAATTAGGTGACAATTGAATAACAACACTCCCTCTCAATGCACTCAAGTGAGTCCACAATTTGATAGAGCTTCACTGCTTCAATCTCTAATTCTTGCTCTCTCACTATTTCGACAATGCTTCACTATCAAAATGCACTATATCATTTCCCTAATTCGAATGGGTACTTATAGGACTACCCAAGGGCTAGGGGTGGCTTCATGGAGAAGCCAAGATCAAGAAGGGGTGGTTAGGACAGTTGGATTAGAAGCTTCCATCCTTTAACCACCTTCTTCTAGAACAAATGGCCATTCAAACCGATTTGGCTCGGATGAAGTCCAATTGAAATTTAGTTAAGACCATAGGTGACAACTACGGTTTAGACTATAGACCATAGGACTCAGCTATAGTTTAGACTGTAGACTGTAGGTCTTAGCCATGGTTCAGATTGATTAGGCCAAGGAGCCCAAATTGAGTGGTTAGAACCACTGCTTTATCTTGGAGTCTGTCTAAGATCTTCCATATGGTCTTGTAGCATGTCCATATGAGTAGTTGCATTCGACATGATGTGTTTTAGGTGTCTACAACTTCTCATATCTTTGATGTTAGTGGGCGGGACCATTTCTAGGAGAGCATTTACCTTTGCTGGGTTGACTTTGATGCCTCGTTTAGAAATGATGAATCCCAAGAGATTTCTAGAAGTTAAGCCAAAAACATATTTCTTGGGGTTCAACTTGACATTGTGCTCAATCAAGTGATCAAAGACCTTTATGAGGATATTAGCATGCTCTTCACACAATAATGACTTGGTCAATAAGTCATTGATATAATCTTCTAAGATATTTTGCATGTAGTCATGGAAAATCTATGTCATAGCCTACTAATATGTGGCACAAGCATTTTAAGATCAAATAACATTACTTTGTAGAAAAATATCCCCCATGGTGTGGTGAAAATAGTTTTGTGTTGTTCTTCAGGTTTAATCCAAATCTAATTGTAACCAAAAAATCCATCCATGAGGGAGAGCATCTCATGACCTACAATTGCGTCTACAAGAGCATCTATGTTAGGCAACGAGAATGGATCCTTTGGTGTTGCATTATTGAGATCCCTAAAATTTGTGCAAATGCAAATTCTTCCATAAAGTTTTCCTATGTGTACCATGTTTAATACCCATTCTGGATAATCAATGGGAACAATAAATTCTACATCCAATAGTTTTTGCAACTCGTTATTTACCATAAAAGTGATGGTTGGATGCATATTTCTAAGTTTTTGCTTGAATGGTTTCTTTTTGGGATCTATTGAAAGATTGTGGACAACCAATTTTGGATCTAGTTCCGACATATCTTTGTAGGTCCAAGCAAAGAGATTAGGTCTCTCTTTCAATAGAGGAATAATGATGGTCTATTCATCTAGAGATAAGCATTCCCCGAACTTAAATTTCTTTGGATTAGAAGGATCATCATTGATGTCCACTTAAAAAGTCTCCTCTATTACCATATGTGACTCCTCCTCAAGCTTGTGAGTGGATATTAAATGGATGTAATATGCTAGGTTTAAAGGTTCAAATGAATCATGGTTGAAACCAGTGTGATAAACATCATGTGTGCAACATGATGCAAAATGAAATAGTTGTAGTATTTCTTCATTGGGGAAGAAATATTTAGGCTCTAGGGGTGAATCAACATGATCCCAATCAATAGCCTCTAAATTAAGACACAATGGTTTAGATGGATCAACTGGGTTATGGAGTGGAGTGGTCAAATCAATGGAGATCATATTAATGGATGGGATGAAATATCAATGACCATATGGGTGAAACTTTGCATTGGTGTTTTGCCTTCCATATACAAGACGAAGCTCTAGGGTATGAGGATATTAGGATCTAGTCTATAAATAGATGAGATGATAGGATCATTAGGATGAAGTAGCTCTGTAAATGTAGGTGGATCAAGGAAAACCATGTGATAGATTGTATCTAAATTGAGTGGTCTTCCCCTAAAGCGAGGGCCAAGATGTATTGTGTGAAGTATTTTCTCTATTTCAACAAGCTAATTGACTTCTCATAAATGATGAGGCCCAAGATAAGTCATCTCATTTTTCATCTTCATAGTTGCTGTCATCTATGAATAATCCCTCATTCCTACCCATTGGAATTGGATGGTGACCTGAATGCTAAGGCCCAAGATAGGCCATTTCGATGTCATCTTCATAGTCGATGTCATCTATGAAGAATATATTGTCTAATTCCACTGGCCTTGTGATATGGTATACATGTCTAGGACTAAGGTAGGCCATCTCATTTGAGTCATCTAACTCATAGCCACTCTCATATGTGATGTATTTGCCTTCTATGCTACCTGACTAAGTGAGGTGTTGTAAATACTAAGGCCCATGATAGGCCAATCTAGCTTCATACTTAGAATCAATTGTGATATACTCATTCTCTTCTCACTCATAACCATGGCTTGGTTCATACTCCCATAGGACGATTCCTGATTGGCTTGATTTGAGAGAGAAATTTGAATGATACTCATCAGGTGGTCCTATATTGACCATAGCCACCCATATATTGCTCAAGTGGCTTATGTTCAAGGGTTGATAGGGATTCCATTTGATGTCTTCCCTAAAACCTAATCTCAACCTATCTAGAGCTACTACCAATGAATCATTATGGATTTGAAGGTGATATCCTATACCAAACCTATCAGTAGGAAATTGGTACTGTGGCTAGAATGGAAGTTGATGCCCTTGCTCGTATAGACCTGTACGACCAAAAAGGCATGCACCCAAAATTTTGTACTTGCATAAACAAAGTAAATTGATATTCAAACACATAAATAGATAAAACACAGACAAATTACAAGAAATACTTCAATTATTTCATTAAAATTGATAAGTGTTTGATTACAAGTAAGTCCCTCTTAGGGATACTCTATTTTGATATGCAATTACAATTATTTCAATCCCCCTCAGGGATGAAATGCAATATCAAGCGCTTAAGGTGACACAAACTACTCTAGGGTGGAGTGAACCCTCTTCTTCGTGTTGAGGAAGGGAATGAATGATTGTAGCTCCTTAGAAACCTATTTCCTACGATTAAGAAACAACACAAGAATGTCAAAAGCATAGGCAACCTATCATGATGAGGCCATTTAAATACAAATAGCATGAAAATAGCATAATGACATCAAATCAAGAAAATGCGTAAACTATGCTAAACATATGCAAATAATATCAATATTGATGGAAATACGTAAACGAAGAACATAACTATCAATCTATGGAATCAATTGCTTGAAATGAAGCATTATAAAGTAAAAAGAAACCACTAGCATATAAACTACTAAGATGAAAATAAATTAGCAAAAACACTATTCTATCAGTCAAAAGAATCTAAAACTATAATTTAACCATATGAATGACTAATCTAATCTAGTTAAATGAGCATAAATGAGAACAAATACCTCTGTTGTAAATCGTAGTACTAATGCACGGTCTACACTGTAAATCATAGCTAAAAGCCATGGTTAGCACTCAAGTGAGTTTACCCTCAAAATCAGGGGTAGTGGGCTTGACCTCCTTGTCCAATTAATGTCCAAGGATCGCATTCGGTGTCCTTCTAACAAGTTTGGTGGTTGATTCACTATAAAGGGCCTCCGTTCACCCAGATATGCGTTTCTTGTCTCTCCTAGATCCTTAGGGCATCCATGGCCTAACTTATCATGATGTTTGATAAATTGACAATGGGGATGGCAAAAAGGCTCTCTATATGCACTCAAGTGAGTCCACAATTAGATAGGGCTTTGTTGCTTTGATCTCCAAAATACACTCTCTTTATTTGCCCTAATTCTCAAGGGTACTTATAAGATGTCCCAGGGCTAGGGGTGGCTTCATGGGGAAGCCAAGATCAAGAAGGGATGGTTAGGATAGTTGGATTAGAATATTTCATCCTCTAACCACCGTCTTCTAGAAAAAATGGTCGTTCAAACCGATTTAGCTCAGATGAAGGCCAACTGAACTTCAGTTAAGACTATGGGTTATAGCTACGGTCTAGACTATAAACCATAGGTCTCAGCTACGGTGCAACCTATAGACCACAAGTATGGGATGTGGTTCAAATTGATTAGGCCAAGGAGCCCAAATTGAGTGGTTATAACCATTTCTTTATCTTGGTATGTATCCAAGATCCTCCGTATGGTCTTGTAGCATGTCCATATGAGTAGTCACCATCAACATGACGTGTTTTAGGTGTCTATAGGTGCCCCTTTTGAGATGCATTGTGAGATCGAACAAAATTGAGCAAAAAAATACCTCCTAAAATGATGTCGAAGGTTCTATGATGATAATTAGTTAGATCAACATTAGATGCCTCTTTTCCAACAAAAGAACATGCATCCTGGAATCATTGCTTCCAACTGGGTGAAAGGCTTATATTTTAAAATCTTGTGCCCTTCTCATATTATTCGATGCAGCTGTGCATTCCATAGGTATATTATGACCCATAGATCTAAAAGGTAGAGAACAACAAGCAAAGTCATATTTGCTATTTGCCTCAAGCAAAGGCATAAGCTTATGATAGTTGTTGATAATTATTTGCAAGGACAAATGTAATTTTGACAAGATCAAGGGATCTATGATCTCTAGGATGTTAGTCTTACAATGGCACTGAGAGGGGGGGTGAATCAGTGTAGTTATTCTAACTTGAATTTATAGCTCTAAAAATTGAAATAATGAAACCTTAAAACCAGATAAAGTAAGCATCACAAAAGAACATATCACACAACACAATATTTTAATGAGGTTCACCAAATTGGCTACTCCTCAAGAATGACTGCTTGGACTACCATCCAAATCCAGCCTTTGCAAAGAACCAACTTTACAAATAGTTTACCAACATCCATTGGAAGGAGCACCAACCCCTAATTTATCTTCACCAACATAAAGGAGCACCAACCCTTGATTTAACAACACCAACTGGAAGGAGCACCAACCCTTGATTTACCAGCATCAACTGGAAGGAGCACCAACCCCTAATTTATCTACACCAATAGAAAGAAGCACCAACCCCTGATTTACCAGCACCAACTGGAAGGAGCACCAACCCCTAATTTACCAACACCAACTAGAAGGAGCACCAATTCCTAATGCCAAGCACCAACCTAGACTTCAAATTGAATTTTTGGGTTTAACAGTAAGATACCTTCGCTTTTACAGGACCCTGACTGGTGTACTTCACCTTTATGTTCTCTACACACTCTACTCTCACTGCATAATCACTTCACACACTCTACTTCATCATAGTCAAATTTTATAATCGTCTTCTCCCTCTTTGTGCACTACGATCGAACTTCGCACACTTTGCTTCACTGTGATCGAACCTCATGATTGTCTTCCCCCTTTTTGCACACTCTGCTCTGTTGCAATCAAACCTCATGATCGTCTTCTCTCCTTTGCACACTCTGCTCTCTCTACGCACTCACAGACGCACTTAGGATAATTTGACATGACTTCTTCACTCACTGTGCACACTTCACCATCATCTCGCCGCTTCTGCACTTTTTGTGCTCTTACGACCACATTTCTCACTTCAACCCAAATTCGACGACATGTTCAACTCTCCAAACAACCCTCCTTTTATAAAAGAAATCATGTGATGAAAAAACCAATCTTAGTCGGCTATAAACCCTAATCCTCGTTGATTGCAAACCCTAATCTTCATCGGCTTACATCGGTCTTCATCGACTTCAACTACCCCTATAACTCTTCTATTGCTGTTGCCGTGAAAACACATGTCACGATATCGTGACACTTTCGCCTTCATACACTTTCTCTTAGCTTTGGACCACGAGAATACAACATGTGATATCGTGACACTTTTTCCTCCATATGCTTTCTCTTAGCTTTGACCAGCAAAAATACATGTGATATCGTGACACTATTTTCTCTCTCCTCTTTCTCTTTGCTTTGGCCCACGAAAATACATGTCGTGATATCGCGACACTATTTTCTCTCTCCTCTTTCTCTTTGCTTTGGCCCGTGAAAATACATGTCGTGATATCGCGACACTATTTTCTCTCTCCTCTTTCTCTTTGCTTTGGCCTACGAAAATACATGTTGCAAAATCGTGACACTTTTTCTTTCTCTTCCTTGCTGCGCTTTCAAGTCACGAAAATGCGACATGTCGCGATATCGCGACACTTTTTCTCCTTAGCACTTTCTCTTGCCTTCGGGTCACGAAAACATGAGATGTCACGATATCTCGACACTTTTTATCCTTAGCGCTTTTTCTTGCCTTTGGGTCATGAAAACTCGACATGTTGCGATATCGCGACACTTTTTCTCCTTAGCGCTTTTCTTGCCTTCGGGTCATGAAAACCCGACATGTCGCGATATCATGACACTTTTTCTTTCGGACTCTCTCTCCTACAATATGTCACGATATCGCGACACTATTTTCTCTCTCCTCTTTCTCTTTGCTTTGGCCCATGAAAATACAACATGTTGCAAAATCGTGACACTTTTTCTTTCTCTTCCTTCCTGCGCTTTCGAGTCGCGAAAATGCGACATGTCACGATATCGTGACACTTTTTCTCCTTAGCGCTTTCTCTTGCCTTCGGGTCGCGAAAACGTGACATGTCGCGATATCGCGACACTTTTTCTCCTTAGCACTTTTTCTTGCCTTCGGGTTGCAAAAACCCAACATGTCGCGATATCGCGACACTTTTTCTCCTTAGCACTTTTTCTTGCCTTCGGGTCGTGAAAACCTGACATGTCATGATATCGCGACACTTTTTCTTTCGGACTCTCTCTCCTACAATATGTCGCCAAATCGTGACACTTTTTTGTCCGTACAATCTCTCTTGCAATATGTCATGAAATCGCAACACTTTTTCGTCCATACAACCTTCCTTGCAATATGTCATGAAATCATGACACTTTTTCATCCGTACGACCTTCCTTACAATATGTCATGAAATCGGGACACTTTTTCGTTTGTACGACCTTCCTTGCAATATGTCACGAAATCGTGACACTTTTTCGTCTGTACGACCTTCCTTGCAATATGTCACGAAATCGTGACACTTTTTCGACCGTACAACCTTCCTTGCAATATGTCGCGAAATCGTGACACTTTTTCGTCTTGCCTTTTTCTCTTCCAACATGTCATGAAATCGTGATAGTTTTTCGTGCTTGCACTTTCTCTTCGAACATGTCACAAAATCGTGATAGTTTTTATTTCTTCTCAACATGTCGCGATATCATGACAATTTTTCTTTCTTCTTCTCTCTCTTCCAACATGTCGCGAAATCACGACAATTTTTCTTTCTTCTCAACATGTCGTGATATCGTGATAGTTTTTCTTTCTTCTTCTCTCTCCTCCAACATGTCACGAAATCGTGACAATTTTTCTTTCTTTTTCTCTCTTCCAACATGTCGCGAAATCATGACAGTTTTTCTTGCCTGCTGAATATGTCGCGATATCGTGACACTTTTCTTACTTGTCTTTTTCTTTGATCTTTTGCAAGTGGTCCACTTCGGTCTTCTTGGAAAATCACTGTACATACTCTGTGTAACCTTTGAACTCCTATCTTTTGCATTTGACTAGCTTTTGAACTTCCTGTCCACTGCATCAATAGATCTATCTGACTGTGTTGACAACAATGACAATATCGTTGCTGCACCTTGCTCAACAATCTCCCCCTTTGGAATTGTTGGCAACACGTGCAATTTCCTATAACTCTTCTCCCCCTTTGACAATAATACCAAAGGGCTACTGTAAACTCCCCTTGAGTCTATGCACAACATTCTCAGGCACAAATTATTACAATTAGCAAAAATTACAAACATGAGCAAAAATATAAACAAATGCACAAATTCTCCCCCTAAGAATGTGATCCCGATAGCTAGTCAATTATTAGGAAACGTGATCACTCCACAATCTATTTGTTGGACTAAAAATCCAACATAACCTCACTTCCTGCAATGTTCTCTGCGTACAACACGCTGTCGCTACAATATATTCTGCCTCTACTATGGATAAACAAATTGAATTTTGTTTCTTACTATGCCATGCGATCAATCTGTCTCCAAGATAGAATGCACCTCCACTGGTACTCTTTCTGTCATCGACACATCCTGCCCAAACTGCATCTTATTTGCTAAATCTTTACACGACTCATATTTGCTGCTACCAAATATGATATCAACTTTCTTAAACCCTTATTGAGTGAGATAGTTGTCTAGCCTTGCATATCATGCTCGGGGTGCCTATTTCAAGCCGTATATATTCAACTTACAAACCAAGTTGGGATCATCACCAAGCTGGAAACCATCTGGCTACTCAAAATAAACCTATTCTTCAAACTTCCCATTCAAGAGCGCTGATTTCACATCTGACACAAAAATGTCAAGTGACTCACACTTGTACCAACTTTTGTCCAACACTGTACCGACACTACAATTTTACTATCAACTTTGGGGAAGCATCAAACACTGTACCACAACACCAACCTAATCCCTTTTTACATTTTCAACTTGGTCTCTATTTTTCTATAGTCACCGCTGGTCACACCTTACTCATACTTCTAGACCTTGGATAGGTATGATTCACAAAGCAAAGTTGCTCATCCTGATGAGTTAAACATGAATCGATGATCAAAATTAAATATTTTTCACTACAACATCATAATGGATCTAACAATCTTCACGTCAATGTGTAGTTCGAATACACACTACTTTTATCAAAACACATATATGCGGCTAGAGCAACATTCTTTTACTAACCAAAATATCTAAACTATTCTAATCCTTAACTTTGGACAGTGGCAATAAGAACCAACACCAGTACAACAATGACATATAGCAATACTACCAATAATGTCAACTCTCAATTTAATCACCACCCTTCATAACACTTCCACAAATAGCTATATGAACTGGAAACACACTTCGACAACTATACGACAACTTCCCTGACTACTTGCCTTTCATCCTCAGGTAATCAAACAAATACATAGGAGCATTAAAATGAAATTTCAAGATTGCTCCCCCTGAGGATGTGCTACTTGGAGTTGCTTAGTGCAATAGCGGAGTAGTCTCCTTCAGTCCAAGGAGACACGATTTCCTTTCTTCTATTTTTCTCCAAAATTTCTTGAACTCAGGCTTGGATTTTTCAACTACATCCCTGTTTTGCACCTTTTCGTGAACTCGAACATTTTTATTGTGTGGTTGTCTCTTGTGTATCCTTGATTAATGATTATTCTCCTTTTTGTGTTGTGTTCTTTGCGTCTGATGAAATCTACTGTTTTGCCTTAGACTAGATACAAAAGTGCTTGGACAAAACCTTGCTATGTGTCCATGACCATTACATTGAAAACATTATACATAGTGTTCACTCAAAAATGCAGATGTATTTCTACCAGCATAACTCTTTGATTTATTATTCAATCCACAATAAATTGCCTTGTGACCATACTAGTTGCATCTGAAACAATAGCCATTAAAAGTATTATTATGAACAGAGTGAGAGTGATAGAACCTCTTTTGTTGTGGTTGCATTGCTGTAGATTTCCTTTGATATTTTCTTCCTTTTGAAGATTCAGCTTCAAACTTTTCTTGCTTCGATCCTTCAATAGTGAACTTCTTTTTCTTTACAAAGTTGGAAGATGAAGGTTGTTCAGCTTCATATCCAAGACCACGCTTATCCATGGAGCTTCTTTGTTGGCTTATCATTTTATCTAACAACTCTGTGCTCTTCTCGAATTTGAGATTTGTATTGGCCTCTTCTAGTTGTTTCTTCAATAACACAATCTCTTCCTCTTGTTTACAACAACCAATCTCTTTCTCATTGATCTATGACTTGAGAGTTTCTTCAATCATTTTGAATTCTTCTACCTGTACTTTCAGACTGGTTATTATTTCATTTGCATCCTCAAGCTTTCTTGAGATTTCCTTATTCCTTTTTCTTTCTATCTTCAATTCATCCAGAGCTGTAATTAGTTCCTCTTTCAAATCACATTCCTGTTCTTTTTCTGTTTCTTCTTCGAGTGTCATGAGAAGACCTCCACCTGTTTCCCTTTTAGAATCATCCTCTATGTTCTCATCGTCTTTATCATCCAGGCGTGACTTCAAGGCTTCTTCTATTTTCTTGGCTTTCTGAATTTGTAAGAGGAGATCTTCAATATTATCCCCATATTCTTCCAACTTCTTGGACAGTCTTATATTCAACTCTTTACGTGCAGCGATCAACTCACCTTCATCACATACTTCAATATTCACTCCTTCAACCTTTTCTAGTTCAATTTTCTCTTCCACAGGAACTAAAACTGACTGAGATGCCCTTTTGGAGGAGGATCTATTCTTCTTACCCATTATATACTAATCCAAGATCAACCCTGACTGATTTAGCCTTAGAAGGGAACTTGGCTCTAATACCAATTGTTAGTCTTACAATGGCACTGAGAAGGGGGGGGTGAATCAGTGTAGTTCTTCTAACTTGAATTTATAGCTCTAAAAATTGAAATAATGAAACCTTAAAACCAGATAAAGTAAGCATCACAAAAGAACATATCACACAACACAAGATTTTAACGAGGTTCACCAAATTGGCTACTCCTCAAGAATGATTGCTTGGACTACCATCCAAATCTAGCCTTTGCAAAGCACCAACTTTACAAATAGTTTACCAGCACCAACTGAAAGGAGCACCAACCCCTGATTTATCTGCACCAATAGAAAGGAGCACCAACCCCTGATTTATCAGCACCAACTGGAAGGAGCACCAACCCCTAATTTACCAGCATCAACTAGAAGGAGCACCAACCCCTAATTTATCTGCACCAATAGAAAGGAGCACCAAACCATGATTTACCAACACCAATTGGAAGGAGCACCAACCCCTGATTTACCAGCACCAACTAGGAGAAGAACCAACCCCTAATGCCAAGCACCAACCTAGACTTCAAATTGAATTTTTGGGTTTAACAGTAAGATACCTTCGCTTTTACAAGACCCTAACTGGTCTACTTCACCTTTGCGTTCTCTACGCACTCTGCTCTCACTGTGCAATCACTTCACACACTCTGCTTCATCATAGTTGAACTTCATAATCATCTTCTCCCTCTTTGCACACTACGATCGAACTTCACACACTTTGCTTCGTTGTGATCGAACCTCACAATCATCTTCCCCCTTTTTGTGCACTCTGCTTTGTTGCGATCGAACCTCACGATCGTCTTCTCCCTTTTGCGCACTCTGCTCTCTCTGTGCACTCACAGATGCACTTAGGATAATTTGACATGACTTCTTCACTCACTGTGTGCACTTCGCCATCATCTCATCGCTTCTGCACTTTTTGTGCTCTTACGACCACATTTCTCACTTCAACCCAAATTCGACGACATGTTCAACTCTCCAAATAGCCCTCCTTTTATAATAGAAATCATGTGATGAAAAAACCAATCTTAGTCGACTGTAAAACCTAATACTCATCGACTACAAACCCTAATCTTCGTCGGCTTACATCAATCTTCGTCGGCTTCAACTACCCCTGTAACTCTTTTGTTGTTGTTGCCACAAAAACACATGTCATGATATCGTGACACTTTTGCCTTCATACACTTTGTCTTAGCTTTGGCCCACGAGAATACAACATGTCACGATATTGTGACACTTTTTCCTCCTTACGCTTTCTTTTAGCTTTGACCAACGAAAATACAACATGTCACGATATCATGACACTATTTTCTCTCTCCTCTTTCTCTTTGCTTTGGCCCGCGAAAATACATGTTGCGATATTGCGACACTATTTTCTCTCTCCTCTTTCTCTTTGCTTTGGCCCACGAAAATACAACATGTCGCGATATCGCAACACTATTTTCTCTCTCCTCTTTCTCTTTGCTTTGGCCTGTGAAAATACATGTCACAAAATCGTGACACTTTTTCTTTCTCTTCCTTCCTGCATTTTCGAGTCACAAAAATGCGACATGTCACGATATCGCGACACTTTTTCTCCTTAGCGCTTTCTCTTGCCTTCGGGTTGCGAAAACCCGACATGTCGCGATATCGTGACACTTTTTCTCCTTAGCTCTTTTTCTTGCCTTCGGGTCGTGAAAACCCGACATGTCGCGATATCACGACACTTTTTCTCCTTAGCGCTTTTTCTTGCCTTCGGGTCGCGAAAACCTAACATGTCGCGATATCGTGACACTTTTTCTTTTGGACTCTCTCTCCTACAATATGTCACAAAATCGTGACACTTTTTCTCTCTGCAATATGTCACAAAATCGTGACATTTTTTCGTTCATACAATCTCTCTTGCAATATGTCATGAAATCGTGACACTTTTTCGTTTGTACAATCTCTCTTGCAATATGTCGCGAAATCGTGACACTTTTTCGTCCGTACGACCTTCCTTGCAATATGTCACAAAATCACGACACTTTTTCATCCGTACGACCTTCCTTGCAATATGTCACGAAATCGCGACACTTTTTCGTCCGTATGACCTTCCTTGCAATATGTCGCAAAATCGCGACACTTTTTCGACCGTACAACCTTCCTTGCAATATGTCGTGAAATCGCGACACTTTTTCGTCTTGCCTTTTTCTCTTCCAACATGTCACGAAATCGCGATAGTTTTTCATGCTTGCACTTTCTCTTCGAATATGTCGCGAAATCGTGACAGTTTTTATTTCTTCTCAACATGTCGCAATATCGCGACAATTTTTCTTTCTTCTCTCTCTTCCAACATGTCGCGAAATCATGACAGTTTTTCTTTCTTCTCAACATGTCATGATATCGCGACAGTTTTTCTTTCTTCTTCTCTCTCCTCCAACATGTCACAAAATCGTGACATTTTTTCTTTCTTTTTCTCTCTCTTCCAACATGTCGCGAAATCGTGACAGTTTTTCTTGCCTGTTGAATATGTCACGATATCGCGACACTTTTCTTACTTGTATTTTTCTTTGATCTTTTGCAAGTGGTCCACTTCGGTCTTCTTGGAAAATCACTGTACATACTCTGTGTAACCTTTGAACTCCTGTCTTCTGCATCTGACTAGCTTTTGAACTTCCTATCCACTACATCAACAAATCTATTTGACTGTGTTGACAACAATGACAATACTGTTGTTGCACCTTGCTCAACATAGGATCTTCTATTGATTTTGATTATGATTTGATATTATGACTACCCTCTCAAGCAATGAGTCGATGAGGTAATGACAATGATTAAAGTGACGATATCGCTTGACCACCATGGATGATCTAAATAAATTTAGATTTGAGTATTTTATTACCTTGGCTAGGCCTAGTTCAGCTTTTGATTCCAACTATTAATAGTAATTGCACATTCCTATCCCATGGAGCAGTCAGGCTACAATATCCATCTTAGGGAATCAAAATGAGGCAATTCTAATTAGATTTGTGTTGAATCAAATTATCGATGATTTGCTGAAATATGTCATAGGAGACATGACATGAAATGCCTCATTATCATGGAGAATTCTAGTCTTGAAGCCCTTCTTAGGGATTGAAAAAGAAGCACATCAGATCAACGATGACAATTTTTGCCCCAAATGTCCTTATGGTAATTTACTCATCTAGCTAGATTGCATGGATCACAAGTCGCTGCAACCACCAAGTTTATAGGGTAAATAACTAGATACAAGGTGCATTTGGTGTTTTTAATTATTTGATTTGTTTGTTGTTAATTTTGATTTATTGATCGATCCTGGTGCTTGAACATCACCAAATTTGCAACCTTAATTGCTCTTTTTGAAATTTGATCTGTTAGGAGTCATCAATTTACCTTTTTAGACCTTCCTATGGTGGGTTTTTAGTGTATTTAATGCTGGCTATGAACCGTGGGTATGGCCTGTGGTTGAATTTTTCAAATTTTGGGAACCATGGCTAGGGCTTGCGATCGAAAAACCCTAATTCTGGGACCGTAGGTGTGAGATGTGGTTTTCAAAAATTAGGAGAACCTTTAAATAGTCATTCCCATTTAAATTTATCATTATTATTATTGAAAGCAACTGCATTGAGAGAGCTCTGAGAGATAGAAGACATTCCTTAATCTAGAATGTTGCCAAAAACTCTACCATATACAACACTTGATACCCCGATAGTGGATCCTGATCATCCGTCGACTAGCAGAGGCCACAGAGTAGGCAAGGTAATTCAAAACTGATTCCTCACAGTTCAATACCAATTAAAATCAACCACACTAAGTAATGTGGTAAATGAACCCCACTAGATTAGGTTAGATTAATTTTAATTTTTTAGGTGAGATAGGCTAGGAAGGTACTCGAAATGGGTATTCTTCCTAGACCACAGCTAGCAGCTACAGTTCCTAATTTTTAGATTTGGGACTATAGCTATCAACTATGGTTCATGTTCAAATTACAATGGTCATATTTTGACCGCAAGCTGATCGCAATGTTGACCCGCAGTTCGCCAAATTTAGAAAAAAATTATTAAATTTTTGCATTTTCTAAAGTTTTATAGGCAATTAATGTTATTTAATGCATTTTTGACTTGCCTAGCTGATATTTTTGATTTTATTAATGCCTTGCAACATGTTTTTATCTTTTCATCAATTTTTTGAAGATGTTTTTGATGTTTTTAAAGTTTTTTTTAACTATTTTTGCTTGTTTTAGCTAGAATTTAGCTTATATACTACTTTTTATTTTAGATATTGACCTCTAGGGCTCACGATCCCAATATACTTAAGAATCTCCATAGACAACTCACTGATGGTGAGCATGCATGGTTTAGAGCCATCAAATTTAGCTACGTACTAGATCTACCCACTATTAGGGTAAATCAAATGTATTTGACTATGTTGGTCCGATGCTAGTATGCGTAGATCAAAACCTTTCACCTGACTATAGGTGATATGACTATGACTTTAGAGGATGTCTATCAGATATTTAGGATCCCTATCAATGGTGAGGCCATCACCTCTTCCTCTTCTTAGAGGAAGTAGCTTGTCTTTGATGCTATCTTCAGCGATCGAAGCAAGGAGGGGCAGGATAATATCGACCATAGAGGTGTCCATATTGGATACTGGTAGGGTGAGTGCATTTTATCCATCCACACGATGATCTTCATGATCCTTTTGGTACAGGTTGTGCTTCTAGATTCCTAGGGCATGAGGATTCTCTAGAACCTCCTGGCTAGTGTCTAGAGAGTGATCTAGAGTTCCATTGCTTAGCCATTGTACCTAACTTGGGGGAGCACATTACTATCTTAGCTCTATAGGGAGATATATTAGATTATAAGCCAGAGCCATTGGGGCATTAGCTATAGCCTATTTCTATGGATCTAGGGTTGGTAGCACATCTAGATCGAGCATCCTATGGACCTACCTCTCCATATCATAACCATTGATGACGCACATTAGTGCTATGCTGCATGTTGGTCATGAGAGGAGGAGGGGTTCTGGAGTAGGAACCACACTAGAGACACAGATTACTACATTGTACAATTTGAAGTGCTCAGGCTAGATGACATTGAGTGGCACTCCTATATGGATTGCCTTGATTGGACTGAGGCAGGCTAGTGGTTATGACAGGCTCACTAGGACAGGTGGTTACTCGATCGCAAGGTCGAGATCAAAGAGTACCTATTCTTCTATCATGTCCTACGGTAGTTTAGCTTGGTTCAAGATATTCTAGAGATTCTATTTGTGTATCGGTATCTCGTGCTCAAGAGACATCTACCATGGATCCAGCTTGCAGCTCTGGGAGATGAGGCTGATGACTTTTAGGAGTCTAGGGATGACACACCTAGGACCACTCCAGCATATGACACATGGTGGTCCCTACTACAGTGGTAGGGGAGAGGGCCTCTAGGCTGAGTAGATGACCAGACAGAGGCAGAGGTCGATCCTGACAGGCACAAGGTGTGCTAGAGGACCAAGGGTGATTGGGATGCAGAGTCCACCATAGAGGAGGCTCCCTAAGCAAAGGTGGAGGAGTATAAGGGGTTTTAGGATGGTGAGGTGCCTCTAGATAGTGATGTAGGGGAGATCCTCACTTAGGTTTTTGACCTACAAAGTTAGGTTGAGAGGATGCAGACTCAATAGTTGTAGCGAGACACATCTATCACCCTTCTAGAGGTGAAGCTAGATCATAGGTATAGACATCTGGTAGAGGGTCAAGCATAGATTATATCTCTCACAACTCAGGCTATGATAGTAGAATCATAGGTCGATGAGATCACTAGTGCATGAGATGTAGCACTAGTATAGTGGGGTGAGACCATAGCAGAGAGAGAGCTGCTCAGGGCACAGAAGGAGGATCCGACATCCTCCCATGCTATTATGGGACCTATTGCAGCACCATCAACTATACTGCCAGGAGGTAGCAATCCCATGGCAGAGGTTAGGTAGCTCACTTCCCTCGTAGACGAGGGAAATGACCTTTGCGATGTGAGGGCAGATCGCATCTCCCAGCTAGAGGGGTTCATTAGATTACGGTGCTTAGAGGTCAGGCAAGATTCTTTTAGGGCCTAATTGTTCATTATCCCTGTGTGTGCACTTGATTATTTTAAAATAAGACACAAGCATTCCTCGATGTCAGGCAAGATTATTTTAGCCCATTGCTAAGATAGGGGTACCACAAATGTCTTATCCAATCCTAAGTTTTGATTTTAGTTGGAATAAGCCACTAGGCAATGCAAGACACTTTAAGATAGCTCCTCCACATTCAAATATTGGTCTACCCACAAGTGAGATGCAAGTGTATTAGATATATCATCATGCATAAGGTATAGTAGTGTCGAAAATCCTAGGGATTCATGCTCATTACTTTCTATCATTCAATTTTTGGGATACTTGCTCATATGTAGTGAAGTAATGGAGTCGATTCCATATTAATTTTGAACTATTTATGGATCTTCATTTGATCTCTCTTCGAACTGGATTTTGGATCTTCATTTGATCTCCACTCGAACTTTGATTTATGATATTCATTTGATCTTCACTTTGAACTTGATTTGAGCCTATTTTATGATCTTCATTTGATCTTCACTTTTCAGAATTTACATTTGATAATTTTATTCAAAAACTTTCCTTTGGGGGATTTACTTGGGAAAACTATTTTTGGTATATCGATTGAGGATATCGATCTTATCAATATGGGATATAAATCTGGGAATTCGATGTATAATATCGATCTAGGGTATCAATCTTGAGTATTGATGTGGGATATCACTCTGGGATATTTCTCATTTTATCGTAAGCAAAGGATTATGAATAGGGAACTAACATGTCATTTTGCCAACTGCCAAAATTTCTCATACCATCCGAATAGAGGGATAAGCAAGAATAACTCCTTTCACTTCAGGATACCTGGTCCTACTTTGTGACTTTCATCTTCCCCTAGTCCTTGTTAGGATTGTTTAATTTGTTGATTAGTGACAAGATTCTAATATCCTAAGGGCTATACTAACTGAACCTTAGCTGAAAAAGCAAAGCAAGCTTTCTACCAACTCTTGATAAGACCACTAGGTATGGTTGAGTGATTAAAAACCCTAGTATATCTCCATAGCAACATTATAGGTTGTGTTGAAAAACACAATTACTCACATGAATTATGGATCATGATAAATGAAGAGATGCATTATTTAGACACAAATGTGGTGTCGTTTGTAAAACTAACAAACATAATTCTTCCTACTATGGAATGCAATGGATGAAAAATACCTATATGCAATGCAGTAATGTAGTGAATGCATGAGTAAGTGCAAAAAAAATGACAATGCAAAATTCAAATGCAAATGCAAATGTTTTTGGATTTTTATGCTTTACCATTTTTTTTGGATTTTATTGATTTTATAATTTTTATGAGTTTGAGCCTCATATATGACCAAACGATGAGTACATGCATCTGGAGCCTTTGTATTGACCAAGCAATTTTTAGGAATCCTTAGAGATTTTATGATTGACCAAAGGAATTATGGGTACCTTTGGAGCGTTTTGGGATGACCAAGTGATTTTGAGAATCCTTGGAGCTTTTGGGTTGACCAAGTAGTTTTTCAAAAACTCTTGGTGCCTTTTGATTGACCAAACTACTCATAAACAAGCTTGGATCCTTTTAGGATGACTGAGCTATTATAAGCAAAACTTTAGAGCCTTTGATTGACATGACCAAGTGCTTTTAGGAACCCTTGGAGCATTTTGGGATGACCGAGCAGTTTTAAAAAAAACCCTTAGAGCTTTTTGAGGTTTGACCAAAGGGCTTGCAGATGCCTTTAGAGATTTTCAATTGACCAAACTACTTGTGGGAGTGTTTGGAGATTTTTAGGATGACCGAGCGGTTACAAGAAAACCTCAATGCCTTTTACTATGCTCTTCAAGCATAAAACACCTTAATATGGATTATGTTGAGAGGTTCAGGATCTTCAACACCCCTAGTGATGTTAGGTGATAGGTACCTAGACTAATATTTTTAGATGTGATGTAAGGTCCTAGCCACTTAGCCACGAATTTGTCTCACATAACTAGCGATAAATTAGATTTTTTTTTGTTCTCTTTCAAGACAAGGTACCCAACTTCAAAGTCTCCTGATAAACATGGAGGTGCTCCAGGGCATTCATGTGATGTTCATCAAGTAGTGTCAGTTGATACAGTCAAGCTTACCTTGTGGTGTCATCATCAATGAAATATTTCAATGTGACACACAACATTGGAATTTCTAATTCCAAGGGCATAATGACCTCAATACCATATATTAGTGAGAATGATGTTGTCCCAGTGGGCGTTCGAATACTAGTCTTGTAAGCCCATAATGCAAGGGGCATCTGGATATGCCAGTATTTGTGGTTTTCTTGTACCATATTTTTCAAGATGGCCACCACTACCTTATTTGAAGCTTTAGCCTATTAGTTTGCTTGCAGATAGTATAGAGTTGCAAAATTGTGTTTGATTCTATATTTAGATGCCAAAGCTCTCATAGTTTTTTTCTTGAAATATGTTCCATTATACGATATTATTTTGGATGGAATCCCAAAATGACTTATGATATGCTCCAATATAAACTCTACTATACAAGCTCTAGTTGTCGTTGTTAAGGGTATTGCTTCCACCCACTTTGTAAAATAATCAGTAGCTATGATTATGAATGTATGACGACCCAATGATGGAGGAAAGATATTGCCTATAATATCTAATCCCCACTGAGCAAATGGCCAAGCCGCTTGGATGGGCTATAAGAACTACGATGGAAAGTGTGTAATATTAGCGTGATGCTAATATTTAATGCATTTCTTGACATACAAATTACACTCCTCCATAGTGGGCCAATAGTAGCCCATTTGAAGGATGCACTTGAATATGGCCATGCCACTGAAATGGCCACCACACATACCGTCATGAGCTTGTGAAATCACCCATGATGCCTCTTGGAGCTCTAAGTAATGAAGAACTCCATTGTAGCCTCATCGATACAAGATGTCTCCTATTAAGACATATTTAGCCACTTTCTATTTAAATGTGTGCTTTGCAGCACACGATAATCCCTTTGGGATTATACTGAGTTTTAAGAAGTCTTTAATTTGTGAAATCTAGTTTTGATAGGCCTCAGCTTCGACTGCTAAGATGACTTGCTCCCCTTGCATATTTACATTTGCAAATTTAGACTTAAAAACAACCTTGTGGTGAATGGTAGTACCACTCCCCATAGGTGTGGTGAATGGTAGTACCACTCCCCATAGGACTCTGAGATGTTAATGACCCCCAGGGTGCCCTCTTAAAAAAGTATTTAGCTTTGCAGAACCATTCAACTTTTGGTTCTACACTGATCATGTTGACCGATTCCTTGTTATCAGAGGCTGCATGCTCTATTGTCAGATGCGAGAGCATCTTGACATGGATGGTAGTGAAATCCACATATGGATTATGAGGGATTAAATATCCCAAAGATGCCATGATATTTGTAAACCTATTTTATGACCGAGGGATTGCCTTGATGTCATGCCATTCAAATTTAGCCAAATATGTGTCAACTAGATATTTATAATCTTTCAGCACGGGACATCGACACTGAAAAATCCCCTTGAATTGATTTACTATGAGAAAGGAGTCACCAAAGATGTTCAATATCTTAATATTCATAGCGATAGCTGTGTGGAGGCCCATCAATAGGGCTTCGTACTTAGCATTGTTGTTGCACAGAAAATCCAAGTTGAATGACAATGGCATTGGAGCTACTTGTGGCATGAAGAACACTATTATGGCACCACACCCTTGTTTGCACTTTGAACCATCAAAGAATAGAGTTATATTAAAATTATTCTCTGGCTCTTCGGGTTTGGGAGCTTTAGATATGATTAAGATTGCATCATACGAAAGCTCTATTGTTAGATATCTACTATTTGACAGTGGTGCCTCAGCTAATTGATCCGCTATGACCTGTCTCTTAATGGACTTATGGCTTATGAATTCCAGATCGAATTCCATCAATAGCATGATCCACTTTACAGTACATGTATTGTGATAAGTCTTACTCATCATGTACTGCAAAGGATTTTGTTTGGATATAACATATGTCATATGACTTAACATATAGTGTTGCAATTTATTTATAGCAAACAATACTGCTAAACATAATTTTTCCACATATGCATACCCGAGCTAATAGCTCACTAGGTTCGACTAATATAATATATGGCCTATTCTTTGCCTTGCATGTTCTTTTGGGCTAACATGGTTCCAAGTGCAAAGTTAGTTGTCGATATATATAGTAGAAAATGCACCTAGCCTTGGTGGAGCTAGCACTGGTGGTGTTGCCAGGTATTTCTTTATTTCAGTGAAGGTTGCCTAACAGTCCTTGTCCTAGTTGAATGGGACTCCCTTATGTAGCAGTAAATTCATGGATCGATATTTATCTGATAGTTGAGTGATAAATTGTTTTATCGATAATACCTTACCCTAAAGGCTCCTTAATTACTTAATATTTGTGGGAGGACATATTTCCAAGATGGCCTTGACCTTCACTGGGTTAAATTCGATGCCTTGCTTAGAGATAATGAATCCTAGAAGTTTTCTAGAAGTTATGCCAAATATGCACTTCTTAGGATTCATCCTAACATTGTGCTCTATCAGGCGATAGAAGACCTTCCTTAAGACCTCTACATGCTCTTCTCACAACAATGACTTTGCCAACAAGTCATCAATATAATCTTCTAGAATTTTGTACATATAGTCATGAAAAATGTATATCATGGCTCGTTGATATGTGGCACCCATATTTTTGAGGCCAAATGGCATAAATTCCCCATGGTGTTATAAACATGGTTTTATGTTGGTATTTGGGTTTAATCTAAATTTGGTTGTAACTAGAAAAACCATCCATTAAGGAGAGCATTTCGTGACCTATAGTTGCATCTACAAGAGCATCAATATTGGGCAACAAAAATGAATCTTTGGGTGTTGCCTTATTTAGGTCTCTAAAATCCATGCAAATACAGATTCTTCCATCAAGTTTTCCCATGGGTACCATATTGGACACCCATTCTGGATAATCGATGGAGATCACAAATTCCACATCCAATAGCTTTTGTAGCTCATATTTCACCATTAAGGCTACTATTGGGTGCATATTTCTAAGATTTTTCTTGACCAAATTCTTCATTAGATCTAGAGAAAGGTTATGCATAACCAATTTTGGGTCTAGACCTGGCATATCCTTGTACATACAAGAGAAAATATTAGGTCTCTCTTTCATTAGAGGGATGAGTGTGGTGTGCTCATCAAGAGTGAGACTCTCTTCGAATTTAACCTTACTTGGATTAGTGGGATTGTTACTGATATCCACATCGAATTTTTCCTCTACTGACATGTGTGATCCCTCCTCAAGTTGATGAGGCATAGGGATCAAATGGATGTCATCATTTGGGTTGATTGGTTTCATGTTGGAAGCATTATCGGTATGATAAAAATTGTATGCACAGCCTGGCACAAAACAAAAAGGTTGCAACATTTCTTCATTAGGGAAGAAATATTTAGGATTAATAGGTGAATCAATGTGATCCCAGTTGATAACATCTTTGTTAAGATACAATGGTTTGGAAATATCTCCTAGATTGCAGAGTGGAGTGGTCAAACCAATGGAGACCATGTTTATGGAATGGAACTGATCTCCAAGACCACACAAACCAACTTCTACAAAATCTATGTAGTCCTCATACCCATGATCTGGCTCTAATGTCATAGGCACAAAGGGGTCTTCTTTGTGAGGACTAAAAATAACTGGATCCTCCCTATGCAATGACTGAAAAATAGGATCATTTGGCTCTTGGATATCCATGTAGATCGATAGAAGAGGATTAACCAATCGATAAATTTGATCCAGGTTTAACCGTCATGCTCTCAGACAAGGACCAACACATAACTACTGATAGACCTCATCTATGTCGATGGGTTGATGACGATAATGCAAATAAGGAGGACCAAGGTAGGCCCTCTCTAACTCATCTTCTTCATCATTGTCATAATAAAATCCTTCATTCACCCCCACTCCTGGGGGATGCCCTAGCAAGTGTGGCCCCATGAATCTAACTACTTGATCGCTGTCATCACTATCTGGATAAATCAGATAATTATATCATAAGTGTGACATAACCAAGAAATATAGCTATGCTTATTCCCCTAAATGATTGATGTTGGGAAGGATCTCTTTGATAACCTGTATCAATTCAACAAGCAATAAATGATGTGCCTGCCAGGGCCTCACATAGGCACCTTCAACTTCATACCCATATTCATCGTTGTTTGAGGATTTCTCATCTACATCATAGCCTGATCCACTCATATCGAAGATAGACTCTGCTTCATATTCATTGTAAATATCTCATATCTTGAGATCACATACATTAATGGGGTACACCCTTGCATGTCTGTGTTATCAACTGCATCATGGGTTTGGTGTCCTATGTTATCTCTAGGGTTTAGTTCTATCTCAGTTTGCTCAAGGATACCTTCATGATGATCTTTGAGTGGCTCAATGGTGATGAAATATATCATAGGGTGATTCCTACAAAAACTAGAAGGATCGGGATGATATAGATTAAAATCCACATCTTCTGCCATACTAAGGTATAGAAGATCCAGGGATGCTACAAGAAAATTTTCCTGCCCCCGTATCTGTAACCCTAAACCGAACCTATTCATGAATAACTGGTAATGTGGTTTTAACGAAGTCCTACATCCTTATTCAAAGAGACCAAGACCATATCCATACCAATGATACAACTCAAAAATACGTATGGCATACTTTGGGTTGGATAGATAATGAATTCTTATCGTGAAAGGCTCATCATCATCTTCATCCATGGGCTCTCACATTGGAAGCTAGTCTAGCCCTGCATAGATGAATTTAGTCTGATTAGGTGGCTCTCCAAATGTAACCATCGATCCAACCAAGTAACGATGAGTGTATGGTGGGCCCATCTCTTATGCAATATTTAGAATTAGTCTAAAGGTTACATTTTGCACAAGGTACTCACATAATCTAGTGTTGGCGAGATGTACTATCACCCGTGGTGTGGATGACCCTACTTAAGATGCAAGTGAGGAAGGTTGAGGTGCCTCCTCAGCTTTATATTGGGGTTCCTCAACTTCCATAGGAGTGGGAACCTCCTCGAAGATTAGCTCGAGCTCACGCTCCTTCTCTTTCTCACCCATTTTCACCTTCAACTTTATTTCATCCTGATGCATGACTGATATTGATAGTTTTAAGGAAGTGATAATGGTGTGCTCCAATATGTGTGAAACAGATGGCGTTGGTTGAGCATGTACTTCTAGTTTACCTCATGGCTTCTTTATCGATGATGACAATTGAACATCCAAGTGCGTTTACCTAGGCAAATCTGTTAGGTTCACAAACTTAAATGGTTCTTCATTTGATGACACTACGTGAACCTATCCCTCATGAATATAATTCACACATTGATGCAATATCAAGGGAACACAACGTATTTCATGAATCCAAGACCTACCAAGTAGTATGTTGTACTGCATAGCCCCTTCTATCACATGACACATCACAAATATGGTCTTCAGGCTTACCTGCATGGGTAGGATAATTGTGTTGACAGTCAGACATAGTGCATCGTTAAATGCTCTCAATGTAAATATAGTGGGCAAAATGTGTGATTTAGGTAGCTTCAAATGACTCAGCGCATTGGTCGATATTATGTTGATTGATGAGCCAGTATCAATCAAGACCATTTTAAATGGTATGTGATTAACACATGCAAGTATATGCAAAAATGGGTCAGCTATGGTTGTAGAAACCGTTCTTATCTCGTGATCATAAAATTGGATCATTGGTTCCTGACACTGCTACACATATCCCATGAAATTAGTAAATGCTTGTGCATCCTAGGATTATACTTCAATGGACCTCAAAATGTCCATAAGAGTATCCCTGTGCCTTAGGGACTACTGTATTAGCTCATATATCGATAAATTCATAGGAGTTGTCTATAGGTTTTGGACCAACCTACTCCTTATGGTCACCACCGATCTTGTTGGTGGGCCTGGAATATTCTGTGTCGATCGTTGATTTAGCATGGTTTGTATTTGAATGGGAGCATGAGGTTGATTATGTTGTTCATATATCCCATGTCTAGTGATAACATTCACCATACCTACGAACCCCTAGATAGGTGGTTCGACTCACACCTGGTTGACCTGGCCAACATTGTTGCGAGGTGCCTCATGATTTGGCAAGGGGTTTTTATAAATTGAAGAACACAAGCTTATACTGAGAGGGGGGGTGAATAGTATAAGACCACTTTTTACTTTTTCTTCCAATTCAATATTATGTTGTGTAAAGATAGTAGTATCAATAGCAGTAATCAAAGCAATGCACAAAAACCATACACAATAGAGACACCACAATTTACGTGGTTCACCCAATGTGGGCTACTCCACAGAGAAAATATTTTACTAAAACTTTCTCAATCAATCTCTTTGGGAATCACTCCCAATTACAATGTTTATGGATCTCTGTCCAAAGGAGATGTTGATCCCCTAATCTCAAGTTCGTGGATCTCTTCCATAGGAGAACTCTTTCCCCTTCTACTCTGGCTATGTGATCTTCTAGAAGACTTTGTCTCTCTATTGCACTAACTGGTGGACCTCTCTCCACTTGAAGACTCCTCACTCAGATCTATCTTCAACTATGCTGGTTGTTGGATCTCTATCCACTGAGACTCTGTCCTCTATACTCTGTCACCTCCAAAGCTCTATCAATAGGCTCACTAAGAACCTGCTCAATAGGCTCACACAGAACCTGCTTAACAAGCTCACACAGAACTTGTCCAAAATTGAATAACAAGCTCACACAGAACTTGTCCAATGCTGAATAACAAGCTCACACAGAACTCCAATCTATACAAGCTCACAAGAACTTGCCAATGCTGAATAACAAGCTCACCTAGAACTTGCCCAATGTCTGAATAGCAAGCTCACCTAGAACTTGCCCAATGCTCCTAGCAAGCTCACCAGAACTTGCCCAATGCTCTAGCAAGCTCACCAAGAACTTGCCCAAATCTGCTCTAGCAAGCTCACCAAGAACTTGCCCAAATATGCTCTAGCAAGCTCACTAATAACTTGCCCAAATCTGTCCACAAAGCTTTCTCAAAACTATCCACAAATTCCTTCTCAAAGGCTCAATCAATCATGCTCAAGTAGCACTCAAAATTAACTCAATAATGAATGGCAATGTACTCTTCAATGATGACAACAATGATCCACAATGATCTCAACTCAACTCAACTCATAGAAGCATAAAGAGAATTGTTAGAGACTCAATATGTTCTAATCTCAATCTCAACTCAACTCAACTCAAATCAATCTCAACTCAACTCAAGTCAACTCATAGAAGCATAAAGAGAATTGTTAGAGACTCAATATGTTCTAATCTCACTCTCAACTCAACTCAACTCATAGAAGCATAAAGAGAATTGTTAGAGACTCAATATATTCTAATCTTACTCTCAACTCAACCAAAATCATCACAAGGGACAACTCTTTCTCACACAACCCTAGTCCAAGTATGTATCAACCAACTCAAATATTTCCAACAATGCTCAACCACAAATCTCACATAACAATGATACTCATGTTCTTTTCTAACTCAAGTTCTTTCACAACCAATGGGCTTCAACAACTATGCTTATAAAACAAGGTTTAAACACAACTCTCAATTCAGAAAACCTTGAAGCATTCAACCAACCACTTTCGAAAAGGAAACCACAAACAATCCTTTTCCCTCCAATGATATTTCAGAAATCAACCACCATAAACAATCAATAGGAGAATGTGCCCATACCTTTTATGAAGATGAAAAAACCTCTTTGTAAATCTACCACAATCACAAAATTCTTTTGCCAATCTTCACAAGGGTTAGTAGATCACAAAATAATCAACATTACTCCACTTTTCAATAATCATCACCAAGGCCTTTAATTGCACAACTTCCTTATCTCTCCTAAAACCACTTGTACCATAAAATAAAATAAATCAAAACATTGCATAACCTTTTCACTCCCAAAACACTTATACCATAAAATAAAATAAATAAATTCATACTAAAACCACTTATACCATAAAATAAAATAAATCACAATATTGCATACCTTGTCACCTCATGAAAGAATTAATCCTCTTGAAAAAGAACAAGGCAAACTTCACTTTTGGAACCCCTTTGCAAAATAAGAAATATCTCTTTACACACACCTTATTTCTCCTTCTAAATAATTTAGTCAAATAGCCCTCGAAATAAGCTTTCCGATGATATATAATATGCCCCCTTTCCAAAATAAATTGAAACCTTTACATATATATATGCCAACCTCCATTAATTGCACATAGGTCGTCCTCCATTAATTGCACATAGGTCGGCCCTCCATTAATTTAAACTTAAACTTTAAACTTTAATATCTTCATCATCGGAGGTCCTTTTTCGATGAAACAAAATTCCACCTTGGCTTTTAAGAAAATCCCTTTCCACATAAGCCCACCATGGTTTTAAATAAAACCTTTTATTTTTCCTGCCTTGGTTTTCATAAAAACCCTGTATATATCCATGCTCTCCAAAATATCATAAATGCTTATTTATGAAATATTTTGGCCACCAAAACAATCAATGTGATATCAATGATCCATGTGACATCAATGACAACATAAAATGCAAATTAACTCAAATTTCCAACAATATCCCCCTTTGTCATTGATGGCAACACCTCTAATGCAAACACCACAATCACTACAAAAACCATCTCTAAGAATCAAAGCTGCTCCCCTTGACTCAATACTCTCTATGGAGGCTGCTCCCCCTAACTCAATACTCTCTTTGGAGGCTGCTCCCCCTAACTCAATGCTCTTCCCCTTACTCAAATATCTCCCCCTTTGACATCAATGGCAAAAGGGACACCTATGGGGCTAAAAGATATGACTCTTAAGCATAGCCCCCTCACCACCTTCTCTCTTGAGGTGATTAATTTTGGGGTGGGAGTACCTTTACTCCCATATTACATTGATTCTTTCCTCTATCAACTTCCTTCCATGTTTTTTTGATATCCTTCTCTTGATGAATTACTTGATCTTCTTGTCTTGAACCTGTTTGACCTTCTTGCCTTGAACCTATTTGGAATTGAGTCCTACACCATCTTGCAATATGCCCAAAGTTATTGCAATTAAAACACTTGATATTGTAGCCTTTGGATGGTGCCCATGTCCTGAATTCTTTCTTGAAGTAATTTCCATATCCATTCCTTTCCTGAACCCTGTATTGTGAAGCTCTGTTTTCATGACCATTATTACCATGACTTCTGAATTGTGTAGCTCTAAAACCAAAACCATGTTGCTCATTTCCTTTGCACTGAAAAGCTTTATGACCAATCCTGTTACATGAGAAGCAATGTCCTTGAAAACCATACCTTCTTCCTTTGAAGTTTCTTCTAGCAAAATCAAACTTCTTTGATCCATGGATCCTGTAATGTATAGCCCTATGTCCAAATCCATTACAAGAAAAACAATATCCTTGAAAAGCCTTTTGTTCATGCCTTGGTTCCTCATACCTTTCTTGACCATTATCCTTATGATCATCTTCAACTTGTGCATTGCATTCTTGAACCTTCTTTGTAGCATCTAAAACCTCTTCCTTAGTTTCTTCCTGCCTTTCTCTTCAAGAATTTCTTTTCCTTTTGATCTTGATTCACCTATCTCAAAACAAGAACCAAACTGAATATTTGGAGCCATAGGAACTTTGGAACTTTCCTCACAAATCTTAGGTGCTTCTTTGCTTTCATATTTTAGAACTTCCTTTCCTTTTGAGTGTGATTCCCCAAACCTAAAATATGGGACCTTTGGTGCTTTGGAATCTTCCTCTTCTTTCTCTTCATTTGTGTCAAGTAGCAACTTGGCATCCATCTCTATAGCCTCTGAAATACATGTTTCCTTCTTAGTACAAATATCTTGACCTTTTGAGTCATGTGATGGATCAAACTTCTCATGTAGGGAACATCTCAATTCTTTTAGATTCTCCTTAACCTCTTGTAGTTGCTCATGGATAACATTGAAGTCTTCCTTTAGATCAACTGAGACATTATCCTCTTGTTTAACTTCTTCTGTTTGGAGTGAATGTTCTTCTTCTACTTCTCTTATTCCATAGAAAAACCCTTCTTCATCTTCACTATCACTAAGATCATTATAATCTTCTATAGCAAACAAACTCTCAAGATTTCTTTGACCATGCCTGTTTCCTTGATGTGTCATCTCATCTTCACTATCACTGAAACCATTGCAATATCCTGATCTATGATCTCTTTGACCACACACAAAACATTGTTCTCTTTCACCTTCTATTCCTAGGAATAAATGCTCTTCCTTTTCATCATCTGAATTGTCTCTATCATTATGATCTGAGCTATCACTTGCTTCTACAATGTAGTAAGATTTCTTTGCCTTACGAAAAAATTTCTTCTTCTCATACCTGTTTTTCTTGAATCTGTCATCTTTGTCATGCTTATGCTTTCCATATTCTTTTCTTCTGTGACCCTATTTTTCATCATCACTAATTTCTTCATGTGGACACTTGTATGCATAGTGACCAAGATCACCACACTTGTAGCACCTGACTTTCCTTATATCTCTGAAATTCCTTGAGTCCTTATTCCTTTTGATGAAGTTAGCTTCCTCATCATTTTCTAAAACTCTATCTATTTTTGAAACTTTCCCTTTCTCTTTTTCTGAAGCCTTGAATGCAATCTCTTTTATTGGAGCTTGATGCTTACTTACCCTCATCTCATAAGTTGTGAGAGTACCTTGCAATTCTTCCATTGTTAACTATGTTGATATCCATTGTTTCTTCTATTGTTGAAACCTTTGCATCATATTTCATGGGAAGTGATCTCAAAACCTTTTGAGTAACTTCTAATTCTTTCATCTCAAAACCTAGGCCTCTCATAGTGTTAGTAATCTCATCAACTCGAAGTAAGAACTTTGCAATATCTTCAGAATCTTCCATTTTCAATTCCTCAAATATTTTTCTATGAGTTTGTAGTTTTGCCAACTTTACCTTGGAATCTCCTTCATAAGTATTCCTCAACTTGGTCCACATCTCATTAGCTGAAGTACATACCATGACCTTTGCAAAATCTATCTCACGTAGCCCACTCAAAATACAATTCATTGCTCTTGCATTGATCTCAACCAATTTCCTGGTAGTCTTATCTTCCTCGGGATCACCTTCAACCTTATACTCTTTTTCAACCATCTGCCATACCTCATATCCTTGTGATATCAAGTAGTTCTTCATTCTCATGCTCTAGAAAGCATAATTGTTACCATCAAACAATGGAGCCTTATTTGAAGATAATCCTTTCTATGAAGCCATCTGTGTTCTTTGTAGAATCTACCCTCAAGTTGTTAGCCTTTTCAAAGGAACCCGCTCTGATACCAATTGAAGAACACAAGCTTATACTGAGAGGGGGGTGAACAGTATAAGACCACTTTTTACTTTTTCTTCCAATTCAATATTATGTTGTGTAAAGATAGTAGTATCAATAATAGTAATCAAAGCAATGCACAAAAACCATACACAATAGAGACACCACAATTTACGTGGTTCACCCAATGTGGGCTACTCCACGGAGAAAATATTTTACTAAAACTTTCTCAATCAATCTCTTTGGGAATCACTCCCAATTACAATGTTTATGGATCTCTATCCAAAGGAGATGTTGATCCCCTAATCTCAAGTTCATGGATCTCTTCCATAGGAGAACTCTTTCCCCTTCTGCTCTGGCTATGTGATCTTCTAGAAGACTCTGTCTCTCTGCTACACTAACTGGTGGACCTCTCTCCACTTGAAGACTCCTCACTCAGATCTATCTTCAATTGTGTTGGCTATTGGATCTCTATCCACTGAGACTCTATCCTCTATACTCTATCACCTCCAAAGCTCTATCAATAGGCTCACTAAGAACCTTCTCAATAGGCTCACATAGAACCTCTTAACAAGCTCACATAGAACTTGTCAAAATGAATAACAAGCTCACACAAAACTTGTCCAATCTTAATAACAAGTTCACAAGAACTTTCCAATGCTGAATAAAAAGTTCACATAGAACTTGTCCAAATCTAATCAAGTTACAAAATATCCAATCTAGAAGCTTACCAAGAACTTCCAATTCTCACTAGCAATCTCACCAAGAACTTGCCCAAATCTGCTCTAGCAAGCTCACCAAGAACTTGCCCAAATCTGCTCTAGCAAGCTCACCAAGAACTTGCCCAAAAATATCCACAAATATTTCTCAAAACTATCCATAAATACTTTCTCAAAGGCTCAATCAATCATGCTCAAGTAGTACTCAAATATCATCAACAAATATATCAAGGCAAAGCTCAAATATTAACTCAAGAATGAATGAGAATGTAGTCTTCAATGGATGACAACAATGATCCACAATGATCTCAACTCAAATCAACTCATAGAAGCATAAAGAGAATTTTTAGAGACTCAATATGTTCTAATATCACTCTCAACTCAAATCAACTCAAATCAACTCAACTCAACTAAACTCATAGAAGCATAAAGAGAATTGTTAGAGACTCAATATGTTCTAATCTCACTCTCAACTCAAATCAATCTCAACTCAATTCAAGTTTTATAGAACCATAAAGAGAATTGTTAGAGACTCAATATGTTCTAATATCACTCTCCCACAAAAAGGGAATTTATAGTACACTCCCCTGATGGTCAATCAACTCAACTCAACCAATCACCACAAGGGACAACTCTCTCTCACACAACCCTAGTCCAAGTATGTATCAACCAACTCAAATGTTTCCAACAATGCTCAACCACAAATCTCACATAACAATGATACTCATGTTCTTTTCTAACTCAAGTTCTTTCACAACCAATGGGCTTCAACAACTATGCTTATAAAACAAGGTTTAAACACAACTCTCAATTCAGAAAACCTTGAAGCATTCAACCAACCACTTTCGAAAAGGAAACCACAAACAATCCTTTTCCCTCCAATGATATTTCAGAAATCAACCACCATAAACAATCAATAGGAGAATGTGCCCATACCTTTTATGAAGATGAAAAAACCTCTTTGTAAATCTACCACAATCACAAAATTCTTTTGCCAATCTTCACAAGGGTTAGTAGATCACAAAATAATCAACATTACTCCACTTTTCAATAATCATCACCAAGGCCTTTAATTGCACAACTTCCTTATCTCTCCTAAAACCACTTGTACCATAAAATAAAATAAATCAAAACATTGCATAACCTTTTCACTCCCAAAACCACTTATACCATAAAATAAAATAAATCACAATATTGCATACCTTTTAACAAATAAATATATTTATATTGTCACCTCATGAAAGAATTAATCCTCTTGAAAAAGAACAAGGCAAACTTCACTTTTGGAACCCCTTTGCAAAATCAGAAATATCTCTTTACACACACCTTATTTCTCCTTCTAAATAATTTAGTCAAATAGCCCTCGAAATAAGCTTTTCGATGATATATAATATGCCCCCTTTCCGAAATAAATTGAAACCTTTATATATATATATGCCAACCTCCATTAATTGCACATATGTCGGCCTCCATTAATTGCACATAGGTCGGCCTCCATTAATTTAAACTTAAACTTTAAACTTTAATATCTTCATCACCGGAGGTCCTTTTTCGATGAAACAAAATTCCACCTTGGCTTTTAAGAAAATCCCTTTCCACATAAGCCCACCATGGTTTTAAATAAAACCTTTTATTTTGCCTACCTTGGTTTTCATAAAAACCATGTATATATCCATGCTCTCCAAAATATCATAAATGCTTATTTATGAAATACTTTTGCCACCAAAACATCAATGTGACATCAATGATCCATGTGACATCAATGACAACATAAAATACCTCAAATTACCTCAAATTTCCAACAATCTCCCCCTTTGTCATTGATGGCAACACCTCTAATGCAAACACCACAATCACTACAAAAACCATCTCTGAGAATCAAAGTTGCTCCCCTGACTCAATACTCTCTATGGAGGCTGCTCCCCCTAACTCAATACTCTCTTTGGAGGCTGCTCCCCCTAACTCAATGCTCTCCCCTTACTCAAATCTCTCCCCCTTTGACATCAATGGCAAAAGGGACACCTATGGGGCTAAAAGATATGACTCTTAAGCATAGCCCCCTCACCACCTTCTCTCTTGAGGTGATTAATTTTGGGGTGGGAGTACCTTTACTCCCATATTACATTGATTCTTTCCTCTATCAACTTCCTTCCATGTTTTTTTGATATCCTTCTCTTGATGAATTACTTGATCTTCTTGTCTTGAACCTTTTTGACCTTCTTGCCTTGAACCTATTTGGAATTGAGTCCTACACCATATTGCAATATGCCCAAAGTTATTGCAATTAAAACACTTGATATTGTAGCCTTTGGATGGTGCCCATGTCCTGAATTCTTTCTTGAAGTAATTTCCATATCCATTCCTTTCCTGAACCCTGTATTGTGAAGCTCTGTTTTCATGACCATTATAACCATGACTTCTGAATTGTGTAGCTCTAAAACCAAAACCATGTTGCTCATTTCCTTTGCACTGAAAATCTTTATGACCAATCCTGTTACATGAGAAGCAATGTCCCTAAAAACCATACCTTCTTCCTTTGAAGTTTCTTCTAGCAAAATCAAACTTCTTTGATCCATGGATCCTGCAATGTATAGCCCTGTGTCCAAATCCATTACAAGAAAAATAATATCCTTGAAAAGCCTTTTTTCATGCCTTGGTTCCTCATACCTTTCTTGACCATTATCCTTATGATCATCTTCAACTTGTGCATTGCATTCTTGAACCTTCTTTGTAGCATCTAAAACCTCTTCCTTAGTTTCTTCCTTTCTCTTCAAGAATTTCTTTTCCTTTTGAACTTGATTCACCTATCTCAAAACAAGAACCAAACTGAATATTTGGAGCCATAGGAACTTTGGAACTTTCCTCACAAATCTTAGGTGCTTCTTTGCTTTCATATTTTAGAACTTCCTTTCCTTTTGAGTGTGATTCCCCAAACCTGAAATATGGGACCTTTGGTGCTTTGGAATCTTCCTCTTCTTTCTCTTCATTTGTGTCAAGTAGCAACTTGGCATCCATCTCTATAGCCTCTGAAATACATGTTTCCTTCTTAGTACAAATATCTTGACCTTTTGAGTCATGTGATGGATCAAAATTCTCATGTAGGGAACATCTCAATTCTTTTAGATTCTCCTTAACCTCTTGTAGTTGCTCATGGATAACATTGAAGTCTTCCTTTAGATCAACTGAGACATTATCCTCTTGTTTAACTTCTTCTATTTGGAGTGAATGTTCTTCTTCTACTTCTCTTATTCCATAGAAAAACCCTTCTTCATCTTCACTATCACTAAGATCATTATAATATTCTATAGCAAACAAACTCTCAAGATTTCTTTGACCATGCCTATTTCCTTGATGTGTCATCTCATCTTCACTATCATTGAAACCATTGCAATACCCTGATCTGTGATCTCTTTGACCACACACAAAACATTGTTCTCTTTCACCTTCTATTCCTAGGAATAAATGCTCTTCCTTTTCATCATCTGAATTGTCTACTATCACTACTATCACTTGCTTCTACAATGTAGTAATATTTCTTTCCCTTACGAAAATTTTCTTCTTCTCATACCTGTTTTTCTTGAATCTGTCATCTTTGTCATGCTTATGCTTTCCATCTTCTTTTCTTCTGTGACCCTATTTTTCATCATCACTGATTTCTTCATGTGGACACTTGTATGCATAGTGACCAAGATCACCACACTTGTAGCACCTGACTTTCCTTATATCTCTAAAATTCCTTGAGTCCTTATTCCTTTTGATGAAGTTAGCTTCCTCATAATTTTCTAAAACTCTATCTATTTCTAAAACTTTCCCTTTCTCTTTTTCTGAAGCCTTGAATGCAATCTCTTTTATTGGAGCTTGATGCTTACTTACCCTCATCTCATAAGTTGTGAGAGTACCTTGCAATTCTTCCATTGTTAACTTGTTGATATCCATTGTTTCTTCTATTCTTGAAACCTTTGCATCATATTTCATGGGAAGTGATCTCAAAACCTTTTGAGTAACTTTTGATTCTTTCATCTCAAAACCTAGGCCTCTCATAGTGTTAGTAATCTCATCAACTCGAAGTAAGAACTTTCATCCCTTCTCTTTCCTCTCCCTCCTTTTTTTTTTTTTTTTTTTGTTTTTTTTCCCCCCCCCCCCCCCCCCCCCCCCCCCCCCTCCCCCCCCCCCCCCCCCCCCCCCCCCCCCCGAACCCACCCCCCCCCCCCCCCCCACCCCCCCCCCCCCCCCCCCCCCCCACCAAAAAACCTTCCCCCCCCCCCCCCCCCCCCCCCCCCCCTCCCCTCCTCTCCCCCCCCCCCCCCCCCCCCCCCCCCCCCCCCTCTTCTCCCCCCCCCCCCCCCCCCCCCCCCCCCCTTTAAAAAAATTCCCCCCCCCCCCCCCCCCCACAAAAAAAAATAATCCCCCCCAAACAAAGAACCCTTTTTTAAAAAAAATCCTTCCCTGCCCCCCCCTTTTTTTTGTAGAACCCCCCCCCCACCTGTCCCCCTCTCAGGGGGACCCCCCCCAAACCCCAAAAAGAAAACAAACCTATACTAAGAGGGGGGGTGAATAGTATAAGACCACTTTTTACTTTTTCTTCCAATTCAATATTATGTTGTGTAAATATAGCAGTATCAATAGTAGTAATCAAAGCAATGCATAAAAACCATACACAATAGAGACACCATAATTTACGTGGTTCACCCAATGTGGGCTACTCCACGGAGAAAATATTTTACTAAAACTTTCTCAATCAATCTCTTTGGGAATCACTCCCAATTACAATGTTTATGGATCTCTATCCAAAGGAGATGTTGATCCCCTAATCTCAAGTTCGTGGATCTCTTCCATAGGAGAACTCTTTCCCCTTCTGCTCTAGCTATGTGATCTTCTAGAAGACTCTGTCTCTCTACTGCACTAACTGGTGGACCTCTCTCCACTTGAAGACTCCTCACTCAGATCTATCTTCAACTATGCTGGCTGTTGGATCTCTATCCACTAAGACTCTATCCTCTATACTCTATCACCTCCAAAGCTCTATCAATAGGCTCACTAAGAACCTTCTCAATAGGCTCACACAGAACCTTCTTAACAAGCTCACATAGAACTTGTCCAAAATTGAATAACAAGCTCACACAAAACTTGTCCAAAAATGAATAACAAGCTCACATAGAACTTGTCCAATTTAATAACAAGTTCACAAGAACTTGCCAATCTCTAAAAAGCTCACCAAGAACTTGTCCAATCTTCTATAGCAAGCTCACCAAGAACTTGCCCAAACTGCTCTCTAGCAAGCTCACCAAGAACTTGCCCAAATCTGCTCTAGCAAGCTCACCAAGAACTTGCCCAAATATGCTCTAGCAATATCACCAAGAACTTGCCCAAAACTATCCACAAATATTTCTCAAATCTATCCTCAAAGGCCTTCTCAAAGGCTCAATCAATCATGCTCAAGTAGTACTCAAATATGATCAACAAATATATAAGGCAAACTCAAAGATGAACTCAATAATGAATGACAATGTACTCTTCAATGGATGACAAAAATGATCCACAATGATCTCAACTCAACTCAACTCATAGAAGCATAAAGAGAATTGTTAGAGACTCAATATGTTCTAATCTCAATCTCAACTCAACTCAACTCAAATCAATCTCAACTCAACTCAAATCAACTCATAGAAGCATAAAGAGAATTGTTAGAGACTCAATATGTTCTAATCTCACTCTCAACTCAAATAAATCTCAACTCAATTCATATAAGCATAAAGAGAATTGTTAGAGACTCAATATGTTCTATTCTCACTCAACTCAACTCAACCAATCATCACAAGGGACAACTCTTTCTCACACAACCCTAGTCCAAGTATGTATCAACCAACTCAAATGTTTCCAACAATGCTCAACCACAAATCTCACATAACAATGATACTCATGTTCTTTTCTAACTCAAGTTCTTTCACAACCAATGGGCTTCAACCACTATGCTTATAAAACAAGGTTTAAACACAACTCTCAATTCAGAAAACCTTGAAGCATTCAACCAACCACTTTCGAAAAGGAAACCACAAACAATCCTTTTCCCTCCAATGATATTTCAGAAATCAACCACCATAAACAATCAATAGGAGAATGTGCCCATACCTTTTATGAAGATGAAAAAACCTCTTTGTAAATCTGCCACAATCACAAAATTCTTTTGCCAATCTTCACAAGGGTTAGTAGATCACAAAATAATCAACATTACTCCACTTTTCAATAATCATCACCAAGGCCTTTAATTGCACAACTTCCTTATCTCTCCTAAAACCACTTGTACCATAAAATAAAATAAATCAAAACATTGCATAACCATTTTCACTCCCAAAACCACTTATACCATAAAATAAAATAAATCACAATATTGCATACCTTTTCACTTACAAAACCAATTATACATAAAATAAAATAAATCACAATATTGCATACCTTGTCACCTCATGAAAGAATTAATCCTCTTGAAAAAGAACAAGGCAAACTTCACTTTTGGAACCCCTTTGCAAAATCAAAAATATCTCTTTACACACACCTTATTTCTCCTTCTAAATAAGTTAGTCAAATAGCCCTCGAAATAAGCTTTCCGATGATATATAATATGCCCCCTTTCTAAAATAAATTGAAACCTTTACATATATATATATGCCAACCTCCATATATTTCTCATATATGTCCCTCCATTAATTGCACATAGGTCGGCCCTCCATTAATTTAAACTTAAACTTTAAACTTTAATATCTTCATCACCGGAGGTCCTTTTTCGATGAAACAAAATTCCACCTTGGCTTTTAAGAAAAGCCCTTTCCACATAAGCCCACCATGGTTTTAAATAAAACCTTTTATTTTGCCTGCCTTGGTTTTCATAAAAACCCTGTATATAGCCATGCTTTCCAAAATATCATAAATGCTTATTTATGAAATAATTTTACCACCAAAACAATTGACATGTGACATCAATGATCCATGTGACATCAATGACAACATAAAATAACTCAAATTTCCAATAATCTCCCCCTTTGTCATTGATGGCAACACCTCTAATGCAAACACCACAATCACTGCAAAAACCATCTCTAAGAATCAAAGCTACTCTCCCTGACTCAATACTCTCTATGGAGGCTGCTCCCTCTAACTTAATGCTCTCTTTGGAGGCTGCTCCCCCTAACTCAATGCTCTCCCCCTTACTCAAATCTCTCCCCCTTTGACATCAATGGCAAAAGGGACACCTATGGGGCTAAAAGATATGACTCTTAAGCATAGCCCCCTCACCACCTTCTCTCTTGAGGTGATTAATTTTGGGGTGGGAGTACCTTTACTCCCATATTACATTGATTCTTTCCTCTATCAACTTCCTTCCATGTTTTTCTGATATCCTTCTCTTGATGAATTACTTGATCTTCTTGTCTTGAACCTGTTTGACCTTCTTGCCTTGAACCTATTTGGAATTGAGTCCTACACCATCTTGCAATATGCCCAAAGTTATTGCAATTAAAACACTTGATATTGTAGCCTTTGGATGGTGCCCATGTCCTGAATTCTTTCTTGAAGTAATTTCCATATCCATTCCTTTCCTGAACCCTGTATTGTGAAGCTCTGTTTTCATGACCATTATTACCATGACTTCTGAATTGTGTAGCTCTAAAACCAAAACCATGTTGCTCATTTCCTTTGCACTGAAAATATTTATGACCAATCCTGTTACATGAGAAGCAATGTCCCTGAAAACCATACCTTCTTCCTTTGAAGTTTCTTCTAGCAAAATCAAACTTCTTTGATCCATGGATCCTGCAATGTATAGCCCTGTGTCCAAATCCATTACAAGAAAAACAATATCCTTGAAAAGCCCTTTGTTCATGCCTTGGTTTCTCATACCTTTCTTGACCATTATCCTTATGATCATCTTCAACTTGTGCATTGCATTCTTGAACCTTCTTTGTAGCATCTAAAACCTCTTCCTTATTTCTTCCTTGCCTTTCTCTTCAAGAATTTCTTTTCCCTTTGAACTTGATTCACCTATCTCAAAACAAGAACCAAACTGAATATTTGGAGCCATAGGAACTTTGGAACTTTCCTCACAAATCTTAGGTGCTTCCTTGCTTTCATATTTTAGAACTTCCTTTCCTTTTGAGTGTGATTCCCCAAACCTGAAATATGGGACCTTTGGTGCTTTGGAATCTTCCTCTTCTTTCTCTTCATTTGTGTCAAGTAGCAACTTGGCATCCATCTCTATAGCCTCTGAAATACATGTTTCCTTCTTAGTACAAATATCTTGACCTTTTGAGTCATGTGATGGATCAAACTTCTCATGTAGGGAACATCTCTCAATTATTTTAGATTCTCCTTAACCTCTTGTAGTTGCTCATGGATAACATTGAAGTCTTCCTTTAGATCAAATAAATGCATCATATAGCATTCATGATCATTTTCTATATGCTATGCAAATTAAAGAATGTTTCAAATTCATAAAATGTGAGCTATTCTAGATGCTGTTTGAGACAATGCACATTACGATGATAATTGGCCACTAATTGGGACTCACACATGCAAACCATACAAGAAACTCTATCAAGCACATTGTAGCCTAGGGCGAACTACAACCATAGGTCCGTTGTTCCCAGCAACGCCTTTCTACAAATGCAAATTGAAACAAACTAGAACATGACTGATTTCATTTTTCTTAATTTTATTTTCCTAATTACATTTCAAAATAAGCATTCTATAAAAACACAAAGAGTAAAAACAAAACAAAGAGTGGAAAATAGGGCCTACCTTAGGTCCTGAGTTGATCTGCACTCTGATTTCTGTTGTTTATGTAGTTAGTTGTAAACCGTAGGTCTGGTCTACAGTTTAGACTGTAAACTACGTGTTGAACCTGTGGTTCAATTGTTGGCCCATAGCTGATAGTTGTGGTCTATACCTGTAATTCCTAAAACCAAGAAATAATAGTTAGATTGCATGAACTGCAAAGTTCCACCATGGTCACATTCTATACGACCAAAAAGGTGTGCACCCAAAATGTTTTAATTACATAAACAAAGTAAATTGATATTCAAACACATAAATGGACAAAACACATACAAATTACAATTAATACTTCCATTATTTCATTAAAATCAATAAGTGTTTGATTACAAGTAAGTCCCTCTTAGGGATACTCTATTTTGTTACGCAATTACAATTATTTCAATCCCCCTCGGGGATGAAATGCACTATCAAGCCCTTAAGGTGACACGAACTACTCTAGGGTGGAGTGAACCCTCTTCTTCATGTTGAGGAAGGAAATGAATGATTGTAGCTCCTTAGAAACCTATTTACTATGATCAAGAAACAACACAAGAATATCAAAAGCATAGCCAACCTCTCGTGATGAGGCCCTTTAAAGAAAAATAGCATGAAAATAACATAATGACATCAAATCAAGAAAATGTGTAAACTATGCTAAACATATGCAAATAATATCAAGATTGATGGAAATACATAAATGAAGAGCACAACTATCAATCTATGGAATCAATTGCTCGAAATGAAGCATTATAAAGTAAAAAGAAACCATTAGCATCTACACTACTAAGATGAAAATAAATTAGAAAAAACACTATTCCATCAGTAAAAAGTCTCTAAAACTATAATTTAACCATATGAATGACTAATATAATCTAGTTAAATAGGCATAAATGAGAACAGTAAGGTGGTGATACCTCTGTTGTAAACCACAACACTGATGTGCAGTCTACAATATAAACTGTGGCTAAAAGTTGTGGTTAGCACTCAAGTGAGTTTACCCTCAAAATCAAGGGTAGTGGGCTTGACATCCTTGTCCAATTGATGTTCAAGGGCCACCTTCGGTGTCCTTCTGATAGGTTTGGTAGTTTATTCACCATAAAGGGCCTTCGTTCGCCCAGATGTGCGTTTCTTGGCTCTACTAGATCCTTAGGGCATCCATGGCTTAATTCGTCGTGATGTTTAACAAATTGATAATGGGGATGGCAACAAGGCTCTTGTTAGTGTATATTAGAATATATTAATTATTCCATTATTTTTTGGGTTGTTCATATTGTTATAACTCCTACCCAAAGTCAGATTGGTTAGTTCTAGTAGTTACGAGCTAATCTAGGCTCTCATTGTATTATTTAAGCATGTCTTGATTAATAAAATACAATCATATTTTTGACATGGTATCAAAGCAATTGAAGATTTGGGCTCATTCGTAGCCCATAGCTCAATTCTCGAGAGTTGGATTCTTAATGTCACCTAATTTTATGGTTGAATGGACTTGATCATAGGAATAAATTTTGAGGCTTGCAGTCCTCGAGATCTAACTAGCCTACTGGCCCCTCATGGATCAGTTCCTTGGAGGAGACTAGGAGACCTTGACGTGGAAAGTATGGCTCCCACCCGCTCATTGGAATTGAGCCACCGGACGTGGTAGGTGGACATCAAACTCCTAAGTGGATGACAGGTGGACATCAAACGCCTCTATAGATCTTTCTTGGATGTTGATAGGACTAATAGATGACTACCACATACGCAGCTGACTAAGAAGACCTAGATGGGACCAACTAATAGATGACTACCACATACACAACTAATCAGGAAGACCTAAACAGGACCAAATTATAGACGATTTCCACATATGCAGCTGACCGGGAAGACCTAGACAGGACCAATGTGGCAACCTAGGGCCTACGACGACATCTAGACGGAGGACCTAACAAACTCATCCAACAAGCCTAAGACACGATTAGGGGATGAAGTTTGACGTGTCGATGACCTAAAGGACATGACCTGACGATCAATTGATTAGGGGACAATGCATGTGACAAAAGGATTTATGCGGGCTCAACCACTAATAGGTGGTTATAAGGTATAATGTTACACATTGTTTTTAAACACCTTATTTGTTTACTGTGTCCTGCATGTGGGACAAATACTCATAATAGCAGTAATAGTAAGCTTTGGTATTACGTTGGCAATCGAGGAGATCCAGACGAGCATCAAAAAAATTATCTTTCCACCTTGTGAATACTATGACTAGAAATTGGCTCGACGTAGATCTACCAACAATAGTGGAGGAACCCCTGCAATTTTGTCGACCATTGTGTGTCGCAATTTTTTTTTAGACAAGAATTTCAAGGGTCCCCGAGAGGTGTGTTGTGGCTGATCCACAACACACCCCAAAATTGGGGACCCACCTTTTTTGCAGGCTTGCAGAGAAAAATCTCAGTGACCCAGATGCTAAAGATGAGGAAAAGAGGCAAAAAAATGCACAAGTGAGGAAAGTGTCACGAAATCGCGACATGTCACGAAATCGTGACCTGTCGCGAAATCGCGACTGTCGCGCCATCACTGCCGAAAAATAGAAAAACGTCGCGATATCGCGACATGTCGCTCCGTCGCTGGCAAAAATGAAAAGTTGTCACGATATCGCGACATGTCGCTCCGTCGCTGCCAGAATGAAAAAGTGTCACGAAATCGCGACATGTTGCTCCGTCACGGCCCAGGCAGGAGAGAGAAAGACAAAATGAAAAGGTGTCGCGAAATCACGACATGTTGCTGCAGAAGTTGTACGGATGAAAATAGCGTAGCGAAATCATGACAAGAAGCAGCCAGGGCGTACGGAGAAGAGAAACGTCACGAAATCGCGACAACATTGAGCAAAGAGGTGCCGAGTGAAAAGACGTCATGAAATCGTGACAGATTGCAGGTGGAAGGCATGAAACGAGAAATCATCGCGATATCGCGACATGTCGCATTTTCGCGACTCCAAGCAGCCAAAGGTGTACGGAACAAAAATGGTAGCGATTTCGTGACAGAAAGCAGGAAGGTAGTGCGAGCAAGAAAGACGTCGCGAAATCGTGACAGGAAGCGGCAAACGGGGCATGAAGCAAAAAATGGTCACGAAATCATGACAGAATCGAGTGAGAAGGCCTAAAGTGCAAAAACGTCGTGAAATCACGACAGGTTGCAGCCCAAATGTACGGAAATGAAAAATCGTCACGATTTCATGATCCAAGCGTATGGAAAAAGGCGTAGCGAAATCGCGACAAAAAGTAGCAAAGGGGGATGAAACGAAATGGCATCGTGAAATCGTGATAGGTTGCGGTTTCGCGGCTCCAAAGCAGCGAAGGCGTACGGATAGGGAAAGCGTCACGATTTCGTGACATGTCACGAAATCGTGACATGTTGCGTTTTCGTTGGGAGTGACTGCAAGAAAGGTTGTTGATAGAAAAGCGTCGCGATATCGCGACATGTCACGATTTCGTGACATGTCGCGTTTTCGCGGCCAGGAAGGTGAACAGGTTGCATGCCATTTTTGTCATGATTTTCGTAGAAAGACGTTACAGAAGGCGCAGAGAACGTGTGACACGTGGCATACAGGTGTCAGAGTTGCAGAAGCGTTACATGCAACGGAAGATTTCAAACGTTTCGGCATAAAGCATGGAATAAAAGCATCGAAAGGGCAGGAATTTGAAAAGAAGCATTTTGGGAGGTGAAACGAAGCGACGCAGGGGAACTGAAAGGCCGTGCCAGATAGTATAAAGTCGAAAGCGCAGATTGGACTAGGGGTTGGAAATTGCTGCTTGCAGAGTTGCGAGAGACAAGGGCTTCATGCCATTCTGGGCTTGCACTTGGGCAATTTTCTTCATTTATTCTGGATTTGTAAAACCTGGAACATTCTGTAATTGTAATTGATACATCATTTTAATGCAGAAATACAGAGAGTTGACATTTCATTGATGAGAAAGGAGGAGTCATTTTTGCATGCATGATTCAATGTGTTATCTTTCCCTTTCAGATTTCTAGGCTTATAGGTGAAGTTGAATGCAAGTGTTCTTGGTTGCTTCATGCGAATGTCTGAATCTGAAATTACATTAAAAACCCCAGAAGCCCGCACCTAGCTTATCTGGATTGTGTGAATTTACAGGTTCAGTAGGTTAGGTTGCATGCAAAAACCTCATTAGCTTCGGTTTTATCAATCAGAATGGTCGCACTCTGGATATAATTTAGTTTTACTTTCATTTGCATTTCTCTTATTTTCAAACCCTTATTTTATTTTGCATTTTAATTATTGTATTCAAATAAACAACTGAAAATCCATCAGAGCTAAGGATCAAAATATATTTATTTCCTAGATTTATTTTCTTTGAGTCCACTGCAAATTCAAATTAAAGTAAACTACAGTGCCCCTTGTTAACATCCACTTGCAACCCTGAGGTGTTCCCAACATTTACATTGAACAACATCATTGGTGTTAAAGAATCAACATAACAGGAACCTTGGAGAAATTACTTTCTCTGCAAGCAGAGGATTTTGGGACTCAGATCCTACCGGAGAGTGTGCTTTCACATTTGGGTGAAAACACCACTCAACAGATTGGCGCTAGAAGGAGGGCCCGAATTGGTTTATTTTATTTTGATTTTCATACCTGAATAGTATTTTTTTGATCTAATTTTGAAATCATTTGTTAAATCTCACAGACGGCTAAACTGCAACATTTGTTTTTGTTTCTGTTGCAAGTTTTCTTTGAAATAGCCGAGGGTTTCATCAGGCAGGCTGGACCCACCGCGTCGTATTGCGACCAGGTCCCAAACAACCAGGGAAACCATTTTTCATGACCTTACTGGTACTCCCAAGAGTAAAACCAAGCAGGTCGTAAGTTCACCAGTCACAAAAGACCTGTTTTCTCCAGGAACATCGGGTGGACTTACGCCAGTAATATCAGTTGCCCCTAGTGTGCCTGTAGTCAGTAATATTTCTACTGCTATTGTAGGTTTGTCTTCATCGATTTTGAGTCAAATGGCTCAAGCTCCAGCAGCTCCTTGGTATGGAGCTAATAATACTCCTTTGAATATTCTTGGGGATATCCATGAAATCCCCAAGAACATTGAAATATTTCTGCCTAAATACAAACCGAGATGGCCCAAGAACAAGTAGAAGAACATATCCAAGCCTATAGGGATGTTTTAATTAGGTTGCAAGTTCAATATGAAGATGTGGCCTGCGAGACTTTTCCCCATGAGCTTAGATCCAATAGCATATGAATGGTATATATGCTTACCAAGCTGGTTCAATCACCTCTTGGACTCAAATGGAAAATGCCTTTGTTAATCAATTTAGGTCACCCTTGGATCCCGCAACTATTTATAATCGGGTTTATTACATGCAAAAGGGGCCAAGGGGAACCGATCGAGAATGTTTAATCAGAGATTCCAAAAGTGCTATAACAGAGCAATTCGGCATTTTGCCATCGATCCCGCAGTGGCTTTACAGATATATTTTGGGGCATTGGACCCCATGACAGCCATGTTTGCAAGGCGCAATCCTCAAGTCACCACGCTGGCTTTGGCCTATAATGAAGCCATGACTATCGAACAACAAATGACACCACAGGGCTACGGGTTTACCCAGATGCCTGTGATGGGACAGTATGTTCCATATGGTCAAGCTCCCTTGGCAAATCAAATCATGGCACCTCAAGTGCCAAGCATGAACGCCTTCCCATATCAGCAGCCGTATCCACCAGCACCCGCGTATGCACCCATTCCAATCCAACCAATCACATCCATTCCACCTGTCCCTGCATTTTTGCAGAACAGTCAATCAACTATGCAAGGAACTAGCCAAGTCAATCCTCAGGCCATAGTTCCTTTTCCAAATCCAACCCCGATTCAAAGTGTCAATCCATACGGGAATCAAATTCCTCGAACCCGACCCCAGTGTTGAATCAAGACCCCATTAATTATGCGAATCCAACGGGGGTTAACAACAATATGATTCCACCGCAGGAAATTTATTCAGAAGTCGAAGAGCTCAAGAAATTAGTTCATAAACTGAGCAATGACAGGGTTCAACAGTAGAAGTATGAGTCCCATGCCCCTCACCCAAATCAAAATTTTAACAATAGAGGGAGGCACTGGAACACCAAGCCAAACAATGGGGGAGTTCCCGCTCCCATTGCTAACCAACTAGATACTTTTGTAGGACCTAGCCAATCCAATTCTCTCTTGAATATTTCAGATTTGGCGTGGGAAAGGGGGTGCAAGTTGCATAACACCAAAGAACACAATGAGAGGAATTGTCCTGAAATTGCTAGATACACTCATTGTCTTTAGGCACAAGTTGATGATTTGGAGCTGGTATCAAATGAGGGTCCATCACAACATCAAGATGATAATATTATGGTGATGGAAATCGTATATCATCAAGAAGGTGAGAGTGAGGAAGAAGAAGACGAAATTTTGGAACAGGGAGGTGCAAGCTTTTCGAGATTTCAGAAAGGGGAATCATGGATACCATTTGAGAAGTAAATCTAAAGCCCCTAAAACCTCATCGACACCTCCAAACAATTCTATTCTTCCTCCAGATACTAAGGCAAATAATAATCCTCCCCCTCCACTCAGAAGAGAAATGTCTAATGATGTGCAGAAGACAGTCAAATTCGAAAAGCCAAACTATGACATAGTGGAGGATCTAAAGAAGTCCAAATCTAGCCTTTCGTTCTTGGACGCAGCTAGATTGTCGGGCCAAAAGGAGGCATTGATAAAAGCTTTGAACTCACCTGATCAAACGTGGAAAGGAAAAGGAGTTGAATCCCATCTGATTTTGCGAAAGGAGAGAAGGGATGTCCCGCCATTCTTACTGACTCTGAGAATTGCGGGTAAGAATTTGCATAACTGTTTGGTGGACACAGGTGCCACGAGCAACCTCATGCCTACAGAAATATGTAAAATGCTAGGTCTGCAACCTGTTTCATCCAAATGTACGGTCTTGCAATTGGACCGTTCAGAGGTAAATGTGGTAGGGACCTTGTATGATGTCAAGATTCAATTAAATTCTGAACCCAGGGTCCAGTGAGGTTGTAGACATTACGGTGGTTAATATCCCAAGTAGGTATGGAATGTTACTTGCGAGGGATTGGATGAAAACTCCGAATGGCTATTTTTCAACAGATTGCTCACATATGTGGCTACCATGGAAGGGAATTGCAAACCAAATCGAGTGGAAAATGAACCGAGGCTTAAGGAGATTATAACAGATTTTAACAAGCCGAATGAAGTTCAGTTTTATGAGCCAGAACTAGGAGTTTATGCACTTGATGTTGAGGAAGCAAGTGAAGAGCCTAAAGAGGAGGCGTGTCATGGTAGCTCTTCGATGAAAATGATTACACGTGGTTGCTCGGGTTCGATGGATCAAAATCTAGACAGGGAGCGGAGAGCTGGAGTCGAGCTCAGCGGCCCGGGAGGTAAACCATTATTGGCTGCCTACAGACTGCAATTTCCTTGCACGAACAATGTGGCAGAATACGAAGCATTGATCTTTGGTTTACGTCTAGCATTGAGCAAACATGTTAAATGCTTGAAGGTTTTGGGAGATTCTGAGTTGGTAGTCAAACAAATCAAAGGACAGTATATATGCCATGATAGGAGACTAAGCCTTTATAGAACTAGGGTTATGGACCTCATTGAGGAGTTCGATGCGTTCAATATAGCCCTTATTTCTAGGAAAGGAAATCGAATAGCAGACTCTCTTGCAGTCGTCGCGGGCATGTTAAACCCGGTTGATATAAAAAGATGTAAAAATTTTTCCATTGAGCTGGTTCCTTGTCCATCAATACCCGATAATGTAAAGAATTTCCAGGTTTTTGAAAGTGACGAGACACATTTTCAAATTTGTCACGAACTCGGGTATTTTTGAAAATCGGGTGATTGATGAGGAGCAAAGGTGGCGAGGATGAAACGAGAAGATGAAATTGAAGCTGCGTATCAATCCAACAAAATTCCTAAAGACGTGGCTTCATTGGAAAAGATGTTCGACATGGGATGCAAGACCAAGAAAGGAAAAAGAGTCCCACTCCCTAAAGATGCATGTGATTCAATTAATCTAGGGAGTGGAGACAATCCAAAGGAGGTGTACATAGCAAAGGCATGTAGAGAGGAAGAAAGGAGCAATATAATGCGAGGCATTGAAGCATTACATAGATTGTATTGCTTGGAATTACAATGAATTGAAAACATAAAACCAAGACATCATCACACATACCATCCCTTTGAAGCGAGACTCCAAGCCTTTTAGGCAAAGACAACGAGTTGTTAACCCGCTATTGGAGCCTTTGATCGAAAAGGAGGTTAAAATATTATTGGAAGCGAAAATCATTTTTCCTGTTAGGCACTCAACCTGGGTGGCTAACCTCGTTCCAGTGAGAAAAAAGAGTGGAGAGATTAGGCTGTGCATAGATTTTCGAAATCTTAATAAAGCCTCTCAAAAGGATAATTATCCATTGCCATCAATCGATGAAATTCTACAAATGGTAAATGGATCTGAAATGATGTCCTTTCTCGATGGGTATTATGGGTACAACCAAATTCTTATACATCCAGATGACGGGATGAAAACAGCCTTCACTACCAAGTGGGGGACATTTGCATATAAGAGAATGTCGTTCGGACTGTTAAATGCTGGTGCAACTTTTCAACGCGCCATGGATTATGCATTCAAAGGACTCATAGGCAAATGCATCATCGTGTATGTGGATGATATCCCAGTTTTCTCGAAGAAGAGAGAGGACCATGTCAAAGATTTAAAGAAAGTGCTTCAAAGATGCAGAGAACATGGAATTTCCTTAAATCCCAAAAAGTGCATTTTCGAAGTAACAGAAGGAAAATTGTTGGGTCACATCATTTCAAAAGAGGGAATATCCATCGACCCAGAAAGGATACAAGCTATCCAAAACTTACCTCTCCCGAGTAGTAAAAAAGAATTGAGATCTTTCTTTGGGCAGGTTAATTTTGTGAGGAAGTTTATCTCTAGCTTTCTTGAGATAGCCAAACCTCTGAACAAGATGCTCAAGAAATATGTGGATGTAAAATGGAACGAGGAAAGTAGAGTGGCCTTCCAGAACATCAAAGATGCCATTTCCAGGGCCCCGGTCCTTATAAGTCCAGACTATTCCAAACCTTTCTTCATTTATGCTTTTGCATCAGAACACTCCTTTGCGAGTGTCTTAACCCAAAAAGGCGAGGATAGTGCCGAAAAACCCATAGCATTTTTAAGTGCCCCCCTAAAAGATGCTCAATTAAGGTATTCAATCCTTGATAAGCAAATGTACGCACTTTTTAAAACGGTGAAAAAATTTAGGCATTACATTGTGCACAACAGAGTTATTGCCATTGTGCCTGACTCTGCTGTTAAGACCATGTTTTTACAAAATGAACTAGGTGAGAAAAGAGGGAAATGGATTTCCACCATCCAGGAATTTGATCTCGAAATCCAACCTATGAAACTAGTTCGAGGACAGGGACTAGCGAAGGCGATCGCAGAAAATAATCCGCAAATAACAGGCCAATGCTCGAATACAGAATACATTGCTAAGGATGAATGGTATGTTGATATTGTGCAATTTTTATTGATTGGTAAGTGTCCTTCTAATCTGAATTCAACACAGAGAAGAGCTTTAAGGCTTAAGTCTGTCAATTATCTGATGAAATCTGGTGTTCTTTACAGGAAGAATCATGAAGGAATCTACCTGAGGTGCTTGAGCAAAGAAGAAGCTGCCAGGGTGTTGCGAGAATTTCACGGGAAACATGGAACTGGTCATGGTGCAGCAAATGCTACAGCACATCAAATCCTGAGAGCAGGATACTACTGGCCCCACATTTTCAAAGATGCACATGCCCATGTACGATCTTGTCATATCTGTCAAGTGGCTGCCAATAGAGAAAGAAATGCAGCCATGCCGTTACAACCTGTAGTTGAAATGAGACCATTTGCACAGTGGGGACTAGATTTTATCGGGGTTATTAACCCAAATTCATTTGATTCCCATAAATTCATATTGACAGCTACAGATTACTGTACAAGGTGGACAGAAGCGATTCCTACTAAACATGCCACCACAGACGTTGTGATTAAATTCCTTGAGGACCAAATTATAACAAGATTTGGAATGCCCGATTCTATTGTCAGTGACAATGGTAAAGCGTTTATTTCTACGCAATTTGCAGATTGGGCATATGATAACAAAGTGAGCTTAAAATTTGCATCCAATTATTATCCTCAAGGAAATGGTCTGGCCGAATCTTCAAATAAAAATTTATTGAACATCATTAAGAAGTTGCTGGAAAAGAACCCTCGGGACTGGCATAGCCAATTGAAGTTTGCCCTTTGGGCAAGATAGGACCAGTGAAAGAATCTATAGGGAATACTCCCTATCATTTGGTCTATGGGCAAGACCCGATATTTCCTGCAAATTTGAAGTTGCGGACCTTGCATTTCATACAAGAGTATTTGGGGACAGATGATCAAGTTGAAGCCAGGTTAAGTCAGTTGTTGCATCTTGATGAAAAGAGAGAAGAAGCCATGAATCACATGAATAAGCACCATGAAGTTATCAAAATATGGTTTGATAGAAGGGCCAAAGTTAAGTCATTCAGAATTTCAGATTTGGTATTACTATGGGACAAAAGACATGAGGAAAAAGGGAATCATCAAAAGTTTGATTGTCTTTGGTTAGGCCCATATCAGATTTCAGAGATTCTTGGGAAGAATACCTTCGAGGCTAAAAACTTTAGAAGGGAGAGATTTCATGCTACCGGTTAATGGGCAGATTTTAAAGCATTATTTTAGCCCTTAGGTTGTGAGATTTTGATATTATTCTTTCGGTTTTGGTGGGGATTTTCAGTTTTTGTTTTTATTGTTTAGGATTGTTAGTCTAGCTAGGATTTTGGTGGTGGATTTGATTTCAATTGACATGTTTTGTTAATTTTGATAAAAATATATATATAAAAATAAATAAAAAAAGTGGGATGTCAACTTATGCTTAAGGTTAGGAGAATATGAAATATTGGAATTGTCCTGTAAAAGCTCCACAAGTAACACAAACATCTTAAGTTATATTGCTTGATTTTGTGATGCATGAAAGAGTCAGTTTTGCATGACAAATCATTTCATTTGCAAGTCAAGAGATAATGCATTCATGTTCCATCTCACCTTACATACATTTCATCTTAGTTGCATATGCATCTTAGGTACAAATCATTAAAGTATGTCAAATCCTCTTAGGGTTGTGTTATAACATAAATGTAAGAAAAATCCTAAGGTTGGAAACTGAGTCTTGAGATATCTAGAACCAAGCACGTCTTATACATTAAAAAGGATCTTGAGCAAAATGATCAAAACCTAACTTGGAGGAAAAGGTTGGGCGAAAGAAGTTTTTCATGTCTATCCTATTATGCAACATGATCCTTAAAACAGTGGTTTTGACCACTTCCATAGAGCTTAAAGCCTAAAATCGGAGTAGTAAGGATAGGGTTAAATCCTCATCGAACTTAGGTTGAGGATCCAATTCCCCAAAGCTTTGATTTGACCCACATGGAGTAGTAAGGATAGGGCATAAATTCTCATCTCGCTTAGGTTGAGAATCTGATTCCCCAAAGCTCTTATGTCTCATTTCATAATAAATCTAAAGTTTGGATTGGAAGGATCGTACTACTTGTCCTCTGCAAAGGATGGGTAGTCATCCCCAAGGTCTAAGCAACAAAATTAATATTTTCATTTACATCTAAAGTTTGGATTGGTGGGATCGTACTACATGTCCCTAGCAAGGATGGGTAGTCATCCCTAAGATCCAAGAAGTAAAAAATAAATTTTTCCCATCTCATCTTTATATTGGATTGGAAGGATTGTACTACTTGTCCTCTGCAAAGGATGGGTAGTCATCCCCAAGGTCCAAAGAAATGAAGATAAGTTTTGGATTGTGGGGTAAGATATGCCCATGCATGGCAACATGTCTTGTCTAAAAAACAAGACCACTGATTGTCCAAAGGGTTAGACTAGCATGACCATTTCTTCCATAATTGGTTTAGTTATTTTGCTTAAAGTGAGGTAATGAATTCTAAATCAGAATAGTAAGGATAGGGTTAAACTCTCATCTCGGTTGGTTGGGAGTCTGATTCCCCAAAGTTCTGATTTCACATTCACTTGCACATGGGTTCAAGATAGTAGGGACTCATAACCAACTTTGGGATATAATAAAATAATTCATCAGTAGATCTTAAGAGGGTTTGGCAATCTTGAATGTTTGTACATGATACTAGAAGAAAGACTATGCCTTGCATAAAAGCAAAATCTCCTAGCATATTCATTAGGTTACACAAATCATTCACAATCTCGCATATGCATTCATGCAAAACTGACAATGGAATGTTGATCAATTTCAAATGATAGGGAAAGAAATCCATGGCACACACTGAGCTAATACTTGATGATTCAGATGATTCATGTACTTCTGATCTTTGGGCATTTGTTTATATTGCTTGTGTGCTAACGCATGTTTTCAAGTTTATATGCGTTTCAGGTTGGGTTCTTACTAAAAATGCTCAAGAGCATTTGACAGCAGAGTCGCCATTTGTTGTGGCTGATCCACAACACACCCCAAAATTGGGGACCCACCTTTTTTGCAGGCTTGCAGAGAAAAATCTCAATGACCCAGATGCTAAAGATGAGGAAAAGAGGCAAAAAAATGCACAAGTGAGGAAAGTGTCACGAAATCGCGACATGTCGCGAAATCGCGACTAATCGAAATAGAAAAACGTCACGATATCGCGACATGTCGCTCTGTCACTGGAAAAATGAAAAGTTGTCACGATATCGCGACATGTCGCTCCGTCGCTGCCAGAATGAAAAAGTGTCACGAAATCGTGACATGTTGCTCCGTCGCGGCCCAGGCAGGAGAGAGAAAGACAAAATGAAAAGGTGTCGCGAAATCGTGACATGTTGCTGCAGAAGTTGTACGGATGAAAATAGCATAGCGAAATCGTGACAAGAAGCCGGACGTAGAAAAGAGAAACGTCAGGAAATCAGCAAGGATTGAGCAAAGAGGTGTCGAGTGAAAAGACGTCACGAAATCGTGATAGATTGGAGGTGGAAGGCATGAAAGAGAAATACGTCGCGATATCGCGACATGTCGCATTTCGCGACTCAAGCGACAAAGGTGTACGGAACAAAAATGGTAGCGATTTCAGACGGAAAGTAGGAAGGTAGTGCGAGCAAGAAAAAGTGTAGAAATCGTGATAGAAGCGAAAGGGGAGAAGAGAAAATGGTCGCGAAATCATGAAGAATCGAGTGAGAAGGCCGAAGTGAAAAACGTCATGAAATCGCGACAGGTTGAGCAAATGTACGAAATGAAAAATGTCGGATTTATGATAGATGAAGGAAGAAAGGTGAGAAATCGTGACAAAAAGCAAAGGGGATGAAACGAAATGGCGTCACGAAATCGTGATAGGTTGCGGTTTCGTGGCTTTGAAGCAGCGAAGGCGTACGGACAGGGAAAGCGTCGCGATTTCGTGACATGTCACGAAATCGTGACATGTTGCGTTTTCTTTGGGAGTGACTGCAAGAAAGGTTGCTAACAAAAAAGCGTCGCGATATCGCGACATGTCGCGATTTCGTGACATGTCGCGTTTTCGCGGCCAGGAAGGTGAACAGGTTGCATGCCATTTTTGTCACGATTTTCGTAGAAAGACGTTACAGAAGGTGCAGAGAACGTGTGACACGTGGCATACAGGTGTCAGAGTTGCAGAAGCATTACATGCAATGGAAGATTTCAAACGTTTCGGCATAAAGCATGGAATAAAAGCATCGAAAGGGCAAGAATTTGAAAAGAAGCATTCTGGGAGGTGAAACGAAGCGACGCAGGGGAACTGAAAGGCCGTGCTAGACAGTATAAAGTCGAAAGCGCAGATTGGACTAGGGGTTGGAAATTGCTGCTTGCAGAGTTGCAGAGACAAGGGCTTCATGCCATTCTGGGCCTGCACTTGGGCAATTTCCTTCATTTGTTCTGGATTTGTAAAACCTGGAACATTCTGTAATTGTAATTGATACATCATTTTAATGCGAAATACAGAGAGTTGACATTTCATTGATGAGAAAGGAGGAGTCATTTTTGCATGCATGATTCAATGTGTTATCTTTCCCTTTCATATTTCTAGGCTTATAGGTGAAGTTGAATGCAAGTGTTCTTGGTTGCTTCATGCGAATGTCTGAATCTGAAATTACATTAAAAACCCCGAAACCCGCACCTAGCTTATCTGGATTGTGTGAATTTACAGGTTCAATAGGTTAGGTTGCATGCAGAAACCTCATTAGCTTCGGTTTTATCAATCAGAATGGTCGCACTCTGGATATAATTTAGTTTTACTTTCATTTGCATTTCTCTTATTTTCAAACCCTTATTTTATTTTGCATTTTAATTACTGTATTCAAATAAACAACTAAAAATCCATCAGAGCTAAGGATCAAAATATATTTATTTCCTAGATTTATTTTCTTTGAGTCCACTTGCAAATTCAAATTAAAGTAAACTACAGTGCCCCTTGTTAACATCCACTTGCAACCCTGAGGTGTTCCCGGCATTTACATTGAACAACATCATTGGTGTTAAAGAATCAACATAACAGGAACCTTGGAGAAATTACTTTCTCTGCAAGCAGAGGATTTTGGGACTCAGATCCTACCGGAGAGTGTGCTTTCACATTTGGGTGAAAACACCACTCAACAAGGTGGAAGTTTAGATCCAACTAAACCTATGTGCTGCATGTGCATATTTGGATGTGCGCATCAGATCTGGTGATACACTGCCAACAATAGTGGTACTTTATAAATCTCGGTGCTCATGATGCAGATGGGGTAGTGGCTCAATAGTTGTGTCTGAGATGAATCTGTTGGCGATCGGGCAGAAATAGGAACAACATAAGAATCTATTTCAACAATCCATTATCTGGTTTTTCGCAGAGGAAAAAAAATCGTGGAGAAATATCTATTGATTTATAGAAATTGTGTTGTGTATTGCACATGTAGAAGATCCATCCAGATTTCTTTGCTCCTCTTCTAATACGCTTTTCTATATGGAAAATTTCCAAGATTGAAGTCGAGAAGATGTGAGCAGTGTCATTGTGGAGATAGCATAGGCAGTAGAGCTGCACCAACATAGAGGAAGCTCAGTTTCAAGCGATTCACTTAGATCAAATTTGTTTACATGGACTAGGACTAGCACAACAAGATAGAGGATGTGATATGGAGCACACAATAGCTAGTGTGAAGTGCAACTGTAACCTTTCTTCGACAATGGTGGAAGATGATTGCTACCCTAAACCTTGATTTGTAGAATATCATGAGAACGTAGGAATTGGTGTCTCAATTTACCGTGTATTATCCAAAGCTTGGCAGGTGCGTGAGCAATAATTCCCAGCATCGACGCCACCTAGTGGAAGAGCACCATTGTGGTGGTGAAGAATAGTGGAGGTCACACCACTTCATACAAGAGCATTGATCACTTTGATTGAAGGTTATGAAGCACTAACAAATTGCACCATCACCATCTATGAACCCATTTTGAAGACAACAAATTATCTGATTGAAGACAGAGAAGGATCTGATCTTTGCAGACATCTGAATATTGTGCCATCACGTAGCGCCTTACCTAGCAGCAATCAGAGCAGGTAGTGGAGCGGTGGAGCGCCGCCCCTTGAGCAAAGCTACTAAGAGGCTATCCTTTAATAAAGGGATGCTTCCTTTTGGTTCATGCCAAGGCCTGCAACTCGACCGGTCGGTGGCCAAGCGCCAAGGCCCTAGTGCAACAAGAGGTCGAGGGTTCAAACCCCATCGACCCCCCCCCCGTCACGAAGGTATACAAATTTTTTTGTTTGATTTTTTTTCTCTTCTAATGTTTTTCAAAATATTTTTTGTTTAATTAATTTTTTTTTCTTAAAAAAAGAAACTATTTTATATGAAGTATTTCTTTTTTTAGAAAAATAAATTTAATTAAACTTCAATTATTTTTTATGAACATTGGAGGGAAAATTTGTTTCAAACTTAAAAAAAAGGGGCTAACTTTATTTTGCAATCTCAAGGGGGGATTTTTTTTAAAATCCTATTTATTGCAAAATTATCACCTTCAAATTTGAGTGCATTTGACAAATTGTCTACAAAACAACAGTCATCCCACACAAACCTTTTTTAGACTTCATAGATAGCACATTCTTGTGTTTGGAGTTCTTGAATAAGAAGGGGGATTTTTTTGTTGCAATATTTTGACATTTGTCTCAAATGGCAAAGGCCCATCACAGAGGCCATGTTGCTAGTGAAATGTCTCATTCTGATTCTGGTTCAAAAAGAGCACACAAAGTTCTCATAGCTTATATCACTTTGTAAGGGACACAATTTTGTCATCCTAGGCAAGCACCATTCCACCACTTCATTTTTTAGGCTTCATAAATAGCATAAGTTTTTTGTTTGAATTAAAGGGGTGATTATATCTCTTTTTTAGGCTTCATAAATAGCAAACTCTTTGTTTGAAGTACTTGTAACAAAAGGGGGGATTTTTTTGGTGTAGATTTGCCTAAGAGGTAATATTTGTAACAAGCTTCATGAGTTGCATATCTTTTGCACTTAAGGGGGGTACAAATTTCTTCCTTCACACTATTTTTGCTAAAAAGGGAGGACGACTTATAAGGGTGCATTTTCGGCAAGACCGACACCTTAGTCACACTTCTTGCAAATATTACAACATGTTTTGCAACAAAAGGGGGGAACTTATAAGGGTGCATTTTTGGCAGTGACCGACACCTTAGCTACCTTATCAATATTTTTTGAAAAATCATATTGTAACCGAATGAAATTCTAATGAAGTGATCTACTCTATTACACCTAGTGATTGCAGTGGTTGGTTACCCATGCAATTTGGTTGGATGACAAGATTACAATAAGGAAATTTGTTAATGTGAAGATAAAGTGAGGAATGATCCACTTTTTGCTTAGGATAATCCAGAGCACTATGAAAAATCCCGAGCAAGAGCAAGAACTAGCAGATCAACATCTTTTTCACTGTATTGGGGTAGTTATATACTTTACCCAAATATTGTTGTATGGGGGGATGTTAGCATAACTAGTAGTTATTCAATTACCCAAATAATGTAATAAGGGGGGATGTTAGCGTAGATTAGCATATATTCGTTATTCCATTATTTGTTGGGTTGTTCGTATTGTTATAACTCCTACCCAAAGTCAGCTTGGTTAGTTCCAGTAGTTACGGGCTAATCTAGGTTCTCGTTGTATTATTTAAGCATGGCTTGATTAATAGAATACAATCATATTTATGAAAACTCTCTCTATGCACTCAGGTGAGTCCACAATTTGACAGGGCTTCGCTACTTTAATCTCCAAAATGCACTCTCTTTATTTGCCTTAATTCTCAGGGGTACTTATAGGATGTCCCAAGGCTAGGGGCTTCATGGAGAATCCAAGATTAAGAAGGGGTGGTTAGGACAGTTGGATTGGAAGCTTCCATCCTCTAACCATAGTATTCTAGAACAAATGGTTGTTCAAACTGATTTGGCTTGGATGAAGGCCAACTAAACTTCAGTTAAGACTGTAGGTTATAGCTTCAGTCTAGACTATAAATCGTAGGTATCAGCTATGGTTCAACCTATAGACTATAAGTCTAGGCTGCAATTTAGACTGATTAGGCCAAGAAGCCCAAATTGAGTGGTTAGAACCACTGCTTTATCTTGGAGTCTATCCAATAACCTCCATATGGTCTTGTAGTATGTCCATATGAGTAGTTGCCATCGACATGATGCATTTTAGGTGTCTACAAGACCTAAACCATGGCCATGCGAATGACATCATTCAAAGTACCTTAGAGCAAACTCAATATTGGAAAAGTAATGAAAATTTAGGGTTAATGGCTCATCCTCATCCTCTTCAATATTAGAAGTATCATGGGCACAATCTAAACTAGTATAGATAAAGTTGTTTTGGTTAGGGAGAATCCCTAATGGAACCACTATCACTATTGGTAAGTTTGGGACTCTTGGCCATCCCATGTCTTGTGCCGACTTGATAATTGGTGTGAAAATCACATTCTACACAATATACTCACCTAACCCTATGTTGGCTAAGTGAACTGTCACCTACGGTGCATATGACATTGTTGATGAAGAAAACAAATCAGGTTGAGGTACTTCCCTAGCTATTTCTTAGAAATATTCCTCCTCCATGGGATTTGGAATTTTTGCTACTACTATAGTTGGAAGTTATTTAGGTCCTTCCTCCACTAGGGGTGCTTTTAGATTGTGAGAGTCCTTTGCCTTGGACATTGTATGTTTACCAAAAGCACCAGTAGCTTTAGATTTAGTAGGTGGTGCTGATGTGGATGGGTCACATCACACTGATTTAGATATGTTTTTTGGCTATGTTGATGTGGATGGTGTTGATGGAAAAATGAAATCCCCTAGCAAGTTGACCTAATGCATGTATTTAAATTGCTCTTCATCTAATGAAACCACATGTACTTGTCCCTCGTGCACCACATGCACTTGATGCATTGGTGCAAGATTGAGGGAATGCACTACATGTCCCTTATCCAGGGATTCCCTAGGAGGATTTTGTACTGCATTACCCCCTCAAATACGTGACACATCATAGGGATGGTATTTTACCCTACCTTTATAGGCAGACCATGGTACCCACTGTGGAGCATAATGTATCATTGAAATATCTCAATGTATAAGAGTTTGGAACAATGTTTGTCCTAGAGATTTTTATGTGCCCTATAGCTTTTATTATTATAATGTTAATCGATAAGCCCTTGTCGATTAGAACCCACTTGAAGGGTATGCCATTGATGGACATGATGGTATGTCATTGAAGGGTATGTCATTGATGGACATGATGGTATGTCATTGAAGGGTATTTCATTGATGGACATGATGATATGCAAAGGTAGGTCTGCCATGGTAGTAGGGACTACCTTGATTTCATGATCATAAAAATGGAGCATAGGCTCTTGACACTTCTAAACCTACCCCACAAAGTTTGTGAATGCATCAGGTTTGTAGGGTTATAGCTCAATTGATCTTAGGATTTCCATTAGAGTCTCCCTGTGTCTGGGGAACTATTGAATGATCTCATAATGTATCGCTCCAAATTTTTTGCATCCTTACCTTCGGGCTATAGGATCCATGCCCGAAAGGAGGATGGGAAAAGTATGACGCAGTACCTTGGATTTAGAGGCCTTGCAAAGGTCCTCCCTCTCGAGGGAGGTGTATTATGGTGATTTTTCGACGGATGGTGGGTTCACCAGGAAACATTTGAATGGCAGTTTCCATGCCTAGGTTGGGAATGTGTTTAATGTGTTCAGTTTTATCTTGCAACATTTGAGTCCTAGGTTTTGGCCAAATGAATCTAAGTTGTTCTATTATGAGAATGCAGACTAAATGAAATACAACAAACAGATTTGAATAGAAAATAGAGAGAAAAATCTAAATTACAGAGCCATACCTAATCCGGATGTCTGATGGAGGTTCTGATTCTTGAAGTAGATAGGATCGTCTGGAATTTGACGGGATCATCTCCGACCTGTAGGATCGTCTGAGATCTGACGAATTTGTCAGAGACCTGCAAACAAAGAAATAGACACAAAATACAAAAAATGCAACAATGCTAATAGAGGATAATGATATAAAATGACAATAAGGATGTTAATAGATAATCCTGAATAGAAATGCAAGTAAGTTGCAACACTTTAATAGCTAATCATGACCTTATTATGCAATTAAACTACATGGGTGAACTCCAAAATGCAAAATAATAAAGAATAATCATAATATTAACTAAATACAGAATAATGCAACAAAAAGTAATGAGGAAATGCAAACTATGGGCACTGATTGCCCCCAATGCAGACTGCAATCGAGATCTTCTCGAATTGGTGCGAAATCATCTCGAATTGAACAAGATCATCCATGACGAACTGAGCTTGCTCCGGATGAAAAATACTAAGGTTCCTGCAAATAAATTTGGACAAATATGGAGGCAAATAATAATTTAAGACGGTCTAATGCACGTAGAAATTGTGTTACAAGAAATTTCAACCAGGGGGATGCCAAGGGGAAGTCCTAAGTTTAAATAGGCTTAGGAGGGAGGTTAGGAGGTTGGAGATCATCCCAATTTGGGAGATTTACAATGGGGAGGTCTCTAACGGTGCAAACATGCTTCTGCCTAGATTAGAGATGCCATTGGAACAAAGGCTAATTGAAAAAAATTAGTTTTGGGACAAGATCGTCTGGACGTCCTAGTCCAGACGAAATAGTCCGATCTGAGGCGATATCGTCTGATCGGCGACGATATCGTCAAACGGTCAAAAGAAACTCTAAAAATGGCATGGGAAAGGAGGAAACGGGTTAAACGGCGATTTGGGAGCAATTTTGGGGGTTGAAATTTGAATTTGAATATTCACTAAAGTAATTGTAATTATTTAAGATTTTATTGCACCAATTTTAGGGTGCTACATTTTTCCCCCTCTTTAGCAATTTTTTCGAGTAAAATGCGTTAAAGATGAGTTCTTCTCGATCTACAAGAAAGTAAAAATTATTCCCATTTTTAGGCGACGATTCCAGGTCGAATCGTATGACAACTTACTATGGTGCCCCCTCCATGTTTTTACCCAAATCGAACGTTGAGGTAAAAACACGAAAAAGAAAAATTTTAAAATGTTTTTAATTTTTTTTGAATAAAATTAAGAAAAATAGGGTAAAACCCTAATTCATTGTTACTGTTCATTTTCCTAGTTTTTGGAGCTCTGGAGCCAAGATGGTCGAGACAGCGCACAGATCAACAGAGGTCCGATGTGGGCTACGGGTAAGGGTCTAAACTTAGTTTAGAATGCTTAATTTTTATAATTTCATGCTTTTTTAGATTAAATTTGATTGATTTTTGAGCATTGTGGCCGTTTTTGGGCCGTCGACGTCGTCGAGACGAAATCATCTCAATTTTGTTGAAATCGTCTCGATATCGTCGATTTCGTCTAAGGGAAAAATCGACGATAGGGGGACGATTTCATCCAATAAGGGATGATTTCCTCATGCAAAATCGGAGATGAATTTGCTCAAATTGGGGATGATATCATCCAATTGTGGATGATATCATCATTTATAAAATTGAACTTATTTTGACTTGCATTTTTAATTAATGATTTATTAATGATTTTTATTGTTGATTTTGTTTATGTTGCAGAGAGGATTACTAAAGAGCAGAGAATGGAAATACGACGGGTTGAGGGATGACTTGGCCACTCTATCTCAGGCAGAGTGAGATAATTTGGTGCAAGTCAGCTTACAACATGTGGCAGAGATGCCATAGGTTTCTATAGATATGGGGCAGCCCTAGCAAAGAGGTGGTATCTAGGTTCTTCTTGTTTTCGGTTACCGACAGAGGAGATGACTCCCACACTAGAGAATGTATGGAGAATTTTGAGGATCCCCATACAAGGACAGTTGATAACTCCCACAGCCAATTAGGGCCACACGATGATGCGACTGTGCGACAATCTGAGCTTCGTCCTGGAGAAGGGCAGAGTGAATATCGAGTCACTGTGCCAGATGCCTAGGGCATCTAGATTCACACAAGTTTTGGCTGGGGTTATAGGTGGACTTTTGCTATGCCATCAGAGTGGATGCCGGGTACCATGGCTACTAACAAATGTGGTATGTGACATGAGAGACCACAGGTACAGGTTTTCTTGGGGGAGCTTTGTACTCTACAGGTTGTATAAGATCCTTCATGGGGTCGTATACAAGGGTGATCGATGTCTGGTTATGACATCACTACTGTAGGTTTGGTGTTGGGAGAACATCATGGTGCAGAGGTCGGTAGGGCTTCCACTGATAAGGATTGACGGGGAGAGGCCCCGAGTTTTCTACTAGTGGCTCCGAAGAGGGGCACAACGACGGATAGATCTGCTAGCATCCCGGAGACTACTAGACAACCTTGTCTCCGACCAGATCACCTGGAGGCCTTGGAGAGATCATCCAGGGTGGGTCGAATATGGACATGAGATGTCTTGCATTAGGTGAGTCTGCTAGCTGAGGATGGAGAGGGGAGAGGTGGAGCTCCACCGATACGACCGAGTTTTGAGGCAGTTTGGTCTACAGTAGGGGATCCCATATCTCAGAGACTATGAGTTTTTCTGAACTATCTGGGATAACACTATAGTTAGCAGGGCTCCAGATATGTAGTGATTTTGGAATCAGGACGTAGATGATGCCCCCATTTAGCCAATGGATGGGGATGATGTTGGGGTAGCCGACAACTACGATGCCTGGTACACAGACATCCGCCCTTCTTGGATGATGAGGGCTCAGGGTCCGATTCATGTAGTTGTGCATCGGATGGGGAGGCGGTGCCAGGCAGCCATTGAGGTAGCATAGGGTCATGGCGGGAGAGAGCAGAGGAGACCACAGGCTCAACAGAGGTCATGACATCGGGAGATGAGGGAGGAGAGACCCCCTTCTCCATAGAGAGAGATACCACCATCACCCGATAAGGGCAAGGGTGTGGACACAGGAGAGAGTAGTGATATGGCTACTCTCTGAGTGAAGACTATCTGTCTTTAGGCATAGGTGCAAACTTTACAGGAGGAGGCTGCACGACACTGAGCAAAGGCTACATAGCTCAGAGGTTGCACGCCTTAGAGCACAGAGCGAAGGAGCAAGCACTCAAGAGTTGGTGCGGTCGATTTCTTAGACCATGTTCTACTAGGGTATGTACTTCTAGATGGTGCCATAGGGTCAGAGGGTATAGCTGCCAGCCAACATTGTTGACCCAATCAAGATTGGGTCATCGAGGACTTCATCTCGATCGAAAACTAGGACTCACAGTACCATACATACTACGATGGGGCCACCTCGTCCACCTCAAGGTGGGGGAGGAGATGAGGCTGAGAGCTCGAGGGGTTCTCGAGACACTACATAGAGGATATATGATTGAGAGGATTGAGTATGCCAAGATGTAGATTGTGGCATACCAATCTAGTTTTGAGATGATGTATATACATTTGTTGAGATATATATATATATATATATATATATATATATATATATATATATATATATAATATTTTTGATCATATGACCTGTCTTATGATGATATGTCTTGTTTATATGTTTTTATGATGCTTTAATGTTTGAAGTGTGATTGATTTGATGATTCATGTAATTATGTCATTGGAAAATATTATGGTTTAAATGTCATGCTTTAAAAATTTAAATGAAATAATCTGATGTAACAAATTGGTTGTTGTGATGATAATTTGATAAAAAATAAAAGGGACTTTTAACAATAATTTCAAAGGACATTGTCGCTATTATAGACCATTTCATGGAGCCGCCGCTCACTCGGTCGCCAAGCTAATCCCAATATAGAAATATTGTTAAAAGTAAAAGAGTGCTTAAGAGATTGTCTTAAGACTTTGGTGTGATGATGCAAATGATGATGATGATGATGATTTTGTTTTCAGACTTTTCATAAAAATATTATGCATGAAATATTTTAAAATGATTTTTGCTAGGCATAAATTCCTAAGTGTGATAATTTTTTTGGATAATTCCTTAGGAATTATACCATCATTGCAAATTTGCATATTGACATAATGACATGAAATAGTGATAATGTGCATGCTTTTTTAAAAACATAATTGTATAACAGAATGATTTAAGTCATATGTTTTTATGATTTTAAATAAATGGGGAAATAAAAATTGGTACAATGGTTTGCGCTAGGCATAGAATATGTAGGTATAGACTTATACCATCATCACGAAATCCAAAGAAAAATTTGATATAATAGTTTTATTGTATGGTTGATTTTTAATTGTTGAAAATAAACAGAAAATATGAAGAGGAGGACTTGCGCTAGGCATAAGACTCCCATTTAAGTTCTGGAACTATACCATCGTCGCGAAAGTCGACAATATATATATATGTTTTTATTGTATGGTTTGAAAGAAATTTTGATTTTTGATTATGCATGTAGTTGTCTTTATGCGAGAAAGGAAAAATGAAATTATTCCAGACAATTTGCAAAGATATTTCAAAGTATCTCGAAGACAAAAGTTGGATTTATAAGGAATCCCATGTGCATATGTGAGTTCATTTCCAATCTTGATTTATCATAATGATACACAAAAATCTCTCAAATACAAATGTGTGTGTAATTGCTTTGTGCATTTACCAGTTTTGAGCAAGATAATTTGATACAAGTGTTTTGAATGAACCAAATAAGTGTTCATTAACCATGATTTAGATGCATATAACCATACCAGACTACTATGTAAGTCGGATTATCAAGATCTAGCTAATCCATAAGCAGACATAGGTCTGTACAAAAGAAGGTCACTAATGTGACAGACATATCGCCACGCTAGGAGTTACCCAAGGCCAAGCAGGTTGGGCACAAACCACCTGTTATGGGGCTTACCTCACAGTTTTTGAATAATTGAGAATTCTAGGGATTCAAGCTCATCAACCCTTCTTTTCTTTTCAAAGGGTAGGGAGAGGGATTTTATTGCTTTTGCTTTTGCTTTATTTTGCTTTTCTTTTGTATTTTTGCTTTATTTTTGAGATAATGCTTGAAACATTACTGTAATGATATAAAATAACATTTTTCTTTTTCTCTTTTTCTTGAACTTTGATTTTCTTCCTATGCTAGGGATACTTGCTTGGATTAGTTGTAGAGCAAGGGATTTTTATTCCGGGTAGGGGTGAGCTTTTCCTTTTGCCAATTCTCAAAGATTCTAGACCATGTGCATGATAGGATAGCAGGGGAAACTTTTCGCTCAAGAAACCACTTCTACTATGTAGCATAGCAAGGATATTAAAAATATAATCATTTTATTGTGAAAGGATATGATTGGTTTAAGTAAATAACAAGATCAATTCTCTGTGCTCAAACTTTATTTAATTGAATTTTGTGGACTTTGATATAAGAGATATTAGTAATCATGCCAGATAAAAATCAAGATATTTATTTTGTGTTTGTGAAAGTGAGTGATTCCAAATAAATGCTAATTTATCCAAAATAATTTGAAATATATAACTGCAAAATTTGTAAGAAGAAATATATACAAATACTTTTCTGGGAAGTTTGAGAATGTTGACTCTCTCTTTCTTCTTTATTTTGTTTTGGTTTCGAAAGAGTCAAGAATATTGTTGTTTTTATTTTTATTATTTTTGTTTGTTTTTGTTTTTGTGTAAACAGTTTGATATATTTTAAAATAATACAACATGCAAAATATGTACAAATGATGAAATGACTAAATTTTATGCGTAATATCGCCTAAGATGCATAATATTCATAGATTCTTTTAAATATTTACCATCTAAGGTAGCTAATTTGTATGCTCTCGATTCAAATTTAGCAGTGATAATGTATGGTCTAAGCCAGTTGGGCTCAAATTTACCTTTAAGGTCTTTAGTTGCATTAGTATTTTTTTGATTTTCTTTTAAAACAAGGTCACCGATCTCAAAGGATCAATGACGAAATTTTTTAGCATATGATCTTTTAAGCTTGTTTTGGTAGGCATGAAGATGCTCCAAAGCATTGATGTGCTTTTCATCTAGGAGTTCCAGCTGACTGAGTCTGCCAGCTCGATATTCATCTCCTACTTCGATATCTTGAAGTAGTAGAGCCAAAGAAGGAACTTCTAATTCAAAGGGAAAAATGGCTTCAGCACCATAAACCAAAACAAAAGGTGAAGTTCCAGTGGGGGTTCGAACACTAGTTCAATAGGCCCACAAGGATGGATATAATTGAATGTGCCAGTCGCGGCAAGATTTATTGACCAATATTTTGAGAATTTTGATTAAGGTTTTGTTAGATGCTTGAAGAACACAAGCTTATATTGAGAGGGGGGGTGAATAGTATAAGACCACTTTTCACTTTTTCTTTCAAAGCAGCTTTCAATTCAAAATTATGTAGAATAAAGATAGCAGAAACAACAACAGAAATCAAAGCAATGCACAACACACCATCCACAAAGTGACACAACAATTTACGTGGTTCACCCAATGTGGGCTACTCCATGGATAAAACTTTTCTCTAAAAGTTATATCACAGTTCTTTGGGAAAACTTCCCAATTACAAAGTTTATGGGCACCAACCCAAAGGAGACACCTTCCCCTAGCTCTGCTCTATAGTGGTGATCCTCTAGAAGACCTCTACCTCCTCTTCCCTTAGCAAGTGGAACTCTATCCACAGAAGACACCTGTCTTCCCTGCTCTGGCTGGAGATCTCTGTCCTTGACTCTATCACTGCAAAGTCGTTCCTCAAATTCGCACCAAACACAGTCCTTCGGTCTGGCACAAATCTGTCCTCTTCCTCTTTTCTTTTCTGTTACAGTTGCACTTGGTCGAAACCAACTTTTTGTTATCTGTGCAAACACAGCAACACTCGATCAACTTATGCTCTTTTGTGAAAACACAGCAACACAGTCTTCGCACATTCAGTGCAAACATAGCAGCACAGTCTTCACACTTTTTGCTCAAACACGATAGCACAGTCTTCACAACCTCTACGCAAACATAGTAGCACAGTTGTCGCACACTCTATGCAAACACAGTAGCACAGTCGATCAGACTTCCACTTATGTACCTCTAGGATCGAACTTCTCCCCGCACTTTATCTACGCAAATCACACTTCGAATGCACACTTGATCGATACTCAAACTATTCAAATAGCCCTCCTTTTATAGAGTAAGATTCAAGATCATTACATTCAATCTTAGTCGGCTGTTACTCTTCAACTGCGTCGACTGCAAAACCTTACGCTGCGTCGGCCCAGATTTTAACTTTGTCGGCTCAAAGTTAACTCTGTCCTTCAATCGCCTCTGGTTCTGTAGTTGTCCCTACGAAACTACAACATGTCATGATATCACGACACCTTTGCCTGCCGTACACCTTCTATTGCCTGTTATCATGAAATCGTGACACTGTTTGCCTTTGTCAGCCTTGACTTCGTCCTTGTCGCGAAATCATGACACATCTGACTTTTGCTGACATCATCTACAACTCTATCATGAAATTGTGACACTTTAGACTTCATGGCCTTCTTCTCTTCCTATGTCATGAAATCGTGACATTTTTGATGTCGTACAATCTCTCTCCTCTTAGAGTCGCAAAACTGTGACATGTCACGAAATCGTGACATCTTCATCCTGTTGGCTTCTTTACTTCTTCCTGTCATGAAATCATGATGCTTTTAGCTCCCGAAAGCTTTCCTTGCAACCTGTCATGAAATCATGACATTTTCTGCATCCATAAGCTGTTCCTTCATCCTGTCATGAAATTGCGATGCTTTCAGCTTTCGTATGCTTTCTCTACTGCCTGTCATGAAATCGTGACACTTCCAGCTTCCGAACGCTATCTTTTCTGCCTATCACGAAATCGCAACACTTCTGTCTTCCATACGTTTTCTCCACTGCCTGTCTGAAATCGTGACACTTCTAGCTTCCGTACGCTTTCTCCACTGCCTATCACGAAATCGTGACACTTCTGGCTTCCGTACGCTTTCTTAGCAGCCTGTCATGAAATCATGACGCTTCTCCTTTTAGACTCTTCTCTTTGTTGCATGTCGTGAAATCATGACAGTTCTCTCTTCAAGCTTTTCAGCATGTCACAAAATCATGATAGTCCTTACTTCGATTTTTGTAGCATGTCACAAAATTGCAACAGTCCTCACTTTGTATTTTGTAGCATGTCACGAAATCATGACACTTTTTCTTTCGAACTCTCTCTTCTACATTATGTCATGAAATCATGACACTTTTCCTTTCGGACTCTCTCTCCTGCAACCTGTCGTGAAATCGTGACACTTTTTCGTCCGTACAACTTTCTTTGCAGAGTGTCACAAAATCGTGACACTTTTTCTTTTCTGCCTTCCTGCACTTTTTGAGTCGCAAAAATGCGACATGTCATGAAATCGTGACACTTTCCATTTTGCTCTGCTTCTCTGCCAACATGTCGCGAAATCGCGACAGTTTTTCCAGCTACGTCTCTGTCTTCCAACATGTCGTGAAATCGTGACAGTTTTGCCAGAACTTTCTCTCTCCTCAAACATGTCGCGAAATCATGATAGTTTTTCCAGCACTCTCTCTTTCCTCAAACATGTCACGAAATCATGATAGTTTTGCCAGCACTCTCTCTTTCCTCAAACATGTCGTGAAATCGTGATAGTTTTTCCAGCCGCCTGCATACTTTTTCTTACTTGTCTTTTTTTGGATCTTTTGCAACTGGGCTACTAAGGACTCCTTGAAAACTTACTGATCATGCTATGGATAAACTTCAACAGAACAAATTCCTTGACAACAAATCAAATTGCTTCAAGAACTTCTTTGACATCAATGACAACTACTATACTTGAGCAAAGGCAATGTACCCAAGGTACCCAAAATTTCCAAAAATCTCCCCCTTTGTCATTGATGGCAAACCTTTACTAAAAGCACATCTTCAAGAGCCAAAACTGAAATCAATCTGAGCTGACAACTGAGAATCTTTCTTTGAAGTTTTGCTCCCCCTGACTTGAAGCTTTCCTCTTCACATTGAAGCTCTCCCCCTTACTCATATCTCTCCCCCTTTGTCATCAATGGCAAAGGGTCACCTTTGGGGCTCGAGACTAAGAATGAGCCTCTTAGCTTAGTCCCTCCCCCACCTCCTGATGAGGTGATTAAAATAGGGGTGGGAGTAAAACTCCCATTAGGCACTCATCATCATCAGTGTCTACAATTTCTTTGTCGGGCCTTCTCTTGAACTCTTTGTCCATATTTCTGTTTTTGTCACTTTTCTTGTTCTTGTTCTCATCCCTGTTTTTGTCCACGCCTTGATCCACGGACCTGTTCATATTACTTTTCCTATTCCTGTACTTTGGCAGTTCAGTTCTGCACTGTCTAGCTGTGTGACCTGCATTGTTGCATTTATAACAAGTAATACTGTAATTTCTTTTGGACATATCTGTTCTTTGAATCCGCCTATTATAACTAACCGTGAACCTGTTATTAGCCTTGTAGACAAATGCCTTATGCCCAAACTGATTACAAGAGTAGCAGTACCCTTGGAAGAAATTAGCACTTCTGAAATTGTTGTTAACCTTCTTCATTTGAGACATGCAATGTGTAGCCGTGTGACCAAATCTGTGACACGCAAAACATCTACCGTGAAATATTCTTTTAATCGACTTTTTGGGTCCCAAAAACTTCTTCTTCGCATTCAGAATTCTGTTTTTTGTTTCTGCACATTTATCACTCACGGACTCTTTCTCTGAGATACTTTCTTCATCAGAACTCTCTTCTCTTCGAAATCTCTTACTAGATTCCCCAACCTGTTCTTTGTTCGGTTTAACAAAACCAAGACCTATTTTATCTGTTGGATTTCTTTGACCTTTGATGAGAGACTTAACCCTTTTGGAGCTATCTTGAAACCTGTACAACTTATCCTTGTATTCTTTATTTTCCTCTTTCAAGGCAGCCATTTTCTGTTCTAATTCACTGTACTCAAGTATCTTAGATTCTAACTCATTCTTGAGTTCTTGTGTCTTAGCCATAGAGATGTCAAGACTTTCTAAGAGTTCATCTCTCTCCATACAACATTCATCTAACTTATCCTTGAGTCTAGCATTTTTCTTTCTTTCCTTTTTCAAAACACTAAGAGCATTAGTAAGTTCACATTCAAGATCCTCTATTTGATTGCATTTTGAATTATCAAGGCCTTTTTCAGATTTCTTATCACTAGAGGTGCTACCCTTTTCAAAAACCATACATGCATCTTCCTTATCATTTTTTGAAGCATCCTCATACATACTAGCAACCAATTCATTATTTGTGCAATTATCCTCAAGGTGCCCAAAATTTCCACATCTAAAACATTTCATGACAATGAATTTATGTTTCGGTTCTTCCTCCTTTTCTGAAATGAACAACATCTCATTTTCATTATCACTAGAAGAACTTTCACTATCACTTCTAGAACACTTACTTGCTTTGTCTAGATAGAAGCTCTTCTTGTTCTTGTGTGAATGCCTCTTTCCTTGATTGTTGTGCTCATCTTTGTTCTTTCTATAATACCTGTGCTTTTCAGAATCCTTGCTCTTAACATCCTGTTTATCTTCATCACTTTCATTCTTTGAAACAGTACAGTCAGTAGCATAATGACCAAACTTTCCATAGTTGAAACATCTTATGTTTTTCTTGCTTTTGTGTTTTCTAGAGAACTTGCCTTTCTTGCTGTAATATGCCTCTTCATCACTAGAAGACTCATCACTCTCTTGAATCTGTTTGCCCTTTGATTTCTTGGTAGCTTTGAAAGTTGCCTCTTTCTTGACATCAACTTTCACTTGAGTTCTCAGCTCAAATGCTGCAAGAATACTATGGAGCTCATCCTTTTTCAATTTATCTAAATATTTAGCTTCCTCAATAGCAGAAATCTTTTCACTAAATCTATTAGGAAGAGATCTTAAAATCTTATCACACACATCATTTTCAGCAAGCTCAAGACCTAGGTCTTTCATGGAGTTAACAACCTCATCCATACGAAGCATGTAGTCACTAATATTTTCATCATCATTCATTTTGAGTTGTTCAAACATACCTTTAAAATGTCTCAATTTGGCCTTTCGGACATTTGCATCACCTGTATGAACCACCTGCAATTGTTTCCACATTTCACTAGATGTCTTGTAGTGAATAACTTTGGTGAGATCTACTTTCTATAAGCCTCTTAGGATTGCATTCATGGCTTTTGAATTGCTGTGAAGCATGAGCCTATCTTCTTTAGTATAAGGACCATGTTCAGGAATAGTGTATTCATCTTCAATCACTTCCCATACCTCATTACCAAGTGCCATTAGATAAACTCTCATTCTTGCACTCCACAGACCGAAATCTGATCCATCAAGAATAGGTGCTGCATTGCCACCTAAAAAATCCATTGTGTTCTTAACCAGTTCTTCCTTTCGGCTGTTAAACCTTTTCGAAGGAACCCGCTCTGATACCAATTGAAGAACACAAGCTTATACTGAGAGGGGGGGTGAATAGTATAAGACCACTTTTCACTTTTTCTTTCAAAGCAGCTTTCAATTCAAAATTATGCAGAATAAAGATAGCATAAACAACAGCAAAAATCAAAGCAATGCACAACACACCATCCACAAAGTGACACAACAATTTACGTGGTTCACCCAATGTGGGCTACTCCATGGATAAAACTTTTCTCTAAAAGTTATATCACAGTTCTTTGGGAAAACTTCCCAATTACAAATTTTATGGGCACCAACCCAAAGGAGACACCTTCCCCTAGCTCTGCTCTATAGTGGTGATCCTCTAGAAGACCTCTACCTCCTCTGCCCTTAGCAAGTGGAACTCTATCCATAGAAGACACCTGTCTTCCCTGCTCTGGCTGGAGATCTCTATCCTTGACTCTATCACTGCAAAGTCATTCCTCAAATTCGCACCAAACATAGTCCTTCGGTCTGGCACAAATCTGTCCTCTTCCTCTTTTCTTTTTTATTACAGTTGCACTTGGTCGAAACCAACTTTTCGTTGTCTATGCAAACACAGTAGCACTCGATCAACTTATGCTCTTCTATGAAAACATAGCAACACAGTCTTCGCACATTCAGTGCAAACACAACAGCACAGTCTTCGCACTTTTTGCTCAAACACGATAGCACAGTCTTCACAACCTCTACGCAAACACAGTAGCACAGTCGTCGCACACTCTACGCAAACATAGTAGCATAGTCGATCAGACTTCCACTTATGTACCTCTACGATCGAACTTCTCCCCACACTTTATCTATGCAAATCACACTTTGAACGCACACTTGATCGATACTCAAACTATTCAAACAACCCTCCTTTTATAGAGTAAGATTCAAGATCATTACATTCAATCTTAGTCGGCTGTTACTCTTCAACTACGTCGGCTACAAAACCCTGTGTTGTATCGGCCCAGATTTTAACTTTGTTGGCTCAAAGTTAACTTTGTCCTTCAACCGCCTCTGGTTCTATAGCTGTCCCTACGAAACTACAACATGTCATGATATCGCGACACCTTTGCCTGTCGTACACCTTCTATTGCTTGCTGTCACGAAATCGTGACACTGTTTGCCTTTGTCAGCCTTGACTTCGTCCTTGTCACGAAATCGTGACACATCTGACTTTTGCTGATGTCATCTGCAACTCTGTCATGAAATCATGACACTTTAGACTTCATGGCCTTCTTCTCTTCCTATGTCACGAAATCATGACATTTTTGACGCCGTACAATCTCTCTCCTCTTAGAGTCACGAAACTGCGACATGTCATGAAATCGTGACATCTTCATCCTACTGGCTTCTTTACTTCTTCCTGTCATGAAATCATGATGCTTTCAGCTCCTGAAAGCTTTCCTTGCAACCTATCATGAAATCATGACATTTTCTGCATCCATAAGCTGTTCCTTCATCCTGTCGTGAAATCGTGATGCTTTCAGCTTTCGTACGCTTTCTCTACTGCCTGTCGCGAAATCGCGACACTTCCAGCTTTCGAACGCTATCTTTTCTGCCTATCGCAAAATCATGACACTTTTGGCTTTCATACATTTTCTCCACTACCTGTCACGAAATCGTGACACTTCTGGATTTCGTACGCTTTCTCCACTGCTTGTCATGAAATCGTGACACTTCTGGCTTTTGTACGCTTTCTTAGCAGCCTGTCGCGAAATCGCGACGCTTCTCCTTTCAGACTCTTCTCTTTGCTACATGTCGCGAAATCACGATAGTTCTCTCTTCAAGATTTTCAGCATGTCACGAAATCGCGACAGTCCTTACTTCAATTTTTGCAGCATGTCACAAAATCACAACAGTCCTCACTTTGTCTTTTACAGCATGTCGCGAAATCATGACACTTTTTCTTTTGAACTCTCTCTTCTGCATTATGTCATGAAATCGTGACACTTTTCCTTTCGAACTCTCTCTCCTACAACCTGTCGCGAAATCGTGACACTTTTTCGTCCGTACAACTTTCTTTGCAGAGCGTCACGAAATCGCGACACTTTTTCTTTTCTGCCTTCCTACACTTTTTGAGTCACAAAAATGCGACATGTCACGAAATCGTGACACTTTCCATTTTGCTCTGCTTCTCTACCAACATGTCACGAAATCGCGACAGTTTTTCCAGCTACGTCTCTGTCTTCCAACATGTCGCGAAATCGTGATAGTTTTGCCAGAACTTTCTCTCTCCTCAAACATGTCATGAAATCACGACAGTTTTTCCAGCACTCTCTCTTTCCTCAAACATGTCGTGAAATCATGATAGTTTTTCCAGCACTCTCTCTTTCCTCAAACATGTCGCGAAATCGCGACAGTTTTTCCAGTCGCCTGCATACTTTTTCTTACTTGTATTTTTTTGGATCTTTTGCAACTGGGCTACTAAGGACTCCTTGAAAACTTACTGATCATGCTCTGGATAAACTTCAATAGAACAAATTCCTTGACAACAAATCAAATTGCTTCAAGAACTTCTTTGACATCAATGACAACTACTATACTTGAGCAAAGGCAATGTACCCAAGGTACCCAAAATTGTCAATAGATGCTTCTGCTTGACCATTACCCAGAGGATAATAGGGAGTGGACCAACGATGTTGAATCTTATATTTTTGGCATAATTTCTTGACATCTTTATTTTTGAAACAAGTTCCATTATCAGAGATGAGATTTGCAAGAATTCCAAACCTACAAATGATTTGATTAAAAATAAATTTAGAGACTTGAGTTCCAGTGTAGGAAGCTAAAGGCATAGCTTCAACCCACTTCGTGAAATATTCAATGGCGGTTATGATGAATTTGTGTCCATCAGATGACACAGGATTAATTTTGCCAATAATATCTAAGCCCCATTTTGAAAAGGGCCAAAGAGATGAAATAGCCTGCAGCTCTTATGCAGGGTCATGGACAAGGTCAGCATGTTTCTGGCACTTGTCGCAATGGTGCACATACTCATGTGCATCATTTTCCATGGTAGGCCAAAAGTATCCTATCCTAAGGAGCTTTTTAGCAATGACACTACCACTGAAGTGTCCTCCACAAGATCCATCATGGACTTCACTTAGAGCTGATTTGGATTCTTCTAGATTCAAACATCTCAATAGGATACCTTCAAAAGATCTCCTATATAGAGTATTGCCAATTATTACAAATCGACTTGCATGTCGACATAATAATCGACACTAGTTTCTATTATAATTGGGAGGAAAAGTCCCATTTTGGAGAAAATCAAATATATTTGTATATCAAGGTTCAGGAGTAGTTTCATTGATTAGAAACACATCCAAAGGTTCTAAGCATGACTTATTTGAAGCAGGTTCCTAGAGTCAACGAATAATGCTGGTGGCATATTCGTCATCTAACTCCAAGGGTAGAAGAGATGCAGCTGCGGCTATAGCGTCAGCCGCACAGTTGCTAGTTTGAGGAATAGCTTCCAAGGAAACTTGATCAAATAGGGATAACAATTGCAAAACATATGCTTTATATGGGCACAATTTATCATCTCTGGTCTGATAAACTTCGTTAATTTGGTTTATGACAAGTTGAGAATCACCAAGAACTAGCAGATGTTTAATTTTTAGTGCCAAGGCAGCTCGTAATCCGAGGATTAGAGCTTCATATTTAGCAGTATTGTTGGTGCAAGCAAATGTTAATTTGAAGGACAAAGGAATAAGATGTTTTTATGGGGATATTAAAATAATACCCACACCAGCCCCACTCATGCATCGAGCTCCATCAAAGTATAAGGACCATTGTTCAATATGGTCCGCCTCTAATTGAAGGCATTCATCAGGAAACTCAATGATGAGGGGATGGGTAGACTCTAAGGGTGCAGCAGCTAATTGATCTGCTATGATTTGACCCTTAACAAACTTTTGTCCTATGAACATGAGGTCAAACTCGCTTAGAGCAAGAACCCACTTGGCTGTACAACCTGATGAATAAGGTTGACTCATGAGATACCGCAAGGGATCATATTTAGCAATGACATAAGTTTTCTGACTAAGCATATAATGGCATAATTTTTGCGTAGCAAACACGACTGCTAGACATAGTTTTTCTAACACTGTGTAGCGGGTTTCATAACTGATTAGAGTTTGGCTAATATAATAATTAGCACATTCTCTCTTCTCATCATCAAGCTAAGCTAACATAGCTCCTAAGGCAGAATCTGAAGCTGAAATATATAGGAGAAATGGGCGATCAGGTCTAGGTAGTGAAAGCACAGGTGGGTTAATGAGGTAATGTTTGAGAAGTTCAAAAGCTTCTTTACATTCGTCATCCCAATTAAAAGGGACGTCCTTCTTAAGGAGCTTAAGAAAGGGACCGGTTTTGTCTGCCAACTTATCGATGAAGCGACGGATAGCTTGAAGTTTACCTTGTAAACTTCGTAATTCAGATATATTGGTAGGTGTGGGCATATCAGTGATAGCCGCAATCTTGAGAGGGTCAATTTTGATGCCACGTAAAGAAACTATAACCCCTAATAGTTTATCGGACTTAACTCCGAATATGCATTTGGCTAGATTTAATCGAATAAGGTATTCTCTTAATCGATTAAAAACTTTTCTCAAATCATCTAAATGGTTATCTTCATTAATAGAGCGAGCTATAATATCATCTACATAATCATGTAGGATATCATGCATCATATCATGAAAGATATAAGTCATAGCTCATTGATATGTTGCGCCTGCATTCTTTAAACCAAATGGCATCACTTTCCAACAAAAGGTACCCTAAGGGGTAATAAAGGTTGTTTTAGCCTGATCTTCAGGAGCTATCCTGATCTGATTATAGTCGAAGAATCCATCCATTAGGGACATCATTCCACTCTCGGTAGTAAATTCAATGATTTGATCCATGTTTGGAAGAGGAAAATCATCTTTAGGGCATGCGGCGTTAATATCTCTAAATTTTGTACAAACCCTAACTTTGGTAGCTTCTTTCTTGGTGATTGGAACTACATTTGAGATCCATTCAACATAATCAATAGCTTGTATGAAAATAACATTCAGGAGTTTTTCTAACTCCCCTTTGACTAGCAGGGCCACTTTGGGATGCATTTTTCTAAGTTTTTGTTTAACAGGTTTAGCATCCGGATGGACTACTAGATGATGCATGACTACAGAAGGGTCCAGACCTGGCATATCTTCATATGTCCAAGCGAAGACATCTGCATATTCTTTAAGGAATGCAATGTATTTCTCTTGTTTTTCTTGACTTAATTCTGATCCAATATTGATTATGTGGGGATTATCCTCAGTTCCAATGCTAACTTTAATGACGTTTTCTACTTCCATGTGTAGATCTCTTTCAAAATTAGGTGGGGCAGGTGAGACGCCCAATTCTTGAAATTATTTTAAGGTTAACTTGGATAATTCATATTGAGGATTAGTGGCCTCAAGCTGGGCTATAGTTGGTATAGAACCATCAAAATAAAATCCATTGTGTAACATTTCTTCAATGGAGACATCATGGAAAATATCTCCTTCCAACTCGTCATCGGATTTAGTGATCATTTCAGGGTAAGCTATGGATAGCATGTTACATGTAAATGGCTGATTTTTTAGAGGCAAATCATCACACCCATCCAAATAATCTTGATAACATATGAGTTGATTATCATCTTCAAAAGGGAAGGGTTGGCCCTTACTAGGAAATAGGCCCACACCACATCGGGCGGGCCATGGTTCTACCTTGATAGGTTCTTTCATGTCATTTTGGAAAGGTCCCAAGCCTTTCCCTTTATATCCCATTTTAATCATTATGAGTTTAGCTTTAATATACTCATTAGTAAAATAACATCGAGCATATCCATCATGATGAGTTTTGATATTCTGGGGTATTCTTCCCCAGTCATATCCTTTATAAATGAAGGCACAACTCCTGACTTGGTAAGTACTTCCCATAGGTTGTGGGAGGCCCAAGGTACAAGGAGATGGCGGTAAGTTATTTAAAAGAATTGAATCTTGCATAAAAGCATTTGTTTTTTTTTATATTAAGATTGTGGATAAATCTGGTAAAAGTTCATCAGAAAGAGCATAAGATGTAGAAGGATCATTCCCTATATATTTATATGTGGAAGGTATGATAGATGTTGATAATGTGGAAGTGTTAATGAATGGGTCTATAGGTTTTGAAATTATAGGGATAGAACATGAAGGATTGGTTGTGGATTGAAGATATTTTTGAGGTTCTAGAGTGGTTTGTTTAGAAGATTGTTGATCTATATATGAGGGTGAAATGAATGGAGGAGAAATAGGTGAAGCTATGGGTGTGTGTTTCACAGTTTTAGATGAAAAATAAGAATTAGGATGTGTGGATGACAGAGCAAGGGCAAAATTGAACTCCAACAGGTTCTGCCAAAGCATACATATCAAAGGTTCTAGGATCACCATGGATAGTGACCAACTGATTTTTAAATTTGAATTTAACACATTGGTGTAAAGTGGATGGGACAACCCACATTGCATTGATCCAAGGACGACCCAAAAGTATATTGTACGATGCAGGGCAATGTACAATAAACACGGTTGTATCTAGAGTTCTAGGACCAACTTGCAATGGGATGGTGATAACTCCACATGTTTCTTGTGTTTCATCATTGAAAGCTTTTATGATCATGTCAGTTTTCTTCATTTCATCACTTCTAAAGCCAAACCATTGGTAGAATTCAAAAGTGCAAATGTTTAGAGATGAACCATTATCAATAAAGACTCTTTTAATAGCTACATCTCCAATTAGGGCAGTAATATATAAGGGATTATCCTTATGCAAACTGTGTTGTGGGATATATTTATCCCGAAAGTCAATACAATCGACTTCTCTAGTGATGATAGTATTGGCCATGGCTTCAGGTTGAATATTTTGAGGTACCATCATTTGGCTTAATGTAAGCATTAATTCATCTCTATGGGTAAGAGAAGATCTTAATAGATCCAAAAGGGAAATTCTGGCTGTAGTATTGGATAATTACTCATTAATATTGTAAGGTGGTTTAGGGTGAACATTGGAAGCATGATTCCCTTTATTAGGATTTTTCAAAACAAATGGAGCTGATCCATCATTCTGGTTTGGTTCTTGTTGAGAATTTTGAGCTTATTGTCGGGTAACGACTCCAATGGTACCTATAATGTTATATTGAACACACTGAACTGGTCTCGATTGAGCATTTATGGCTTGTTCATTAGGGAGGAATTGATTAGAAGAGGGTCGAGTAGTAACTCTTCTAGGAAATGGTTCTTCTGGAACCATAGCATCTGTGATGGGTTGAATAGGATTTGATTTGTTTTTAGAACTATTCGATTGGTTTGAGGTGATGTCTATTTCACTTTCAGTATCTGATTCTACATCACTAGGATCGGGAGTTTGAAAATTATGTAGGGGCCTGGTTGTGACCATGGATAAAGTTGTGTCAAATATTTGTAAATCATGATTAGGTAAATGTCCGCTAATAGTTCCTACATATCGGGTAGGAGGAGGAACATTATGATGCTCAATTTGATTGGCCACCTCTTTACCATGTCTTGGTAAAGGATGTTGAAATATGTCTAATGATTGATTAGCATTTTTATTTTGATTTTGGGGAATGTTCTTTTGAGGATTATTAGGAGCATTTTGTTTAGGTTGGAAAGCTTGCACCTCCATTTCATTATTATCAATCAGATCTTGTATTTTATGCTTTAACCTTTTACAAGCATTGGTAGAGTGTCCAGGTCCTTTATGGAAATCATAGTGTAAGTCAGCTCTGTATCCGGGTATGGTTGGATCAGGTTCTCGGATAGCTGGTAATTGAATCAAACCTCTTTCGAGTAATTGAGGTAAAATAGTTGATAATGGTTGATTCAATCTAGTAAATTCTCGAGGAGGTTTATCAGGAGGTTTCAATATCAATTTTTCTGTTGTCTTCGTTGCATTGATATTAGCAACATTTTTGCTGTCAGTGACTCCATCACCTACAACTTGTTTGTTTTTATATTGATTTCTGGATGTTTTCTCATCATCCTTCTTCCTAAGTTGGCCTCTCCTAATGATGGCATCTTCTACTCTTCGAGCTAAATCTATAGCTTGATCGAAGGTAGTTAAAGTAGCAGTTGATAACTCATAGGAGATTTGTTCTTGCAAATTATTGATAAAAATGTCCAACATTTCCCTATAAGGTAACACAAAGTGCAGTTTTCCTATCAAATGCATCCATCTAGCTAAGAAATTAGCAAAACATTCATATTTTTCTTGTTTTAAGTTGTACAAATCTTTAATGGTTACATGCCTCTCGATGTAGGCACTAAATTGATGGATAAAAGATTCAGCTGTTTCTTCAAAATTTCTCAAAGAATGAGTGGGCAATTGATAATACCACTCTAATGCCATTCCACCTAAACTTTTCGAGAATATTTTTAGTAATAGCAAGTCATCATGTGATATATCATGACATGCTATCCTAAACATGCGAAGATGCTCTATGGGATCTTCATTTCCTTTATATATAGGCAGGACGGGCATGGGAAAATGATTAGGGTACGGTTGTGCGAAAACTATGGGATCCAAAGGTTGACTACATATCTCTCGATAATTGTACGAGGGACGGTAGGGATCTATCTGGTCCATACACGAAGCTAACTATTTCACCATGGCTTCCAGATTACTAGTTTGCCCACCATATTGGTTCGGTAGGGCATTAATATGATATTTGTGAACATATGGAGGGACATGAAGATTAGATGCTATGTTGCTATTGTGTAAATTGTTGGTAGGAAAGGTGTTATGAAGAAATTTTGAAGTTGTATTATGTTGTATCCCAGATTGTTGAAAATTGGTGTTTGGATTCATTTTAGATTTTTGTTTACTTGAAGCATATTGATCAATAGTTTGGCGAAGTAAAGCAGTGAAGGAAGTTTTCTTTTGTGTGGAAATGATTTTAGGCTCAATAACAGGTTCCTTAGGAGGTTGGGTAACCTGTTGTTTTGGCATGTTTTGAATCATAGTGACCATATCTCTATTGGATGGTCCAGCCTTATCACTTTCTTGATCAATAAAAGACAAGGGATTAGTGTGCACATCAAACATATGTTCCATGGCTTCTTGAGTGTCACTAATTTGTCCTTTATCAATATGAACTGCCATATTAAGAGCACCAATGTTATTATTGAAAAATTTCCAGAAATGATCTAAGTTATCAAAAGCAATAGTTCCATCTGGAGCTACTCTAGGGGATGAGGATCCATCCTCTTTAACATTTTCATCTTGTTCATATACATCAAGCTCATCGTCTTGCTAGTCTAGAGTTTCTTCTTCCGGGATTGGATCCTCAGGAAGGACATTTGGGTTTCTTGTTTTGTCTCCTAACCAATCTTCTTCTTCTCCTTCAGTTTGTTTACCATTCCTAAGTTTAGGCATTGTGCTTAATTTTAAATTTCAGCAAATATATATATATATATATATATATATATATATGCAACAAGCTTAAGAGGTATATATTAATTATATACCTACTACAATATTTAAAATGAAATGTTTTGGTTTTTGTTATGTTTTCTATTTTTCTTGTTTTTATTTTTTATTTTTTTATTTTTTTGTTTTTGTAACAATATTGTAAAGATAACAAACAACACAATAAATGCAAGAAATAATAATGAAAGCAATGATCTAGTTTTCTATAAATAATTTATAAATGTCATTAATGGGCTCAAGTTCTTTAGGAGTCATGAAGTGTTCTTCTTCAAATTGAAAATTTTCTTTCAAGAATTTAATGAAAAGGGCTATAGTGATATTATCTGTCTCAGATTTTGGTTGATAGAAGTAAAGCTCGTGGAAATACTCTCGATATAACATAGCTCGAGGAACTCTATTCCATATTTCCCTATCTGTAAGAACGACCTCTTGGTCTTCTACACGACCTAGGAACTAGTGTATAGTGGCTGCGTTCTCGAGGCATTCCTCGAAGGTGAACAATTCTAAAGACACAAGAGCTCTCCTATAAGCTAACCATCTATGGCAGGCTCTCTGAAGTTCATAATAAAAAATGAGTTGATGAGGATCAAGGATTCTATCTAGGACAAGCCTTTTGATTTGTTTAAGTTTTTTTGACCTAGATGAAATGACACCTAGTCTTCTATCAAGTTCGTCCCACAAAATTTTATTTCTATCTGTTTCAGGCACACTAAGCATAGAATTGATTTCTATGGCTGCTAATTGGTTTTCAACATTTATAGTAAGTACTAGTATTTTCTTAGGAGCTACCATCTAGATATGATATGCAACTTAGTATTTTCTAATGATTTTAAATGCATCTATGTTTTTGTTTTTTGTTTTTTTTCAAAAGGTTTTAAATGCATTCACGTTGGGTTCATCAAAATGTATCGCTCCAAATTTTTTGCATCCTTACCTTCAGGCTATAGGATCCGTGCTTGGAAGGAGTATGGGAAAAGTATGGCGTGGTACCTCAGACTGAGAGGCCTTGCGAAGGTCCCGCCTCTTGAGGGAGGTGTATTATGGTGATTTTTCGATGGATGGTGGGTTCACCAGGAAATGTTTTAATGGCAGTTTCCATGCCTAGGTTGGGAATGTGTTTAATGTGTTCAGTTTTAACTTGAAAAATTCGAGTCCTAGGTTTTGGCCAAATGAATCTAAGTTGTTCTATTATGAAAATGCAGACTAAATGAAATACAGCAAACAGATTTGAACAAAAAAAAGAGAGAAAAAGCTAAATTATAGAGCCATACCTGATCCGGATGTCTGATGGAGGTTTTGATTCTTGAAGCAGATAGGATCGTCTAGAATTTGACAGGATCGTCTCTGACCTGCAGGATCGTCTGAGATCTAATGAATTCGTCAGAGACCTGCAAACAGAGAAATAGACACAAAATACAAAAAATGTAGCAATGCTAATAGAGGATAATGATATAAAATGTCAATAAGGATGTTAACAGATAATCTTGAATAGAAATGCAAGTAAGTTGCAACACTTTAATAGCTAATCATGACCTTATTATGCAATTAAACTACATGGGTGAACTCCAAAATGCAAAATAATAAAGAATAATCATAATATTAACTAAATATAGAATAATGCAGTAGAAAGTAATGAGGAAATGCAAACTCTAGGCACTGATTGCCCCCAATGCAGAATGCAGTCGAGATCGTCTCGAATTGGTGCGAAATCATCTCGAATTGAACAGGATCATCCACAATGAACTGAGCTTGCTCCGACTGAAAAATACTAAGGTTCCTACAAATAAATTTGGACAAATATGGAGGCAAATAATAATTTAAGACGGTCTAATGCACGTAGAACTTGCGTTATAGGAAATTTCAGCTAGGGGGATGCCAAGGGGGAGTCCTAAGTTTAAATAGTCTTAGGAGGGAGGTTAGGAGGTTGGAGACCATCCCAATTTGGGAGATTTCCAACAGGGAGGGTCTCTAACAATGCAGACACGCTTCTACCTGGATTAGAGACACCGTTGAAGGCTAATTAAGAAAAATCAGTTTTGGGACAAGATCGTCTGGACGTCCTAGTCCAAAAGAAATCGTTTAATCTGAGGTGATATCGTTTGATCGGTGACGATATCGTCAAATTATCAAAACAAACTCTAAAAATGGTGTAGGAAAGGAGGAAACGGGTTAAACGGTAGTTTAGGAGCAATTTTGGGGGTTGAAATTTGAATTTGAATATTCACTAGAGTAATTGTAATTATTTAAGATTTTATTGCACCAATTTTAGGGTGCTGCAGGTATGTCATTGATGGACATGATGGTATGTCATTGAAGGGTATTTCATTGATGGACATGATGATATGCAAAGGTAGGTATGCTATGGTAGTAGGGACTACCTTAATTTCATGATCATAAAAATGGAGCACAGGCTCTTGACACTGCTAAACCTACCCCACAAAGTTTGTGAATGCATCAGGGTTGTAGGGCTACAACTCAATTGATCTTAGGATTTCCATTAGAGTCTCCCTGTGTCTGGGGAACTATTGAATGATCTCATAAATTGATAACTTGGCTAGTGTCATTTGAAGATTTTGTACAAGTATGCTTTGGATAGTTACCACTGGTCGTACTGGTGGACTTGGAGGATTATTTTAGACATGCATCTATCGAGGTGTAGTCGAGATACAAATAGGATCTATTTGAGGCTCTGGTGGGTTATATCATTAACTTCTTATCACAACATTAACTATTTCAACCATTCTAATGCATCCCTGAGTGGGAGATTCAACTCAAACTTGGTTTACTTGAGCACCCTGATCTTTGGGGGCCTCATGATTAGGCAAAAAGTTTTTGAATATGCCCATGTATCTATTTTCAAGTGCTAATGGATTGTCATATTTTAGCTTACCCTTCTCAATCATGTTTTGCATAACATTCTTGAATCCGATACATGTTTCGATATCATACCCTTGTATTCTATGATATGGGTAATATTTATCTTCTCTATATCCCTTGGGCTTGGTATAATTAGGGTCAATAAGTTGTACCTTAGGTAGCCTGAGTCTTTGTGCCTCGCTTAGCTGGTTGAATATTGATTGCATATATTCTAATAAAGGTGTGAAATAGCAAGGTGGTTGACATTCTTTATTTTGACCTTGGTTGTTCTTGGGGTTGTAATTGGCCGATGGAGGCTGAGCCTGATAGTTTTGTGGTTATTGGCTATTGCCTCCCTTTGGTGCAATTAACACAACCTGGTTGAATTGAGCAGGCTTGGTCTGCTTTTGTTGATTCTTGTTATGATTGTTATTATTCCAATATTTTTTGTTTTGGAGCTTAAGATCTCCTTCTTCAACCTTGATGTCTTCTATTAGCTTGGCTTGAGCCAAGGATTCCTCAAATGTTTCATACTATTGTAGTTGCAATAGCAACAAGATGTGCTTTGTGTAACTCTTGGTAAACATTCGGGTGAGCTCTATAGTGGGAATAATGAATGGTAGTTTTGCCATTATATTTCTCCATCTATTTCCATAGTCCATAACTGGCTCATCATCATATTATTTTAGGTTTACTAGACCGAAAAAGTTTACTTTCTTCTTGATACCAAAAGAAAAGCGTTCAAGAAATGCATTGACCAGTTTCTCAAAGTTGATGATGTTGTGCTTAGATAATTGGTTGAACCATTTAGTTGCTACGCCTACTAATGTCATGATGAAAGTTCTTAGCATTAGGGGATCATTATGTTCAATTTGGAAGCACACATTCAAAAAATTTGTGACATGTTATTACATGTATTTCTCTCCTTTAAATTTGTCTAACCTAGGCATCTCAAAGTGCCTAGGATACGCAGGACTCGATACTGAAGGGTACAAATGTTGGTTGTGTATTTTACTCAGGGTCAGCTTCTACCCAACCGTGTCCTATTTCTCAAGATATTTGACTCTCTAAGTGAGTATTTTGTATGCCTTCAAAGAAATAATCTCCTATTCTCAAAGGTTTACTTGCAGTGGTCGGGGAGGTAATCCCGTGTCTACCCAATTTTGGCATCTATATTCATCCTCCATGACTATGGATGAAGATTCAGGATATGTCTGCTCTTGATCTTCCATCCCTGCCTATTCTTGATTAAGTTGTGTCTATTTTGGATCCAAGCATTGTTGATTCTTTGAGGCATGGTGAGTGCACTCATATATTTGTCTAGTGTGTCTCTCATGCTAAGAATAGACACGTATATTATGTTGGTGTTCCTCACCACCTATGTGTAAGTTAGCTTGATCCAACCTATTTAATTGCTCTTCACACTCTATTTGTTCCTCTCTCAAGCACTGTTCTTGAAGGTGCAAATGCCATTTTTTGTACCTCCTCTTGCTCAAGGGCTTCTAAACGCTCATGCAGTGCTTCCTCCTTGTATTGGAGTAGCCTTTTATGATATTGCATGTCCTCATATAGCCTATGCACATGGTTAGACTGATCTACCATTGAAGGTTTATGGGTTTGTAACTTTGTACGAGGATTTTTAATGGATAGGCCTCTTGGAGAGGCTCCTACTATTATTTTACCCTTGTTTATCAGGATGACCTGCTATGTGTAGAGTGATATATGCTCTATACCCCATGGTTGAAGGTAGTGCACATTCTATGGGGATGCTTTGAAGCTTCCCCTAACTCATTGGTGTGCCTTGTAGTTTTATGGCTACATGAACTTCCTAAAATAGAATGTGCAGTAGTAATGCTTCTTTGAGCTAGTCTCAAGAGTACTTTATCCAACTCAAAAATATGTCTAGACTTCCACAGTTGATCTTGTGGAGTCCCATTAGCCCCAATGAGATCATGATATATGGGTATCCTCCCATGTTCATGAAGTCTAGGAGGTGCTCTGGGTCTACGATTGGGCATAACCCTTGTATTTTTCCCCTTAGTGGGCTAATCTAACCTAAGTGTGTTATGTGAAGATTAGAGTCTTGTAGCCCCATCATGCCTATGTGAGGATTGGGGCATTGAAGCCTCCTCATGTCAATGTGAATATTGAGACCTTGAGGTATCCTCATGTCTATGAGATGATTGATGCCTTGAGGCCTCCTCATGTCTATGTGAATATTAGGGTATTGATGCCCAATTATGCCTATGAGATGATTGAGACCTTAAGGTCTCCTCATGTCTATATGAATATTGGGGCCTTGATGCCCCATCATGCCTACCATGAGAGGAAGCTAGATATGGCTATCTAGCTGGGGTTTCTTGAGGATTCCTCCCATAGGTTGAGTTATCACCCTAAGGCTAGCTAAAATTCATTCAACAAAATTGTGTGTGGGTGGCTCAACATCATTGTGATTGTAAGTGTATAGAGCATCAACTTCTACCTCGGTGTTAGATCAAAGGCGGTTGCTCCGCGTGTAGACCATAACAATTGTAAATTATATTTTTATGTAGATTTCAGAACACACGTTGAGGATACTTAGGCATTTGTATTTTAGCCTAAGTCCTCTTCATTCATTTCTATTTTTTCATGCACATTTGTACAATATAAGGTATAGTATACCTCATATTATTTTACATTCCTTGGGAGCAGTTTTGATTACTTTGGCAGTTTGTAGTGTGTGCATTTAATCATGATCAAGCATTTTCCATGTTGGGAACTTTGTTATAACGCTCTCACCTACTTTTAGTTGGTGTATTATTATATATTAGCATTGCATAATAATGAATTCAACTTCATTTTTGGGTTCCTCATTGACTTGCCATATCACTGGTATTCAAAGACAAAAAGGATCATGTTGTTGGAGATTACATGAATTTCGCTTCATGTTTTAACTACATTCTTGGCATATAAAAATTAGGTGATCATCCGTTGTCAACTCCCTACGGTGTAGGTGAAAAACGTGACGAACAGGCACTTTCGACGATTGCATGCAAAGAATCAATCCGTATCAAAAAGCTGCATTTCCATTTTCGTGAAATTGTTCGATGTTGCATAAGTCTTCTAGCGAAGGCATAAACCTTAATTTCCTAAGGTTGAAAAAATTAATTAATTATTCGAACACCAAGTTCCGTCACCGTCTTTTGCATTCCTGGCTTTCGAAGAATTCCTGTTGGTAGGTCACAAACAGTGCACAAATGACATTCTCGTTCGACTCATATTATTTAAAAATTTTGACAACTCTACAATTTGACGTGGAAGAACAAATTGTTGGCAATTTTGGGTACTTTGGGTACATTGCTTTTTCTCAAATGTATAAGTTGTCATTGATGTCAAAAGGCATTTTTGTGTTGATATCAAAAGAGTGTGATGTCAAGAATATCTTGAGAAGCTTCATTATGTTAAAGGGTTTTTATTAAAACCATGGTGACAAGGCTAAAGGTTTTTCTTAAAACCATTTGGACTCATAAAGGGTTTTTATTAAAACCAAACTTAACTTAATGCAAAGGTCCATGTTTATTATTAATAATTAAATTAACTCAAACCTTTGTCAAATGTCCAAGTTTAATTTATTATTAATAAAATAATAATAATTATTATTTTAATTATTATTAAAGGGTCTTTCAACCCTTAAGTGATAGAAGAAACAAGAATTCTTTTATTGATATGTTGCCATCGTTGGAGGAGCGTCGACGTCATACAGTTAAGGAAAAATGGCTATATAAGTTGGCATGATTTTCAAAAGTGAGCACCTCTAATTAATGTTGATATCTGTGATTTGTGGCTACTCTATTTTAGTTCGATTTGCACTTGGCATCTATGATTTGCAGTTGCTCTGTTTTGTTCAATTTGCACTTGGCGTCTACAATTTGCATTTGCTCTGTTTCATTTGATTTGCGCTTGGCGTCTGCAATTTGCATTTCCTCTATTTCATTCAATTTGCACTTGGTGTCTGTGATTTGCATTTGTACTATTTCATTCAATTTGTGCTTGGCGTCTATAATTTGCATTTGTTCTATTTCCTTCGAACAACGCTTTATGTCTTCGAGTTGAGCTTGCTCTGTGTTTTCGAATCTCTGATTGACGTCTTTGAAATCATGCTTATTCTATGTCTTGGAGACTGTGCTTGGAAAACTCATATTTGAGCTTGGGCTGCATCCTTACCTTTTTGCTTGACGACAGTGGATTGTTTGCATGCGGTTTGTGGAAGACGTTTATGTTTTCCAGATTCTTGGTGTCAAAGGAAGATAAAAGAGAGGGCAGCAGTGTATTACTTCGTTGGGCACTTGTGACCCAATGGCGGTGGTGTTTAAGCGAAAGTGCTAGAAGGCAGAGGTACCGAGTTTGATTCTCTTCGTTGATAGTTTTTATTTTGGTTGCGATGTTCAAAGGATGGTGGCTGTGAATGCGCGGGAGGTATAACGTTAAGGTATCATATTTGTTTTTGACATTGTTTATTGATGTTTAATGTTTATGTGGAGTAATAAGGTGTAAAGAGGTTTTACTTTGCATGTTATTGTACTTTGGTGGTTTTTACTAAGTTGGAGAAATAAGGTGTTATATTTGGATCTTTATTATTGTGTATTATTGTATAGTTGCTAAATCTAATTGGTGGCAAATTAAGAGTTAGTGTTGCGACAGATTTTGAGTTCTCCTTCTTCATCAAAGTAATGGTATGGGCAACTTCTTCCATGTATGTTGTTTATGGTATATTTTTTGAAATTGAGTTTGGAGTGAAAGGTTGTCTACTAAGTATTTTTTGGTGTAAATCTTATTTTTTGGATATTGAAGATTGGTTATGCATTAAAGTCATTGATGAATTTTTGGGTGAATGCATAGTTCTGGTTGAGTAAGAGGAAGCATTTTTGCACTAGGGTTTATGTTGGTAAGTCTTGCTACTTGCATTGAGATGATGAAACCCTAGTTGTTGGTAAAAAGAATATAAGTATCATTGTTATATGAGATATTGCATGGTTGGCAATTGTTGGGTTGTGTTTCATATTCTTGAGAAAAGCATACTACATCTATCTTATTCTTTTGAGATTGAGATTGGGAGTTAAGTATAGAACATATTGGGTCTCTAACAATTCTCTTTATGCTTCTATGAGATTTGAGATTGATATTGGGACTTAAGTATAGAACATATTGAGTCTCTAACAATTCTCTTTATGCTTCTATGAGGTTTATGAATCATATTGGATCTCTAACAATTCTCTTTGTGGGTTCATGCTAAGCAAGTTTTTCTTGGTGAGCTTGCTGAGGTTTTGGACAGGTTCCAATGGGGACTTGTGAGCAGGTTTTGGACAGGTTCTAGTGGGGACTTATGAGCAGGTTATGGATAGGTTTCGGTGGGGACTTGTGAGCAGATTTGGACAGGTCTTAGCAGAGGACTTATGAGTTGAATTTTTGAGAGTTCTATCAGAGAACTTGAGGACAGAGGTACATTGGTTCTATGAGAGGAACCTGAGGATAAATTTGGAAAGTCTTTGAGAAGGCTTGTGTGCAGAGGATTGATTTGTTCAAAGAGTTGAATAGATCTAATAGATAGAGGAAGACTTGTACTAGACCAACTGACTGTGTTTGGTATAGGTAGCTGAGCTGTTGTGGACGTGATCATAGAAGGCAGAGGTCTCTTAGGCTAAGCATTGAGGACAGGATGTCTTCGGTGGAAAGGAGTTCCACGTGCTGGCAAGAGGTAGAGGTAGTTGATCTTCTGAGGGATCATTTCCAGAGCAGAGGGGAAGGTATCTCCTTTAAGCAGAGGCTCATAAATTTAGATTGGAGGAAGGTGTCTCGTTTGGGCCGAGGCTCATAAACATTGTAATTGGGAAGGTTTCCCAAAGAACTTTGAGATAAATTTTAGAGAAAATTTTTGTGGACGTAGCCCAGGCATTCTGGGTGAACCACTTTAAAATTGGTGTCACTTTGTGGATGATATTATGCATTGTTTTGATATTACTTTGGGTATATTGCTTTACTATTTTGAAGTATAAAGGAAAAAGTAAAAAGAGGTCTTATACTGTTCACCCCCCTCTCGAGTATAAGCTTGTGTTCTTCAATTGGTATCGGAAGCGGTGCCTTCGGAAAGTTTAACAGCTTGAAGGAAAAGCTAGTAAAGAACACAATGGATCATTCAAGTGGCAATATAGCACGTATTCTTGATGGGTCAGATTTTGGTCTTTGGAGTGCAAGGATGAAGGTTCATCTAATGGCACTTGGGAATGAGGTTTGGGAAGTGATTGAAGATGAGTACACTATTCCTGAACTTGGTCCTAATACTAAAGAAGAAAGGCTTCTACATCACAACAATTCAAAAGCAATGAATGCAATCCTGAAAGGCTTACAGAAAGTAGATCTCACCAAAGTGATTCACCGCAAGACAACTAGTGAAATGTGGAATCAGTTGAAGGTGGTTCATACAGGTGATACAAATATCAGAAAGGCCAAGTTGAGACACTTCAAAGGTATGTTTGAACAACTCAAGATGAATGATGATGAAAATATTAGTCACTACATGCTTCATATGGATGAGGTTGTTAACTCCATGAAAGACTTAGGACTTGAGCTTACTGAAAATGATGTTTGTGATAAGATTTTAAGATCTCTTCCTAATAGATTTAGTGAAAATATTTCTGCTATTGAGGAAGCTAAAGATTTGGATAAGTTAAAAAAGGATGAGCTCCATAGTATACTTGCAGCATTTGAGTTAAGAACTCAAGTGAAATTTGATGTCAAGGAGGCAATTTTCAAGGCTACCAAGAAATCCAAATGTAAACAATTTCTATAGAGTGATGAGTCTTCTAGTGATGAAGAGGCATATTACAACAAGAAAGGCAAGTTCTCTAGAAAGCACAAAAATATGAAAAATGTAAGATGTTTTAGTTGTGGAAAGTTTGGTCATTATGCTACTGAATGTACTATTGCCAAGGATGAAAGTGATGAAGATAAACAGGACTGTAAGAGCAAGGATTCTAAAAAGCACAAGCATCATAGGAAAAACAAATATGAGCACAGCAATCAAGGAAAGAGGTATTCTCACAAACACAAGAAGAGTTTCTACCTAGACAAAGCAAGTAAGTGTTCTAGTAGTGATAGTGAAAGTTCTTCAAGTGATAATGAAAATGAGATGTTGTTCATATCTGAAAAAGAGGAAGAACCAAAACATAGATTCATTATTATGAAATGTCTTAGATGTGGAAATTTTGGCCACCTTGAGGATGATTGCACAAATAATGATTTGGTTTCTAGTATGTATGAGGATTCTTCAGAAAACTATAAGGAAGATGCATGTATGGTTTTTGAAAAGGGTAGCACCTCTAGTGATAAGAAATATGAAAAATACTTTGATGATTCTAAAAGCAAACATACAGAGGTGTTGGCAATTTTGGGTACATTGGGTACATTGCCTTTACTCTAAGTGTAGATGTTGTCATTGATGTCAAGAAGGTCTTGAAGCAATTTGGTTTGATGTCAAAGAATGTGTCTTGATGAAGGTTTCAGCATGGACAGTGAGTTTCCAAGAAGATCAGGGTAGCCCAGTTGCAAAAGATCAAGAAAAAGACAAGTAAGAAAAAGTATGCGAGCGATTGGAAAAACTATCGCGATTTCGCGACATGTTTGAGGAGAGAGAAAGTGCTGGAAAAACTGTCATGATTTCGTGACATGTTTGAGGAGAGAGAAAGTTTGGGCAAAAGTGTCACGATTTCGCGACATGCTGGAAGACAGAGACAAAGCAGGCAAAACTGTCGCGATTTCGCGACATGTTGGCAGGGAAGAAGAGCAGATGGAAAGTGTCACGATTTCGTGACATGTCACATTTTCGCGACTCGAAAAGTGCAGGAAGGCAGAGAAGGAAAAGTGTCATGATTTCGTGACATTCTGCAAAGTAAGTTGTTCGGACGAAAAAGTGTCACGATTTCGCGACATGATGCTGAAGAGAGAGTCAGATGTCAGATTTCGTGACAAGTTTGAAGAGAGAGAAGTTAATGTAAAATGTCACGATTTTCTGACATGCGCAAGGAGGAGAAGCGTCGCGATTTCGTGACAAAAGCGAAGTGTCACGATTTATGACAAGAAAAGGAGTGTCACGATTTATGAAGTAGAGAAAGCTTTCGGAAGCTGAAAGCATCACGATTTCGTGACAGGCTACAAAGAAGTTGTACGGATGCAAAAAGTGTCACGATTTCGTGACAGGTTGAGTTGGCAGCTTGCAGTTGGAGAAAGTGTCACGATTTCGTGACAGAAATAGTTAGCAAGTCTTAAACAGAAGAAGCGTCATGATTTCGTGATGAATTGAAGAAGGAAGAGCTCGAAGGCGAAAGCGTCACGATTTTATGACATGTTCCTGGCATATGGAGAGGTGATTTGAGAGTTGAGATGACGTCGAGATGTGTCACGATTTCGACAAAAGGCATTGTAGACTAAAGCGATCACGGATTTCGCGATGAGAGTTGAAGATGACGTCGGCAAAAGGCGATAAGTGTCACGATTTTGCGACAAAAGCTGAGAGGAAGGCCATGAAGACTAAAGTGTCACGATTTCATGACAGAAGTGAGATGACGTCAGCAAGAGGCAAAGGTGTCACGATTTCATGACGAAGCACAAAGGAAGTCGACAAAGGCCAAGGTGTCACGATTTCGTGACAATAGGCTATAGAAGGTGTACGGCTGTAAAAATGTCATGATATCATGACATGTTGTAGTTTCACGAGGGACAGCTACAGAACTAGAGGCGGTTGAAGGACAAAGTTAACTTTGAGCCGACAAAGTTAAAATTTGGGCCGACGCAGCAGGGTTTTGTACGACGTAGTTGAAGAGTAACAACCGACTAAGATTGAATGTAATGATCTTGAATCTTACTCTATAAAAGGAGGGCTGTTTGAATAGTTTGGGCATCGATCAAGTGTGCGTTCGAAGTGCGACTTTCGTAGAAGCAGAGTGCGAGGAGAAGTTCGATCGTCGAAGAGCAGAGTGTGCGAAGACATTGCTGCTGTGTTTGCACAGAGGTGCATAAGTGGATATTTGATCAAGTGTTGTAATTGCGTAGAGGTGCAAGTTCGAGGACAATAGTGCCAGACCGAAGGACTATGTTTTGGTGCGAGATAAGAGGACCGACTGTGCGGTGATAGAGTTGAGGACAGAGGTCTCCGACCAGAGCAGGGAAGACAGGTGTCTTCCGTGGATAGAGTTCCACTTGCTAAGGGCTGTAGAGGCGAGAGGTTTTCTAGAGGATCACCAGATTAAGCAGAGCTAGGGGAAGGTATCTCCTTTGGGTTGGTGCCCATAAACTTTGTAATCGGGACATGTTTCCCAGAATTTGAGGTGATAAAATTTAGTAAAAATTTTATCCGTGGAGTAGCCCGCGTTGGGTGAACCACGTAAATTGTTGTGTCTCTATTGTGGATGATATTCTGTGCATTGCTTTGATTTCTATTTTGATACTGTTATATATTCACTGCATAATTTTGAACTGCAAGTTGAATCGAAAGAAAAAGTAGAAAGCGGTCTTATACTGTTCACCCCCCCCTCTCAGTATAAGCTTGTGTTCTTCAATTGGTATCAGAGCGGGTTCCTTCGAAAAGGTTTAACAGCTGGAAGGAAGAACTGGTTAAGAACACAATGGATTTTTTAGGTGGCAATGCAGCACCTATTCTTGATGGATCAGATTTCGGTCTGTGGAGTGCAAGAATGAGAGTTTATCTAATGGCACTTGGTAATGAGGTATGGGAAGTGATTGAAGATGAATACACTATTCTTGAACATGGTCCTTATACCAAAGAAGACAGGGCTCATGCTTCACAGCAATTCAAAAGCCATGAATGCAATCCTGAGAGGCTTACAGAAAGCAGATCTCACCAAAGTTATTCATTGCAAGACAGCTAGTGAAATGTGGAAACAATTGCAGGTGGTTCATACAGGTGATGCAAATGTCCGAAAGGCCAAATTGAGACATTTTAAAGGTATGTTTGAACAACTCAAAATGAATGATGATGAAAATATTAGTGACTACATGCTTCGTATGGATGAGGTTGTTAACTCCATGAAAGATCTAGGTCTTGAGGTTGCTGAAAATGATGTGTGTGATAAGATTTTAAGATCTCTTCCTAATAGATTTAGTGAAAATATTTTTGCTATTGAGGAAGCTAAAGATTTAGATAAATTGAAAAAGGATGAGCTCCATAGTATTCTTGCAGCATTTGAGTTGAGAACTCAAGTGAAAGTTGATGTCAAGAAAGAGGCGGCTTTCAAAGCTACCAAGAAATCAAAGGGCAAACAGATTCAAGAGAGTGATGAGTCTTCTAGTGATGAAGAGGCATATTACGACAAGAAAGGCAAGTTCTCTAGAAAACACAAAAGCAAGAAAAACATAAGATGTTTCAAGCTGTGGAAAGTTTGGTCACTATGCTACTGACTGTACTGTTTCCAAGAATGAAAGTGATGAAGATATACAGGATGTTAAGAGCAAGGATTCGAAAAAACACAAAAAGAACAAAGATGAGCACAACAATCAAGGAAAGAGGCATTCACACAAGAATAAGAAGAGCTTCTACCTAGACAAAGCAAGTAAGTGTTCTAGCAGTGATAGTGAAAGTTCTTCTAGTGATGATGAAAATGAGATGTTGTTCATTTCAGAAAAAGAGGAAGAACCGAAACATAAATTCATTGTCATGAAATGTTTTAGATGTGGAAATTTTGGGCACCTTGAGGATGATTGCACAAATAATGAATTGGTTGCTAGTATGTATGAGGATGCTTCAGAAAATGATAAGGAAGATGCTTGTATGGTTTTTGAAAAGGGTAGCACCTCTAGTGATAAGAAATCTGAAAAAGGCCTTGATGATTCAAAATGCAATAAAATAGAGGATCTTGAATGTGAACTTACTAATGCTCTTAGTGTTTTGAAAAAGGAAAGAAAGAAGAATGCTAGACTCAAGGATAAATTAGATGAATGTTGTATGGAGAGAGATGAACTCATAGAAAGTCTTGACATCTCTATGGCTAAGACACAAGAACTCAAGAATGAGTTAGAATCTAAGATGCTTGAGTATAGTGAATTAGAACAGAAAATGGCTGCCATGAAAGAGGAAAATAAAGAATACAAGGATAAGTTGTACAGGTTTCAAGATAGCTCCAAAAGGGTTAAGTCTCTCATCCAAAGTCAAAGAAATCCATCAGATAAAATAGGTCTTGGTTTTGTTAAACCACACAAAAAATAGGTTGGGGAATCAAGTAAGAGATTTCAGAAAGAAGAGAGTTCGATGAAGAGAGTATTTCAGAGAAAGAGTCCGTGAGTGATAAATGCGCAGAAACAGAAAACAGAATTCTGAATGCGAAAAAGAAGTTTTCGGGACCCAAGAGGTCAAACAGAAGAATATTTCACGGTAGATGTTTTGCGTGTCACGGGTTTGGCCACATGGCTTCGCGAGTGCATGACTCAAGTAAGGAAGATAAATGACAATTTTAGGGGCCGTAATTTATTTCAAGGGTATTGCTACTCTTGTAATCAGTTCGGGCACAAGGAAATTTTTTGCAAGACAAATAACAAGAACTGGGTTAGTCAGAACAGGCGGATTCAAAGAACAGCTATGCCCAAAAGAAATAATATTGTTACTTGCTATAAGTGCAACAATGCAGGTCACACAGCCAGACAGTGCAGAGCTGATCTTCCAAGGTACAGGAATAGGAACAGTGGTATAAACAGGTCCAAGGATCAAGGTATGGACAAGAAAAGAGATGAGAACAAGAACAAGAAAAGTGACAAGAACAGAAACACTGACAAAGAGTTCAAGAGAAGGCCCGACAAAGAAATTGTAGACATTGATGATGATGAGTGCCTAATGGGAGTTTCACTCCCACCCTTGTTTTAAATCACCTCATCTGGAGGTGGGGGAGGGACTAAGCTAAGAGGCTCATTCTTAGTCCCGAGCCCCAAAGGTGACCCTTTGCCATTGATGACAAAGGGGGAGAGATATGAGTAAGGGGGAGAGCTTCATAGTGAAGAAGAGAGCTTCAAGTCAGGGGGAGCAAAAACTTCAAAGGTAGATTCTCAGTTGTTGGATCAGTTGTTTTTAGTTTTGGCTCTTGACTTGTGTTTTCAATTAAGGTTTGCCATCAATGACAAAGGGGGAGATTGTTGGCAATTTTGGGTACATTGGGTACATTGCCTTTACTCTAAGTGTAGATGTTGTCATTGATGTCAAGAAGGTCTTGAAGCAATTTGGTTTGATGTCAAAGAATGTGTCTTGATGAAGGTTTCAGCATGGACAGTGAGTTTCCAAGAAGATCAGGGTAGCCCAGTTGCAAAAGATCAAGAAAAAGACAAGTAAGAAAAAGTATGCAGGCGGCTGGAAAAACTGTCATGATTTCGCGACATGTTTGAGGAGAGAGAAAGTGCTGGAAAAACTATCACGATTTCGTGACATGTTTGAGGAGAGAGAAAGTTTGGGCAAAAGTGTCACGATTTCGCGACATGCTGGAAGACAGAGACAAAGCAGGCAAAACTATCACGATTTCGCGACATGTTGGCAGGGAAGAAGAGCAGATGGAAAGTGTCACGATTTCGTGACATGTCGCATTTTCGTGACTCGAAAAGTGCAGGAAGGCAGAGAAGGAAAAGTGTCACGATTTCGTGACATTCTGCAAAGTAAGTTGTTCGGAGAAAAAGTGTCACGATTTCGCGACATGATAAGAGAGAGTAAAAGAACTGTCATGATTTCGTGACAAGTTGGAAGAGAGAGAAATTACATGTAAAATTTCATGATTTCATGACATGGAAAGGGAAGAGCTGAAAGGAGAAGCATCGCGATTTTGTGACATGTACAAAAGAAATCGTAGGAAGCAGAAGTGTCACGATTTTGTGATAGGCAATAGAAAAAGCTTTCGGAAAGTGAAAGCGTCACGATTTCGTGATAGGCTACAAAGAAGTTGTACGGATGCAAAAGTGTCACGATTTCATGACAGGTTGAGTTGGCAGCTTGCAGTTGGAGAAAGTGTCACGATTTCATGACAGAAATAGTTAGCAAGTCTTAAATAGAAGAAGCGTCATGATTTCATGATGAATTGAAGAAGGAAGAGCTCGAAGGCGAAAGCGTCACGATTTCGTGACATGTTCCATTCGGGCATATGAAAAAGAGCTTAAGGAAAGTGACGATTTCATGAGAGTTGAGATGACGTCGGAAGCGATGTGTCAGATTTCGTGACAAAAAGGAGGCTAGACTAAAGGTCAGATTTCGAGTGAAGATGACGTCGGCAGAGAAGTCAAAGTGTCACGATTTCGTGACAAAAGCTGAGAGGAAGGCCATGAAGACTAAAGTGTCACGATTTCATGACGAAGTGAGATGACGTCAGCAAGAGGCAAAGGTGTCACGATTTCATGACAAAAGCACAAAGGAAGTCGACAAAGGCCAAGGTGTCACGATTTCGTGACATCAGGCTATAGAAGGTGTACGGCTGTAAAAATGTCATGATATCGTGACATGTTGTAGTTTCGTAGGGACAGCTACAGAACCAGAGGCGGTTGAAGGACAAAGTTAACTTTGAGCCGACAAAGTTAAAATCTAGGCCAACGTAGAGGTTTTGCAGCCGACGTAGTTGAAGAGTAACAACCGACTAAGATTGAATGTAATGATCTTGAATCTTACTCTATAAAAGGAGGGCTGTTTGAATAGTTTGGGCATCGATCAAGTGTGCGTTCGAAGTGCGACTTTCGCAGAAGCAGAGTGCGGGGAGAAGTTCGATCGTCGAAGAGCAGAGTGTGCGAAGACATTGTTGTTGTGTTTGCACAGAGGTGCATAAGTGGATATTTGATCGAGTGTTGTAATTGCACAGAGGTGCAAGTTCGAGGACAATAGTGCCAGACCGAAGGACTATGTTTTGGTGTAGATAAGAGGACCGACTGTGCGGTGATAGAGTTGAGGACAAAGGTCTCCAACCAGAGCAGGGAAGACGGGTGTCTTCTGTGGATAGAGTTCCACTTGCTAAGGGTTGCAGAGGCAGAGGTTCTCTAGAGGATCACCAGATTAAGCGAGAGCTAGGGGAAGGTATCTCCTTTGGGTTGGTGCCCATAAACTTTGTAATCGGGACATGTTTCCCAGAATTTGAGGTGATAAAATTTAGTAAAAATTTTATCCGTGGAGTAGCCCGCGTTGGGTGAACCACGTAAATTGTTGTGTCTCTATTGTGGATGATATTCTGTGCATTGCTTTGATTTCTGTTTTGATGTTGTTATATATTCACTGCATAATTTTGAACTGCAAGTTGAATCGAAAGAAAAAGTAGAAAGCGGTCTTATACTGTTCACCCCCCCTCTCAGTATAAGCTTGTGTTCTTCAAGAGGAATGTGAAGTAGATCTTAAAGGTGAACTTATTAGTGCTCTTAGTGCTTTAAAAAAGGAAAGAAAGAAGAATGCTAGACTCAAGGATAATTTGGATGAATGTTGTATGGAGAGAGATGATATTATAGAAAGTCTTGACTTCTCTATAGCTAAGACACAAGAACTCAAGGATGAGTTAGAGTCTAAGGTTCTTGAGTATAGTGAGTTAGAACAGAAAATGGCTTCTTTGAAAGAGGAAACTAAAGGGTACAAGGATAAGCTTCATAGGTTTCAAGATAGCTCCAAAAAGGTTAAGTCTCTCATCAAAGGTCAAAGAAAGACAATAGATAAAACAAGCCTTGGTTTTGTTAAGCCTCACAAGGAACAAGTTGGAGAGTCTAGTAAGAGACTCCAAAAGGAAGAGAGTTCTGATGAGGAAAGTATTTTAGATCATGATTCCTTGAATGATAGATGCACAGAAATAGAAAACAGAATTCAGAATGAGAAGAAGAAGTTTTCAGAGCCTGAGAGGTCAAATAAAGGGAAGTTTCAAGGTAGATGTTTTGCTTGTCATAGGTTTGGTCACACGACTTCACATTGCATGGCTCAAGTGAAGAAGGTAAATGACATTTTTAGAGGTGGTAATTTCTTTCAAGGGTATTGCTACTCTTGTCAAAAGTTTGGGCACAAGGCAATTTATTGCAAGGCAAATATCAGGAACAGGTTTGATCAGAATAGGTTTGGTCAGAATAGGTTTGGTCAGAACAGGTTTGGTCAGAATAGGTTTGGTCAAAATAGGTTTGGTCAGAACAGGTTTGGTCAAAACTAGTGGATTCAAAGAACAGGTATGCCTAAAAGAAATAACATTGTTACTTGTTATAAGTGCAACAATGAAGGTCACACAGTCAGACAGTGTAGAGCTAAAATTCTAGAATACAAGAATAGGAACAGTGGCATGATCAGGTCCAAGGATCAAGGCATGGATAAAAACAGGGATGAGAACAAGAACAAGAACAGTGATAGGAACAGGAATATGGACAAAGAATTCAAGAGAAGGCCCGGCAAGGAAGTTATAGACGCTGATGATGATCAGTGCCTAATGGGAGTTTTACTCCCACCCCAAAATTAATCACCTCATTAGGAGGTGGGGGAGGGACTAAGCTAAGAGGCTAATTCTTAGTCTCGAGCCCCAAAGGTGGCCCTTTGCCATTGATGACAAAGGGGGAGAGATATGAGTAAGGGGGAGAGCTTCAAAGTGAAGAGGAAAGCTTCAAGTCAGGGGGAGCAAAACTTCAAAGGAAGATTCTCAGTTGTTAGCATGGTTGGTTTTAGTTGGTTTTAGTTTTGGCTCTTGAGAAGTGTTTTCAGTAAAGGTTTGCCATCAATGACAAAGGGGGAGATTGTTGGCAATTTTGGGTACTTTGGGTACATTGCCTTTGCTCAAATGTATAAGTTGTCATTGATGTCAAAAGGCATTTTTGTGTTGATATCAAAAGAGTGTGATGTCAAGAATATCTTGAGAAGCTTCATTATGTTAAAGGGTTTTTATTAAAACCATGGTGACAAGGCTAAAGGTTTTTCTTAAAACCATTTGGACTCATTAAGGGTTTTTATTAAAACCAAGCTTAACTTAATGCAAAGGTCCATGTTTATTATTAATAATTAAATTAACTCAAACCTTTGTCAAAGGTCCAAGTTTAATTTATTATTAATAAAATAATAATAATTATTATTTTAATTATTATTAAAGGGTCTTTCAACCCTTAAGCGATGGAAGAAACAAGAATTCTTTCGTCGATATGTTGCCATCGTTGGAGGAGCGCCGACGTCAAACAATTAAGGAAAAATGGCTATATAAGTTGGCATGATTTTCAAAAGTGAGCACCTCCGATTAATGTTGATATCTACGATTTGTGGCTACTCTATTTTAGTTCGATTTGCGCTTGGCATCTATGATTTGCAGTTGCTCTATTTCGTTCGATTTGCGCTTGGCGTCTACGATTTGCATTTGCTCTGTTTCGTTCGATTTGCACTTGGCATCTGTGATTTGCATTTGCTCTATTTCGTTCGATTTGCGCTTGGCGTCTACGATTTGCATTTGCTCTATTTCGTTCGATTTGCGCTTGGCGTCTGCGATTTGCATTTGTTCTATTTCCTTCGAACAGCGCTTGGTGTCTTCGAGTTGAGCTTGCTTTGTGTTTTTGAATCTCCGATTGACGTCTTTGAAATCGTGCTTATTCTGTGTCTTGGAGACTGTGCTCGACAAACTCGGATTTGAGCTTGGGCTGCATCCTTACCTTTTTGCTTGACGGCAGTGGATTGTTTGCATGCGGTTTGTGGAAGACGTTTACGTTTTCCAGATTCTTGGCGTCAAAGGAAGATAAAAGAGAGGGCAGCGGTGTATTACTTCGTTGGGCACTTGTGACCCAACGGCGGTGGCGTTTAAGCGAAAGCGCTAGAAGGCAGAGGTGCCGAGTTCGATTCTCTTCGTTGGATTTTCTTTTGGTCACGGTGTGCAAAGGATGGTGGCTGTGAATGCGCGGGAGGTATAAGGTTAAGGTATCATATTTGTTTTTGACATTGTTTATTGATGTTTAATGTTTATGTGGAGTAATAAGGTGTAAAGAGGTTTTACTTTGTATGTTATTGTACTTTGGTGGTTTTTACTAAGTTGGAGAAATAAGGTGTTATATTTGGATCTTTATTATTGTGTATTATTGTATAGTTGCTAACTCTAATTGGTGGCAAATTGAGAGTTAGTGTTGTGACAGATTTTGAGTTCTCCTTCTTCATCAAAGTAAAGGTATGGGCAACTTCTTCCATGTATGTTGTTTATGGTATATTTTCTGAAATTGAGTTTGGAGTGAAAAGGTTGTCTACTAAGTATTTTTGGTGTAAATCTTATTTTCTGGATATTGAAGATTGGTTATGCATTAAAGTCATTGATGAATTTTTGGGTGAATGCATAGTTCTGGTTGAGTAAGAGGAAGCATTTTTGCACTAGGGTTTATGTTAGTAAGTCTTGCTACTTGCATTGAGATGATGAAACCCTAGTTGTTGGTAAAAAGAATATAAGTATCATTGTTATATGAGATATTGCATGTTTGGCAATTGTTGGGTTGTGTTTCATATTCTTGAGAAAAGCATACTACATCTATCTTATTCTTTTGAGATTGAGATTGAGTTGAGATTGAGATTGGGAGTTAAGTATAGAACATATTGGGTCTCTAACAATTCTCTTTATGCTTCTATGAGATTTGAGATTGAGATTGGGAGTTAAGTATAGAACATATTGAGTCTCTAACAATTCTCTTTATGCTTCTATGAGGTTTATGAATCACATTGGGTCTCTAACAATTCTCTTTGTGGGTTCATGCTAAGCAAGTTTTTCTTGGTGAGCTTGTTGAGGTTTTGGACAGGTTCTAGTGGGGACTTGTGAGCAGGTTTTGGATAGGTTCTAGTGGGGACTTGTGAGCAGGTTGTGGACAGGTTTCGGTGGGGACTTGTGAGCAGATTTGGATAGGTCCTAGCAGAGGACTTGTGAGCTGAGTTTTTGAGAGTTCTATCAGAGAACTTGAGGACAGAGGTACATTGGTTCTTTGAGAAGAACCTGAGGACAGATTTGGCAAGTCTTTGAGAAGGCTTGTGTGCAGAGGATTGATTTGTTCAAAGAGTTGGACAGATCTGACAGACATAGAGGAAGACTTGTACTAGACCGACTGACTATGTTTGGTACAGGTAGGCTGAGCTACTGTGGACGTGATCATAGAAGGCAGAGGTCTCTTAGGCTAAGCATTGAGGACAGGAGGTCTTCGGTGGAAAGGAGTTCCACGTGCTTGGCAAGAGGTAGAGGCTGTTGATCTTCTGAGGGATCATTTCCAGAGCAGAGGGGAAGGTATCTCCTTTGAGCAGAGGCTCATAAATTCAGATTGGGGGAAGGTGTCTCCTTTGGGCCGAGGCTCATAAACATTGTAATTGGGAAGGTTTCCCAAAGAACTTTGAGATAACTTTTAGAGAAAAGTTTTGTGGACGTAGCCCGGGCATTCGGGTGAACCACGTTAAAATTGGTGTCACTTTGTGGATGATATTGTGCATTGTTTTGATATTGCTTTGGGTATATTGCTTTACTATTTTTGAAGTATAAAGGAAAAAGTAAAAAGAGGTCTTATACTGTTCACCCCCCCTCTTAGTATAAGCTTGTGTTCTTCAATTGGTATCAGAGCGGGTGCCTTCGAAAAGTTTAACAACTTGAAGGAAAAGCTAGTAAAGAACACAATGGATCATTCAAGTGGCAATGCAACACCTATTCTTGATGGGTCAGATTTTGGTCTTTGGAGTGCAAGGATGAAGGTTCATCTAATGGCACTTGGGAATGAGGTTTGGGAAGTGATTGAAGATGAGTACACTATTCCTGAACTTGGTCCTAATACTAAAGAAGAAAGGCTCCTACATCACAGCAATTCAAAAGCAATGAATGCAATCTTGAAAGGCTTACAGAAAGCAGATCTCACCAAAGTGATTCACTGCAAGACAACTAGTGAAATGTGGAATCGGTTGAAGGTGGTTCATACAGGTGATACAAATGTCGGAAAGGCCAAGTTGAGACACTTCAAAGGTATGTTTGAACAACTCAAGATGAATGATGATGAAAATATTAGTGACTACATGCTTCGTATGGATGAGGTTGTTAACTCCATGAAAGACTTAGGTCTTGAGCTTGCTGAAAATGATGTTTGTGATAAGATTTTAAGATCTCTTCCTAATAGATTTAGTGAAAATATTTCTGCTATTGAGGAAGCTAAAGATTTGGATAAGTTGAAAAAGGATGAGCTCCATAGTATACTTGCAGCATTTGAGTTAAGAACTCAAGTGAAAGTTGATGTCAAGAAGGAGGCAACTTTCAAGGCTACCAAGAAATCCAAAGGTAAACAGTTTCAAGAGAGTGATGAGTCTTCTAGTGATGAAGAGGCATATTACAGCAAGAAAGGCAAGTTCTCTAGAAAGCACAAAAATATGAAAAACGTAAGATGTTTCAATTGTGGAAAGTTTGGTCATTATGCTACTGACTGTACTATTGCCAAGGATGAAAGTGATGAAGATAAACAGGACTGTAAGAGCAAGGATTCTGAAAAGCACAAGCATCATAGGAAAAACAAAGATGAGCACAACAATCAAGGAAAGAGGTATTCTCACAAACACAAGAAGAGTTTCTACCTAGACAAAGCAAGTAAGTGTTCTAGTAGTGATAGTGAAAGTTCTTCAAGTGATAATGAAAATGAGATGTTGTTCATATCCGAAAAAGAGGAAGAACCAAAACATAGATTCATTATCATGAAATGTCTTAGATGTGGAAATTTTGGTCACCTTGAGGATGATTGCACAAATAATGATTTGGTTTCTAGTATGTATGAGGATGCTTCAGAAAACTATAAGGAAGATGCATGTATGGTTTTTGAAAAGGGTAGCACCTCTAGTGATAAGAAATCTGAAAAATGCTTTGATGATTCTAAAAGCAAACATATAGAGGAAGGTGAAGTAGATCTTAAAGGTGAACTTATTAGTGCTCTTAGTGCTTTGAAAAAGGAAAGAAAGAAGAATGCTAGACTCAAGGATAAGTTGGATGAATGTTGTATGGAGAGAGATGATCTTATAGAAAGTCTTGACTTCTCTATAGCTAAGACACAAGAACTCAAGGATGAGTTAGAGTCTAAGGTTCTTGAGTATAGTGAGTTAGAACAGAAAATGGCTTCTTTGAAAGAGGAAACTAAAGGGTACAAGGATAAGCTTCACTGGTTTCAAGATAGCTCCAAAAAGGTTAAGTCTCTCATCAAAGGTCAAAGAAAGACAACAGATAAAACAGGCCTTGGTTTTGTTAAGCCTCACAAGGAACAAGTTGGAGAGTCTAGTAAGAGACTCCAAAAGGAAGAGAGTTCTGATGAGGAAAGTATTTCAGATCATGAGTCCTTGAATGATAGATGCACAGAAACAGAAAACAGAATTCAGAATGAGAAGAAGAAGTTTTCAGAGCCTAAGAGGTCAAATAAAGGGAAGTTTCAAGGCAGATGTTTTGCTTGTCACAGGTTTGGTCACATAGCTTCACATTGCATGGCTCAAGTGAAGAAGGTAAATGACAGTTTTAGAGGTGGTAATTTCTTTCAAGGGTATTGCTACTCTTGTCAACAGTTTGGGCACAAGGCAGTTTATTGCAAGGCAAATATCAGGAACAGGTTTGATCAAAACAGGTTTGGTCAGAACAAGTTTGGTCAGAACAGGTTTGGTCAAAACAGGTTTGGTCAGAACAGGTTTGGTCAAAACTGGTGGATTCAAAGAACAGGTATGCCTAAAAGAAATAACATTGTTACTTGTTATAAGTGCAACAATGAAGGTCACACAGTCAGACAATGTAGAGCTGAAATTCCAGAATACAGGAACAGGAACAGTGGCATGATCAGGTCCAAGGATCAAGGCATGGATAAAAATAGGGATGAGAACAAGAACAAGAACAGTGACAGGAATAGGAATATGGACAAAGAATTCAAGAGAAGGCCCGACAAGGAAGTTATAGACGTTGATGATGATCAGTGCCTAATGGGAGTTTTACTCCCACCCCAAAATTAATCACCTCATCAGGAGGTGGGGGAGGGACTAAGCTAAGAGGCTAATTCTTAGTCCCGAGCCCCAAAGGTGGCCCTTTGCCATTGATGACAAAGGGGGAGAGATATGAGTAAGGGGGAGAACTTCAAAGTGAAGAGGAAAGCTTCAAGTCAGGGGGAGCAAAACTTCAAAGGAAGATTCTCGGTTGTTAGCACGGTTGGTTTCAGTTGGTTTCAATTTTGGCTCTTGAGAAGTGTTTTCAATAAAGGTTTGCCATCAATGACAAAGGGGGAGATTGTTGGCAATTTTGGGTACTTTGGGTACATTGCCTTTGCTCAAATGTATAAGTTGTCATTGATGTCAAAAGGCATTTTTGTGTTGATATCAAAAGAGTGTGATGTCAAGAATATCTTGAGAAGCTTCATTATGTTAAAGGGTTTTTATTAAAACCATGGTGACAAGGCTAAAGGTTTTTCTTAAAACCATTTGGACTCATTAAGGGTTTTTATTAAAACCAAGCTTAACTTAATGCAAAGGTCCATGTTTATTATTAATAATTAAATTAACTCAAACCTTTGTCAAAGGTCCAAGTTTAATTTATTATTAATAAAATAATAATTATTATTATTTTAATTATTATTAAAGGGTCTTTCAACCCTTAAGCGATGGAAGAAACAAGAATTCTTTCGCCGATATGTTGCCATCGTTGGAGGAGCGCCGACGTCAAACAGTTAAGGAAAAATGGCTATATAAGTTGGCATGATTTTCAAAAGTGAGCACCTCCGATTAATGTTGATATCTACGATTTGTGGCTACTCTGTTTTAGTTCGATTTGCGCTTGGCATCTACGATTTGCAGTTGCTCTATTTCGTTCGATTTGCGCTTGGCGTCTGCGATTTGCATTTGCTCTATTTCGTTTGATTTGTGCTTGGCGTCTACGATTTGCATTTGCTCTATTTCGTTCGATTTGCGCTTGGCATCTATGATTTGCATTTGCACTGTTTCGTTCGATTTGCGCTTGGCGTCTGCGATTTGCATTTGTTCTATTTCCTTCGAACAACGCTTGGTGTCTTCGAGTTGAGCTTGCTCTGTGTTTTTGAATCTCCGATTGACGTCTTTGAAATCGTGCTTATTCTGTGTCTTGGAGACTGTGCTCGACAAACTCGGATTTGAGCTTGGGCTGCATCCTTACCTTTTTGCTTGACGACAGTGGATTGTTTGCATGCGGTTTGTGGAAGACGTTTACGTTTTCCAGATTCTTGGCGTCAAAGGAAGATAAAAGAGAGGGCAGCGGTGTATTACTTCGTTGGGCACTTGTGACCCAACGGCGGTGGCGTTTAAGCGAAAGCGCTAGAAGGCAGAGGTGCCGAGTTCGATTCTCTTCGTTGATAATTTTTCTTTTGGTCGCGGTGTGCAAAGGATGGTGGTTGTGAATGCGCGGGAGGTATAAGGTTAAGGTATCATATTTGTTTTTGACATTGTTTATTGATGTTTAATGTTTATGTGGAGTAATAAGGTGTAAAGAGGTTTTACTTTGTATGTTATTGTACTTTGGTGGTTTTTACTAAGTTGGAGAAATAAGGTGTTATATTTGGATCTTTATTATTGTGTATTATTGTATAGTTGCTAACTCTAATTGGTGGCAAATTGAGAGTTAGTGTTGTGACAGATTTTGAGTTCTCCTTCTTCATCAAAGTAAAGGTATGGGCAACTTCTTCCATGTATGTTGTTTATGGTATATTTTCTGAAATTGAGTTTGGAGTGAAAAGGTTGTCTACTAAGTATTTTTGGTGTAAATCTTATTTTCTGGATATTGAAGATTGGTTATGCATTAAAGTCATTGATGAATTTTTGGGTGAATGCATAGTTCCGGTTGAGTAAGAGGAAGCATTTTTGCACTAGGGTTTATGTTAGTAAGTCTTGCTACTTGCATTGAGATGATGAAACCCTAGTTGTTGGTAAAAAGAATATAAGTATCATTGTTATATGAGATATTGCATGGTTGGCAATTGTTGGGTTGTGTTTCATATTCTTGAGAAAAGCATACTACATCTATCTTATTCTTTTGAGATTGAGATTGAGTTGAGATTGAGATTGGGAGTTAAGTATAGAACATATTGGGTCTCTAACAATTCTCTTTATGCTTCTATGAGATTTGAGATTGAGATTGGGAGTTAAGTATAGAACATATTGAGTCTCTAACAATTCTCTTTATGCTTCTATGAGGTTTATGAATCACATTGGGTCTCTAACAATTCTCTTTGTGGGTTCATGCTAAGCAAGTTTTTCTTGGTGAGCTTGCTGAGGTTTTGGACGGGTTTTAGATAGGTTCCAGTGGGGACTTGTGAGCGAGGTTTTGGACGAGGTTCCGGTGGGGACTTGTGAGCGAGGTTGTGGACGAGGTTTCGGTGGGGACTTGTGAGCAGATTTGGACGAGGTCCTAGCGAGAGGACTTGTGAGCTGAGTTTTTGAGAGTTCTATCGAGAGAACTTGAGGACAGAGGTACATTGGTTCTTTGAGAAGAACCCTGAGGACAGATTTGGCAAGTATTTGAGAAGGCTTGTGTGCAGAGGATTGATTTGTTCAAAGAGTTGGACAGATCCGACAGACAGAGGAAGACTTGTACTAGACCGACTGATTGTGTTTGGTACAGGTAGCTGAGCTGCTGTGGACGTGATCATAGAAGGCGAGAGGTCTCTTAGGCTAAGCATTGAGGACAGGAGGTCTTCGGTGGAAAGGAGTTCCACGTGCTGGCAAGAGGTAGAGGCGGTTGATCTTCCGAGGGATCATTTCCGGAGCGAGAGGGGAAGGTATCTCCTTTGAGCGAGAGGCTCATAAATTCAGATTGGGGGAAGGTGTCTCCTTTGGGCCGAGGCTCATAAACATTGTAATTGGGAAGGTTTCCCAAAGAACTTTGAGATAACTTTTAGAGAAAAGTTTTGTGGACGTAGCCCAGGCATTCTGGGTGAACCACGTTAAAATTGGTGTCACTTTGTGGATGATATTGTGCATTGTTTTGATATTGCTTTGGGTATATTGCTTTACTATTTTTGAAGTATAAAGGAAAAAGTAAAAAGAGGTCTTATACTGTTCACCCCCCCTCTCAGTATAAGCTTGTGTTCTTCACAAATCAATATTTTTGACACAAACATGGTGGTTTATACACTTTGAAATGTCGCAGTTTGGTAGCACCAGCAATTCATTATCTCCTCCCACAATTGACATTGGCAATCAAAGGAGTAATTCCCAATTCAAAGGTATATAAAAATAAATAAAAAATTTCTTCGAAGGTGTATATTAATCATCAACGGTTAAGCCAAATTTTTGGCTTGACGATGTCTCTCCGACATAACAAATAGCAAGGCTAAATTTTATAAAATTTTGAACTTTATCATCTCTGACGGTGTCCATAATACAAATAAGACAAATGGATGAAATCAAACATCAAATTGAGGACTTTTTGGCAAAAGGATTCATTCAGCCTAGCACTTCCCCTTGTGCTTCCCCCATTCTTTTGGTGCTTAAGAAATATGGCTCATGGAGACTTTGTATTGATTTTTGTGCATTGAAAAAAATCATAATAAAAAACAGATATCCTCTCCCTCTTATTGATGACTTATTAGATCAAATTCAAGGGGTAAATTTTTTCTCTAAAATTGATCTCAAGAGTGGTTATCATCAAGTAAGGATTCAAGCAGAAGACACTTGGAAAACAATATTTAAGACTAAATTTGGGCTCTTTGAGTGGTTGGTGATGCCCTTTGGTCTTACAAATGCACCTGCAACCTTCATGAGGTTGATGAATGAAGTGTTTAGGGATTTCCTAGACAACTTTGTGATCATATACTTGGATGATATCCTTGTATATTCTACTACTTGGAAGGAACACTTGCAGCACCTAGATCAGGTTCTCCACACCCTTGAGAAGAACCAACATTTTTCTAACCTTCCTAAGTGTTCATTTTCTCAAACTTTAATCTTCTATATTGGCTTTATAATAAATCAACAAGGAATCAATGTAGATCTCACAAAGGTAGTACTCCAAAATTGGCCAAATCCCTACTCTGTCACTGATCTTAGGAGTTTCCTTGGACTTGCAAATTTCTATAGTAAGTTCATACCTAGCTACTCTACCATTGCTCATCCCTTGCATCATCCCACAAAAGCCAAATTTAGTTTTCATTGGCTCAAGAAACATGATCAAGCCTTTGAGACCTTGAAACACAAACTATGCACTGCCCCTATTCTTGTCCTCCCCAAACTTTATCATCCATTTGAGATAGAGACAGATGCATCACAATTTGCAATGGGAGTAGTTTTGAAGCAAAATGGACACCCAGTGGAATATCATTCTGAGACATTTTCAGTTGCCAAAAGAAACTACTCCACATATGATAAAGAGTTGTATGCTTTGGTCCAAGCCATAAAATATTGGAGACACTATCTTCTTGGAAAATAAACAATTGTCCACATAGATCACATGCCTCTCAATTTTCTTCAGTCACAAACCAAGATAAAATAATATAGACACATGAAGTGGACCACTTACTTGTAGCAATTCCACTTGGTCATCAAGTACAAGAAAGGAACAACTAATACAGTGGCTGATTGTTTGAGTCACCCACCCATGGCTCAAACATTGAAAACAATTATGACTACCTCCCATATTGGATTTCATACTTGGCCAACCCTATATGCTCTTGATTCAGATTTCATCAAGGTGCACCATCATCTTGTACACCCTCCATCTTCCAACCTCACTCCTTTTCAGGACTATCACATGAAGGATGGACTTTTGTACAAGTTAGAAAAACTTTGTGTACCATAAGAACATAGGGTTTATCTCATAAAAGAAGCCCACTCAACTCTTTATGGAGGTCATTTTGGAAAATAAAAAACATTCCACCACTTACAATAGTTCTTCTACTGGCCTCACATGCAGAGAGATGTCCTACGATTCTTGACATAGTGTGGCGTATGTTGTCGCTCCAAATCAGAAAATAGGAAGTTGGGCCTGAGTGTTCATTTTCCCATTCCTTCACATCCTTGGGAGAGCATATCCATGGACTTGGTGAGTGGGTTTCCCTTGAAAGTGAGGTAGCATGACAGTGTTTTTGTGATTGTGGACCGATTTAGTAAGATGGCCAAATTAATTCCATGCAAGAAGACTAGTACAACACCTAATTTGGCATAATTGTTCTTTGAGATAGTATGGTGATCCTTTGGTATTCCCACTATAATTATTTTTTATAGAGATCCATGATTTGTGGGTCACTTTTGGAGATCCTTGTGGAAAATTTTGGGATTTTCCCTTAATTTTTCCATGGCTTTCAACCCTTAGTCAGATGGGCAGACTGAAGTTGTGAATCACACACTAATACAAAGTTTTAGGATCTACCACCACACCTCACAAGTTAAGTGGGATATGAGCCTCACTCAAATTGAGCATGCATATAATAGAGCAGTTCACAACTCCACATCACATTCACCTTTTGAGGTTTGTCTCGAATTTTAGTCACTTGCACCTTATGAGTTGCCTCTTGCATTGCCCTCTCCCACCACTGCACACATGGAGAAGGAGCAAGATAAGGCAACCTCTTTCATAAAAATATTACAAAGTCTCAAGGCTAAGGTGACATAGATCCTATAGAGGACTTAGCAACAACAAAGGAAAGTGAAGGATTGACATCGTGTTCCTCATTCTTTTCAGGTTGGTGACAGAGTTTGGCTTCACTTGGGCAAATGATGTTTTTCATAGAAGGTACATAGCAAGATCAAGCCTCTTCACTATGGGCCATACACCATCATTCAATAGATCTCTGAGAATGCATTTTTTTTGGACCTTCCTTCACATCTTGGCATCCATGATGTTGTCAATGTCGATATTTTGAAGCCATATCAGGACTCGACTTTGGAGATTACACCTATCATCAGCCATACAGTAGATGTGGTACCTGAATTTCAGCTTCCACTTGATATAGATAGAGTTTTCAACATGAAGAATCATTAGACTCAACAAGGTTCGACCTTCTCCTAGCTTATCGCTCATTGTGGTCAGCTTCCACATCAGGCACGTTGGATCTCCCACCATCAGATGGCTCGTGACATTCCAAATTTTTTGAGAGCATTGGGGTCCAATGCTTCGATGGTTGGGAGGAGTGTTGAGGATACTTAGGCATTTGTATTTTAGCCTAAGTCCTCTTCCTTCATTTCTATTTTTGCATACACATTTGTACACGTGAAGGTATAGTATACCTCATGTTATTTTGCATTCCTTAGTTAGGGAGCAATTTTGATTGCTTTGGTAGTTTGTAGTATGTGCATTTAATCGTGATCGAGCATTGTCCATGTTGGGTACTTTGTTATAACACTCTCACCTCCTTTCAGTTGGTGTATTATTATATATTAGCATTGCATAATAATGAATTCAGCTTTGTTTTTGGGTTCCTCATTGACTTGCCATATCAACACACAAACAAAGTAAACACATGTGTATCTCTTTTAAGTTTTCTTGGTGTTCCTAGAATGGTTTGGTGTGTTTTAAGATTCGTTGATAGCTACAATCTAACTCTCATCATGTTTTGCATTTTTTTGATGATATACTTAGATTTTTCAAGTGGATTTCACCTGTATAATCATAGCTTGACAACCAGTAGAGAAGTTTCAGTCATGTTATCCAACCAAAAGGTGTGATGATGAAGTCCACACCCAGTCAAGGAGCACAAATACTCTTGGTCCTCATCTAGTTCACCTGTATTTGGCAATATACCTCTCTAAAGAGAAATATATGCTATATTCCATGGGTTATGATGGATCCTAGAAACCGATATTGGCCAATATAAAAAGGTTCACGATAGTTGAGACAACAGGTGGAGAAGAAAGCCACATCGTTGAACTCTACTAGTGGTTGGGCATGACTTCCAACTCACTAGAATTTAGGTGAATCATGGTGTGTGGATGTTATTTTTATATTTTTGCATAAAGGAAAAAATGCATCAAGAAGCACTCATCCTTTTTCTCCTACATGCCTAAGAAAAAATGTTTTATTTTCAAAAGATGCATGTCTAAGTAATTCAATTACTTTCAGAGAATGCATTTCCACTTTAAGAAATAATGGCCTCTGGCTAGGCCCCATGCAAGCAAGCTCTAAAAACCAAAAACTAGACTATTGGAGACTAGGGTGGATCTAAAAATAGAGGTACACTATTCCTAGCAATGACTAGAAGAAAACTAAGAAAAATAAGAACCTTTACACATTTTTATTTTAATATTTTTCTATGTTTTCCTAATTAAAATGATATTTCCCTACTGTATTCTGGAAACAAATTACAGATAGAGAAAGTAAAAATAGCAAAGAGTTGCCCCAACCTAAAATCCACATTTGATGAAGCATAGGCTACCCTTTATTGCTGGTTTTCTACTGGCCGCTGTCAACCAGAGTGGCTGCTACTAGTCATTGTCTTCAAAAGCGACCTCTATTATGCTAGTCATTGTTGACCAGAGCGGCTAGACCTACACAAAAAAAAAAATATAAAAACATCAGCAAAATAGTTGAAAATAGAAAACCAGGTGGGAGTCCCATCGTGATCACCATTTGTATGACCTCGAGAAGTAGACACCTAGTCTACTTGCAACATAGTATCAAAATAAAAGACCACAAATGCATAAAGAACATAGGAGTAACAAAATAAAGAGATACATATTATTAATTCTTTTGAAATTTTGATTACAGATTGGTCCCTCTTAGGGATACCCCATTTGATACAATGATTACAAGTAGAGATGGGCCCCTTGAAAGGGGATGGTGCACTCCGTAGGCCTCTTGAATTCGTACATGAAATTATACAAGGGATTATTGATACCTTCTTCTCCTTTGATTTCCTGAAGGGATCTGATGCTTTGAATGCTTTGAATTGGTCCTAGAACCTGTAACCTGCATACAAAAAACAATAGCAAATGCTCAGTAGAACCTGCTGCCTCTCAGGATGAGGCATTATTAGTAGATCTACAAATAATGATGTAAAAATATAATAACAATATAATGAAGCAAAACTAAGCAAGATTGCATTGATAACTCAAAAATTACCATGGAAATGCACTAAGAAAGATAGATCTATGCTAACATTAATTGATAAAATATAAAACAATGAAATATCTACACTAAAACTCAAAAAATAGTGTCTAAAACCCTAGGCTGTGCTTGCAGGTCACTGTCAAGGAGAACAACCATGAAATGAAATCTTCTTCCTTGTGAACGAAGGGTTGTGACACTAGATTTCTCATCTAAATTGATGTACAAGGGTCACCTCTATATTTGCATACTGATTGGTGGTGAAGAACTTCTTGATCTGAATTCTTATATGGCTCGTGGTCATCGCTTAATAGGACAACACTTCTCTACTCCTCAAAGGGGTATGGAATCACTCTCCAATTTGCTAGGGATCCGCTACAAAAAAATTATGATATTCCAAAATATTTTTTTTTCTTGGGAGGATGCATATGTAGATCTCCCAGATTCAAATCTAGACCCATATCTTGGCTTCCTAGAGAAGCCAAGATCTAGATTTGCATGCAACTGACCGTTAGAGGGGGAAGGATCAATCATAGATATGCATTGAAGGAGCAGTCAAGAGGGACTATGGGAGATACACACTGGAAAACCTCTCACAAATAGTGTAACTACCATCACTATATATGATTTGAACCCTCCCTCATGGCCAAACTATGTTTTGGTGCTAGTCATTGTCTAGAGCAGCGACTAGATTTGGTCGCTCTCAGCTTCAACGACCAGTGTTGACGGTCACTTTGATTGATAGTGATCAAGCCTAAATGAGCTAGAAATACCCCTTTTGAGTGGTTAGGACTATTTCTAGCTCTTGGAAAGGTCCAAGATCAGTCATGTAGTCTTCAGATGTGCCCATATGAGTAGTCTCCTAAACATGACGTGTTTTAGGTGTCTACAAAAATATTTAAATTAATTTGATTTTTGCAAAGGTTAAGGAGGCATAAGGAATATTATTATTATGGTTAAGATTAATTAATCTATTATGTTTGAGATTAATTGAATGAATGGAGGAATAAGGTAATGAATTGATGAATTATAACCTTAGAATATTTATTGAATGATTTGAAATATTTTTGAAGTGAGAAGAATTTAATTTGATTTTTTTTTGAATTATTTTATTCTATTTGAAATTCAAGTTACATTGAAATATTTGCAAATAGTTTAACTTGGAGGAATAAGGATTTCTACATCAAAATAGGAATATTGAATTTGCAAATATATTTGTTTTCTAAATTTCTAATTAGGGAGTTATAAGGAATTCAACACCAACATAGTTTTTTGAAATTTAGAAACCATATTATTGAAATTTGGGAGATAAAAGGGGTTCAAATTAGAATTTAGAAAGTTCAAAATTATATTGATATCTAGTCTCTCATTCAAAATTAAAGAGACATAAAACTTAAAAATTTGAAAATTTGAAATTTGAAAATTGAAATTTTATCAAAATTATTGTTTGATAAATCAAACTAGGGAGATACAAGGTATTCTACAAAAAATTGAGAAGTGAAATTTCATCAAAGTTAGTATTTGATCATATACTTAAATTCAAAGTTGGTCAATAGATCTAAAATTGGGAGACAAAAGGAATTCAATTCAAAGGAAAAATTAGAAAGCTAAGTATTTTATCAAAGCTATTATACATTCAAAATACTAGGGAGCTATAAAGAATTCTACTTCAAATGCTTAAAAGATCAAGATAAAGGAAACATGGATGTATAGTGAAGAATGTAGTTAATGATGAAGAACTATTTCATGAACTAAAGTTTTATTTATAAAACATAATAGATACTTTTGAAGGATACAAATATTTTCCTGCTAGTTTAAAATAAATATTTTCTTTGTTTCTCAAGGAAGCAAAAGAAGAAATTTTATGACATTGATTGGTTATCTTTATGAAGTGATTTTTAAAAATTGGTGGAATGCTCAAAACATAGTTATGCTTCCTTTAGAAGAATACTTGATGATATATCTATCATTAATTATTTTTGAATTCTTTCAAAGGATGAAACAAAAGAAATATGAACATACTAGACATGAAGTACTAAATTATGGTCAATACTATTGTGATGACATACTAACTCACCATATTGAAGATGTATCACTAGTTGTATCGCTCCAAATTTTTCACACCCTTACCTTCAGGCTATAGGATCCGTGCCCGGAAGGGGGATGTGAAAAGGATGTCATGGTACCTCGGACTGAGAGGCCTTGCGAAGGTCCCGCCTCTCAAGGGAGGTGTATATTGGTGATTTTTCGACGGATGGTGGGTTCACCAGGAAACATTCAATGGCAGTTTCCACGCCTAGGTTGGGAATGTGTTTTATGTGTTCGTTTTTAGCCTTAAGCATTCAAATCCTAGGTTTGGCCAAAATGCGTCTAAGCTATTCTATATGAAGATGCAGATTAAATGAATACAAAAAATAGAATTAAGACAAAAAATAGAGAAATTACAGAATATTAAAAGAAGAATACCTGATCCGGATGTCTGATGAAGATTCTGATTCTTGAAGCAGTCAGGATCGCCTCTGATTTGATAGGATCATCTGAGATCAGACAAGATCATCTGAGATCTGATGAATTCATCAGACGAATTCGTCAGAGACCTGCAAACAGAGAAATAGGTGCAAAATACAGAAAATGCAACTATCCTAACAGAGGGAAACAGTGTAAAATGACAGCAACAATATCAAACTGAAACTTAAAAACAGAAACATGAATGAATTATGCTAATTAGATAATAATTATGATTTAATTATGCATTTGATCTAGATGGGTGAACTCCAAAATGCAGAATAGCATAAAATACTGAATAAAATAGCTAATTACAACATAAAACAACAAAAAAAGGATGAAGAAATGCAAACTTCAGGCACTGATTGCCTCAATGTTGACTGTAGTCAAAATCGTCTCGCATTGGTACGAAATCGTCTCGCATTCGACAGGATCGCCTCCGATCTGAACAGGTTCATCGACGACGATGTAAGCTTGCTCCGGCTGAAAAACAATAAGGTACCTACAACAAAATTGGTATAGAACTAATGCAAATAGAAATTTAGGATGTTTTAACGTGTATGAAGTCGAGTTATAGGAATTATCAGCCAGGGGGGTGCTAAGGGGAGGGCTTAGGATTAAATAGGCTTAGGAGGGAGGTTAGGAGGTTGGAGATCATCCCTATTTGGGAGATCTCCAATGGGGGAGGGTCTCTAACGATGCAGACACGCTTCTGCCCGGATTAGAGACCCGTTGGAATAGAAGCTAATTGTGCAAAATTAGTTTTGGGACAAGATCGTCTGGACGTCCTAGCCCAGACGAAATCGTCAGATCTGGGGCGATATCGTCTGATCGGCGACGATATCGTCAAACGGTCAAAACAACCTCTAAAAATGGCATGGAAAAGGGGGAAACGGATTACCCGACGGTTAACGGGCGGTTTGGGAGGTTAAAATTTGAATTTAAATTATTTACTAGAGTAAATGTAATTATTAAGATTTCATTGCGCCAATTTTAGGGTGCTACATTTTGCCCCCTCTTTAGCGAATTTTTCGAAGAAAATGCGTTAAAGATGAGTTCTTCTCGATCTACGAGAAAGCAAAAATTATTCCCATTTTTAGGCGACGATTCTTGGTCGAATCGTACAACTTACTATGGTGCCCCCTCCGTGTTTTTACCCAAATCGAACGTTTGAGGTAAAAACACGAAAAGCAAAAAAATTTAAAATGTTTTTAATTATGTTTTGAATAAAATTAAGAAAAATAGGGTAAAACCCTAATTTAGGGATCTCATCTCTCAGGGATTACGAGTTTTCCTAGACTGTTTGGGATAACACCATAGTTAGCGGGGCTCTAGACATGCAACGCTTTTGGAGTCAGGACTCGGACGATGCCCCCATTCAGCCAGTGGATGGGGACGACGCAGGGGTAGCCGATGGCTACGATGCCTGGTACGCAGGCATCCGCCCTCCTCGGATGACGAGGGCTCAAGGTCCGATACACACAGTTGTGCATCAGATAGGGAGGCGGCACCAGGCGGCTATGGAGGCAGCCCAGGGTCATAGCGAGAGAGAGCTAAGGAGGCCACAGGCACAGGAGAGGCCGCGACAGCAGGAGAGGAGGGCAGAGAGACCCCCTTCTCCATAGAGAGAGAGGCCACCATCGCCCGACAAGGGCAAGGGTGTCGACATAGGGGAGAGTAGCGAGACAGTGACTCTTCGAGCGGAGACGATCCGTCTCCAGGCATAGGTGCAGACCCTACAGGAGGAGGCTGCACGACATCGAGCTGAGGTTACACAGCTCAGAGATGAGATTGCATGCCTCAGGGCATGGGGCGGAGGGGCGAGCACTGGGGAGCTGACACGGGCTATTGCCCAAATCACTTTCTATCAGACATTATACTATCAGATGGTGCCAGAGGAGGATAGACTACCCCTGCCAGCTAACATCACAGATCCGATCAGGATCGGGTCATCGAGGACTTCGTCCCGATCGATGACTAGGACTCGCAGTACTACACATACTGCGATGGGGCCACCTCGTCCACCTCAGGGCGGGGGAGGAGATGAGGCTGAGAGCTCGAGGGGTTCTCGAGGCTAGAGTACTGCACGACATTGTACAGATTGAGACATAGAGCATTTATTATTATTTTTTGTTGATAGAGGATTGAGTATGCCGAGGTACAGATTGTGGCATACCAATCCAGTTTTGATATGATGTATATATTTGTTGATATATATATGAGATGAGATATTTTTGATCATATGACTTGTGTTATGTATTTTTATGATGCTTTTATGTTTGATTGATTAATTTGATGATTGGATTGAGGATTCATGTAATTATGTCATTTTGAAAATTTATAATTTTGATGTCATGCTGTAATATTTTAAATGAAATAATCTGATGTAACAAATTGGTTGTTTGTGATGTAATGTGATAAAAAATAAAAAGAGACTTCTAACAATAATTTCAAAGGACATTGTCGCTATTATAGACCATTTCATGGAGTCGCTCGCTCACTCGGTCGTCAAGCTAATCCCAGTATAGAAATATTGTTAAAAGTAAAAGAGTGCTTAAGAGACTGTCTTAAGACTTTGGTGCAATGGTGCAAATGATGATGATGATGGTTTGTTTTTCAGATTTTCATGAAAATAGTATGCATGAAATAATGTTAAAATGATTTTTGCTAGGCATAAATTCCTAAGTGTGATAAATTTTTTGGATAATTCCTTAGGAATTATACCATCATTGCAAAATTGAAGGTTGACATAATGACATGAAATAATGAAAATGTGTTTGCTTTTTTTGTTGAAAAGCATAATTGTATAACAAAATGATTTAAGTCATATGGTTTTCATGATTTTTAAATAAATGGGGAATAAAAATTGTTACAATGGTTTGCGCTAGGCATAGAATATGTAGGTATAGACTTATACCATCATCGCAAAATCAAAGAAAAAGAGATAGTTTTATTGCATGGTTGATTTTTAATAAAAAGAAAATATGAAGATGAGGACTTGCGCTAGGCATAAAATTCCAATTTTGGTTTTGGAACTATACCATCGTCGCGAAAGTCGATAATATATATATGTTTTGATTGGATGGTTTTGAAAGAAATTTTGATTTTTCTATTATGTAGTAGTTTTATGCTAAACAACTGTACTTGAAAGAAGAAAATGAATTATTCCAAACAATTTGCAAAAATATATTTCAAAGTATCTTAAAGACAAAAGTTAGATTTATAAGGAATCCCATGTGCATATGTGAATTCATTTCCAATCTTGATTTATCATAATGATACACAAAATCTCTCAAATACAAAATGTGTGTGCAATTGCTATGTTCATTTACCAGTTTTGAGCAAGATAATATGATACAAGTGATTTGAAGAAACCAAATAAGTGTTCATTAACCATGATGTAGATGCATATAACCATACTAGACTACTATGTAGGTCGGATTATCAAGAGCTAGCTAATCCATAAGCGAGACATAGGTCTCGTACAAAAGAAGGTCGCTAATGTGACAGACATATCGCCACGCTAGGAGTTACCCAAGGCCAAGCGGGTTGGGCACAAACCACCTGTTATGGGGCTTACCTCACAGTTTTCGAATAATTGAGAATTCCAGGGATTCAAGCTCATCAACCCTTCTTTTCTTTTCAAAGGGTAGGGAAAGGGATTTTATTGCTTTTGCTTTTGCTTTCTTTTGCTTTTTTTGCTTTTTCTTTTCTTTTTTTTTGTATTTTTGCTTGATTTTTGAGATAATGCTTGAAATATTGCTGTAATGATATAAAATAACATTTTTTCTTTTTCTCTTTTTCTTGAACTTTGCTTTTTCTTTTTGTTCTATGCTAGGGATACTTGCTCGGATTAGCTGTAGAGCAAGGGATTTTTATTCCGGGTAGGGGTGAGCTTGTCCTTTTGCCAATTCTCAAAGATTCTAGACCATGTGCATGATAGGATAGCAGGGGAAACTTTTCGCTCAAGAAACCACTTCTACTATGTAGCAAAGCATGGAAATTACAAATATAATCATTTTATTGTGAAAAGATGTGCTTGGTTTAAGTAAATAACAAGATCAATTCTCTGTGCTCAAACTTTATTTAATTGAATTTTGTGGACTTTGATATAAGAGAGATTAGTAATCATGCCAGATAAAATCAAGATATTTATTTTTGTGTTTGTGAAAGTGAGGGATTCCAAATAAATGCTAATTTATCCAAAATAATTTGAAACATATAACTGCAATAATTGTAAGAAAATATATATAAATACTTTTTGAGAAGTTTTGAGAATGTTGACTCTCTCTTTCTTCTTTATATTGTTTTGGTTTCGAAAGAGTCAAGAATATTGCTGTTTTTATTTTTTATCATTATTTTTTTATTTTTGAAAGAATTAACAAGTGCCATAAATAAATACAACAAATAGTTTTGAAGATTTTGATGATTATGAATGTTTTTGGTGTTTTTGAATTTATAAATTGAAAGAAATACAAGATAGTGATTTTAAACAAATATATACATGGATGAAATGACCAAATTTATACATAGTAACGTTTAAGATGCAAAATATTCATGGGTTCTTTAAGTTCTTTACCATCTAAGGTAGATAATTTGTATGCTCCTGATTCAAATTTAGCAGTGATAATGTATGGTCCAAGCCAGTTGGGCTCAAATTTACCTTTAAGGTCCTTAGTTGCATTAGTATTTTTTTTGAAGATTTTTGAGGATTTTGATTTTTTTTGTATTTTGATTTTAATTTATGAATTGAAATTGGTGGTATATACAAGATGATCTATATACACTATACAAGGTTATTTGAGTATAGCATGTCTAAGGTTGCTTCAAAATCAAAGGAGGTTTTGAAGGATAATCTGGTTGAGGTGAAGGTAAGAACAAAAGGTGATGAATAAAAGGTAGTGATAACAAAAGCTTTGTTATAATGTAGAATAATGTAGCAAAATATTTGACTTTTATATGTGGAAAATTGATCATGTTACAAAATAAAATGTAAGAAGGATAAGAAAGTTCTTCATTCTTATCACTATATTCCAAGTCTTGATAAGATGGAGAGAGCATATATAAAATATATGCATGGGTGTTATTTGGTAAACAAGGATGATCATATATGGATGAAGAAAAGTGATGGATAGAAGATAATTGTGATAATAGAGAATGTATAGAACTTGATGTTTCAACCGTTAAATATTCTTCAAATGGTGTTGGGTCACCATGTATGGTAACAATTTTATTTGCAAGTTCAAACTTCAAACATTGGTGAAGAGTGGAAGGGACAACCCTCATCGTATGAATCCAAGGATTCTGGAGAAGTAGGTTGTAAGGTGAAGGGCAATATGCTACATAAAATAAAGTATCCAGGATCTTGGATCCAATATTAAAGGGAAGAATTATAGTACCTTGAGCTTCTTGAATTTCATTGTTAAAAGATTTTATAATAACATTTGATTCATTAATATCTTCTTCCTTTAATTTGAGTTTTTGGAATAATTGATAAGTGCATAAATTAAGAGAGGAGCCATTATCTACCATGATAGTTTTAACAAGAGTTTCTTTACTAGATCCTGTAATGTAAAGATAGGAGTCTTCTTGTGGAGTAGAGGAAGGAATATCCTCATCATAGAATGAAATATGGTTAACCTCAAGAGGGTTTACACCATTAATTATGTTCTTAGAGAAAATATGATGAGGAACAAATTGTTGGCTAGGTATTTTGAACAAAATTTCCTTGTGATAAATTTGTAATACTTCTAAAAGGGATATCTTTGCTTGAGGATTAATCACTTGTTGTTGGCTATCAAAGTGGATTTCAGATTGAGATTTTGATTCTAAAGATGAGCTTTCTATGCTTACATTCCATTTTGTATCATTCTCTAGAGCCAAAGATAGTTTTGAAGGTTGGTCAAATGAGGAATCCATATCTTGAATATCAGATTGAGTTGATTGAACTTGAGGTTGCTCATTTGTAGTTTTTGTTACAATATTAATAATATCATCATGATGGGACACATTAACATGCAATATTTGATTGGTTTCTTGTTGTTGATAATTGAATAGGGGTTCTTGGGAGATCCCCATGTCTTGATTGATTATTGGTATTTGTTGTGTAGGAGTTTGATTGTTTACTGGAGATTTATAATCAGTTGTAGATTGTAATTCCTTTATATTAAAAAGACCCTCATCAATCAAATCTTGAATTGCACATCTTAAATCTTTACAATTTTGTGTCATATGTCCATCTACTCTATGATATTCACAATGTAGCTCAGGTTTAAACCAACCTGTTGTGGTATCAAGTTGTCTTATGGAAGGGAGTTCAATCTTATTTGTGTCAAGTAAATACTTGAGAATTATATCCATTGGTTGATTGAGCTTAGTAAATTTACGTGATGAAGGTTTTTGAGAGGTTTTTGATATGTGCCTTAGGAATTCCGTCATAAAAGGACCTAATGGTTTCTCACCTCTACTTTCTTTATTATGGGTAGAATGATGACAGGAAGATTGCGAAGCATGAGGTGAGTACATGGTAGAATTGGAAGAATAAGTATTTTCTTGTTGAAATGGATGTGTTGTATTGAAAGAAGAATATTGAAAGGGTGGCGGAGGATTGTATGTGGATCGATAGACATAATATGGATATATGGGAGAATAGATAATATCGTTATGAAGAGGATTGGCAAAGGGATTGTCTTGTTGGGTTAAGGATGAAAAATGAGAAAAGTGTGATGGAGGTGATGTTGAATAGGGATGAGGTTGGTCATAATCAACAAATGTATTTGGCTGAATTCTTCCAACATTACTGATGGGCTCATATTGATTTGAGTAAAAACTCATGGTTTCTTTAGTACTTCTAAAAGTAATATTTAGCATCTACTATTTAGAATTGAATCTAAAACATACAAACTTGAAATGATGATTTTGTTTTTGTTTTTCTTGTATACATATATATATTTTTTGTTTTTGTTTTCAAAAGTTTTAAAATGCATTCACGTCGGGTTCACCAAAATGTATCGCTCCAAATTTTTCACACCCTTACCTTCAGGCTATAGGATCCGTGCCCGAAAGGGGGATGTGAAAAGGATGTCGCGGTACCTCGGACTGAGAGGCCTTGCGAAGGTCCCGCCTCTCAAGGGAGGTGTATATTGGTGATTTTTCGATGGATGGTGGGTTCACCAGGAAACATTCAATGGCAGTTTCCACGCCTAGGTTGGGAATGTGTTTTATGTGTTCATTTTTAGCCTTAAGCATTCAAATCCTAGGTTTGGCCAAAATGCGTCTAAGCTATTCTATATGAAGATGCAGATTAAATGAATACAGAAAACAGAATTAAGACAAAAAAATAGAGAAATTACAGAATATTAAAAGAAGAATACCTGATCCGGATGTCTGATGAAGATTCTGATTCTTGAAGCAGTCAGGATCGCCTCTGATTTGATAGGATCATCTGAGATCAGACAAGATCATCTGAGATCTGACGAATTCATCAGACGAATTCGTCAGAGACCTACAAACAGAGAAATAGGTGCAAAATATAGAAAATACAACTATCCTAACAGAGGGAAACAATGTAAAATGACAGCAATAATATCAAACTGAAACTTAAAAATAGAAACATGAATGAATTATGCTAATTAGATAATAATTATGATTTAATTATGCATTTGATCTAGATGGGTGAACTCCAAAATGCAGAATAGCATAAAATACTGAATAAACTAGCTAATTACAACATAAAACAACAGAAAAAGGGAAGAAGAAATGCAAACTTTAGGCACTGATTGCCTCAATGTTGACTGCAGTCGAAATCATCTCGCATTGGTACGAAATCGTCTCTGATTCGACAGGATCGCCTCCGATCTGAACAGGTTCATCGACGACGATGTAAGCTTGCTTCGACTAAAAAATACTAAGGTACCTGCAACAAAATTGGTATAGAACTAATGCAAATATGAATTTGGGATGTTTTAACGTGTATGAAGTTGAGTTACAGGAATTATCAGCCAGGGGGTGCTAAGGGGAGGGCTTAGGATTAAATAGGCTTAGGAGGGAGGTTAGGAGGTTGGAGATCATCCCTATTTGGGAGATCTCCAATGGGGGAGGGTCTCTAACGACGCAGACATGCTTCTGCCCGGATTAGAGACCCGTTGGAACAGAAGCTAATTGTGCAAAATTAGTTTAGGGACAAGATCGTCTGGACGTCCTAGCCCAGACGAAATCGTCAGATCTGGGGCGATATCGTCTGATCGGCGACGATATCGTCAAACGGTCAAAACAACCTCTAAAAATGGCACGAAAAAGGGGGAAACGGATTACCCGATGGTTAACGGGCGATTTGGGAGGTTAAAATTTGAATTTAAATTATTTACTAGAGTAAATGTAATTATTAAGATTTCACTGTGCCAATTTTAGGGTGCTACACTAGTAAAGGTGTAGGAATGAAGAAGGAAAATAAACAAGAAAATAAGTTAGATCAAGAAAGGTAAAATGAAGACTAAACTTAAAGAAGATGATGAATCATCAATTAAGATACAAAAAAAAGAAAAAAAAATAAGAATAGAAGGAGTCACATTAGAAAGGTTAAACATGAATCTTTTTGTACAAGTTCAGGAATTGATATTAAAGAGATAGATTGAATACAAAAGACGAAGATCCATATTGAAGACTAAATTCTTCAATAACCAAATAATGTAATACAAGGGGGTGTTGCAATATATTACATTATTTGGTACATGCTAATGTAACACCTTGGGTACATCTTTAGATTAGGAGAGTGTCTTAGATTAGAGTGAATTATATTTTATGTAATGTTATAATGTGCAATAAATACACAAGTGTCTTGTAGTTAAGTGTGCAAGTTTGATGAGTGTAGATGTGCACAAGTGTCCATTATGTAAGAGTCCCAAGAAGGGTGAAGTCCAATAGTACTCCATATGAAGAGTCAAATTCCATTACATATATATCTATGTGAATGCAAGAATATAATGTAATGATATAATGTAATAGCACAATGTAGAGTGAGAGTGTGTGGAAGTATGGTGTATTTGAGATCTCCATTCTATATCAAAATATTATTTTCATGAGAATTTATCAATGGTAATTTTATGAGTTGTTGCAGAAGTTATTTACAAATTTTATATGTTTAGAATATTTCCATTATATTATTTTTGATATAACAACCTTATTTTATATCTTGTGTTTATTTGCATTAAGTATTTAGCATAAAAATCTAACATTAAGAAGATCCTCTTCTTCTCCTCCTTATCTTAGGTGTCATTTATCTTTGCCACACAAAGGAGTTAGATAAGTTACAATTACTTTCAATTGTACTTCCAAAGGTTAGTTATATCTTCCCATGAACTAACTTAGATCATTAATGGTCACCGTCACACTTGTATTCCCACAAGGTACCATCTTGGTTATGAAAATTATTACTTTCTTGGTAATAATCTAGGTCGCACTTGCCTTACTACAAGGTGCCATTCTTAGTTTTGAACATTACCACTCTATTGATAGTGATCTTGGTCACGTTCATGGTTAAGGAGAATGGATTTTCGTTGCTTCTAGTTAGTTATTTATTATTTTAAACTAACTTATTTCATTATAATTCATTTGATAATGGTTATGGCTATTCTTGCTCCATGTAAGATACTATTCCTAGGTAAGCTTACACATTATCAATCTCCTAACAATGATGATGGTCATACTTGCTCTGTGCAAGGTGCCATATCAAAGTAAAGATACCTTTCCTAGGATTAAATATTAAATAACCTTTAGCCTATCCATGGAAGCTTCTAGTCCATCATACAGTTTGGAAATTCAAGGCCTTCCTGAATAGGAATATACCTAAATACTTAGCATATTCTATGGAAGCCTCTAGTCCATCGTACCTAGAGCTCTGATGCCAAATGTATTGACCTAAAAATACAATCCACTTGAGAGAATTTTTTTCTTTATACACTCATCTGGGATTTCCATATCCCCACACTACATAAACTGTTCTATGAATTTGTCTATTGTTTTAATTTCTTATGATGGCATTTTTTGTCCCATCTCCACAATGAGCTAGCTTATTTCTTTTTGTATTTCAAAAGGGATACACCCATCCCTATACCACATATAACACCGTTTATGTAGGTGAATTAGGTGCAATGCAAGTAAGCTATTTGTCTCATATCTACAATAAGTTAACTTACCTCTTTTTGTATTTCAAAAGGGATACACCCATCCCTACACCATACATAAGGCCATTTATGTAGGTGCATTAGGCATAATGCAATAAGCTATCCATCTCATATTTATGATGAGTTAACTTACCCTTTTTTGTATTTCAAGAGGGATACACCCATACCTACACCATACACAAGGATGCTAATATAGGGCCATTATGCACAATGCAAGTAAGCTGTCTCATCTCTACGATGAGTTAATTTACCCTTTTCCATCTATAATTTTGCATGATATTCAACTCATTAATATTACAACCTATTCGTTTCCTTCGACAACTACTAAGGTTTAATCAACTAGAGGGGTCCTATAATCCCTTAGATCAATTCTCTCTCTAAGCTTCCATAGATCAAAGACCTTCTTACCCATTGGAGAAGGTGTTATTGCACCTCCAACATGCATACTCACTACACATCTAACTAGGACACTTCTCATGTTATCATAAATTTTAATAGAGGTCATTATATAAACATATAAGGTGCCAAAAGATAAGGACTATCCAATAATACAAGGAGTGTGCATTGCTTAATCACCATAACTAGGTCACTTCTAGTTTAACCATTACAAATACCATGAATGAAACTGCATACTAATCACTTCTAATTATTAATAAACTCATACATATGGTATATGAAATATCATGAACTTCTCCTTTTATTTAAGAACAACATATCCATAATAAACTAGATTTATAAAGCAATAAATACAAGATCATAATATGAAAATAACCAATTTACACATCACACCTCATATATCCTAGGAAAACCCTTATGGGAAAAACCCAACCTCAAAATATCCTTTTTCATTTCATATTTAACTTGTCTCAATTTACATTCAATCAAAGGAATTTTATAATTCCTTTTTCCACATCGTTATTACAATTAGGGACACATAAGAACCCCATAATTCTTATATCCCTAAATCATGAATTGCTCTTTTATTCGTGTTACAAAATCGATGATGGAACCCCATAATTCCCTTGAATGAATTCCACATTCTCCCCCCCCAAGAATATCCCTTACTCCTTTTATCATTTAAAAGAGTGGCTTATTTCTATGTGTCTAATGTAACTATACATTCACTATGGAATTACACATAATGAACCAGTGAGAGGACCCCATAATCCTCTCATAAGAATTCCATCACTAATTCATCCCAAAATGGATTGTACTATCTCTAATATAATTTCAATTCATCTTAACCAAGATGAAATACAATATTCTCTAATATATACTTCAAAATCCTTTATTTTAGAATGAAATACACTATCCACTAATATATTTCTATCTCAATTAATCCAAATGAGATACATAATCCACTAATCTATTTCTATCTCATTAATCCAAATGAAATACACTATCCACTAGTATACTTCAAACTCCTTTAAACCAAATGAAATACATTATCCACTAATATATTTTCATATCATTTAATCCGAATAAATTGTATTATCCAGTAATACATTCCAAACCCATTAAATCCAAATGAAATACATTATCCACTAATATATTTCTAACTTATTTAATCTAATGAAAAACATTATCCACTAATATATATTTCAAACTCATATAATTCAAATGAAATACATTATCCACTAATATATTTCTATATCACTTAATCCAAATGAAATGCATTATCCACTAATATATTTCAAACCCATTATTTCAATTAATTAATAACAATAACCACAAGCAACTACTTCTACTTAAGCATTCAAAATACAATAGAGAACCCCATAAGTCCCTCAAAGAATGAATTCAGCATTCATTCTTTCTTTATTCAAACTAGGAGATTGATTTTTAAAGTAATATCCACACAACATAGTTTTCCATTCATTTTCTCAATAAAAACAAACATCTCTTTCACAAAAAAAACCTAAGTTTCATTCAATATTTTTGCAAGGTTAATCCTAGGTTTTCATATAAAATTGCTCTATAACAATATTTAAGTTTTTCCACAAAATTGCTCTCCTAAAATTTTCTCTAAAATTTCCTTCAAAACAAAAGGTTGATTTAGCAAAAAGAGGATTTTGAATCAAACACAAGCTAGCTAGCCACTGCCAACCAGACCACCATAACTCCTAATAACTCCTACTAATAACCAGACCATAAATCCTAATAACCGACACTATATAGCCACTGCCAGGTGATGGCTACCATGAACACCACCTGGTGTTTAGGCAAATAAGGATTGATTCCTCTATTTAAACCCTTTAAATTCTCCCATAGGGAGCATGTGGGATAATTTCCACATATAAAATAAAAAGTGTTTGATTTGAAAAATAACAATAGTTAAACTGACTACCCTATGTTAGTCAGTGGGAGTGATCAACAAATCAGAGCTAGATCAAAGTCAAATCAACAACTAAATAAATGGTAATAATAGGGGTCTACATGTTAGGAGAGGGAAGCAACTCCAACTGATGCTAGGCATATCTACAAGGCATGGACCCTAACCACCACCTATGGTTAATTTAATAGGGAAGGAAATTCCCTTATATGGTGCAATGCGCCCACCACATCTTGTGTGTGGGATAATTGAGTAGAAGATCCAAAGCGACCTTCCCTCAATCAGGCTTGCCTAAGCACTGACATTGCATTCACATCATGCTCATAAATGATGCCCAAAAAAAGTGTCTCTAAGGTTTTGAAACCTTTGGGGTAATTAAAAAAAATACTATAAGATTATTGCAAGGTTTTTGGGTAAATACGCAGAACAATGAACAATGGATTCTACACGGATTTAGGAGATTTAAAGCATCCTTGAAAATAAATATACAAAAGATTTTTGTAGTAAAAACCCAATTAATTAATCAAGGCTATAAGGTATTGATTCAAGTATGAACAACCCTAGCGGTTTGATAATCCATAGAAAACCTTAGGGAAAAATAAAATAGCATGCCTCTCATCAATTAGTTCTTAGGCCACACAATAGGTGAAAGTAAAAATGTGTTAATTAATCAAACTTCTGCCATGCTTCAACAATTGGTGGCTGAGTGGGAGAAACATTCACAGGATGAAGGGGTGATTATAGGCATTAAACATAGTCACACACAGATTCAAACAAATATTAGACACCTAAAAATAAATCTTTCTAAAATAATCTGCAAAGGAAAGCCAATACTAATAGAGCTTTGTCTATTTTTCAAGAGGTATTTAGCACTGCGAGTCATTATTAAACTAATAATAACTTGCTTAAATGGAGTTCTCATTAGGAGATGCAAATAGGAGGTTGGCATTTCTAAAACTTAGAAGGGAAACAAGATAATAATCTTTAATCACCCCTAAAAATATAAACTTAAAACATGGTGATGAAGGTCTCCCTACAACCATCAACAAATGCCATGGTAGAATTTCACAGGAAAGAAAGAAATAAATGACATTCAACATTATAAACAACTAGAACACAAGTATATAATGGAAGCACCAAAAATTCATATAAAAATACAATTTTTTTTTCTTAAAGCATTCAATTTCCAAAAGAAAAGGCAAGGTAATTAGATCTAACTTGATAATTCCTCCCAACAGAGTCTCCAAAATAACCTCCCATATACCCTCCAAAATTCCTCCCTGGTTCTTCTCCTTCGTTTCTAAAGCTTCCCCCTTTATCTTTCTCACACAAATGGATTTTATTTTTAAAGTTCAAGCCATCCTAAAACATGATGGATTTTCCATTCCATGCGCCCCAAGAACACATGCACTCATTCCAAAATAATAATGCTCACCTGCTCTCCTTTCCAAAGTTGACAAGGGGGCATACTTCTCATTAAGTCCAACCCCTTCCTCAGGTATCCTTGACATAAGGCATCGATACCTAATTTTTTTTAAGTAGGGAAAAATGATGCACCAAATGATGATAAACAATATGTGTATCTATGTCCTATTGCTTATGAGCATCAAACAAAAACATGCAAGTAATATGGAAAAGACATAAAATAATAAGAAATGAGGCGAGGTAAATTGCTTTATTATTAATCAAATGGATCAAATACAGGTTACAAAATTTACCCTTTGAGGGCTCAAATTATTGATACAACTATTTACAAATCGGGTGCCCAAGGATCAAAATCCTTCAAGTAACTCGGGTGCACATCTAGTGTCTTTCCTCGTACCCACAATCGAAGTGGATGGGCCAAGGTTACCACCACTTGTATCTAATATTTTTATGTCCTATGCTCCTTCCTAATGCACTGTAGAGACCTACACCTACACACAAGAAAACCAAAGACATCAAATAGCAAGTGCGTATGATGTAAAACATGCAATCCCCATAGACACTAAAAGACTAGTAATGGGCGTATGCATAGATATTATATCAAATCAGTTCCAAATAACTTGAAATTGCATAGGGGTGTAAAATAAAAGGTTTTGGGAAGATATCACCAAGAATTGTACCAAAATTGAGTCCGATGGTGCCTCGTAATTGCGATGCCCATTCATAACTTACAAAACCCAAAGCAACCAATTTCTGACCCTAAATATATCCAAAACACATGAAAATTGGGCAGATAGAAAAAAAACATTTTAAGAAAATCCATATAATCAGATTTTCAAAATCTATGATAGTTTAGGTGTTTATCCAAATGACCACCGTAGACCTGTGTGAGACCCTACAAAACACTAAAATTGCGATATCTCGGCCAATATAACTCAGAATGATCTGCAATTTGAACTGAAGCATAATATGAATATGCATAAAATAAATAATTAAAAATATTCAAAAAATTATAGATAAATTTCTATTCTTCATAGGGTGGGATGAATAGGATTGTCACAAATTGGGGGGTGCTCGAGGGTGGGATGCCCATCAATTTTACCTAAATTTTACCACCAATTCCATTGGGGATTGATGCAAAACAATATGGGGAGTATTTTCATAAAATTGGGTTAGGAAATTCACTCATATGGTTCAATTATATGATAAATTATGCCTACTAGTTCACCCGCAAACCTCCTTCGCTAGGTACAGATTCCAAGGTAAAAATGGGCACAAAAAGTGAAAGGAAATCTTAGCAACACTCCATTGATTTGTCCTAAAACTACTCTTCTCCTCTTGTGTGGAAAATACATCCACTTTATAGCCTAAGGAGGCTCATGGGTCAAAAGGCATGCAAGGGCATGAAGGGCAAGAGGCGCCACTTGGCCACAAGGGCGACATGCATTGAAGGGGGAAGAGAATCTCCCAATTTGGCCTCATTCATGGATAAAGGTATATGTTTTGCTATATGTTTTGACTTGTGGGCAAGAATAGATAGGAATATGACAATTTCTAGGCACCATTTGTCCATATTTGATTTTTTTCTGGTTAAACCTGCTATTCATCCCACCCTGGGATGAATGCTGCTATTCATTCTAGGGTGGGATGAATAGGATCTGTATTCATCCTAGGGTGGGATGAATAGAAATAGGATGTTAAAAAGATATCAAAAGAAGCCTAAAACCTTCCAAAACCTTGCATAGAGTGGTTAGAACCATTGTATACCTGTTGAAGGCTACCCTAGGGGCCTAGGTATGTCAATTTGGTCATTATTTTTGGTAGCATAATCAGATTGACTAGATTTTAGTGTCTAAAGATGCCCATTTTTGGGATGCATTGTGTACAACATATCGCAGAGCAAAAATAGATGACTAAAATATTTAATGATTAGGGTTACTTAATAACCTAACCAACTTTAGATGCCCCAATCCTAGAAAGAGCATGCATTCTTGAATCCTTGCTTTCGATGAGCTAATAAACTTGCTTTATCTTGGTTGTCATTCAGTAATGATGTGAGGGATCTTGAAGTTACACATACTTACTAGATTCTAAGCATTTTGATTTGATATTATGTGCTTGTTTGATGCCCCAAGTAGGAGCATGATTATCTTTGTCAATGATTCATTGAACGAACGTAATTTGCATGCTTGAGTGTGTGCTTGTTGATTTTGAACTGAGTATGACTACCCCCTCAATCAACGAGTCAATGAGGGAATGACCAGTGAGAAAAGTGATGAGTTGCTTGAACCAGATGGCTTTTGTTAAGTTTACCTTCAGTTGTATCCATTGAATAATGGCATAGTTTTGAAAGGATTTTGATGATGCTATGGAGGTGTCTTGGAAGCAAAGAGTTGAAAATTGCATTCCCGTGGGGTGGTCCAGCCATAATGGCCTTCTTGGGGAGTGAAGTAGTAACTTTTCCATACATAAATGATAATTTTGCATTCCATATTGACCTAGAGTGAATTCCATTAGATTTGAATTGTTTTTAGTGGTTTTTTGGACCTGTTTTGGTGCTTTTTAAGGTGTTTTAACCTACAAATTTTGTATTCATCCTAGGGTGGGATGAATGCAAATTTGCTATCCGTACCAGGGTGGGATGAATGCAAATTTGGTATCCATACCAGGGTGGGATGAATGGCCAAAAGTGTATTCATCCCACCTTGGGATGAATAGAACTTTTGTAAGCCTATATAAATATCAAATGTGAGTTTTGGGCTCATTATTGCATTTTTCTTTGGCGATTTGAGAGGTAAGGAAGAGGAGAGTTATTTTTATGTAGTGAAGCACTGTCAAAATCACCCCACGGTTACCATGAGTCAGCAAGCATAGGCATTCAACAGCAGATCTGATGTAAGACGGGTACATGGTGACTCGACTTCCTCATTATTTTTGCTTTTAAAATTGTAGTTTTGTTTTGTTGTTATTTGATTTGTTCATAATAGATAATTAACCCTAATTTAACTAGAAGACATTATACTTTCAACTTGTTTTATTTTTAGGCATATTATATTCTAGGATAGGTAATTAAACCTAATGTAGATGGAATATATTAAAATTTTTAATTTTTGTATTTTTTTTAAACATATCACATGACAGGATAGGTAATGAAACCCTAATGTAGATGTAATATGCTGTATTTTGAATTTTTATATATGTTTTTTTAAACATATCACATTATAGGATAGGTAATGAAACCCTAATGTAGATGTAATATGTTGTATTTTGAATTTTTGTATTTTTTTATGTTTTGTGCAATTATATTGTTTAAATAGATTAGTGTTTTGTTGTTTTTGGGCCTCGTGGAGGCCATTGTGAAGCATGGTGAATGCCTGCTTATTGTTGTTTATATTTTTTTGACCAGGTGGTGAAGAGTTGGTATCATACAATGAAGCTTTGAGAGCACTCGGGATGTCTTGACTAAGGCTGACTAGGAGTGGCTTGATGCTATGGGGCTCAAGTAGGTTACCCAGTTGGAGCCTGTGATAGACGACCGAGCCTACTTGACCACTCTTATTAGCCTATGGGAATCATGCACCAACAAATTCCACCTACCCATGAGGGAGATGATGGTGATGCTAGAGGACGTCTACCAAATACTATAGATTTTGATAGAGGGATGATCGATTCACTCGATGCATCGTAACCAGAGAGGTGCGGTGCTGACGAGGTACTTTGGTGAGGATGTGGATGCAAGAGATATGGACTATCGAAATGGAGGAAATTGATGGGATTATGGAATGAGGAGGGGGTGTTGGGGGTGAGGCATGCACTACTATGACCCTCATCTCTAATATGCTCCTCCCTAATTCCTCCAGAGCTAGGTTCCCTTGGAACTTGTTGGAGCTGGTGTACGCCCTAGCGGGGTGCACCAAGGAGGAGCCTCTGGTGATGGCTTGGGGGTCTACCCTACTAGCACAACTATACAATGAGTTGTATGAGATCTACTATAATCTATGGAAGGGCTTAGGATGTAGTTTCTTATTACAGTGTTGGGGGTGGCAGCACATAGCTATGGGGCAACCACATGGACTATCATGGATGACCCAGGCATAGCTAGCCAACAAGGATATAGGATATGGTATACTATGGCAAAGGGTACAGGAGAGAGGGAAGAGTTGGCATAATGTAGGTGATGTGGAGAAATATACTGATGTATTCTCATGATTGGTGCTAGGGTAGGTGATATGACGACCGTACAGGGATTTTTCAGTTTAGGTGGACATTGGAGAGCAGCTCCGATGGGTGAGGTAGGGTAGATGGTTGATTGCAAGGCATGGAACTGAGAGGAAGTACTTCCCTTTTGCTTGGGTTATGCAATAGTTTGGGCTACGATAGGGGTTTCTCGAGGAGCCAGTAGTATATCAGCACTATGGGGATGAGAGGACACTAGGCTAGCTGCTAGTGTATGAGGTGGGAGAGGAGGCAGACCCCATAGTAGATTTTTTTTTATGTGGACGATGTCGAGACTACAGAGGAGTATGAAATGTTGTGTATGATGCACCAGTGGTGAGGTGTAGGGGCTCTCGGGGGCAAGGTGGTTAGGGCAATAGATGAGGTGATGGAGGACATCCCTAAGGATGATCAGGTAGAGGTGGGTGAGCCACATGGGCATCATCAGTAGAAGAAAAAGCAGGTAGATATACTAGACTTGGGATATCAAGGTGATGATGGGGAGGCCGAGGATTAGGGGACGTAGATGTAGCAGGCTCCATAGGATGACCGATATCTAGAGCTATATGCTGAGCTGAGCAAGGTTAGACATGAGAGGGATCTCCTTTAAGCATAGAAATAGGAGGACCAGGCTGAGATATCATTCTTACAGGCACAACTGAGAGTACAAGGTCCTAAGAATGAGGGATCTAACATTGGGAAGGCAAAGATGCTATAGGTAGAGATGCTATGGTTGTAGTCAGTGGTGGATATGTACCAGACACGAGAGTAGCAAAGGTAGGCTTATGTGGATCGGTTGGATATGGAGGTAGTGCACTTTGGATGGAATCTTCTTGATGATGGGGAGAATAGTGGATCACATCATAATTGATAGAGTGAGACCATGCAATATTCTTCTAGGTGGAGGACTAATAGGTCTGGTGGTAGTATGTCAGGAGGATCACAATAGATTTGGACTACAGGTGGTAGTGCGAGTCATAGCACCGATCCTGTGTGACTATGGTTATGAAGACTCTTAGGATTATTTTTGGGGTTTAAATTTTTGGTATTGGTGAGGTTTGAGGACCCACTTTATTGTAGCCCATGGGCATTTTTGGAAACTATGATGTATATTTTTACCCCATATATATATATGATATTTTATTATGGTCATCATATGTCTCCATTATTATTTATGAGATGAATGCAAATGTATGTATGTGATTTATGATGGTATGTTAAATGCTAATGATGGATGTAGATGGATACTATTATGTGATTTACAATAGTACTGATGGATGTTGTACCATGTATGCATATGTATGTTTTTATGATGTGATGCAATTTTTATTGATGCTTACCATGTATGCATATGCATGCTTATAATTTGATTTGATATTATCTATATGTGTGGATGCACAATGAGATGGATGACTTGAGTACTTTGATATGATGAACTGTGATGGATGATTTGACACACAATGTTAATACCATATACTGTAACAAAATGCATTACTACCTTCTTTGTATTTTTTTTGTACTATTTTTGTGTAATGGTGTAGCACCCTAAAATTGGCACAGTTAAAACTTAGTAAAAATATAAAAATTTGAATTTTAACCCCAAATCGCCCGTTAACCCCTGTTACCCGCTTTCCTCATTTTTTGTGCCATTTTTAGGATTTTTTTTGACTGTTGGACGATATCATCGCAGATCAGACGAAATCATCCCAGATCTGACGAATTCGTCTGGAACAGAACATCCAGACGATTTCATCCCAAAATCAAATTTTTATAATTAGCTTCTATTTCAATAGCTTCTCTAACTTGGGTAGAAAGTGTTTCTGCGCAGTTAGAGTCTCCCTCGTTGAAGATCTCCCAAATTGGGATGATCTCCAACCTCCTAACCTCTCCCTAATCCTATATAAACTAGGATTTTCTCAGTTTATCCCCCTGAACCCCCATGAACCCCCTAGCTGATGAATTTCTCTACAAATTTAGCTCCTTGCACCTTATAATATCTTCATAATTTTTTTTGCATCGTATATTTCAATTTTTCTTGCAGGAATCTTACTATTCTTCAGCTGGAGCAAGCTTGGATCGTCGCAGGCGATTCCAGACTATTTTGAATGATCCTATCACAGATCGGTGATGATCTCGTATGATTGGAGGCGATCTCGACTGTAATCCAGATTAGGGGCAATCAAAGCCCAAATTTTGCATTTCCTTATTGATTTTTTGCATTTATTTATGCATTATCTTAATTATTGTATTTATGCATCTTGGAGTTCACCTCATTTAATATAAATGCATGATAAAGTCAAAATAAATTTTCAAATTGATGCATTTCCTTTTAATTGCTATCTGGATTCATCATTTAGGTAAGTTTACTATTATTTCCATCATTGCCCCTTGCTTTCACAATTGCATTTTTGGTATTTTGTATCTATTTTTGTGATTGCAGGTTTTTAACGAATTCATATGATGAATTCATTAGATTGACGATGATCTCGTATGATATCAAATGACTGACTGGGATCTGAGATGATTCTGTGTAATTTTAGATGATTACATATGATTTGAGACAATTTGGACTGCTGCAAGACTCATAATATTCATCAGACATTCGAAATTAGGTATGTTTTGTACCATTCAACATATTCTCTGTGTTTAGCATTTATTCATGTTTTCTGTATCCATAAAAATTAGCATTGGCATATAGAATAGTTTAGATTCATCTTGGTCAAACCTAGGAATTGAATGATCAAAGCACAAAATGAAAACATCAAACCTACTATCAACCTAGGCATGGAAATTGCCACTCAAAAGTTTCCTGGTGAACCCACCATCCATCAAAAATTCACCCTTATACCCCTCCCCCGAGAGGCAAGACCTTCAAAGGGCCTCTCAGTCCGAGGTATTGTCCCATCCTTCTCACATCCCCCTTCCAGATGCGGATCCTATAGCCTGAAGGTAAGGATGCAAAAAATTTGGAGCGATACATTTTGGTGAACTCGACGTGAAAACTAAAACCTTTTGAAAAAAATCCAAAAAAAAAAAAACATAAATGCATTTTTAGAATCAAATATTGCATATCATATTTAGATGGTAGATTATAATAAAAGACGAGCTATCACCATTAATTTTGAGAATCAATTAGTAGCTATAAAGATTACTTCTGTACTTAGAGTACCTCAAACAAATAGGGTTCAACCTTTATGGGATGAACTTAATAGGAGATTAAATATCATTGAGTCTAGATCAACCGAACTTAGGAAAATCAAGAGGTTTGTCCTAGATAGAATCCTGGATCCTGATCAAGTGACCTTGTATCATGAGCTTCAGAAAGCTTGCCATAGTGGTTAGTAGATAAGAGAGCCCTTGTGTCTTCTGAGTTGTACACCTTTGAGGAATACCTCGACAATGTAGTTGTAGTACATAAATTTCTATCTCGTATAGAGGATCAAGAGGTCATTCTTACGGATAGAAAGAGATGGAATAGAGTTCCTAGAGCTGTGTTATATTGAGAGTATTACCACGAAATCTATTTTTACAAGATAGAGTCAGAAGTAGATAACATCACCATAGCACACTTTGTCAAATTCCTGAAAACCCATTTTCAATTTGAAGAGGAGCATTTCATGACTCCTGATGAACTTGATCCTATTAATGACATCTATAAACTATTTATAGAAAACTAAGCCATTATTTTATTATTATTATTCCTTGCATTTAGTGTGCTATTTTTTGTCTTTATAATCATAAAAAAAAAAACAAAAAAAATAAAAAAAAACAAAACAAAATCATAACAAAAATAAAAAAAATTTCTTTTAAGTATTATAGTAGGTATATAATTAAAATATATACCTCCCAAATTTGTTGCAAATATATATATATATCAATATATATTTTCTAAAATCTAAATTTAAGCATAATGACTAGACTTAGGAATGGAAAATAGACTAAAGTAGAAGAATATTGGTTAGGAAGACCAGTAAATAAACCCGATGTCCTTCCTGAAGACCCAATTCAGGAAGAAGGAACCCTAGACCAATAAGAAGAAGAATTTGCTGAAGGAAATGAACAAAGAAAAAATGTTAGAGAGGAAGGATCCTCATCTCCTAAAATATCTCTGAAAGGAGCTGTTACTTTTGAGAACATGGAACATTTCTGGAAGTTCCTCAATGCTAATATTGGCACTCTTAATAGAGTAGTCCATATGGATAAGGATTAAATTAGTGACACTCAAGCAACCCTAGAAGACATATATCACACACGCACTAATCCTTTGTCCTTCGTTGATCAAGAAAGTGATCAAGCTAGACCATCCAATTTGGATATGGTTGCTATAATCCAGAACATGCAACAACAACAGGTTACCCAACCATCTAGAGTGCCTATTACCAAGCCTAGGGTTATTCCCACATAGAAGAAACCATCATTTACTGCTCTATTTTGCCAAGTTATTCATACCTCAAATCAACAAAAGTCTAAAACAAAACCAAACACCAATTTCCAAAAATTTGGGGTACAACATAATGCTACAACAAATCTTCTTCATAATACTCTTCCTACCAACCATTTGCATAATAGCAATATAGCATCTAATCCCTACGTCACGCCATCCTACGCTCACAAATTCCATACTCATGTACCACCAAACCAATATGGTGGACAAAATGGTAATCTGGAATCCATGGTGAAACAATTAGTCTCCTGCATGGACTAGATAGATCCCTACCGTCCCTCATACAATTATCGAGATATATGTAGTTAGCCTCTAGATCCTATAGTTGTAGAACAACCACATCCTAAACACTTTCCTATGCCTGTCCTACCTATATACAAAGGAACTTAAGATCCCATAGAGCATCTTCATATGTTTAGGATAGCATGTCATGATATATCACATAATGATTTGTTATTACTAAAAATGTTCCCAAAAATTTTAGGAGGGATGGCATTGGAATGGTATTATCAACTACCCACTCATTCTTTGAGAAATTTCAAAGAAACCGTAGAGTCTTTTGTGCATCAATTTAGTACCTACATTGAAAGGCATGTAACCATTAAAGATTTGTACAACCTAAAACAAGACAAAGATGAATGTTTTGCTTATTTCCTAGCTCGATGGAGACAATTGATAGGAAAATTGCACTTTGTGTTACCTTATCGGGAAATGTTGGATATCTTTATCAATAATTTACAAGAACAACTATCCTATGAGTTATCAACTGCTACCTTGACCACCTCCGATCAAGCTATAGATTTAGCTCGAAGATTGGAAGATGCTCTTGTTAGGAGAGGTCAACTTAAAAAGAAAGATGATGAGAAAACATCTAGAAATCAATATAAAAATAAACAAGTTATGGGCGATGGAGTCACTGATAGCAGAACCATTGTTAATGTTAATACTGCAAAAACAACAGAGAAGTTTATATTGACACCTCCTAATAAACCACCCTGAGAGTTTACTAGGTTAAATCAACCTTTATCAACCATTCTCTCATAATTACTAGCACAAGGATTGATCCAATTACCAAATATCCGGGAACCTGATCCAACTATACCCGGATACAGAGCTGATTTACACTGTGATTTCCATAGAGGACCTGGACACGCTACCAACTATTGTAAAATGTTAAAACATAAAATACAAGACCTGATTGATAATAATGAGATGGAGGTGCAAGCCTTTCAACCTAAACAAAATCCTCCTAATAATACTCAAAATAACATCCCCCAAAATAAGAATCAGAATGCTAATCAATCATTGGACATATTTCAACATCATAATGTTCCCCCTCCTACCCGATATGTAGGAACTATTAGTGGATATTTATCTGCTCACGATCCACAAATCTTTGACACAAATTTATCCATGGTTACGGCCAGACCTCTACATAATATTCAGACACCTGATCTTAATGATACCGAATACGAGACTGAAAGTGAAATGGAAATAACCTCAAATCAATTGAATAGCTCTGAAGATGAATTAGATCCTATTCAAACTATCACAAGTTCTATGATTCCAGAAGAACCATTTCCTAAAAGAGTCACTACTTGACCATCTTCCCACCAATTACTTTCCAATGAATAAGCCATAAATGCTAGACTAAGACCCATTCATCATCTGCAAAATAATATTGTAGGTACCATCAGAGTTGTTACTAGAAAACAGGCTCAAAATTATCAACAAGATCAAACTCAGAACGATGGATCAACTCCATTTTTTTTGAAAAATCCTAATAAATGGAATCATGCGCCTAATGTTCAACCTAAACCTTATAATATTAATGAACAATTATCAAATACTACAGCTAGAATTTCTCTTTTGGACCTTTTAAGATCTTCTTCTACCCATAGCCAGATGATGGTACCACAAAATATTCAACCTGAAGCCATGTCCAATACTATCATAACTTGAGAAGTCGATTGTATTGACTTCTGGGATAGAGATATACCGCAACATAGTCTACATAAGGATAACCTCTTATATATTACTTCCCTAATTGGAGATGTAGCAGTTAAATGAGTCTTGATTGACAATGGTTCATCTTTAAACATTTGCACTTTTGACTTCTACCAAATATTTAGGTTTAGAAGTGACGAAATGAAAATAACGGAGATGATCATAAAAGCCTTCAATGACGAAACACAAGAAACGTGTGGAGTTATTACTATCCCATTGCAAGTTGGTCCAAGAACCTTAGACACAATTGTATTTATTGTACATTGCCCTGCATCGTACAATATACTCTTGGGTCACCCTTGGATCAACGCGATGCGAGATGTTCCCTCAACTTTACATCAATGTGTTAAATTCGAATTTAAAAATTAGTTGGTTATCATTCATGGTGATCCTAGGCCCTTTGATATGTGTGCTTTGGCAGAACCCGTTGGAATTCAATTTTTCCCTACTCTGTCATCCACACATCCTAATTCTAATCATCCACCTAAACATGTGAAACACACACTCCTAACATCATCTACTTCTACTCCATCAACCACACCTTTACATATAGTTCAACCATCTTCCAAACAAACCACATTAGGACCATAAAAAGATCCTAAACCCACAACCAATGCTTCTTGTTTTACTCCTATAACTTCCATACCTTTAGACCCGTCCATCGACATTTCTACAACGTCTACGCCTATTAAAGGCATGTTTTCCGCATCCAAAAACATAGGAAATGATCCTTCTACCTCTTACACTCTTACTGATGAGCTCTTACCCGATTTATCTAAAATTATTGTATCATAGAAAACAAACGTTGCTATGCAATATTCCCATATTTTAAATAAATTGCCACCCTCTCCTCGTACCTTGGGCCTCCCACATCCTATGGGAAGTATCTACCAAGTCGAAAGTTGTGCTTTTATTTATAAGGGATATGATTGGGGAAGAATACCTAGAAACATCAAGACTCATTGTGATGGGTATGCTCGATGTTATTTTGCTAATGAGTATGTTAAAGCTAAACCTATAATGCTTAGATTAGGATATAAAGGGAAAGGTTTAGGACCTTCCCAAAATGGTATGAAAGAACCTTTTGAGGTAGAACCATGGCCTACCTGCTGTGGTGTGGGCCTATTTCCTAGTAAAGGTCAGCCCTTCCCATTTGAAGATGATGACCATCTTATATGTTACCAAGATTATTTGGATAAACACGATGCTTTGCATTTAAGGGATAATCCATTTACATGCAATATGCTATCCATAGCTTACCTTGAGATGATTGCTGAATCCGATGATGAGTTGGAGGGGGATATCTTCCATGATGTTTCCATTGAGGAATTGTTACTTAACGGATTTTATTTTGATGGCTCTATACCTAGTATAGCCCAGCTTGAGGCCACGACTCCTCAAGCCAATTTATCCAAGCTAACCTTGGAAGAATTACAATAATTAGGCATCTCACCCACCCCATATAATTTTGAGAGATATCTACATATGGAAGTTGAAAACGTTATAAAAATTAACATTGGAACCGAAGATAACCCTCACATAATCAACATTGGATCAGAATTGAGTCAAGAAAAACAACATAAATACATTTCATTCCTTAAAAAATATGAAGACACTTTTGCTTGGACATATGAAGATATGCCAGGATTAGACCCTTCTGTAGTTATGCATCACCTAGTAGTCCATTCGGATGCTAAACCTGTTAAACAGAAACTTAGAAAAATGCATCCTAAAGTGGCCTTACTAGTCAAAGGAGAATTAGAAAAACTCTTGAAGGTTATTTTTATACAAGACATTGATTATGGTAAATGGATCTCAAATGTAGTTCCAGTAACTAAGAAAGAAGCTACCAAAATTAGGGTTTGCACAGACTTTAGATATATTAATGTTGCATGCCCTAAAGATGATTTTCCTCTTCCCAACATGGATCAGATCATTGATTTTGCTGCTAGGAGCGGAATGATATCCCTAATGTATGGATTCTATGGTTATAATCAGATCAGGATAACTCCTGAAGATCAGGCTAAAACAACCTTTATTACCCCTTGGGGAACCTTTTGTTGGAAAGTGATGCCATTCGGTTTAAAGAATGCAGGTGCAACATATCAATGAGCCATGACTTATATCTTTCATGATATTATGCATGATATTATACATGATTATGTAGATGATATTATAGCTCATTCTATCAAAGAAGATGATCATTTAGATGACTTGAGAAAAGTATTTGATCGGTTAAGGGAATATCTTATCCGACTAAATCCAGCCAAATGTATATTTGGAGTTAAGTCCGATAAATTATTGGGGGTTATCATTTCTTTACGTGGCATTGAAATTGACCCTCTCAAGATCACGACTATCATTGATATGCCCACACCCACCAATATATCTAAATTACGAAGTTTACAAGGTAAGCTTCAAGCTATTTGTCGCTTCATCGATAAGTTGGCAGACAAAACCAGACCCTTTCTTAAGATTCTTAAGAAATATCTCTTTTCATTGGGACGAAAAATGCTAGGAAACATTTGAACTCCTTAAGAAATATCTCCTTAAACCACCGGTGCTTTCACCACCTAGATTTGATCATCCATTTATCTTGTACATTTTTGCTTCAGATTTTGCCTTAGGAGCTATGTTAGCTCAACTTGATGACGAGAAGAAAGAACGTGCTAATTATTACATCAGCAGAACCTTAATCAGTTATGAAACTCATTATACAATATTAGATAAGTTATATCTCGTAGTCATATTTTCTACATAGAAACTACACCATTATATGCTCAGTCAAAAAATGTATGTTATTGCTAAATTCAATCCTTTGCGGTATCTCATGAGTCGACCGTATTTATCTAGTCGCACAGCCAAGTGGGTTCTTGCACTAAGCGAGTTTTAACTTATGTTTATAGGACAAAAGTCTATTAAAGGTCAAATCATAGCAGATCAATTAGTTGTTGCACCCTTAGATTCTACCCATCCCCTCATCATTGAGTTTCTTGATGAATACCTTAAATTAGAGGCATACCATCCTAAGCAATGGTCCCTATACTTTGATAGAGCTCGATGCATGAGTGGGGTTGGTGTAGGTATTATTTTAATATCTCCGTAAAAACATCTTATACCTCTTTCCTTTAAATTAACATTTGCTTGTAATAATAACACTACTAAATATGAGGCTCTAATCCTTGGATTACGAGCTACCTTGGCACTGAAAATTAAAAATTTATTGATTTTTGGTGATTCTCAACTTGTCATAAATCAAATCAATGATGTTTATCAGACCAGAGGTGATAAATTATGCCCATATAAAACATATGTCTTACAATTATTATCTTTATTTGATCAAGTTACCTTGGAAGCTATTCCTCGAACTAGCAACCGTGCGGTTGACGCTATGGTTGCAGTTGCATCTCTTTTGCCCTTGGAGTTAGATGATGAATATGCTACCATCATTATTCATCGACTCCATGAACCCAATTCAAATAAATCATGCTTAGAACCTTTGGATGTGTTTCTAATCAATGAAACTACTACTAAACTCTGGTACATTGATATATTTAATTTTTTGCAAAATGGGACCTTCCTTGAAGGTTGTAATAGCAACCAATGTCGGTTATTGCGTAGACAAGCAAGTCACTTTGTAATTATTGGTAACACCTTGTATAGGAGATCTTTTGAAGGCATCTTACTGAGATGTTTTAATCTAGAAGAATCTAGATCATCTTTGAATGAAGCCCATAATGGTTCTTATGGGGGGCATTTTAGTGGTAGCGCCATTGCTAAGAAGCTCCTTAGGATAGGATATTTTTGGCCTACCATGGAGAATGATGCACATGATTATGTGCACCATTGCGACAAGTGCTAGAAATACACTGACCTTGTCCATGCACCTGCACAAGAACTGCAATCTATTTCATCTCCTTGGCCCTTTTCAAAATGGGGCTTAGACATCATTGGAAAAATCAACCCTGTGTCATCTGATGGACACAAATTCATCATAACCGCCACTGAGTATTTCACGAAATGGGTTGAAGCTATGCCCTTAGCTTCTTGCACTAGAACCCAAGTTTTCAAGTTTATTTTTAATCAAATTATTTGTAGGTTCGTAATTCCTGCAAATCTCATCTCAGATAATGGAACTTGTTTCAAAAATAAAGATGTCAAAAAATTATGTCAAAATATAAAATTCAACATCGTTGGTCCACTCCCTATTATCCTCAGGGTAATGGCCAAGCAGAAGCAACTAATAAAATATTAATCAAAATCCTCAAAATACTGGTCAATAAATCTGGTCGAGATTGGCACATCCAATTATATCCTGCTTTGTGAGCCTATCGAACTAGCGTTCGCACCCCCACCGGTACTTCACCTTTTGTTTTGGTTTATGGCGCTGAAGCTATTTTTCCCTTTGAATTAGAAGTTCCTTCTTTAGCTCTACTACAAGATACTGAAGTAGGAGATGAATATCGTGCTAGCATATTTAGTCAGCTAGAACTCCTAGATGAAAAGTGCATCAATGCTTTGGATCATCTGCGTGCCTATCAAAACAAGATTAAAAGAGCATACCTCAAGAAAGTTCATCATCGATCCTTTGAGATCGACGACCTTATCTTAAAAGAAAATAAAAAAAATACTAATGCAACTAAAGACCTTAAAGGTAAATTTGAGCCCAATTGGCTTGGACCATATGTCATCACTGCTAAATTTGGATCGGGCTCATATCGATTAGCTACCGTAGATGGTAAAGATATTAAAAAACCTATGAACATTATGCATCTTAATTTATATAAAAATTCCAAAAATAGTAACAGTATTTATTCTTTCAATTCATCAATTAAAATCGAAATATAAAACTTCAAAATCATCAAAATCTTCAAAAAGCATCTTTTATTTTTGTACCTGTCAATTCTTGAAGTATTGCAGTTATATTTTCAATTATTTTGGATAAATTAACATTTATTTGGAATCACACACTTTCACACTCACATGCATAAATATCTTGATTCTATTTGGTATGATTATTAATCTCTCTTATATCAAAGTCCACAGTTGAATTAAAAAAAAAAAGAAGTTTTGAGCATAGAGAACTGATCTTGTTATTTACTTGAACCAAGCATATCTTTTCATATTAAAATGATTTCATTGCAAATTCAATATGATGCTACATAGTATAAGTGGTTTCTTGAGCGAAAAGTTTCCCCTGCTATCCTATCATGCACATGGTCTAGAATATTTAAGAATTGACAAAAGGACAAGCTCACCCCTACCCAGAATAAAAATCCCTTGCTCTACAACCAATATGAGCAAGTATCCCTAGTATAGGAAGAAAAAAAAAAGTCAAAGAAAATGAGAAAAAGAAAAATATTATTTTGTACCATCGCAACAATATTTCAGCATTATCTCAAGTTCCAAGCGACAATACAAAAAAGATACAAAAAAAAAGAGAAGAGACAAAGAAAAAGAAAAAGCAGACATCAAATAAAATCCCTTTCCCTACCCCTTGAAAATAAAAGAAGGGTGAATGAGCTTGAATCCCTGGAATTCTCAATTATTCGAAAAATGTGAGGTAAGCCCCATAACAGGTGGTTTGTACCCAACCCGCTTGGCCTTGGGTAATTCCTAGCATGGTGATATGTCTGTCACATTAGTGACCTTCTTTTGTACAAATCTATGTCGGCTTATGGATTAGCTAGCTCTTGATAACCCGACTTACATAGTAGTCTGGTACGGTTACATGCATATAAATCATGGTCAAGGAACATTCATTTGGTTAAGTCAAAATTACTTGTATCAAATTTTCTTGCTCAAAATTGGTGAATGAACAATACAATTGCACACACATTTGTATTTGAGAGATTCTTTATCATTATGATAAAGCAAGATCGGTAATGAAATCACATTTGCACATGAGGGTTCCTTATAAATCTACATTTGTCTTTGAGATAATGTAAAATATTTTTGCAACTCTTTTTGGAATAATTTTATCTTCTTATTTCAGAACATCTGTTTAGTATAAAAACAATTACATACATTGTTTTCAAAAATCACAAAATGCTTTCAAACAACATATGACACAAATATAATCAATAAATTCATGTTCATATTATTATTTTTTGTTTATCAAAAGTCAAAAATCAATCATGCAATAAAACTAAAATATAAATTTCTTCTTTGGATTTCGCGATGATGGTATAAGTCTATACCTATAATTATATGCCTAGCACAAACCATTGTTCTAAGTTTATTTCCCATTTATTTTAAAAATTCAAAAAAAAAACATATGACTTACATCATTATGTTACACAATTGAGCTTTAAAAATGAACGAACACTTATTCTATTTCATGTCATTATGTCAACATTCAATTTTTCAAAGATGGTATAGTTCCTAGGGACTTATTCAAAAAATTTATCACACTTAGGAATTTATGCCTAGCAAAATCATATTTCTTTAATATGTCATGCATAATATTTTTTTTTTATGAAAATCTGAAAACAAATCATCACCATCCTCACTTCCATCATCACAACACAAAGTCTTAAGACAGTCTCTTAAGCACTCTTTTACTTTTAACAATATTTCTATCTTGGGATTAGCTTGATGACCTAGTGAGCGACGACTCCATGAAATGGTCTATAATAGTGACAATGTCCTTTGAAATCATTGTTAGAAGTCCCTTTTATTTTTAAGTTGCCCCATGAGTATTTGTATTCGTGGTCTCTCATATCATAGACCACATCTGAGAGGAGCCAGGGTAATTTGCACCCACTCTGGTGGCACAGCAGTAAGCCACCTACCACCCCTTCCAAAACCTGAGTTATCCTAGATGCCCTAGGCATCTACCTTAGAGACTCGATGTTTACTTTGCCCTTCTCCAGGGTGAAGCTCGGGTCCCCGGTTAACCTCATCATCGCCTCCTCCTGATTGGCCATAGGCATCATCAACCATCCCTGTATGGGGATCCTCATGATCCTCTATACGTCCTCTAGTGTGGGATCCATATCCCATGTTGGTAACCGAAAGCAAGACAACCCTGGATACCACCTCTCTGCTAGGGCTATCAGTAGCCCCATGTCTATTGGTACTTGTGGCATCTCTGCCACATGCTGCAAACCGACTTGAGCCAGTTGGTTGTGCTTTGCATGATCGAGCACAACTATGTCATCTCGCAGCCCACTGTATTTCCACTCTCGACTCTTTAGTAATCCCCTCTGCAAAAAAACAATAAAACAATAAAATTCATTAATAAAACAATCATTAAAATAAAATTAAATACATTTTAATCAAGCTTAATTTCTTAAAAATGATGATATCGTCCACCATTGGATTATATCATCCCAAATTGGGCAAAATCGTCCTTTGTAGGATGAAATCATCTCCAATTTTGCAACTTGGGGATTGCCCCTTGTTGGATGGGATTGCCCCTAGTTTGTTGATTTCGCCCTTGGACGAAATCGACAATCTAGGGACGATTTCGATGAAATCGAGATGATTTCATCCCGATGTCATCAACGGCATAAAAACGGCCACGATGCCCCAAAACAATCAAAATTTCAAACAAAAAATTGCACAAATTAAATTCAAACCTAATTTACTAGGATTAGATCCTTACCCGTAGCCCGCGTCGGACCTCTGTCGATCGGTGTGCTGCCTCAACCATTTTTGTCTATAGAGCTCTAGAACAACAAAAATGCATAGTAAAAATGAATTAGGGTTTTACCCTATTTTCTTAATTTTATTTAAAATCAGCAACATTTTTTTCCATGCTTTTACCTCAAACGTTCTATTTGGGTAAAAACACGAAGGGGGCACCATAGTTAGCAGTCGTACGATTCGACCTAGAATCGTCGTCTAGAAAATTGAGTACATTTTTGTTTTTTCGTAAAACGGTAAGAACTCGTCTTTAACACATTTTATTCAAAAAATTTGCTAAAGAGGGGGAAAAATGTAGCACCCTAAAATTGGCACAGTTAAACCTTAGTAAAAATATAAAAATTTGAATTTTAACCCCAAACCGCCCGTTACCCGCTTTCCTCATTTTTCGTGCCATTTTTAGGATTTTTTTTGACCGTTGGATGATATCGTCGCAAATCAGATGAAATCATCCTATATTTGATGAATTCATCTGGAATAGAACGTCCAGACGATTTCATCCCAAAATCAAATTTTCATAATTAGCTTCTGTTTCAACAGCTTCTCTAACTTGGGCAGAAAGTGTGTCTATGCAGTTAGAGTCTCCCTCGTTGGAGATCTCCCAAATTGGGATGATCTCCAACCTCCTAACCTCTCTCTAATCCTATATAAACTAGGATTTTCTTAGTTTATCCCCTTGAACCCCCTAGCTGACGGATTTCCCTCTTGCACCTTAGAATACCTTCATACTTTTGTTTGCATTGCATATTTCAAGTTTTCTTGCAGGAATCTTACTGTTCTTCAACTGGAGCAAGCTTGGATCGTCGCAGGCGATTCCAGACTATTTCAGACGATCCTGTCATAGATCGACAATGATATCGTACGATTGGAGATGATCTCAACTGTAATATAGATTAGGGGCAATCAGAGCCCAGAGTTTGCATTTCCTTATTGATTTTTTGCATTTCTTTATGCATTATCTTAATTATTGTATTTATGCATCTTGGAGTTCACCTCATTTAATATAAATGCATGATAAAGTCAAAATAAATTGTCAAATTGATGCATTTCCTTTTAATTGCTATCTAGATTCATCATTTAGGTAAGTTTACTGTTATTTCCATCATTGCTCCTTGCTTTTGCAATTGCATTTTTGGTATTTTATATCTGTTTCTATGATTGCAGGTTTCTAACGAATTCATCTGATGAATTTGTTAGATTGACGATGATCTCGTCTGATCTCAGATGATCGACTAAGATCTGAGATGATTCTATGTAATTTTAGATGATTACATATGATTTGATATGATTTGGACTGCTGCAAGACTCAGAATATTCATCAGACATCCAGAATCAGGTATGTTCTGTCCCATTCAGCATATTCTCTATGTTTAGCATTTATTCATGTTTCTTGTATCCATTAAAATCAGCATTGCCATATAGAATAGTTTAGATTCATCTTGGTCAAACCTAGGAATTGAATGATCAAAGCACAAAATGAACACATCAAACCTACTATCAACCTAGGTGTGGAAACTACCACTCAAAAGTTTCCTGGTGAACCCACCATCTGTCAAAAATTCACCCTTATACCCCTTCCCCAAGAGGTGGGACCTTCAAAGGGCCTCTCAGTCCGAGGTATTGTCCCATCCTTCTCGCATCCCCCTTCTGGGCGCGGATCCTATAGCCTGAAGGTAAGGATGCGAAAAATTTGGAGTGATACAAATGGATATATGGAAATGTAATTTTGCAATGTGATAAAATGGAATAAATGAAATGAGATGTTAGAGAATGTAGATGAGATTTTATTGAGACTAAAACTCTCTAGATAACTTAATCAAATTTTGTATACTGACTATGCAAGACTTTTTGACAAGGTATGAATCTTCTAGGATGACCAAGATACTCCATATCCTTGTGTGTGCAAGTGAGTTCATTCCTATGAGACACATAAAGATACCACCATTTCCATATAGGCTATCCACCAAATATGTAATGAGGATCACCTTATGAATGTCACAATCCTAGGTTTTGTACTTAGTAGGATTAGACCACTAGGTAGTATAGGCTACCAAAAGCTAGCTCATCCACATGCAAACATTGGTCTATACACATGCCAAAGGCCAATGTGATAGACATCATCATGCGTAAGGATACCACCATTGTCGGATAGGCTATCCACCAAATCCAGAATGAGGATCACCTTATGGCTGTCCAAATGCTAAGAATTCTAGGGATTCAAGCTCAAGCTCCCTTATTTTCTTCAATTTTATTGGGATACTTGCTCATGTGTAGTGATTATAATCACTGTTTATTTTGTATTTTATTTTCTTTGAGCAAGGGATTTTGGGAGTGGTGATGACCACTGTTTATTTTGCTTTTGCTTCTTTTGCTTTTTGTGGGATTTTGCTTTTAACTTTGACTTTGACTTTTGAGGATTTTGATTTTTGAAATTTTGGGATTTTGGGAATTGGTATTTTTGATAGTGGTGAAAACCACTGTTTATTTTGGGGTATTGGGTAGGTAAGACCTTGTCCTTTTGCCAATTATTAGCATTCTTGAACCATTCACATAGGGGGATGAGCAAGATAACCTTTTCGCTTAAAGCAACCTAGACCACTTCGTGGGTTTCATATTTCCTTGTGCAAAACTTGGATTTATTAATGTGTAAATATATTGGGATTTTTTGTATACAAGGTATAATCTAAGCAAGACTCTACCTCCTAAAAATCATGATAGCTTTCTACAAAATCTGAAAAGAAAACTAGAGATGGCTAAGTGACTAAAAATCGTAAAGACATTCTAGAACAAATGACTATGTGACGGGAGACAGACACTATTATGACCAATGTAAAATGTAGGTAAACATGATAAGTGGAAAACTGAAATGATGCGGATAATGATTTTGACATAATTATTTTTGTTTTTTTTTTTACTGATGTAGGATGTATAGTCTTAGTCCTAGACACGTATGAGCAACTCTATAGTGAAAAGTGTAATAATGAGTATGCCTAATGCAGATGATTTTGAGAATGCAATGAGATGCGATGTAGTGAAATGCAATATGCTATTTCTATGTTTTTGATGATATTTGGAGATGCAATGCAATGCAATATTTTTGTATTTTTTATTGATATATATGATGGTTTTGATTTTTTGATTAATGTTTTAAGATGTAATGCGATGCAATATTTTTGAGTTTTTTATTGATATATATATGTATATACATGTGACCAATGGGATTATTGGGGGCTATTTGGGAATTTGGGGTGACCAAAGGGCTTATGGATGCCTTTGGGGCTTTTTGAGGTGACCTAGACGGTCATAGACCACCTAGGAGCATTTTAGGTTGACCAAGTGGGTTATAGGCACCCTTGGAGCATTTTGGCATGACATAGATGGTCATAGACCACCTAGGAGAATTTTAGGTTGACCAAGCGGGTTATAGGCACCCTTGGAGCATTTAGGGGTGACCTAGATAGTCATAGACCGCCTAGGAGTATTTTAGATTGAGCCACAACACTCTAGGTATGGAAATACCAAAAATGAATATTTTTCAAGGGTTCAAGATCCTTGACTCCTTCAAGAAAGACTAGGTGGTAATTTTCAGGTACTATTTGACTAGTAATGACAAAAGGACCTAACCAATTTGCCATAAACTTATCCCTTAGATGGGGTGGTAAGTTAGGATTCTATTGGTTTTATTTCAGAACGAGGTCACCAACTTGAAAATATCTAAGATGGACTTTCATATTGTAGGCTCTCTTAAGTCACTTTTGATAGATGTGTAAGTGCTCAAGAGCATTAATGCAGCATTCATCAAGCAACATAAGCTAATCTAGGTGAGCCTACCATGTGGTGTCATCATCGATGAACTCCTACATGGATATGCACAATGATGAAATTTATATATCTAGAGGTATGATAGCCTCTATGCCATACACTAGTGAAAATGGAGTAGCCCCTGTGGGCATCCGAATGCTAGTGTGATAGGCCCATAGAGCAAGGGGCATTTGTGTGTGCCAATCGATGTGATTCTCTTTAACAGTTTTCTTGAGAATGGCAATCAATATTTTGTTTGAAGCTTCTACTTGCCCATTTGATTTTAGATAGTAGGGTGTTGAGAAGCTATGCTAGATCTTATACTTAGATATCAAAGCACACACATATTTATTCTTAAATGACGTCCCATTATCCAAAATGATCTTGGATGGAATACCAAAATGAAAAATGATATTATGCAATATGAAATCCATGATGCGGGGTTAGGTCGTAGTGGTAAGGGGGATCACTTCCACCTATTTTGTAAAATACTCAGTAGTTGTAATGATAAACGTGTGATAGCTTAAGGATGTGGGAGAGATTTTCCTAATTAAATCCAACCCCCATTATGAAAATGGCCAAGCCAATTTGATCGATTGTAAGGCCTGATAAGGTACGTGTGTCAAGTTAGCATAGTGTTGACACTTCATGCACTTCTTCACATATGCAAAACAATATTTCTCTAACATTGGCCAATAATAGCCCATGCAAAGAATGTGCTTTGCGATGGCCATGCTACTAAAATGGCCACCACATGTACTGTCGTGTGCTTGGGTGATTTCCCAAGCCGACTCTTGATGCTCTAAGAAATGAAGGATAATTTATTCATAGCTTCGATGATACAAAATATCTCCTAGAAATACATATTTTGTTGCATTCCATTTGAATGTTCTTTTAGCAGCGTGCAACAATCCAGGAGGGAGATTACCCACCTTTAGATACTCCTTGACTTGTGTGGACCAGTCTTGTTGTGAGGAAGCCTCAAGCGCGTGAATTGTTTGTCCCTCTTGAAATTCATCCCAAGAAAATGATGAGTGGGAAAGAACTTGTAATAATAGCATCATACTTCTATCAAAATGGGCTTGAGGGAACAAAGTCCCCAAATCGACATGATTCAAATGTTCATGAATGTGCAAGAATCTCTCTTTATGAGATTAAATTGGAATAAAGTGGACTTTCAGTGTGGCATAAGTACTCATGCAATCAACCATAGATTGCGAGAGAATTTTTACCTGAATGGTTGTCATCTCATCAATAGGGTTCTATGGGATCAAGGACCCTAGGGAGGCCATTGTATCTACAAAATTATTAGATGATCGAGGGAGTGCCTCGATGCCATACCATTCAAACTTCACTACGAATTTATCCATGAGGGCTTTGTAGGATTGTAGAACTAGGTACTTGCATTGGTAGATCCATTTGACCTGGTTAACAATGAGCAAGGAGACACCAAAAATATTAAGATTGGTGATTTTCATGGCGATATCTGTTTGAAGACCTATGAGCAGGGCTTCATACTCGATATTTTTGTTGGTGCATGAGATGTCAAGTTTAAATGACAGAGGTATGATATCCCCATATGGTATGAAAAACATGATCTTTGTGCCACCTCCTTTCTCGTATTTGGAGCCATAAAAAAATAGAGTCATCTCTTCCTACAGCTTAGGCTCGTTAGAATCAAGCAATTTTGATATTTGGAAGACTCCATCATTGGGAAGCTCCATGCTAAGAGGCTGATCATCCTAGAGAGGAGCCTCTATGAGTTGATCGGTGATGACCTGACCCTTAATTTATTTTTTTCCAATAAATTCTAGGTCAAACTTCATCAACAACATGATACATTTCACTATGCAACTATTATGATAAGTGCGGACGTGGTATGGCTAAGCATGTAATGTCATAGCTTCTTGGTGGCAAAAACCACCACTAGACATAACTTCTCCACGTATGCATACTTAATCTCATAACTAACTAGGGTGTGGCTGAGATAGTAAGTAGCCTATTCCTTATGTAGTTCATTATTTTGGGCTAACATGGCACCCAATGCAATCTCAGTGGCTGATATGTATAAGCCGAATGTCACTCTTGGTCTAGGTAGGGCCAACATAGGCGATGAAGCCAGGTACTAATTTATTGTGTCAAAGGCCTCTTGACACTCGTCATACCAATGGAATGCGACCACCTTGTGCAATATCTTGTTCATGGGTCGACACTTGTATGAAAATTGTGCTATGAAGCGTTTGATGGACGCGATCTTGCCCTATAGACTTCGGAGTTGCTTGATGGTAATTGGGAGAGACATCTCGAGGATGACCTTGACATTGTTGGGGTCCACTTTGATGCCTCATTTAGAAACTATAAATCCCAAGAGTTTTCTAGATGTGATACCGAAGATGCACTTCTTGGGGTTCAGTCTCACGTTATGCTCAATAATGCGATCGAGGACCTTGCGCAGGAAATGAGATTCTCATGGCATAACCAATATTTAGCCAGTAAATCATCCATGTAATATTCCAAAATATTATGCATGTAGTCATGGAAGATGTACATAATGACACATTGGTAGGTGGCACCAACATTTTTAAGGCCAAAAGGCATGACCTTATAGCAAAATGTTCCCCAAGGCATTGTGAATGTCGTTTTGAGTTGGTCCTTTGGGTTGATATGAATTTAGTTATTCCTAGAGAAACCATCCATAAGGGATAACATTTTGTGGCCCGCTATGGCATCTACTAGGTCATCGATTCTCAACAAAGGAAAATAATCCTTAGGACTCACTTTGCTTAGGTCTCAAAAATCTATGCAAAAACAAATCCTCTCGTTAGGATTTTTAACAAGAACCATGTTAGATAGCCATGGTGGATAGTGTATCGCCCAAAGTTTTCACACCCTTACCTTCAAGCTAAAGGATTTGTGCCCGAAAGGGGGTTGTGAGAAGGATAGAAAAATACCTCGAATGGAGAGGCCCTTTGAAGGTCGTGCCTCTTGGGGGAGGGGTATAAAGGTGAATTTTTGATGGATGGTGGGGTTCACCAGGAAACTTTGAGTGGTAGTTTCCATGCCTAGGTTGAGAATGGGTTTGATGTGTTCATTTTATATTCAATCATTCATATTTCTAGGTTGGCCAAAATGAATCTAAGCTATGCTATATGAATTTTAGATTTATATGCAAACAACAAACATGAATGAATCTTAAATATAGAGACTATGAAATGGAAAGAAATATACCTAGTTTTGGATGTCTGATGTAGATTCTGAAGCTTGTAGGAGTCCAGATCATCCCGAATATGATAGGATCATCCGTAATTGTATAAAATCATCCCAAATCATAGGTGATCATCTAATATTAGACAAGATCATTGACGACCTGACGAATTCATCAAATGAATTCGTCAGAAACCTACAATCATGGAAACAGACACCAAAAATAAAAAATGCAATTGCAAGACTAATGCAAAATGATAGAAATAATAGTATAGATGCTTAAATAATGAATCTATATGGTAGATCAAATGGGATGCATTGTTTTAATAACTTATTTTAAGTTTTATCATACAAATATGCTAAATGAGGTGAACTCCAGGATGCAGAACATAAATAAATCGAGCTAATGCATAATTGAATATGAGAGAAAGGTAGAAAATGCAAACTCAGGTCTCTAGTTGCCCCCAATCTGAAATGCAGTCGAAATCATTTGCAATCGTACGAGATCATTGCCGATCTCGTCAGGATCATCCGAAATCATGTTGGATCGCCTGCGATGATCCGAGATTTCTTTGGTTGAAACACAGTAAAATCCTGCAATAAAACCTACAAATACAAATGCAAATGATAGGGGCAAGGATGTTCTAATACAACACAAAACTAGATTTGCAGGGAAATGATCAGCCAGGGGGATAAACTAGGAAAATCCCAAGTTTATATAGGATTAGGGGAAGGTTAGAAGGTTTGGGATCATCCCAATCTAGGAGATCTCCAACGTAGGAATCTCCAACCACGCAGACATGCTTCTGCCCGAGTTGGAGAGGTTGTTGAAACATAAGCTAATTATAAAAATTTGGTTTTGGGACAAAATAGTCTGGACGTTCTGTCCCAGACAAATTCGTCTGATCTGGGATGATATCGTCATATCGATGACGATATCATCCAACGGTCAAAACAAATTCTAAAAATGGCATGAAAAACAAGGTGAGCAATTAACGGGCGATTTCGGGGTTAAAATTCAAATTTTTATCTTTTTACTAATGGTTTAACTACGCCAATTTTAGGGTGCTACATTTTGCCCCCTCTTTAGCGAATTTTCTAAAGAAAATGCTTTAAATACAAGTTCTTCATGCTTTACGAGAAAGAAAAAATTTAATCCATTTTTAGATGACGATTCTAGGTCGAATCGTACAACTACTTGCTATGGTGCCCCCTCCGAGTTTTTACCCAAATCGAACGTTTGAGGTAAAAGCGTGGAAAAGCAAAATTAAAAAAGTGTTTGTTTTTAAATAAAAATTAAGAAAAATAGGGTAAAACCTTAATTCATTTTTACTGTTCACTTTTACTGTTTCAGAGCTCTGCAGGTGAAATGGTGGAAACAACACACAGATCGACAGAGGTCCGACGCGGGTTGCGGGTAAGGATCTAAACCTAGTTTATTATATTTTTAACTTGATTTGTTTAATTTTTTAGTTGAATTTTAATTTTTTTGGTCATCGTGGCCATTTTTAGGCCGTCAACGATGTCAGGATGAAATTGTCCCTATTTCATCGAAATCGTCCCTATATCACCGATTTCGTCTAAGGACGAAATTGGAGAAATAGGGGTGATTCCATAAAATAAAGGACGATCCCTAAATTGAACAAAAGGGAGACGATTTTGTCCTTCCAAGGATGATTTTACTAAATTTAGTATGATATCATCCAATAATGGGCGATATCATATTTTTTATGAGATGAAACTGATTTAAATTGATTTTAATGATTATGCACTAATGATTTTTTGTTTTTGTTTTATTGTTTATTTTATAGAGAGGATTACTAAAGAGTCAAGAATGGAAATACAAGGGGCTCAGAGATGATGTAGCGGTGCTCTATTAGGCCGAGTGAGATAGGCTAGTAGAGGTTGGATTACAGCATGTTGCAGAGATGCCACAAATTTCTACGGACATGGGGCTACTAACAACCCTAGCAAAGAGATGGTATCCAGGATCATCCTACTTTTGGCTACCGATAGGGGAGATGGCTCCCACCCTAGAGGATGTATGGAGGATCTTGAGGATCCCCATACATGGGTAGTTTATGACTCCTACGGCCAATTAGGGCCATGTTATAATGCGACTATGCGTGGATCCGAGCTTCACCCTAGAGAAGGGCGAAGTGAACATCAAGTCTTTGTGGTAGATGCCTGGGGCATCTCAGTTGACTCAAGTTTTGGTAGGGATGGTGGGTGGCCTAATTATATGCCACCAAAGTGGTTGTAGGTTACCATGGCTCCTCTCAGATATGGTCTATGACATGAGAGACCATGGTTACAAGTTTGCTTGGGGCAGTTTTGTACTATGCCACCTATATAGGATCCTCTACGGGGTCATATACAAGGTAGGTCGATGTTTGGTATTGACATCATTACTATAGGTTTGGTGCTGGGAGCACATTATGATACGAAGGCTGGTAAGGCTTCCACTGATAGGGGTTGACTAGGAGAGACCTCGAGTTTTCTATTGGTGGCTCCAAAGAGGGTCACAGTGGTGGATAGATCTGCCGATGTCTCAAAGGTTGCTAGACGACCTCATCCTAGATCATATCACCTGGAGGTCATGGAGAGAGAATCTAGGGTGGGGAGAGGATAGACAGGAGTTGGATCACATTGGGAGAGTCTTCTGGTTGAGGATGGAGCTAGGATAGGTAGATATCCATCGCTATGACCAAGTTTTGAGGCAGTTCGGTCTACAGTAAGAGATCTCTTCTCTTAGGGATTACGAGTACTCCTGGACTATCTGAGATAGTACTACACTAAGCAGGGCTCCAAACATACAGTGGTTCTGGATTCAGGATGCGAATGATGCCCCAATTCAACCAGTGGATGGGGACGACACTAGAGTAGCAGATGGATATGATGCCTGGTATGCAGGCATATGCCCTCCTCGGATGACGAGAGCACATGGTCTGATGCACACTGTTGTGCAATAGATGGTGAGGTGGCACCAGGCTACCATTGATGCAACGAGGAGTCATAGAGGGAGGGATAAATGATGGCCTCCTTAGGAGAGATGCCAAAGAGTGCCACAGGCTCTGGAGAGACCACAACAGCCAGAGAGGAAGGAGGAGGGGCTCCCTTATAAACAGAGGGAGAGGCCACCATCACCTGATAAGGGCAAGGGTGTCGAAGTGGGGGAGAGCAGTGAGATGGTAGCTCTCCAAGTGGAGAATGCCCACTTATGATCTCAAGTGAAAATGCTATAGGGTGAGGCTACACAAATTAGGGCTTGGAGCGGAGGGGCGAGCATCCAGGAGCTAGCACGGGCTATAGCTCAGACCATGTTCTATTAGGGAGTATACTTTTAGTTGGTTCTAGAGGGCCAAAGGATACAGCTGCCAACCAGCATTACGAAGCCAATCAGGATGGGGTCATCAAGTACATCCTCACGATCGATGTCGAGGACCCATGACACATGGCAGACTGCGATGGGACCACCTCCTCCACATTAGGGTGAGAGAGGAGATGAGGCTAAGAGCTCGAGGGCTTCTCGAGACTAGCTGCTTTTGGACTATAGACTGTATAGTTTTGAGAGGATTGAGTATGCCAGGGTATAGATTGTGGCATACCAATCCGTTTTGATATGATGTACATATATTTCTTGATATATATATTATTTTTGTGATATGACTTGTGCATATGTTTTATGATGCTTTAATATTTAATGGTTTATTTATTATTCATGTAATTATGTCATTGAAAATATTATAATTTTATGTCATAACATAAAATTTAAATGAAATAATCTGATGTAAACAAATTGGTTGTTGTGGTGTGATTTGATGAAAAAAATAAAGTTACTTCTAACAATAATTTCAAAGGACATTGTTGTTGTTACATTGTGGCATACCAATCCGTTTTGATATGATGTACATATATTTCTTGATATATATATATATATTATTTTTGTGATATGACTTGTGCATATGTTTTATGATGCTTTAATATTTAATGGTTGATTTATTATTCATGTAATTATGTCATTGAAAATATTATAATTTTATGTCATAACATAAAATTTAAATGAAATAATCTGATGTAAAAAAATTGGTTGTTGTGGTGTGATTTGATGAAAAAAATAAAGTTACTTCTAACAATAATTTCAAAGGACATTGTTGTTGTTACATTGTGGCATACCAATCCGTTTTGATATGATGTACATATATTTCTTGATATATATATATATATATATTATTTTTGTGATATGACTTGTGCATATGTTTTATGATGCTTTAATATTTAATGGTTGATTTATTATTCATGTAATTATGTCATTGAAAATATTATAATTTTATGTCATAACATAAAATTTAAATGAAATAATCTGATGTAAACAAATTGGTTGTTGTGGTGTGATTTGATGAAAAAAATAAAGTTACTTCTAACAATAATTTCAAAGGACATTGTTGTTGTTACATGACCATTTCATGGAGTCGCCGCTCGCTAGGTCATTAAGCTAATCCCAGTAGAGAAATATTGCTAAAAGTAAAAGGGTTCTTAAGAAACTTTTTTAAGACTTTTGTGTTGTGATGATGAAAATTGATGATGGTGATGATTTGTTTTTAGATTTCCATGAAAATATTATGCATGAAATATTAAAAATATGATTTTTTCTAGGCATAAAATTCCTAAGTGTGATAGAAATTTGAACAATTGCCTAGGAATTATACCATCGTCGCAAAAAAAATGAATGCTGACATAATGAAATGAAATAGGAAAGTTTTTGTTTTTGGTAAAGCACAATTGTGTAACATAATGATTTAAGCCATATGCTTTTATGGATTAAATAAATGGGAAATAAAATTATAACGATGGCTTGCACTAGGCATAGAATATTAGGTATAGACTTATACCATCACCGTGAAATCCAAAGAAGAAATTGATGTAATAGTTTTATTACATAGTTGATTTTTTATTTCGAGATAAACAAAAAATATAAGATGATGACTTGCACTAGGCATAAAATTCTAATTTAGTTTTAGGAACTATACCATCGTTGCGAAAGTCAAAAATATATAGATGTGGCTTTATTGCTAGGTTTTTTAACATGTTTTGAAAGAAAATTTTGGATTTTGAAAAAAAAAAAATGTATGTAATTGTTTTTACGCTAAGCAGTTATTCTCAAATAAGAAAATCAAATTATTCAAATTATAAGGAACCCCATGTGCATATGTGAGTTCGTTGCCGATATTGATCTATCATAATGATACAAAATCTCTCAAATACAAATGTGTGTGCAATTGTATTGTTCATTTACCAATTTTGAGCAAGATAATTTGATACAAGTGATTTGAATTAACCAAATGAGTGTTCGTTAACCATGATTTATATGCATATAACCTTACCAAACTACTATGTAAGTCAGGTCATCAAGAGCTAGCTGATCCATGAGAAGACATAGGTATATACAAGAGAAGGTCGCTAATGTAACAGACATATCACCATGCTAGGAGTTACCCAAGGCCAAGTGGGTTGGGCACAAACCACCTGTTATGGGGCTTACCTCACAGTTTTCGAATAATTGAGGATTCTAGGGATTCAAGCTCATTCACCCTTCTTTTCTTTTCAAAGGGTAGGGGAAGGGATTTTATTGCTTTTTGCTTTTTCTTTTCTTTTCTCTTTTTTTTTTTGTATTTTTGCTTGATACTGAGATAATGCTAAAATATTGCTGAGATGGTGCAAAATGCTACTTGAAATAATGCTTCTTTTCTCATGATTTTTCTTGTTTTTCTTTTTCTTTTTCTTGCTATACTAGGGATACTTGCTGGAATTGGCTATAGAGCAAGGGATTTTTATTCTGGGAGGGGGTGAGCTTGTCCTTTTGTCAATTCTCAAAGATTCTAGACCATGTGCATGATAGGATAGCAGGGGAAAATTTTTGCTCAAGAGACCACTTCTACTGTGTAGTATCTTTTTGAATTTGCAATGAAATCATTTTAATGTGAAAGGTATACTTGGTTCAAGTAAATAACAAGATCAGTTCTCTATGCTTAAAACTTTATTTAATTCAGCTGTGGACTTTGATATAATAGAGATTAATAATCATACCAAATAAGATCAAGATATTTATGCATGTGAGTGTGAAAGTGAGGGATTCCAAATAAATGCTAATTTATCCAAAAAACAACTGAAAATATAACTGCAATACTTCAAGAATTGATAGGTGCAAAAAATAAAAGATGTTTTTGAAGATTTTGATGATTTTGATTTTTTTATATTTTGATTTTGATTTATGAATTGAGAGAATACATAATATGACTATTTTTTAAAAATTTTATATGAATTTACTAAGAATGAGACAAGATGTACAATATATACAGTGACAAAATTACCAGAATTATGCGTAATAGCGCTTAAGATGCATAATGTTCATAGGTTCTTTAAGATATTTACCATATAAGGTAGCTAATTTGTATGCTCCCGATCCAAATTTAGCAGTGATGATATATGGCCCAAGCCAGTTAGGTTCAAATTTACCTTTAAGGTCTTTAGTTGCATTAGTATTTTTTTTATTTTCATTTAAGACGAGGTCCCCGATCTCAAAGGATCAATGATGAACTTTATTAAGGTATGCTCGTTTGAGCTTGTTCTGGTAGGATCAAAGATGCTCCAAAGCATTGATGCACTTCTCATCTAGGAGTTCCAGCTGACTAAATCTTCCAGCATGATATTCATCTCCTACTTCGGTATCTTGAAGTAGCAGAGCCAAAGAAAGAACTTCTAATTCAAAAGTAAAAATACCTTCAGCACTATAAACCAAAATAGAAGGTGAAGTGCCCATGGGAGTACGAACGCTAGTTTGATAAGCCCACAAAGTAGGATATAATTGAATGTGCTAATCTCAGCTAGATTTATTGACCAGTCTTTTGAGGATTTTAATTAATGTTTTATTAGATGCTTCGGCTTGGCCATTACCCTGAGGATAATAGGGAGTGGACCACCGATGTTGAATTTTATATTTTTGACATAGTTTCTTTACATATTTATTTTTGAAACAAGTTCCATTATCCGATATGAGATTTGCAAGAATTTTGAACCTACAAATAATTTGATTAAAAATAAATTTGGAAACTTGGGTTCCAATGCAAGAAGCTAAGGGCATATCTTCAACCCACTTCATAAAATACTCGATGGCGATTATGATGAATTTGTGTCCATCAGATGACATAGGATTTATTTTTCCAATAATGTCTAAGCCCCATTTTGAAAAGGGCCAAGGAGATGAAATAGCCTGCAGTTCTTGTGTAGGTGCATGGACAAGGTCAGCATGTTTCTGGAACTTGTCACAATGGTGCACGTAATCATGTGCATCATTCTCCATGGTAGGCCAAAAATATCCTATCCTAAGGAGCTTCTTAGCAATGGCATTACCACTAAAGTGTCCCCCACAATATCCATCGTGGGCTTCACTCAAAGCTGATCTAGACTCTTCTAGATTCAAACATCTCAATAGGATACCTTCAAAAGATCTCCTATATAAGGTATTGCCAATTATTATGAAGCGACTTACTCATCTACGTAATAACCGGTTCTGGTTTCTATTAAAAACTTTAGGAAAGGTTCCATTGTGAAGAAAATTAAGGATATCAATGTACCAAAAGTCGGGAGTAGTTTCATTGATTAGAAACATGTCCAAAGGTTCTAAGCATGATTTAGTTGAAGCGAGATCCTGGAGTCAATGAATAATGATGGTAGCATATTCTTCATCTAACTTCAAGGGTAAAAGAGATGTAGCTATGGCCATAGCATCAACCACATGATTGCTAGTTCTAGGAATAGCTTCCAAGGTAACTTGATCAAATAAAGATATTAATTGTAATAAATATGCTTTATATGGGCGTAATTTATCATCTTTGGTCTGATAAACATCATTAATTTGATTTATAACAAGTTGAGAATCACCAAAAACTAATAGATTTTTAATTTTTAGTGCCATGGCAGCTCGTAATCCAAGGATTAGAGCCTCATATTCAACAATGTTATTAGTACAAGCAAACATTAATTTAAAGGATAGATACATGAGGTGTTTCTATGGAGATATCAAAATAATACCTACACCAGCCCCACTCATGCATTGGGCTTTGTCAAAGTATAAGGACCATTACTCTGAATGATATGCCTCTAGTTTAAGGCATTCGTTAGGAAACTCAATGATGAGGGGATGGGTGGGCTCTAAGGGTGCAACAACTAATTGATCTGCTATGATTTGACCCTTAACAAACTTTTGTCCTATAAACATGAGTTCAAACTCACTTATTGCAAGAACCCACTTTGCTATGTGACCAGATAAATAAGGTCGACTCATGAGATACTGCAAGGGATTAGATTTAGCAATAACATACATTTTTTGATTGAGAATATAATGGCATAGTTTCTATGTAGAAAATACGACTGCTAAACATAACTTCTCTAATGTTGTGTAGCGGGTTTCATAACTAATTAAAGTTCTGCTAATGTAATAATTAGCACGCTCTCTCTTCTCATCATCAAGTTGAGCTAACATAGCCCCTAAAGCAAAATCTAAAGCAAAAATATACAAGATAAATGGGCAATTAGGTCTAGGTGGTGAAAGGACAGGTGGGTTAAGAAGATATTGTTTGAGGAGTTCAAATGCTTCCTAAAATTTGTTGTCCCAATGGAAAAGGACCTCCTTCTTAAGAAGCTTAAGAAAGGGTCCAGTTTTATCCGCCAGCTTATCGATGAAGCAACGGATGGCTTGAAGCTTACCTTGTAGACTCCATAATTCAGATATATTTATGGGTGCGGGCATATCAGTGATAGCCACAATCTTGAGAGGGTCAATTTTGATGCCATGTAAAGAAACTATAACCCCCAATAATTTACCTAACTTAACTCCAAATATACATTTTGCTAGATTCAATCGGATAAGATATTCCCTTAATCGATTAAATACTTTTCTCAAGTCATCTAAATGGTCATCTTCTTTAGTAGAACGAGCTATAACATCGTCTACATAATCATGTAGTATATCATGTATCATATCATGAAAGATATAAGTCATTGCTCATTGGTAGGTTGCACCTGCATTCTTTAAATCGAATGGCATCACTTTCCAACAAAAGGTCCCCCAAGGGGTAATAAAGGTTGTTTTAGCCTGATCTTTAGGAGCTATCTTGATTTGATTATAACCATAAAATCCATCCATTAAGGATATCATTCCACTCCCAGCAGTAAAATCAATGATCTGATCCATATTGGGAAGGGGAAAATCGTCTTTAGGGCATGCAACATTAATATCTCTAAAGTCTGTACAAACCCTAACCTTAGTAGCTTCTTTCTTAATTACTGGAACTACATTCGATATCCATTCAAAATAATCTATGGCTTGTATAAAAATAACATTAAGGATTTTTTCTAAATCTCCTTTGACTAGTGAGGCCACTTGAGGATGCATTTTTCTGAGTTTCTGTTTAACAGGTCTAGCATCCGGATGGACTACGAGGTGATGCATGACTACAGAAGGGTCTAAACCTGGCATATCTTCATATGTCCAAGCAAATACATCTTTATATTCTTTAAGAAATTCAATGTATTTATCCTATTTTTCTTGACTCAATTTTGATCCGATCTTTGATTATGTGAGGGTTATCCTTGGTTCCAATGTTAATTTTTACGATATTTTCTACTTCCATGTGTAGATCTCTCTCAAAATTAGGTGGGGTGGGTGAAACACCCAATTCCTATAATTCTTCCAAGGTTAGCTTGGATAATTGGTCTTGAGGAGTCATGGCCTCAAGCTGGGCTATAGTAGGTATAGAGCCATCAAAATAAAATCCTTTATGTAATAATTCCTCAATGGAGACATCATGGAAGATATCTCCCTCCAACTCATCATCAAATTCAACGATCATATTAGGATAAGCTATAGATAGCATATTACATGTGAATGTCTTATTTATTAAATGCAAGGCATCGCGTGCATCTAAATAATATTGGTAACATATAAGTTGGTCATCATCCTCGAATGGCTGACCCTTACTAGAAAATAGGCCCACACCACATCGGGTAGGCCATGGCTCTACATCAAAGGGTTATTTCATACCATTCTGGAAAGGTCCCAAACCTTTTCTTGTATATCCCAATTTAAGAATTATAGGTTTGGATTTAGTATACTCATTAGTAAAATAACATCGAGCATATCCATCATAATGAGTTTTGATGTTTTTGGGTATTCTACCCCAGTCATATCCCTTATAAATAAAGGCACAGCTCTCGACTTGGTAAATACTTCCCATAGGTTGTGGGAGGCCCAAGGTAAGAGGATATGGTGGCAATTTATTTAAAACAAGGGAATATTGCATAGAAACATTCGTTTCTTCTGATATAATAATTTTAGATAGATCGGGTAAGAGCTCATCAGTAAGAGCATAAGAGGTAGAAGTAACATTCCCTACGTCTTCTGATGCGAAGAATATACATTTGGTGGATATAGATGGTGTAGAGGTGTTAATAGATGGGCCTATTATAGGTATAGAAGTTATAGGAGTAGAACAAAAGACATTGGTTGTGGGATTGAGATCTTTCTTAGGTCCTAATGTGGTTTGTTCAGAAGATGGTTGAGCTATATGTGAAGGTGCATTTTATGGAGAAGATATAGATGACATTGTGGGTGTGAGTTTCACATGTTTATATGGTTAATGATATTTAGGATGTGTGGATGACAACACGGGGCAAAATTGAACTCCAATAGGTTCTACCAAAGCACACATATCAAAGGGTTGTGGATCACCATGAATGGTAACCAACTAATTCTTAAATTTGAATTTAACACATTGATGTAAATTTGAGGGAAAAGCTCACATTGCGTTGATCCAAGGGCGACCCAAGAGTATATTATATGATGCAGGGCAATGTACAATAAACATAGTTGTATCCAAGGTTCTTGGACCAACCTGTAATGGAATAGTAATAACCCCACACGTTTCTTGTGTTTTGTCATTGAAAGCTTTTATAGTCATATCAGTTATTTTCATTTCATCACTTATAAACCCAAATCTTTGATAGAAGTCAAAAGTGCAGATATTTAAAGATGAACCATTATCAATAAAAACTCATTTGACCACTACATCTCCAATTAAAGAAGTAATATACAAGGTGTTATCTTTATGTAAACTATGTTGAGGTATGTCTCTATCTCTAAAGTCAATACAATCAACTTCATGAGGTATTATAGTATTGGCAACGGTTTCGGGTTAAATGTCTTGTGGTACCATCATCTGGCTTAATGTGAGCATTAATTCATCTCTATGTGTAGGAGAAGATCTTAAAAGGTCCAAAAGGGAAATTCTAGTTGTAATATTTGATAATTGTTCATTAATATTATAAGGAGGTTTAGGTTGAACATTAGGTGCATGATTCCCTTTATTTGGAACCTTCAAAACAAATGGAGTTGATCCACCATTCTGAATTTGATCTTGTTGAGAATTTTGAGCTTGTTGTCTAGTAACAACTCCGATGGTACCCACAATATTATTCTACGGATGATGAATGGGTCTTGGTCTAGCATTTATAGCTAACTCATTAGAAAGTAATTGGTGAGACGATGGTCTAGTAGTGACTCTTCTTGGAAATGGTTCTTCCTGGAACCATATGACTTGTGATAGGGTGAATAGTATCTGATTCATCTTCAGAACTATTTGATTGATTTGATGTGATTTCCATATCACTCTTAGTATCATATTCTGTATCACTAAGATCAGGTATCTGAATATTATATAGAGGCCTGGTTGTACCCATGGATAAAGTTTTGTTAAATATTTTTGGATCATGAACAGGTAAATACCCACTAATAGTTCCTACATATCGGGCAGGAGGAGGAACATTATGATGTTCAATTTGATTAGCCACCTCCTTACCATGTTTTGGTAAGGGATGTTGAAATATGTCCAATGACTGATTGGCATTCTAATTTTGGTTTTGTGTGATGTTCTGTTGAGTGTTATTAGGAGGATTTTGCTTAGGTTGAAAGGCTTGTACCTCCATATCATTGTTATCAATCAAGTCTTGTATTTTATGTTTTAATATTTTACAAGTGTCCAAGTCCTCTATGGAAGTCACAATGTAAATCTGCTCTGTATCCGAGTATAGTTGGATCAGGTTCCTGAATATTTGGTAATTGAATCAAGCCTCATTCTAATAATTGTGGTAGAATAGTTGATAAAGGTTGATTTAACCTAGTAAATTCTCGAGGAGATCTATCAGGAGGTTTCAGCACAAACTTCTCTACTATTTTTGTAGCATTAACATTAGCAATATTTTTGCTATCAGTGACTCCATCACCCACAACTTGTTTATTCTTATATTGATTTTTGGATGTTTTCTCATCGTCTTTCTTTTTAAGTTGATATCTCCTAATGAGAGCATCTTCCACTCTTCGGGCTAAGTCTATAGCCTGATCGAATGTGGTCAAGGTAGCAGTTGATGATTCGTAAGATAGTTGTTCTTGCAAATTATTAATAAAGATGTCCAACATCTCCCTATAAGGTAACACAAAGTGCAATTTTCCTATCAATTGTCTCCACCTAGCTAGGAAATTAGCAAAGCATTCGTCCTTGTCTTTTTTTAATTTATACAAATCTTTAAAGGTCACATGTCTTTCGATATAGGCACTAAATTGATGAACAAAAGACTCGGTAGTTTCTTCAAAATTCCTCAAAGAATTAGTGGGTAATTGATAATACCACTCTAATGCCATTCCTCCCAAGCTTTTCGAGAACATTTTTAGTAATAACAAGTCATCATGTGATATATCATGACATGCTATCCTAAACATACGAAGATGCTCTATGGGATCTTTCGTTCCTTTATATATGGGCAGGACAGACATAGGAAAATATTTAGGATACGGTTGTGCTACAACTATAGGATCTAAATGCTGACTACACATCTCTTGATAATTGTACGAGGGTCGGTAGGGATCTATCTGGTCCATGCGGGAAACTAACTGTTTCACCATGGTTTCAAGATTACTAGTTTGTCCACCATATTGGTTTGGTGGGATATAGGTATGGGATTTATGGGTGTATGATGGTGTGACATAAGGATTAGATGCTATATTGCTATTATGCAAAGTGTTGGTAGGAAGAGTATTATGAAGGGGATTTGTAATAGTATTATGTTGTATCCCAAATTGTTGGTAATTGGTGTTTGGTTTTGTTTTGGGTTTTTGTTGATTTGAGGTATGTTGCTCAATAGTTTGGAAAAATAGATCAGTAAATGATGGTTTCTTTTTTGCGGGAATGACCCTAGGATTGTTAACAGGCACTTTAGGTGGTTGGGTAACTTGTTGTTGTTGCGTGTTGCAGATTGTAGCTACTATATCCAAATTGGATGGTCTAACTTGATCACTCTCTTGTTCAATAAAGGACAATGGATTAGTGCATGTGTGAAATACGTCTTCTAGGGTTTATTGAGTGTCACTAATTTGATCCTTGTCCATATGGACTGCTCTATTAAAAACATCGATATTTGTGTTAATGAACTTCCAAAATTGTTCCATGTTTTCAAAAGTGATAGCTCCTCCCGGAGACATTTTAGGGGATGAGGATCCTTCCTCTCTGTTAGTTTCTTCTTGTTCGTTTGCTACAACAAGCTCTTCTTCTTGCTGGTCTAGGATTTCTTCTTCTTGAACTTGGTCCTCATGAGGGACATTTTAGTCAATTAATGGTATTCCTAACCAATATTCTTCTTCTTCGGTTTGTTTTCCGTTCCTAAGTCTAGGCATTGTGCTAAACTTAGGTTTTAGCAAATATATATACTTATCTATATATGTGATAGGGTTGAGAGGTATATATTTTAATTATATACCTACTATAATACTTACAAAAGGAAATGTTTTACTTTGTTTTTTTTATATATATATATATATTATTATTTCACAAGTATAAAAATAACAAACAACATGCTAGTTGCAAGAAGTAACAATATTTAAAAAGAATGACTTAATTTTCTATAAATAGTTTATGGATATCGTTGATAGGATTAAGTTCATCAGGAGTCATGAAATGCTCCTCTTTAAATTGGAAGTGGCTTTTCAAGAACTTGACAAAGTGCGCTATGGTAATATGATCTACTTCAGACTCTGACTTATAAAAATAAAGTTCATGGTAATACTCTCGATACAACACAGCTCTAGGAACTCTATTCCATATTTTTCTATCCGTAAGAATGACTTATTGATCCTCTATATGAGATAAAAACTTATGTACTACAACTGCGTTCTCAAGGTATTCCTCAAAGGTGTACAATTCTAAATACACAAGTGCCCTTTTATCTGCTAACCACCTATGGCAAGCTCTCTGAATTTCATGGTACAAAGTCACCTGATCGAGATCCAGGATTCTATCTAGGACAAACCTCTTAATTTTCCTAAGTTCTACAGATCTAGATTCAATAATACCCAATCTCTTATCAAGTTCGTCCCACAAAGGTTGGACTCTATTTTTTTGAGGTACTCTAAGCACGGAAGTAATCTCTATGGCCGTTAATTGATTTTCAACATTTATGGTGACAGCTCATTTTCTATTATAATCTACCATCTAAATATGATATGCAATTTTAGCAGTTGTCTAATGATTCTAGATGTTTTTAATAATGTGTGTTTTTTTTTTGGATTGTTTTCAAAAGGTGTTTTAGTTTCACATCGGGTTCACCAAAATGTATCGCCCAAATTTTTTGCACCTTTAACTTCAGGCTAAAGGATCCGTGCCCGGAAGGGGGATGCGAGAAGGATGGGACAATACCTCGGATGGAGAGGCCCTTTGAAGGTCACGCCTCTCGGGGGAGGGGTATAAAGGTGAATTTTTTATGGATGGTGGGGTTCACTAGGAAACTTTGAGTGGCAGTTCCCATACCTAGGTTGAGAATGGGTTTGATGTGTTCATTTTATATTCAATCATTCATATTCCTGGGTTGGCCAAAATGAATCTAAGCTATGCTATATGAAATTTTGGATTTATATGCAGACAACAAACATGAATGAATCTTAAATACAAAGACTATGTGAAATGGAAAGGAATATACCTGGTTTCGGATGTCTGATGTAGATTCTGAAGCTTGTAGGAGTCCAAATCATCCCGGATATGACAGGATCGTCTGTAATTGTACATAATAGTCCCAAATCATAGGTGATCATCTAAGATCAGACAAGATCATCGATGACCTGACAAATTTGTCAGACAATTTTTTTAGAAACCTGTAATCATGGAAACAAACACCAAAAAAAAAAAATGCAATTGCAAGACTGATGCAAAATGATAGAAATAATAGTATAGATGCTTAAATAATGAATCTAGATGGTAGATCAAATGGGATGGATTGTTTTAATAACTAATTTTAAGTTTTATCATACAAATATGCTAAATGAAGTGAACTCCAGGATGTAGAACATAAATAAATCGAGCTAATGCATAATTGAATGTGAGAGAAAGGTAGAAAATGCAAAATCAGGGCTCTGGTTGCCCCCAATCTGAACTACAATCGAAATCATTTACAATAGTACGAGATTATTTTCGATCTCGTTAGGATCATCCAAAATCATGTTGGATCATCTATGATGATTTGAGCTTTGTTCGGCTGAAACACAGTAAAATCTTGCAATAAAACCTGCAAATACAAATGCAAATGATAGGGGCGAGGATGTTCTAATACAACACAAAACTAGATTTATAGGGAAATGATCAGCCAGGGGGATAAACTAGGAAAATCCCAAGTTTATATAGGATTAGGGGGAGGTTAGGAGGTTGGGGATCATCCCAATCTGGGATATCTCCAACGTAGGAATCTCCAACTACGCAAACACACTTCTACCCGAGTTGGAGAGGTTGTTGAAATAGAAGCTAATAATAAAAATTTAGTTTTGGGACAAAATCGTTTGGATGTTCTATCCCATATGAATTCATTCGATCTAGGATGATATCATCAGATCGACGATGATATCGTCCAACGGTCAAAAAAATTCTAAAAATGGCATGAAAAATGAGGTGAGTGGTTAACGGGTGGTTTCAAGGTTAAAATTCAAATTTTTATCTTTTTACTGATGGTTTAACTATGCCAATTTTAGGGTGCTACAGATAGTCTATAGAAATGACAAACCTAGCATCCAAAAACTTTTGTAGCTCATTTTTGACCATTAGGGCCACTGTTGTATGTATCTTTCTTAGATTTTTCTTGACAGGCTTGGCCTTAGGGTCAAGCATCAGATTATGGGTGACTAGATTTGGATCCAGTCCTGGCAAGTCTTTATAATACCATGCAAAAGCTACCCTCTTCTCTATGATGAGGGCTATGTAATTGGCTTGCTCTTTAGGGGATATAATTTCCTCTAGATTGATACATTGTGGAATCTTAGGATCTGAACTGATATCTTTGTCAATCGTAGGCTCGATTGACATATGCGACCCCTCCTCCAACTAGTGGTGGGTAGGGATTAGATGGATGTCATAAGTTGGATTTATATCATCAATGGGAACCTCAGGTTCCTCCTTAATGTGGAAGACATCATGAGTTGACCCTGGAGAGAAATATAATAGTTGTAGGATCTCATCACAGGGCGAGTACTCAAAGGGTGAGGGGTTTGAATTTCCTCAATCAAATTCAATTACCCCCAAGTCAAGGTGCAATGGCTCCAATGGGTTATTCATATCTTGCAAGGGCTCAAAAAGATCTATGGAAACCATATCTATGGATGGATGATTTCCCCTATGTAGCTGGTGGTGTTCATGGGCTGTAGAGGTGGTGGAATGACCGAAGGTGGTCGATGTGGCTATAGGTGATCTTGCTCTTCTAGAGGTAGAAGTTGTTGCTATATGGGGTGGTGTAATGGGAATATTCTTAGATAGAACTCATCCTCATCATCCACAAGGATGTGGGCCTTCCACATACAAACTATAAGAGTCAATGGGTGCTACTTCATAATCTGACTCATCGTCAAATATCCACTCATAAGGAGACCCATGATATTCTTCCTCACTATCATGAGGAAGGGTGTGTGAATATTCACCTCTATTGTAAGATCAAATATCATTGTGAGGTGGTTCATAATCTCCAAAGAGCATAGGGAAGTAATCCCCAATGAGTAGACATAATTGGGGTTGTTGAAAGGATCTCGTGTGAGCTCATATCTACAGTATAGAGTCATGCACTCTAAGCTATCTGTGAGGACATATAAGGACACAGGAATGTTGAGTCCCAAACTAGACTTGTCATAAGGCATTTGATATTGTGGATGGTAAGGAACTCAAGTTCCTTGCTCATACATACCTAACCCCTAACCATACCGGTTGTAAATATCAAGGTACTTTAGGACAAAGTCAGGGTTAGATAGGTAGTTGACCTCTTCCAAGAAGGGCTCTTCGTCTTCCTATTGCTATTGATAAGGTTTGATGCCATAGTCTAGACCCCCATAGATAAAATTCATTTGATTTGGGGAAGACCAAGAGGTATGATAGTGCCTATGGGAAGATGGGGTTGACCCATGTCTTGCACCTACTCTATAGAAGGGGTAGTTGTAACATTCCTAACCATGTACTCTCCCAATTTGGTGGAATCCAGGTGCACTGTGACCTGAGGTTATGGATAGAAGAGGGATGAGAGCAAGACATGATCTTGTTCATCATTTTTCTCATGTGGTAACTTCTCATCATCTAGGCTAGGTATCTCCTCGATGGAGATGGTGGATATGGTTGGCTGGACCTCATCAATAGGTCACTTCCCTGGGTTCCTAGGTAAAGGATCCACAGGTACAATAGGCATTTGTGGGGGTGTCGATTATGAGTATGGTACAACCTACAATGGCAATGGAGTCAAACCTAGGCTAGATTTATTCCTTTTAAAATCTAGGTGGGTCGATGGTAAAGTTGACTTGGGCAATTTTTGCATCATATTGCAATACTTGAAGGGCTCTAGGTCTGTAGGGATGACATGAAATTTCCCTTCATGAGTGTACTTGAGGTACTAGTGAGCAATAGAAGGGAAACACTTCATGTCCCTGATCCATGGTCTTCCTAATAGGATACTGTACACCATCTCACCATCCAAGATGTGGCACAATTTCAGGATGATCTTTTCCCCTATATGAATAGGTAGGAATATTGTACCAACCATTGAGCATATGGCATCATTGAATGCTCATAGGGTGTAGGTAGATGTGACAATGTGGGATGCTGGGAGCTTCAACTGCTTGAGAGTTGTTGTACTGATGATGTTACTAGAAGACCCAGTGTCTATCAATACTCTCTTGTATGGTGTTCTATTCATACATGTGATGACGTGCAAGGGAGGATCTACCACATCATTTGTAATTGGTTTAAGCTCATATTATCGAAAGGTAATCACTAATTCCATGCATTATCGCACATGCCCCATGAATTTATTGAAGGAGTTGGCCTCTTGGGGCAAAATATCAATTGCTTTAAGGATCTCCATCAAGGCTTCTATATGAGGAGGCAATTGCTAGATGAGCTCATAGATGGAGAGTTGGACAGAGGTCATTCTTAAGATCTGAGTGAGCTTACTCTTAATTGTGACCACAGGCCTAGGTGGAAGGCTCGACAGGAGGTGATAAAGGCTACGACATCAAAGGGACATCACTTTGAGACATAGGTGGCATGGCTGGACTTGGGTACTGCTTATTTTTCATTACAATGTTGATCATGCTAACATGCCCCTACTTAGGGGGGCATGATGTACCTCATTCACTTGGGGCATAGGTTTGACCTACTTCACATGAGGCAAGGGGTCTTTGAAGACCTCCATATGTTGGTTGTTTAGTGTGATAGGGTTGTATACCTGAAGGACATTCCTATAAATCATGTCCTACACCAAGTGCTTAAACTTGTAGTACATTTGCACATCATGCCCATTCTACTTATGAAACTTGCAATATAGGTATTCTCTATATCTTTTGGGCTTCGGTGCATTTGGATCGACGGGTCAAATATCAGGAAGGTGAATTGCATTAGCCACTAAGAGGTGCTCAAAAAATGAGTCCATAGACTCTACAATGGGCATGAACTGTCGCTTGGGGTGACATTGTTGATTTTTCCCTTGATTATTTTGGTTGTCCTTGGCATAGTTCCCATGAGTGGCCTGATAATTAGGATTTTAAGGCGACATGGCTTGCACTGGATCTAGGACACTAATGGCAACTTTATTCACTACTACTAGGTTAGGATGCACTGGGGTACTTTTAGCATTCTTGTTCCACTCCTTGTGAGAATTCACAATATCATCCTCTTTAATCTTGATTTCTTCTATGATCCTAGCCTGTGCTAGGGCATCTTCAAGAATCACATACTGTTATAGTTGTAACAACAAGGAGATCGACTTTAGGTAGCTCTTGGAAAATATTTGAGTCAACTGCAACATAGGTAGCTTGGTGAGTAGGGCTTGCCACCTATTGTCATAGTTTGTTATTGACTCATCTTCATACTATTTCAACCCAACTAGATCGGCCAACATCACCTTCCTCTTGGTATTAAAGGCGAATCATTCTAGGAACACATTTGCAAGTTGGTCCAAGTTGTGGATGCTATACTTAGGGAGTTGGTTAAACCATTCTACGGTTGGGCTAGAGAGGGTAGTCATGAATGTCTACAACAAAAAATCATCATCATTGTGAATGCCAAAGAATTAAACCAGGAATCTGATGACATGTTCTTGCACATCTTATTCTCCCTGAAATGTAGCTAATTAAGGCAACTTAAATTGCTTTGGATAGGGAGGCACAAGAACTGAAGTATGGATGGGTTGACTATACAACTGGCACATAGTGGGCTTTTAAGATCCAGATCCAAAGGTCTTGTTCTCTATTGACTCTAGGTGCTCTAGCAGTACTTTATATGAGCCTAAGGATTTAATATCCTTGTCTTTACTCACATCCTACAAGGGAGGTCTAGGGTCCTCCAAATTATTATGGGGTAGTGGCATGCCACCCCCTACCTTGGTAAGGTGTATCCAAATATTCTAACTTTAAATCATGCTCAGTGTAGACCCCATAGGTAATTTCTTGAGCCAGTCTATAAAGAGGGGTATTTACCCGCTGTGGGCATCCCATGTTTGGCCTGGGAGGCAAATCCTAATCTTGTCTAGGAGGTCATGGAGGTAACATTGGATAAGGTCTAGGAGTCATATCTCAAATGAGTGTGGGTTGCCTCAGGTGGAATTCCTATCTATACATCTTAGGGCTAGGAACCCTATCTCGTAAATTCTTCTGGAACATCTCGTTGGTCTGCCATTCAATTCTTTCTTTCTCAAGCTTATGCAAGTAGTCTAGTTGTTCCTTGTCTTGCCAAAGCTGTTTGAATTGAGATTGGTACTATACATACCTTGCAACTGCCTGCTTTACTTATTCTATAGTGTAGGGACTAGGAGGCTTGTGAGTGTCACCTTGATGTTGACCTCGTTCAATATAATCTATGATATCTATTGAGTGCTTTTATTGATCGAGGGTTGATGTATTGACTTGAGGTTCAAGCCAAAGTATATGCTCATTATACTTAACGGGCACAGAGGCACATCATGCATACGTGAAATACTATTCTTGAGAAAAGTTATATTTCCTCATGCCTTTCTTAATGGATGAGGAAGGGCAGGATAGAGTTGGCTTACCCTGATAAACAAGTATCATACCCATCAGGTTGTATCAACTTGCTCTACCCAGTGTGTGAAGTCATGGTCTAGCCTATGAATAGGTATGTTAGCCCTAACATGTATGAGGATGCATGGCACCACTCTATCTACTAGTGCCTCAGTGTGTTGTTTCCTTTCATCCAAGAAGGCATGTGATGTATCTAAATATTGGGAACACTCTCCCAAGTAAAGTTCATCACCCCTCAGGGTGTCCTACTATAGCACCCTAAAATTGGTGCAGTAAAATCTTAAATAATTACAATTACTCTAGTAAATATTCAAATTCAAATTTCAACCCCCAAAACCGCTCCCAAACCACCGTTTAACCCGTTTCCTCCTTTCCCGTGCCATTTTTAGAGTTTGTTTTGACCGTTTGACGATATCGTCGCCGATCAGACGATATCGCCTCAGATCGGACGATTTCGTCTGGGCTAGGACGTCCAGACGATCTTGTCCCAAAACTAATTTTTCACAATTAGCCTCTATTCCAACGACGTCTCTAATCCAGGCAGAAGCGTGTCTGCACCGTTAGAGACCCTCCCCCGTTGGAGATCTCCCAAATTGGGATGATCTCCAACCTCCTAACCTCCCTCCTAAGCCTATTTAAACTTAGGACTCCCCCTTGGCATCCCCCTGGCTGAAATTTCCTGTAACACAAGTTCTACGTGCATTAGACCATCTTAAATTATTATTTGCCTCCATATTTGTCCAAATTTATTTGCAGGAACCTTAGTATTTTTTAGCCGGAGCAAGCTCAGTTCGTCGTGGACGATCCTGTTCAATTCGAGATGATTTCGCACCAATTCGAGATGATCTCGACTGCAGTCTGCATTGGGGGCAATCAGTGCCCAGAGTTTGCATTTCCTCATTATTTTTTGCTGCATTATTCTGTATTTAGTTAATCTTATGATTATTCTTTATTATTTTGCATCTTGGAGTTCACCCATGTAGTTTAATTGCATAATAAGGTCATGATTAGCTATTAAAGTGTTGCAACTTACTTGCATTTCTATTCGGGATTATCTGTTAACATCCTTATTGTCATTTTACATCATTATCCTCTATTAGCATTGCTGCATTTTTTGTATTTTGTGTCTATTTCTCTGTTTGCGGGTCTCTGACGAATTCGTCAAATCTCAGACGATCCTGCAGGTCGGAGACGATCCTGTCAAATTCTAGACGATCCTGTCTGCTTCAAGAATCAAAACCTCCATCAGACATCCGGATCAGGTATGGCTCTGTAATTTAGCTTTTTCTCTCTATTTTTGTTCAAATCTGTTTGTTGTATTTCATTTAGTCTGCATTTTCATAATAGAACAACTTAGATTCATTTGGCCAAACCTAGGACTCGAATGTTTAAAGATAAAACTGAACACATTAAACACATTCCCAACCTAGGCGTGGAAACTGCCATTCAAACGTTTCCTGGTGAACCCACCATCCATCGAAAAATCACCATAATACACCTCCCCCAAGAGGCGGGACCTTCGCAAGGCCTCTCAGTCCGAGGTACCGCGCCATCCTTTTCCCATCCTCCTTCCGGGCACGGATCCTATAGCCTGAAGGTAAGGATGCAAAAAATTTGGAGCGATACATTTTGGTGAACCCGACGTGAATAACATAGGCATCTTTCTGATTCAAAAATATAAAAAAACAAATATATATATATATGTATACAAGAAAAAAAAAATAACAAAATCATCATTTCAAGTTTGTATGTTTTAGATTCAATTCTAAATAGTAGATACTAAATATTACTTTTAGAAGTACTAAAGAAACCATGAGTTTTTACTCAAATCAATATGAGCCCATCAGTAATGTTGGAAGAATTCAGCCAAATACATTTGTTGATTATGACCAACCTCATCCCTATTCAACACCACCTCCATCACACTTTTCTCATTTTTCATCCTTACCCCAACAGGACAATCCCTTTGCCAATCCTCTTCATAATGATATTATCTATTCTCCCATATATCCATATTATGTCTATCAATCCACATACAATCCTCCTCCACCCTTTCAATATTCTTCTTTCAATACAACACATCCATTTCAACAAGAAAATACTTATTCTTCCAATTCTACCATGCACTCACCTCATACTTCGCAATCTTCCTGTCATCATTCTACCCATAATAAAGAAAGTAGAGGTGAGAAACCATTAGGTCCTTTTATGACTGAATTCCTAAGGCACGTATCAAAAACCTCTCGAAAACCTTCATCACGTAAATTTACTAAGCTCAATCAACCAATGGATATAATTCTCAAGCATTTACTTGATACAAATAAGATTGAACTCCCTTCCATAAGACAACCTGATACCACAATAGATTGGTTTAAACCTGAGCTACATTGTGAATATCATAGAGTGGATGGACATATGACACAAAAATGTAAAGATTTAAGATGTGCAATTCAAGATTTGATTGATGAGGGTCTTTTTAATATAAAGGAATTACAATCTACAACTGATTATAAATCTCCAGTAAACAATCAAACTCCTACACAACAAATACCAATAATCAATCAAGACATGGGGATCTCCCAAGAACCCCTATTCAATTATCAACAACAAGAAACCAATCAAATATTGCATGTTAATGTGTCCCATCATGATGATATTATTAATATTGTAACAAAAACTACAAATGAGCAACCTCAAGTTCAATCAACTCAATCTGATATTCAAGATATGGATTCCTCATTTGACCAACCTTCAAAACTATCTTTGGCTCTAGAGAATGATCCAAAATGGAATGTAAGCATAGAAAGCTCATCTTTAGAATCAAAATCTCAATCTGAAATCCACTTTGATAGCCAACAACAAGTGATTAATCCTCAAGCAAAGATATCCCTTTTAGAAGTATTACAAAGTTCTCATAAGGAAACTTTGTTCAAGATACCTAGCCAACAATTTGTTCCTCATCATATTTTCTCTAAGAACATAATTAATGGTGTAAACCCTCTTGAGGTTAACCATATTTCATTCTATGATGAGGATATTCCTTCCTCTACTCCACAAGAAGACTCCTCTCTTTACATTACAGGATCTAGTAAAGAAACACTTGTTAAAACTATCATGGTAGATAATGGCTCCTCTCTTAATTTATGCACTTATCAATTATTCCAAAAACTCAAATTAAAGGAAGAAGATCTTAATGAATCAAATGTTATTATAAAATATTTTAACAATGAAATTCAAGAAACATCAAGTTCTATACATTCTCTATTGTCACAATTATCTTCTATCCATCACTTTTCTTCATCCATATATGATCATCCTTGTTTACCAAATAACACCCATGCATATCTTTCACATATGCTCCCTCCATCTTATCAAGACTTGGAAGATAGTGATAAGAATGAAGAACTTTCTTATCCTTCTGACATTTTATTTTGTAACATGATCAATTTTACACATATAAAAGTCAAATCTTTTGCTACATTATTCTACATTATAACAAAGCTTTTGTTATCACTACCTTTTATTCATCACCTTTTGTTCTTACCTTCAAACACCATTCCTTCAAACCTCCTTTGATTTTGAAGCAACCTTAGACATGCTATACTCAAATAACCTTGTATAGTGTATATAGATCATCTTGTATATACCACCAATTCCATCATCTAAAAATTCATATAAAAAATAAAAAATTTCAAAAAAAAACAATCACATTGTAGTTCTTTCAATTCATCAATTAAAATATAAAAACATCAAAAACATCCAAATCATCAAAATCTTCAAAAATATTTTATTTTGTACCTCTCAATTTTTGAAGTATTGCAGTTATATTTTCAATTATTTTGGATAAATTAGCATTTATTTGGAATCCCTCACTTTCACATTCACATGAATAAATATCTTGATTTTTATCTGGCATGATTACTAATCTCTCTTATATCAAAGTCCACAAAATTCAATTAAATAAAGTTTGAGCATAGAGAATTGATCTTGTTATTTACTTAAACCAAGCATATCCTTTCACAATAAAATGATTATATTTGTAATGTCCATGCTATGCTACATAGTAGAAGTGGTTTCTTGAGCGAAAAGTTTCCCCTGCTATCCTATCATGCACATGGTCTAGAATCTTTGAGAATTGGCAAAAGGACAAGCTCACCCCTACCCAGAATAAAAATCCCTTGCTCTACAACTAATCCGAGCAAGTATCCCTAGCATAGGAAGAAAAGCAAAGTTCAAGAAAAAGAGAAAAAGAAAAATGTTATTTTATATCATTACAACAATGTTTCAAGCATTATCTCAAAAATCAAGCAAAAATACAAAAGAAAAGCAAAAGAAAAGCAAAAGCAAAAGCAATAAAATCCCTCTCCCTACCCATTGAAAAGAAAAGAAGGGTTGATGAGCTTGAATCCCTGGAATTCTCAATTATTCAAAAACTATGAGGTAAGCCCCATAACAGGTGGTTTGTGCCCAACCTGCTTGGCCTTGGGTAACTCCTAGCGTGGCGATATGTCTGTCACATTAGCGACCTTCTTTTGTATAGACCTATGTCTGCTTATGGATTAGCTAGCTCTTGATAATCCGACTTACATAGTAGTCTGGTATGGTTATATGCATCTAAATCATGGTTAATGAACACTTATTTGGTTCATTCAAATCACTTGTATCAAATTATCTTGCTCAAAACTGGTAAACGAACATAGCAATTGCACACACATTTGTATTTGAGAGATTTTGTGTATCATTATGATAAATCAAGATTGGAAATGAACTCACATATGCACATGGGATTCCTTATAAATCCAACTTTTGTCTTCGAGATACTTTGAAATATCTTTGCAAATTGTCCGGAATAATTTCATTTTTCCTTTCTCGCATAAAGACAACTACATGCATAATCAAAAATCAAAATTTCTTTCAAACCATACAATAAAAACACACACACCCACACACACACACACACACACACATATATATATATATATATATATATATATATATATATATATTTATATATATATATTGTCGACTTTCGCGACGATGGTATAGTTCCAGAACTTAAATGGGAGTCTTATGCCTAGCGCAAGTCCTCCTCTTCATATTTTTTGTTTATTTTCAACAATTAAAAATCAACCATACAATAAAACTATTATATCAACTTTTTCTTTGGATTTCGCGATGATGGTATAAGTCTATACCTACATATTCTATGCCTAGCGCAAACCATTGTACCAATTTTTATTCCCCATTTATTTAAAATCATAAAAACATATGACTTAAATCATTCTGTTATACAATTATGTTTTTAAAAAGCATGCACATTATCACTATTTCATGTCATTATGTCAATATGCAAATTTGCAATGATGGTATAATTCCTAGGGAATTATCCAAAAATTTTATCACACTTAGGAATTTATGCCTAGCAAAAATCATTTTAAAATATTTCATGCATAATATTTTCATGAAAAGTCTGAAAACAAAATCATCATCATCATCATTTGCATCATCACACCAAAGTCTTAAGACAGTCTCTTAAGCACTCTTTTACTTTTAACAATATTTCTATACTGGGATTAGCTTGACGACCGAGTGAGCGGCGACTCCATGAAATGGTCTATAATAGCGACAATGTCCTTTGAAATTATTGTTAAAAGTCCCTTTTATTTTTTATCAAATTATCACATCACAAACAACCAATTTGTTACATCAGATTATTTCATTTAAATTTTTAAAGCATCACATTTAAAACCATACATATTTTCCAACGACATAATTACATGAATCATCAAATCAATCACACCAAAACATTAAAAGCATCATACAAACGCATAAGACAAGTCATATGATCAAAAAATATCTCATCTATATATATATTCAAATATATGTACATCATATCAAAAATAGATTGGTATGCCACAATCTACATCTTGGCATACTCAATCCTCTCAATCAAATATACAATCTCTGTGTAGTGCAGTAGCCTCACCTCGAGAACCCCTCGAGCTCTCAGCCTCATCTCCTCCCCTACCCTGAGGTGGAGGAGGTGGCCCCATCGTAGTCCGTGTGGTGCCATGAGTCCTGGATGCCGATCGTGATGATGTCCTAGATGACCCCATCACGACAGGCTCTGCAATATGAGCTGGTAATGGCACCCTCTGCTCTGCTGGCACCGCCTGGTAATATAGAGCCTGATAGAATGTAACCTGGGCAATAGCGCATGCTAAATCCTGAGTGCTCGCTCCTCCGCCCCGAGCTCTAAGTCATGTAGCCTCATCCTGCAATGTCTGCACCTGAGCCCGCAGGCGGGCAACCTCAGCTCGAAGAGTCGCTGTCTCGCTGCTCTCCCTAGTGTCAACACCCTTGCCCTTATCGGGCGATGGTGGCCTCTCTCTCTGTGGAGAAGGGGGTCTCTCCTCCCTCCTCTCCCACTGCCATGGCCTCTGCTGAGCCTGTGGTGTCCTATGCTCTCTCCCTTCGTGACCCTGTGCTGCCTCAATGGTCGCTTGGCATCGCCTCCCCATCCGATGCACAACTGCGTGAATCGGACCCTGAGCCCTCGTCATCCGAGGAGGGCGGATGCCTGTGTACCAGGCATCATAGCCGTCGGCTACCCCAGCGTCGTCCCCATCCACTGGCTGAATGGGGGCATCATCTACGTCCTGACTCCAGAATCGTTGCATATCTGGAGCCCCGCTAACTATAGTGTTATCCCGGACAGTCCAAGAAAACTCGTAGTCTCTGAGAGATGGGATCCCCTACTGTAGACCGAACTACCTCAAAACTCGGTCATACCGGTGGAGCTCCACCTCTCCCCTCTCCATCCTCAGCCAGCAGACTCGCCTGATGCGAGCCAGCTCCTGTCCATCCTCGGCCCACCCTGGATGATCTCTCCAAGGCCTCCAGGTGATCTGGTCGAAGACAAGGTCGTCTAGTAGTCTCCGGGATGCTGGCAGATCTATCCGTCGTTGTGCCCCTCTTCGGAGCCACCAGTAGAAAACTCGGGGCCTCTCCCCGTCAATCCCTATTAGTGGGAGCCCTACCGGCCTTCGCACCGCGATGTGCTCCCAGCACCAAACCTACAGTAGTGATGTCATAACCAGACATCGACCGCCCTTGTATACGACCCCATGAAGGATCCTATACAATCGGTAGAGTACAAAGCTCCCCCAAGCAAACCTGTACCCGTGGTCTCTCATGTCATAGACCACATCTATCAGTAGCCATGGTACCCTGCATCCACTCTGGTGGCACAGCAGAAGTCCACCTACCACCCCAGCCAAAACCCATGTGAGTCTAGATGCCCCAGGCATCTGGCGCAGCGACTCGATATTCACTCCGCCCTTCTCCAGGGTGAAGCTCGGATCGCCACATAGTCGCATCATCGCGTGGCCCTGATTGGCCATGGGAGTGATCAGCCGTCCTTGTATGGGGATCCTCAAAATCCTCCATACATCCTCCAGTGTGGGAGTCATCTCCCCTATCGGTAACCAAAAATAGGAAGAACCCGGATACCACCTCTCTGCTAGGGCTGTCAATAGCCCCATATCTGTAGAAACCTGTGGCATCTCTGCCACATGCTGCAAGCCGACCTGAGCCAGCTGATCTCTCTCTGCCTGAGATAGAGCGGCCAAGTCATCCTTCAACCCGCCATATTTCCATTCTCTGCTCTTTAGTAATCCTCTCTGCAACATAAACAAAATCAACAATAAAAATCATTAATAAATCATTAATTAAAAATGCAAGTCAAAATAAGTTCAATTTTATAAATGATGATATCGTCCACAATTGGACGATATCGTCCCCAATTTGAGCAAATTCGTCTCCGATTTCGCATGAGGAAATCGTCCCTTATTGGACGAAATCGTCCCCCTATCGTCGATTTCGCCCTTAGACGAAATCGACGATATCGAGACGATTTTGGTGAAATCGAGACGATTTCGTCTCGACGACGTCGACGGCCCAAAAACGGCCGCGATGCTCAAAAATCAATCAAATCTAATCTAAAAAGCATGAAATTCTAAAGTAAAGCATTCTAAATTCAGTTTAGACCCTTACCCGTAGCCCGCGTCGGACCTCTGTCGATCTGTGCGCTGTCTCGACCATCTTGTCTCCAGAGCTCTAAAAACTAGGAAAATGAACAGTAACAATGAATTAGGGTTTTACCCTATTTTTCTTAATTTTATTCAAAAACAATTAAAAACATTTTAAAATTTTGCTTTTTCATGTTTTTACCTCAAACGTTCGATTTGGGTAAAAACACGGAGGGGGCACCATAGTAAGCTGTCGTACGATTCGACCTAGAATCGTCGCCTAAAAATGGGAATAATTTTTGCTTTCTCGTAGATCGAGAAGAACTCATCTTTAATGCATTTTCTTCAAAAAATTTGCTAAAGAGGGGGCAAAATGTAGCACCCTAAAATTGGCGCAGTAAAACCTTAAATAATTACAATTACTCTAGTAAATATTCAAATTCAAATTTCAACCCCCAAAATCGCTCCCAAACCGCCGTTTAACCCGTTTCCTCCTTTCCCATGCCATTTTTAGAGTTTGTTTTGACCGTTTGATGATATCGTCGCCGATCAGACGATATCGCCTCAGATCGGACGATTTCGTCTGGGCTAGGACGTCCAGACGATCTTGTCCCAAAACTAATTTTTCACAATTAGCCTCTGTTCCAACGGCGTCTCTAATCCGGGCAGAAGCGTGTCTGCGCCGTTAGAGACCCTCCCCGTTGGAGATCTCCCAAATTGGGATGATCTCCAACCTCCTAACCTCCCTCCTAAGCCTATTTAAACTTAGGACTCCCCCTTGGCATCCCCCTGGCTGAAATTTCCTGTAACACAAGTTCTACGTGCATTAGACCGTCTTAAATTATTATTTGCCTCCATATTTGTCCAAATTTATTTGCAGGAACCTTAGTATTTTTCAGCCGGAGCAAGCTCAGTTCGTCGTGGACGATCCTGTTCAATTCGAGATGATTTCGCACCAATTCGAGACGATCTCGACTGCAGTCTGCATTGGGGGCAATCAGTGCCCAGAGTTTGCATTTCCTCATTATTTTCTATTGCATTATTTTGTATTTAGTTAATCTTATGATTATTCTTTATTATTTTGCATCTTGGAGTTCACCCATGTAGTTTAATTGCATAATAAGGTCATGATTAGCTATTAAAGTGTTGCAACTTACTTGCATTTCTATTCGAGATTATCTGTTAACATCCTTATTGTCATTTTACATCATTATCCTCTATTAGCATTGCTGCATTTTTTGTATTTTGTGTCTATTTCTCTGTTTGCAGGTCTCTGACGAATTCGTCAGATCTCAGACGATCCTGCAGGTCGGAGACGATCCCATCAAATTCTAGACGATCCTGTCTGCTTCAAGAATCAGAACCTCCATCAGACATCCGGATCAGGTATGGCTCTTTAATTTAGCTTTTTCTCTCTGTTTTCTGCTCAAATCTGTTTGTTGTATTTCATTTAGTCTGCATTTTCATAATAGAACAACTTAGATTCATTTGGCCAAACCTAGGACTCGAATGTTTAAAGATAAAACTGAACACATTAAACACATTCCCAACCTAGGCATGGAAACTGCCATTCAAACGTTTCCTGGTGAACCCACCATCCATCGAAAAATCACCATAATACACCTCCCCCGAGAGGCGGGACCTTCGCAAGGCCTCTCAGTCCGAGGTACCGCGCCATCCTTTTCCCATCCTCCTTTCGGGCATGGATCCTATAGCCTGAAGGTAAGGATGCAAAAAATTTGGAGCGATACACCTACATATGGCTCCCTTGTAGGTGTGGCTCGTGGCCCATTGTATTGGGGCTAGGGTGATTAGAGGCTTTCCAAGGAGGTATGACCAAGTCCTTGGGGTATAACAGAGATGACCCATGTCTCATAGTCCACTCTCCACAGCTTCTACCCATGATTTGGCTTGGTTGCAGGTACACACTATTGCAACTCTCTACCAAAACCTGAGTGATTATCTTATTTACAAATTCTTAATGAAAAAGTAAACACAAAAAGGAAACACTCAAAAAGATATATGATTATCTCTTTTAAGTTTTAGATGTGAATCCCTAAACTGTTTTGTGTGTTTTAGATGTGTTTTTGTAAATAATGATCTTTTATCGCATGTTTGAAATTTTGTTGGATGATAATATTGTGTTTAATTATATTTCACCTGTATACTCGCAGCTCGACAACCTGGCTAAGAACTCCAAGTCATGTTATCCCACCTATAATATGTGGTAATGAATTCCACACACAACCAGGAAGCACAAGTCCTACCAGTTCCTCACCCAGTTCACCCTTATTCTATAATATACCTCTCTGAAGAGAGATACATGCTATAACCCATGGACTATGATGGATCTTGGAACCGGCCTTGACAAAGAATAAGGTTCATGGGATTTGAGACAATGAGTGGAGATGAAAGCCACCTCGTTGAACTCTACTAGTGGATGGTGATGAAATTGTTGGACATTTTGAGTCCCTAAGCTAAAAGTTGGCATTGATGTCAAAAGGACCTATGTAAGTAAGCCTTATGATTTTTCTCCACAAAGAGCTTCATGAGAAGCAAAGGTTTTGATCAAAGTTGCAATAAGAGATGCATGGCATTTGGTTCCAAAAGGAGCTTCAAGGGAAGCTTAGAAAAAAGTTTTTATGAAAACCAATAAAGACAAGGAAAAGTTTTATTTAAAACTATGGATGGCAGATTTGAAATGGGTTTTTATTAAAATCCAAGTTGGATTTTTGTTTCATCAAAAAAGGTGCCCCGGTGATGGAGAAATTTAATTTTAAAGGTTTAGTTTAAATTTTAATTTATTTAAAATTAAAATTTAAAATTTAAAATTAAATAGAAGAGTTTTCCTGCCATGTCCGTTGACATAATATATTTTATCATGCAAATGTTCAAATATTTAAAGGGGTTTATTTTATCAACCAAGGAGTAGACATGAAATATTTTTTGCATTCAATTATCTCCTCCTTCGCAATCGTTGATTCCCCCCTTTCGATTTCATTTGCACATTGCACGTGGAACAAGGGAGCAAGTTTCAAGGCATAGGTGGAGAGGACAAAAATATAAGTCTCAAAGGCTTAAAGCCTCCACGTAGGAGGCCTAGCCCTCACGGTGGGTAGAGAGTGCACTAAGGTGCATGACAAGGAGGAACATAGGGTCAAAACCACCTAAAGCCATTTTGCAAGGTATGCCATAATTTGATCGTCGAAATTTTCGGGTGCATGAAATATTTTGAATTTGCTAAGGTTGTGTTAAGCATCGACTTTCACGGAGAGTATAGTGGATTTAATTTTTGCATATGGCTAAGGTTTGATATTTTATTAATGTGGGATATTGCCTAATAAGGCTTTGTGATTATTTTTTAAGTGCAAAAGTGTTGAAAGGAAGGATATAAAATATTTGATTTATTTTATGCTATAAGTGATTTTTGGAGTGACAAGGTTATGAAATGTTTTGATTTATTCTATTTTATGGTACAAGTGGTTTGAGGAGTGATAAGGAATTTGTGCATTAATTATTAAGAAGGTTTTCTAATTAAAAGTCTTGGTGAATATTATTATGAAGTGGAATAATTTTGATTATTTTGTGATCTTCTAACCCTTGTGAGGATTGGTAAAAGAATATTATGATTGTGGAAGATTTCCAAAGAGGCTTATTCATCTTCATAAAATGTATGGGCACATTCTCCTATTGATTGATTATGGTGGTTGATTATAAAATACCTTTGGAGTGAAAAGGATTGATTGTGGTTTCCCTTTCAAAAGTGATTGGTTAAATGCTTCAAAGTTTTTTGGTTTGAGAGTTGTGATTAAACATTATTTTATAAGCATTGTTTTTGAAGCCAATTGGTTATGTAAAGAAATTTAACTTGAGCTAGAGAATAACATGAGTATCATTGTTATGTGAGATTTGTGGTTGAAACATTGTTGGAAATATTTTGAGTTAGTTGATACATGCTTGGACAAGGGTTTGTGAGAAAGGGTTGTTCCTTGAGGTGTTTGGTTGAGTAGAGTTGATTGAGCCTAGTCAAGTGGATGCATGTGGTTTTTCAAGTTCCATGAAACAAACTATTCTATATTCTAGAAGTGAGTTGAGATTGAGATTTGAGAATAGAACATATTGAGTCTCTAACAATTCTCTTTATGCTTCTATGAGATTGATTTGAGTTGAGATAGGGATTTGAGTATAGAACATATTGAGTTTCTAACAATTCTCTTTATGCTTTTATGAGATTGAATTGAGATATTGATTAAGCATTGAGTATAGAACATATTGAGTCTCTAACAATTCTATTTATGATTCTATGAGATTGGACAAGCTTTGTGTGAGCTTGTTAAGCATATTTGAGACAAGTCTTTGAGAAGTCTTATGGACTGATTTTGAGTAAGCTTTTGTGGAAACTTGCTATGAAGATTTGATCAAGTCCTAGAGAGGACTTATTGAGCATATTTGGACAAGTTCTGAGTGAGCTTTTTGAGTAGATTTGGACAAGTTCTAAGTGAGCTTGTTGAGAAGATTTGGACAAGTTATGAGTGATCTTGTCGAGCAGATTTAAGTAGGTTCTATGTGGATCTGTTGAGCAAATTTGAGCAGGTTCTATGTGGACCTGTTGAGTAGATTTGAGCAGGTTCTATGTGGACCTGTTGAGCATATTTGATTAGGTTTTGTGTGGGCCTACTGAGAAAAATTGAGTAGGTTCTATGTGGACCTATTGAACAGATTTGAGTAGGTATTGTGTGGATCTATTGAGAAAATTTGAGCAAGTTTTGTGTGGACCTATCGAGCAGATTTGAGTAGGTTCTATGTGGAACTATTGAGCAGATTTGAGTAGGTTCTGTGTGGACCTAATGAGAATATTTGAGTAGGTTTTATGTGGACCTATTGAGAAAAATTGTACTAGACCAAATGTACTGTGTTTAGTGCAAGAGATTGAGCAGAACTGTGCTAGACCGAATGGACTGTGTTTAGTATAGTATTGAGATAGGGCTTTGGAGGTGATAAAGTACATAGGACAAAGTCTCCGTGGATAGAGATACAATAGCTAGGATAATTGAAGATAGATCTGAGTGAGGAGTCTTCAAGTGGAGAGTGATCCACCAATCAGTGCAATAGAGATACAAAGTCTTCTAGAAGATCACTAGCCAGATAATAAGGGGAAAGAGTTCTCCTATGGAAGAGATCCAAAAAATTTAGATTAGGGGATCAATATCTCCTTTGGATATAGGTCCATAAAAATTGTAATTGGGAAGGATTCCAAAAAGAGATTGATTGAGAAAATTTTAGTAAAATATTTTCTTCGTGGAGTAGCCCACATTGGGTGAACCACATAAATTGTGGCGTCTCTATTGTGTATGGTGTTTTATACAGTGATTTGATTACTGCTATTGACACTGCTATCTATACACTGCATAATATTGAATTAAAAGAAAAAGTAAAAAGTGGTCTTATACTGTTCATCCCCCCTCTCAGTATAAGCTTATGTTCTTCAATTGGTATCCGAGTGGGTTCCTTCAGAAGAGTTTGAAAGCTTTAAGGAAAAGCAGTCTAAGAACACAATGGATCAAAAGGATCAAAGAGATGAATTTTTTAATAATGCAGTACAAGTATTTGATGGAAGTGACTTCTTATATTGGTGTATGCTAATTAGATTTTACTTGATGGCACTTGGAAATAAAGTTTGGGATGCAGTGGAACTTGGATACGATTCAACAGTCAATCCTCCTACAGACAAGGAAGGTAAGTTTCTAATGCATGCAAACTCACGAGCCATGAATTCAATTATAAAAGGATTGCGTAGATCAGAATCTATGAAGGTTATGGATTGTAAAATAGCAAAAGAAATGTGGGAACTTCTGCATGAAATATATGAAGGAGATAAAGGAGTCAGAATGGCTAAGATAAAAAATATAAAAGGAGAATTTGAGAACTCAAGAATGAAGGATGATGAAAACATTCATGACTATCTCAGTAAGATTGATGAACTTGTACATGAGATGAAAGGTCTGGGAATGAAGGTTGATGAATATGATTGTTGAGAAGCAACACACCCCCACTAAAAAATGAAATTCCATCCTTTGAAAATATTTAATTTTCATTTTTCCGCAGGGACCCTCTTGATGTTTTTCGGGTTTTAATTCCAAATTTTTCTTGCACCCTTTTTCAAACTTCGCCTACATCAAAGTGTCCAAGTAGACTTGCATATGGCATTGATTTCAATTTAGAAATAGCAGTTTCTATTTCTGGCCAACAAACTTCTAAATGCATTTTCCCTTAATCCATGATGAATTTTAAAGTTCCGTTTGCAAATTTGGATACCCTTTGGGCTTTTTTTAGATGCTTGTAAAGTTTCATCAAATTTTGGGCACTTTGAATTTTCATCATTTTTTCTACACCATGTGAAGCTGATCATTCTCGAGCAATTTAAAATTCATTTTTCAAATGTTAAAATCATTTATGAGTAAGGAAGATCCTTCACCAATATGTAAAAATGCCAAATACAGATGGACAAAGTCACTGGAGTCAACCTACAATTTTTGGAGAATTTGCAAAGTGGAAGAAAAGCTTGAGGGAAATGTCGCGATATCGCGACATGTTCCATTTTTGGACATGTCTCATTTTCGCGAGAGAAAAAGCTTGGAAGAAAATCTTGAGGGAAATGTCGCGATATCACGACATGTTCCATTTTTGGACATGTCGACTTTCGCTCAAATTTAATTGTACCCTAAAAACTTTTAAAGTCCGATGTCGCGATATCGTGACATGTTCTATTTTCGGACATGTCTCATTTTTGCGAGGGAAAGCTTGGAAGAAAGCTTGAGAAATGGAGAGTTGATGAGGGAAATGTGTGATATCGCGACATGTTCCATTTTCGTGGGACCCTAAAATAAGTAGTCGAGATGAATCATGACATGTTCCATTTCGGAGAGCAGAAAGAAGGAAGGAAATGTCGCGAATTTGTGACATGTTCCATTTTCGCGAGGGCAAAAGCGTTAGAAGCGATGAAGTGAAGGAAATGTCGCGATTTCGTGACATGTTCCATTTTCACGAGGGCAGAAGCTTGAGAAGACATGAAGTGAGGGAAATGTCACGATTTTGCGACATGTTCTATTTTTGCGAGGGTGAAAGCTTGAAAGAGATGAAGTGAAGGAAATGTTGTGATTTCACGACATGTTCCATTTTCGCGAGGGCGAAAGCTTGAAAGAGACGAAGTGAAGGAAATGTCACGATTTCGCGACATGTTCCATTTTCACGAGGGCGAAAGCTTGAAAGACATGAAGTGAAGGAAATGTCATGATTTTGCGACATGTTCCATTTTCGCGAGGGCGAAAGCTTGAAAGAGATGAAGTGAAGGAAATGTCACGATTTCGTGACATGTTCCATTTTCGCGAGGGCGGAAGCTTGAAAGAGATGAAGTGAAGGAAATGTCGCGATTTCGTGACATGTTCCATTTTCGCGAGAGCAAAAGCTTAGAAGAGATGAAGTGAAGGAAATGTCATGATTTCGTGACATGTTCCATTTTCGTGAGGGCGAAAGCTTGAAAGACATGAAGTGAAGGAAATGTCATGATTTCGCGACATGTTCCATTTTCACGAGAGCAAAAGCTTGAAAGACATGAAGTGAAGGAAATGTCGTGATATCGCGACATGTTCCATTTTCGTGAAGGCACAAGCAAGGAAGAAGTAACTTGAGGAAAATGTCGCGATATCGCGACATGTTTGGACTTATATTCATTTTGCAAAATTTGGCCATTCTTTAAATTTTTCATCACCCATCCAAAGGAAGTGGAAGCTTTTCGACACAGTCCAAACCCTAGAAATATTTAAATGAAAAAATTAATTAATTAAAAAGTTCTAATATTTGCTTTTCTTTTGCAGAAAGTGATTCGACAGTTACATTCATGGCAGAAGTAATGGCGAGAAAGACAGACAAACCTAAATTTCGGCACAAATCAAGCGAGGAATTAATGAGATGCTCTGACGGTTTACCGAAAGATAAAGATAAGAGATGCCGGGAAGTCAGTGACTCATCCAGATTTTGTAGATCTAGCCACAAATACAGGCTTTAAGGAATTTTCCGGTGGATCCATTTGCCCAAAAAATTTATGGCAAAAGTAATGACGGGTCGAGAATCTCAACTCGAACCAAACAAAGGCGGCTATGCGAGGATGGAAGGCCTCGGAAGTCAGTGACTCATCCGAATTTTGTAGAAGAATTAATGAGATGCTCTAATAGCTTATCGAAGGATAAATATACATTTACATGCGGTGCCCATTTGATGAGGATAAAACCAAGTCTTATCTTCTCCATTTATGGCAAGATCCACACAAAGATTTTTAGAGTGATTAGGGTTTATCGAAACTCTATATAAAAATACCTTATATTGTAAAGCCTCGATGGTGGGATTTTTATGATAAGATTTAGATATTTGGAAGAAGATATTTTGAAAAGATCAGGGTCTATCCTGAGTCTATATATACTTCTTTTGAATGTAAAGTCCGGATGCGAAAACTTGGAATAAAAGACATTTTAGCAATTTCTTGCAAATCTTGTTTGAATGCTTTGTTCTGTACCTAGGGTTGGTGTGACATCATTTTTCTGTGATAGCATGGCCAGGAGCCTAATCTCTTTCAGATTGCGATAAGTGCATCTTCTTTTGTTTTCATCTCGCTAAGGTTTATTTATTTTAGTTGTAAATTTGTGTTATCAAGATTGAATATGCTACTAGGCTTCATTCCATTTGTTGTATGCTAGGGAAAGTTAGAGATTTAAGGTTCAGGTCTGTTCTAATTGCTCTATCCTCACTGTGCGAGCTAAGCTGCTGGTGAGAGATACCAGTTGACACCGACTTCCCTTCTATTTATGATTTTCTTTCAGATCTTTGTCATCTCCGTCTTATGCTCTTAGTAGAAGGTGATCTTAGAAAGTTGGACACCTTCCTCTTTGATTGGTTTTATTGTGAAGCTAAATAGTGTAACTGAAATTGGTAGTTTTGATTTGCATCTAAGTTAGATAAGCTTCTCTTTTCTACCCTACCCTACTCTCTCTGTTCCACCGTTAAATGATTCATTTTTATTTTCTTTTAAATTTGTCTTTTATTTAATCTGCTAAAGCATAAAGAGCTATATCAAAGAACTCATTGTAAATCCGATTGTCAACAAAGATAACAACCCCTAAACATTATTGAACGAAGGTCAAACCCGTTGTAAGGTAACAGAAAGTCCACTTGAAACTATTCCAGAAGCGAAAAAGAGTGAATAGCCATTCGACCCAACTCTGTAACTCACACCTTGGATAACCAGCAAGATCCTAAAGTGAGTGGGATTTATCCCGTATAAGTGTTATTGGTATTTTATGCTCATTCTTCATGGGGTGTGTATGAAAGATGAACCAACATTTAAAATTGGTGCTAGAAGGAGGGTTGACCGAACTCCGTTCAATATTTGTTAAGGATTGTAAGTTGCTTGTGTAGAGCTGGATTCTACCTATAGAGTAACCAGGTCCCACTCCAGAGCTGGAGAGCTCCTTGTGCCTGAGTTGGAAACCCCAAGGAGAAGTAGCCTCAGAAGGGCCAAGTCTTTGTCCAGCATAGTTTTATCACCACTTGTAGTTCCTCCAACTACAACTCAAAATATTATCGTTAATCAGGTAGTAATGGCAAACTAGTTGGGTTCCACTGCTTTGAATATCCTTGGTGCAATGCATGATTTACCCAGAAATCTTGAGAAGTATCTTCCTACCTACAAACATGATGGAATCAGAACAGCAGAAGAACACCTAGTGGCATTTAAAAATGCTCTAAAGTTGTTGAATGTGTAGCATGAAGATGTGGCTTGTAGGTTATTCCCATTCACTCTCCAGGAGGGAGCATACGACTGGTTTTTGAATCTTACTAATGACTCTATTACTAGTTGGAATGACCTAGAGAAAATTTTTGTATCACAATTTGGTGAAGTGATTGACCCCAGTGTGTTATATCAACAGTTTTCCAGCATTAAGAGAGAAATCAATGAGACTGTCAGATCTTTCAACGTCAAGTTTCAAAAATCTTATGGTAGATTGACGGGTCATTATGTGCCAACTGTAGATCTAGCATTGGAAATTTTTAGGAATTCCCTAGATCCAGTGACCTCTATTTTCCTAAAGAGAGATGCTAATATTACTAATCTAATAGAGGCTTATAGAGAAGCTTTGGTTCTTGAAAGACAATTGGGACCTCAACCTTTGAACGCTCCTCTAATTCCCTTTGTTACACAAAATACCCCTATTTTGAATCCCATCCCACATCAAATGATGTTCCCAGCATACCAAACTCCACCGATAGGAAATCCATTGGCTGTGACACATGTTGAACATGTACAGAATACAGAGAAAGAATCTGATAAAACAAGAGTTGAGGAAGTCTCAAAGATGGTCCAAAAGTTGGCAAATGACTTTTTGAGTTTCAAAAAGCAAGTATCCACCAGGGAAAACTCAAATAGATTTTCTTATCAACAGAATAGATTCACTAGACCACCATATGAACCCAAAAAGGATTATAAAGGTAAGGGACATGAAGTGAATATTTGTGACTTGGCTTTTCCTAACTGGTGCAGGATACAAGGAACATCTCAATAAGGGGAATTGGATTGTTTGGAGTTCTGCAATGCCTTTGAAGCTCTATCTGGTGAGTTTGTTTTTCCTAAAAATCAAAGAAATGTTGATGGTCCAAGTTCATCCAAACATAGTGCAGCTATGGTGTTAGATTCATTCACTTTTCTCGATGAGTCAGAGAATGTCATGGAGATACCTATGGATGAAGTGCAAGCTTTTCAAAAGTATAGAAGGGACAACTACAATCTCAGGAACAAAAATATGGAGCCTAATACTACGTCTACACCTCCAGATAACTCCCATAATGTTCCTCCAGATCCATCTCCAAATAATAACCCACCTCCACCCAAGGGAGGAGATCCAAGAGTACCAGATGGATTTGTTGCTCCACTCAATAAGGGATACAATATAGTGGAGGATATGAAGAAGATCAAGGCTAACATCACTCTTCATGAGTTGGCTCAAATTATTGAACAAAGGGATAATTTGATCAAGACATACTCTGAGCATACTACCAAACCTCTAGAAAAGGGGAAGAAGATAGCAAATGCAAATATGGCCATGTATAAAGAAAATACTGAAGTTCCGCCTTTCCTACTAACTGTCCGCATATTTGGAAAGAATTTACACAACTGTCTGGTGGATTCTGGTGCTTCAGCCAATGTCATGCCTCTAGCCATTTGTCAACAGTTGGGTTTAACCCCTATGAAGTCTGAGAGAAGAGTCATCCAATTGGATAAAACTAAAGTTAAGGTGGTAGGTGAACTTCAAAGTATACACATCCAGCTAGCATCTGAGCCGAGAGCACAACACAAAATTGACATTCAGGTGGTAGATATTCCTGTGGGATACGAAATGCTTCTGAGCAGAGATTGGTCAAAGTCTTTGAATGGGTACTTGGCGACTAATTTTTCACATATGTGGTTGCCCTGGAAAGGTGTTGCCAATCAGTTGAGAATCGAAAGAGAACCTAGATATAAACACGTGATCACTGAGTATAATGCCAAGAATGAGGTTGTAAACCGTGTTGATACAGATATTGGAGTTTATAATTTGACAACTGAGAAGGTGAGACCAGTTACAGCTCTAACCAATCACAACAATGATATTTGGACATTACACATTGATGGGGTTAAATCTAAGCAAGGCTCAGGTGAAAGAGCAAATTATGAAAATTCTACTAGAGGGATAAAAATTGAAATCTTGGATATTGGAGCAGTAGAGCAACCACAAAATGTTCAAGTCATTAAGAACTATGACGTACAAATAAAATATGATCTCTTTGAGTTGTTACATAAATCTGAAGATGTGATGATCTGGTTCTATAAAGGCCTTAAGGTATTTGATCCTGGGGGTTTTTCTGCAGGGTGAAGGACTTGCAGATTTGGTGTTTCTGTGGGACAAGATCTATAAAAAAAAAAAAAGGGGGAAGACAGTAAACACACCAAGTCTTTCCCAGGTAGCAAAAATTTTGGGAAGCATAATCTGGAGTGCATTTCGTCAACAGGACCTGAAAGGTATTTTTCTAAATTTACCTGCAAATGGTCAATTTTTTTTAAGGCACTATTTCTCTGCTTTTCCATCTGCTACATTTTTTGAGTGATTGAAGGGACTTTGTGCATATGTATATATTGTAAATAAAGTGTGAAGTAGTGTGTTTTTATTTTGTTTTATTTAAAGTTTGAAGTACTGTGTTTTATCTTTTGAGGTCTATGCAATTTTGTCTTTAACTGGTGGCCTTTTTTTTTTCCTCCTCGTTAGCTTTTAAATCCTGTTTGTTTGAGTTTTTGCCTAAACAAAGAAAACACAAATCAACATTTAAAATTGGCCTAGTGTGTTTTCATTTTGTTTTATTTTTGTTAAGAGATAGTCTGCTAGAGCTAAAAAGTGGAACTACTTGTTATTTAGAACAATAGTAGAAATATAATTGGATTTTGTATCTTGCTTGCCACAATTATTTTGATTATAAAGAAATTACTATACTGTTTGGCTGAAGAACTCCCAGGGAATCCAAGAAAAGTTGGTCATGAGAGGGGAATCCGATTCATAAAATTATTTTAAGTGTCCAAAGAAGCTATTGGTACCTGGGCTGAAGCGGTTAGTCGATCAATTGCTCGATCAATGAAATGTAAAAAAATTCTAGCAAGACTTTCCAGATATCGGTATCTTTCAAAAAAGGAGAGAGAAGGTGAAAGTTGGGCAAGCCAACATAAAACTGGCACTCTTTTCTGCAAAAAAAAAAAAAGGAAAAGAGAAAAGGTTATGTGATAGAAAGAGATAGCCAAGGCTCCCAAAGGATACATCTCAAACGTGTTCACCAAGCTATAGATGCCACCTCATAGTTGTGATCAGGGTCTCGAAAATCTAAAGAGTAACTCTGTCGAGGTTGTAAAAGGCTAAACTAGTAAACAGAGCTCTACTCGGTTTCCCCTGCACAATCTAAATAGCTGATCAATCCATAGTAAGCATTCGAAGCCCCGGTCATACTTGAAGGAAGGTTTATACACTTATAATCGCACATCAGAATCTTCCTTAAGTGGTTCAACCTAGTATGTGTTGGCAATTTTGGGTACCTTGGGTGCATTGCCTTTGCTCAAGTGTATAAGTTGTCATTGATGTCAAGAAGCTTTTGAAGGAATTTGATTTGATGTAAAATAATTTGATTTGATGAAGGTTCGGCATGACAGGTTCGAAAGAAAGCTTTTTAGAAAAGTGTCACGATATTGCGACATGTCGCATTTTCACGACTTAATCAGGTGAGAGAAAGCTTTTTAGAAAAGTGTCGCGATATCACGACATGTCGCAGTTTCACGACTCAAATAGGAGAGAGGATGTTCGGAGTCAAAAATGTCGTGATTTCATGAAATATTGCAAGGAGATTTCGAAAGAAAAAATGCCGTGATTTTGTGACATAATGCAGGAGAGAGAGTCCAGGAGAAAAAGTGTCACGATATCGCGACATGTCGAGTTTTCGCGATCGGATGAAAAGAAAAGTGCTAAGGAGAAAAAGTGTCACGATTTCATGACAAGTCAGAAGACAAAGTGGAAGCAAGATAAAGTGTCACGATTTCATGACATGCTGCAGATGAAAATGTTCCAAGTAAGAACTGTCGTGATTTCGTGACATATAGCAAAGGGAAGAGTCTGAAATGAGAAGCGTCACGATTTTATGACAGGTTGCAAAGAAGTCATACGAAAGCTGAAAGCCTCACTATTTTGTGATAGGCTACAAAGAAAACATACAGAATCTAGAAGTGTCACGATTTCATGACAAATTCAATGAGGAAGAGCTCAAAGGCGAAAGCATCACGATTTCATGACATGTTCTGTTTTCAAGGGTGTAAAGCAGAGAAAAACACAAGGCAACAAAAGTGTCACAATTTCGCAACATGTTTTGTTTTTGCTAGTGCAAGCAAAAAAGAGTGCAAGGAAGAGAAAGTGTCGCGATTTCACGATAGATTGAGATGGCAGCGTTCGGTTGGAGAAAGTGTCACGATTTTGTGACAGAAACAAAATGCAAGTTTTCTATAGGAGAAGTGTCACGATTTCACGACAAAAGCAGAGAGGAATGCTATGAAGACAGAAGTGTCACAATTTCACGACAAAAGCAAAAAGGAGGTCAACAAAGGGAGAAATGTCGTGATATCATGATAAACAAAAAGTTGATGCTGACTAAGTTAGAAGTGTCACGATATCGCGACAAGAGCTTAGTTGAAGTCAACAAAGGCTAAAATGTCACGATATCACGACAAAAGCCAAAAGATAGTATATGGTTGCAAAAGTGTCGCGATATCGTGACATGTTGTAGTTTCACAACAGAAGCTACAGAAGAGTTGCAGATGTAGTGAAGCCGACAAAGTTAAATTTGGGCTGACAAATATTAGGGTTTGCAGCCAACGTAGTTTAGGGTTTGCAACCGATGTAGTTTAGGGTTGTGTAGCCGACTAAGATCAAGGTTTTGATCTTGAAAGTGTTAGTATAAAAGGGGGGCTGTTTGGAGAGTTGAGATGTGATTCGAATGCATCGTTGAAGTGCAAAATTTTTAGATAGTGCACAAAGCAAGAAGTTCGATTGCTGTGAGCAGAGTGCAAATTTGATTGTAGTGTGCAGAGTGCATTTTGTCGAATCATTCTGAGTGGAAAAGATCAAAAAGGAAGAAGAGTGTGTGCAGACAGTGCAAGGGTTGAAGTTCAACCAAGTGCAGGAGTGTTTGCATAGAGAGAGAAGAGGGTGTAGAGAGCAGACAGGTAAAGACAAACGAGGACATTTGTGCCAGACCAAAGGACTGTGTTTGGTGTAGATCAGAGAAAGAGAATAAGGACATTTGTGCTAAATCTAAGGACTATGTTTAGTGCAAATTTGAGGACCAACTTTGGAGGTGAAAGAGTTGAGGATAGAGGTCTCCAGCTAGAGCAGGGAGGACAGGTATCTTCTATGGATAGAGTTTCATTTGCTAAGGGCAGCAGAGGTAGAGGTCTTCTAGAGGATCACCAGCCAGAGCAGAGCTAGGGGATTGGTGTCTCTTGTGGGTTGGTAACCACAAACTCGATATTAGGGGATTGGTGTCTCCTTTGTGTTGGTGCCCATAAACATTGTAATCAAAAAAGGTATTCCCAAAATTTGGATTGATAAAATTTAGTGAAATATTTTATCCGTGGACGTAGCCTAGTCATTCTGGGTGAACCACGTTAAGATTGTTGTCTCTTTGTGGATGTTTTTATGCATTGATTTGATATTGTTGTGGGTATATCACTTTACTATTTTATAATATAAAGGAAAAAGTAAAAAGTGGTCTTATACTGTTCACCCCCCCTCTATGTATAAGCTTGTGTTCTTCAGTATGTCCTTGGGAAACTTTAACAGCTAGCAGATAGTAGTTAAGTCATTTTAGAAAATATTTATGGCAAAGCATGGTACATAGTCTAAATTGTTTTGAAACTAGAGTTTTGGATTCTAAATAGTGCTACTATTTTCCTCGCAGATATCACCATTTTTTGAGAAGCAACACACCCCCACTAAAAAATGAAATTCCATCCTTTGAAAATATTTAATTTTCATTTTTCCGTAGGGACCCTCTTGAGTTTTTTGGGTTTTAATTCCAAATTTTTCTTGCACCCTTTTTCAAACTTTGCCTACATCAAAGTGTCCAAGTAGACTTGCATATGGCATTGATTTCAGTTTAGAAATAGCAGTTTCTATTTTTGGCCAGCAAACTTCTAAATGCATTTTCCCTTAATCAGTGATGAATTTTAAAGTTCCGTTTGCAAATTTGGATACCCTTTGGGCCTTTTTATATGCTTGTAAAGTTTCATAAAATTCTAGGCACTTTGAGTTTTCATCATTTTTTCTACACCATGTGAAGCTGATCATTCTCGAGCAATTTAAAATTTATTTTTCAAATGTTAAAATTATTTTTAAGTAAGGAAGATCCTTCACCAATATGCAAAAATGCCAAATACAGATGGACAAAGTCACTGGAGTCAACCTACAATTTTTGGAGAATTTGCAAAGTGGAAGAAAAGCTTGAGGGACATGTCGCGATATCGCGACATGTTCCATTTTCGGACCTGTCTCATTTTCACGAGAGAAAATTTTTGGAAGAAAAGTTTGAGGGAAATGTCGTGATATCGCGACATGTTCCATTTTGGACATGTCGGACTTTCGCTCAAATTTAATTGTACCCTAAAAACTTTTAAAGTCCGATGTCGCGATATCGCGACATGTTCTATTTTCGGACATGTCTCATTTTCACGAGGGCAAAATCTTGGAAGTAATAGCTTGAAGGAAATGTCGCGATATCGCGACATGTTCCATTTTCGTGAAGGCAAAAGCTTGGAAGTAATGACTTGAGGGAAATGTCACGATATCGCGACATGTTCCATTTTTGGACATGTCTCATTTTTGCGAAGGCAAAATCTTGGAAGTAATGACTTGAGGGAAATGTCACGATATCATGACATGTTCCATTTTCGGACTTGTCGAACTTTCACTCAAATTTAATTGTACCCTAAAATATTTTAAAGTCCGATGTCGCGATATCGCGACATGTTCCATTTTCGGAGAGCAAAAGCTTAGAAAGATGAAGTGAAGGAAATGTCGTGATTTCACGACATGTTCCATTTTCACGAGGGCAAAAGCGTTAGAAGAATGAAGTGAGGGAAATGTCACAATTTCGTGACATGTTCCATTTTCACGAAGGCAAAATCTTGAAAGACATGAAGTGAAGGAAATTTCATGATTTCGCAACATGTTCCATTTTTGCAAGGGCGAAAGCTTGAAAGAGACAAAGTGAAGGAAATGTCACAATTTCACGACATGTTCCATTTTTGTGAGGGCGAAAGCTTGAAAGAGACAAAGTGAAGGAAATGTCATGATTTCACGACATGTTCCATTTTCGTGAGGGCGAAAGCTTGAAAGACATGAAGTGAAGGAAATGTTGCGATTTCGCAACATGTTCCATTTTCGCGAGGGTGAAAGCTTGAAAGAGACAAAGTGAAGGAAATATCACGATTTTGCGACATGTTCCATTTTCACGAGGGCAGAAGCTTGAAAGAAATGAAGTAAAGGAAATTTCACGATATCACGACATGTTCCATTTTTGGAGAGCAATAGCTTAGAAAGATGAAGTGAAGGAAATGTCACGATTTTGCGACATGTTCCATTTTCATGAGGGCGAAAGCTTGAAAGAGATGAAGTGAAGGAAATGTCATGATTTGGCGACATGTTCCATTTTTGCGAGAGCAAAAGCTTGAAAGAGATGAAGTGAAGGAAATGTCGCGATATCGCGACATGTTCCATTTTCGTGAAGGCACAAGCAAAGAAGAAGTAACTTGAGGAAAATGTCGCGATATCGCGACATGTTTGGATTTATATTCATTTTGCAGAATTTGGCCATTCTTTAAATTTTTCATCACCCATCCAAAGTGAGTGGAAGCTTTTTCGACATAGTCCAAACCCTAGAAATATTTAAATGAAAAAATTAATTAATTTAAAAAGTTCTAATCTTTGCTTTTCTTTTGTAGAAAGTGATTCGACAGTTACATTCATGGCAGAAGTAATGGCGAGAAAGATAGACAAACCTAAATTTTGGCACAAATCAAGCGAGGAATTAATGAGATGCTCTAACGGTTTGTCGAAAGATAAAGATAAGAGATGCTGAGAAGTCAGTGACTCATCCAGATTTTTCAGATCCGACCACAAATATAGGCTTCAAGGAATTTGCCGGTGGATCCATTTGCCCAAAAAATTTATGGCAAAAGTAATGACGGGCCGAGAATCTCAACTCAAACCAAACAAAGGCGGTTGTGCGAGGATGGAAGGCCTTGGAAGTCAGTGACTCATCCAAATTTTGTAGAAGAATTAATGAGATGCTATGACAACTTACCGAAAGATAAAGATACATTTACACGCAGTGCCCATTTGACGAGGATAAAACCAAGTCTTATCTTCTCCATTTATGGCAAGATCCACACAAAGATTTTCAGAGTGATTAGGGTTTATCGAAACTCTATATAAAAATACCTTATATTGTAAAGCTTTGGTGGTGGGATTTTTATGATAAGATCTAGATATTTTGAAGAAGATATTTTGAAAATATCAGGGTTTGTCCTGAGTCTATATATACTTATTTTGAATGTAAATTCTGGATGCGAAAACTTAGAATAAAAGACATTTTAGCAAATTCCTGCAAATCTTGTTTGAATGCTTTGTTTTGTACTTGGATTTGGTGTGACATCATTTTTGTATGATAGCGTGGCCAGGAGCCTAATCTCTTTTGGATTGCGATAAGTGCATCTTATTTTGTTTTCGTCTTGCTAAGGTTTATTTATTTTAGTTGTAAATCTGTGTTATCAAGATTGAATATGCTACTAGGCTTCATTCCATTTTTTGTATGCTAGGTAAAGTTAGAGATTTAAGGTTCAGGTCTATTCTAAATGCTCTATCCTCACTGTGCGAGCTAAGATGCTAGTGAGAGATACCAGTTGACACCAACTTCCCTTCTATTTATGATTTTATTTTAGATATTTGTCATCTCTATCTTATGCTCTTAGTAGAAGGTGATCTTAGAAAGCTGGACACCTTCCTCTTTGATTGGTTTTATTGTGAAGCTAAATAGTGTAATTGAAATTGGTAGTTTTGATTTGCATCTAAGTTAGATAAGCTTCTCTTTTTTGCCCTACCCTACTCTCTCTGTTCCACCGTTAAATGATTCATTTTTATTTTCTTTTAAATTTATCTTTTATTTAATCTACTAAAGCATAAAGAGCTATATCAAAGAACTCATTGTAAATCTGATTGTCAACAAAGATAGAAACTCCTAAACATTATTGAACGAAGGTCGAGCCCGTTGTAAGGTAACAAATAGTCCACTTGAAACTATTCCAGAAGCAAAAAAGAGTGAATAGCCATTCGACCCAAATCTGTAACTCACACCTTGGATAACTAGCAAGATCCTAAAGTTAGTGGGATTTATCCCGTATAAGTGTTATCGGTATTTTATGCTCATTCTTCACGGGGTGTGTATGAAAGACGAACCAACAATGATGCTTGTGATAAGATCTTGAGAACTCTTTGAAAAAGGTATAGTGAAAAGGTTTCTGCTATAGAAACATCAATTTGTAGTGATTCTTTGACAAGGAATTCTTTACTTGGAATGCTTACTACTTTTGAGATAATAACAAAAGATCCTATTCCTCTGAAATAAGTTGCTTTCAAAGTAGACAAAAAGAAAAAGGGAAAGAAGATAGAAGCGAGTAGTGAGTCATCCAGTGATGAAGAAGCAAATTATGGCAGAAGAGATAGAGATTCCAAAATACCCATAGATCTAAGATCTATCAAATGTTTCAATTGTGGAAAGTATGGAAACTATGCAACATAATGCAAAGAGCCAAAAGGCAAAAATGATGAAAAAAAACATAACCACAGATATAGGGAACAAGAAATACACAGGTACCAAAAGAAAATCAAGGATGGATAAAGCAGACAAGGAAATAAGTTCTTCCAGAGACAAAAGAGAAGCTACTATGCAAAAAATGAAAGTAAGTACTCAATTGATAGTGATGTTAGTTTTTTAGAAAATGATAGAGATGAAGTCCTATTTATGGTTAAAGAGAAAGATCCAGTTAAGAAGAGGACTCTAGTTATTATCAAGTGTTTTAGATGTGGTAAATTTGGACATCTTGAAGATGATTGCACTAGGTATTATTATAGTTTCAGTGATGATGATTTTGAAGATGCACTTGAAAGACCATATGGGAATCTTCTAATGGATTTGGAAGATAAAGAAGATGATCCTATAAAAGACAAGCCAAAAGGAAGTAATGATATGAACAAAGGTAAATAAATAGAGGAATATTCAGTAGAGAATGGCTATGATCTCAGGGGAGAACTTATCTATGCCCTTGACACAATAAAGAAGGTTAGAAAGCAACACTCTCAGCTTGAAAATTAGTTTCAATAATGTGATGAAGAAAGATTATTGCTCATAGAGGATTTATAAAATTCAAAGGCTAAGGCAAGCAATTTCAAGTATAAGTTAGAAACAAAGATTTTGGAATGTGAGAAGTTAGCACAATAAGTGGCTACTCTAAAAGAAGATTTAAAGGACTCCAAGATCAAGATGAAGAGTTTCACAAATAGCTCTAAGAACTTGGATAAGTTCATCTATGGACAACAACAAACATCATGTTCAATAGGTCTTGGCTTTGGAAATGCTCAAAAGAAACAAGAAAAATAATCTACTTCAAGTCTTGATGAAGAAGAAACTTCAAAAGAAGATACATCAGAAGAAGATAGTTTAAGTGTAAATGAGACATCAAAGGATGAGTTGGACAAAAAAAATTTCAACAAAGAGAGGAACAATGCAAAATTAGGTCAAGACAAGGAGGCTTCTATGGAATATGCTTTTCATGTCACAGGTTTGGACACATGGATTCACAGTGCAGGACTCATGAAATATAGGTATATGGAAAAGAATAACTTTTCCATGGGTATTGCTACTCATGTAATGAGTTTGGTCACAAGGCAATGAATTGCAAGATTAATGATAGAAGAGGATATGGCTTCACTAGGAGAAATCCTAAGACAATTGCACATCCAAGGAATAATAACATTAAGTGTTATAAGTGCAATAATGATGGCCACATAGCAAGATGGTGTAGAGAAAATATTCTAGAAATAGGCATGAAGAGGAACATGAACAAAGGTATGAACAGAAACAGGAACAAGGATGAGAATCAAAATAGGAATAGAAACATGGATGAGAACAAGAACAAGAACATGGATTATAACTTGGAAAGAAATAGTGAGAGGATCCATAAAAATCATAGAGGAAGATATAAAGATAAATGCATAGATCTATGCTTTCGGGGAGTAGAAATACTCCCACCCTAGAATTAACCACCTCATATGGAGGTGGGGGAGGGGCTAAGCTAAGAGGCTCATTCTTAGCCCCGAGATCCAAAGGTGACTCTTTGCCATTGATGTCAAAGGGGTAGAGATTTGTGTATTGGGGAGATATTTGGTTAAGGAGATATTTGATATTTGAGAGAGCATTGAGCCAGGAGGAGTAGAAAAGAAGGTCAGGTTTCAGTAAAAGGATATGGGTTGCCATCAATGACAAAGGGGGATATTGTTGGACATTTTCAGTCCCTAAGGTAATTTTTTTTATTGATTTCAAAAGGACCTATGTAAGTAAGCACTATGATTTTTCTCCATAAAGAGCTTCATGAGAAGCAAAGGTTTTGATCAAAGGTTCAAGAAGGGATGCATGGCATTTGGTTCCAAAAGGAGCTTCAAGGGAAGCTTAGCAAAATGTTTTTATGAAAAGCAAGGAAGACAAGGAAAGGTTTTATTTAAAACCATGGATGATATATTTGAAATGGATTTTTATTAAAACCTAAGTTGGCTTTTTGTTTCATCAAAAAAGGTGCCCCGATGATGAAGAAATTTAATCTTAAAGGTTTAGTTTAAATTTTAAAATTAAATAACAGTTTTCCCACCATGTCCATCGACGTTATATATTTTATCATGCAAAGGTTCAAATATTTAAAGGGGTTGATTTTATCAACCAAGGAGTAGACAAGAAATATTTTCCACATTCGATTATCCCATCCTTTGCAATCATCGATTTCCCCTTTTCGATTTTGTTTGCACATTATACGTGGAACAAGGGAGCAAGTTTCAAGGCATAGGTGGAGAGGACAGAAATATAAGTCTCAAAGGCTTAAAGCCTCCATGTGGGAGGCCTATCCCACATGGTGGGCAGAGAGTTCACTAAGTCACACGACAAGGAGCAACGCAGGGTCGAAACCATCCGAAGCCATTTTGCAAGGTATGCCATAATTCGATCGCCAAAATTTTTGGGTGCATGAAATATTTTGAATTTTCTAAGGTTGTGTTAAGCATTGACTTTCATGGAGAGTATAGTGGATTTAATATTTGCATATCGCTAAGGTTTGATATTCGATTAATGTGGGATATTTCCTAAGAAGGCTTTGTGATTATTTTTTAAGTGCAAAAGTGTTGAAAGGAAGGATATAAAATATTTGATTTATTTTATGGTATAAGTGGTTTTTGGAGTGACAAGGTTATGAAATATTTTGATTTATTCTATTTTATGGTACAAGTGGTTTTAGGAGTGATAAGGAAGTTGTGCATTAATTATTAATAAGGTATTCTAATTAAAAACCTTGGTGAATATTATTGTGAAGTGGAGTAATTTTGATTATTTTGTGATCTTCTAACCCTTGTGAGGATTGGTAAAAGAATATTGTAATTGTGGAAGATTTCCAAAGAGGCTTCTTCATATTCATAAAAGGTATGGGTATATTATCATATTGATTAATTATGGTGGTTGATTATAAAATACATTTGGAGTGAAAAGGATTGATTGTGGTTCCTTTTTTAAAGTAATTGGTTAAATGCTTCAAAGTTTTATGGTTTGAGAGTTGTGATTAAACCTTATTTTATAAGCATTGTTGTTGAAGCCAATTGGTTATGCAAAGAACTTGAACTTGAGTTAGAGAAGATCATGAGTATCATTGTTATGTGAAATTTGTTGCTGAAACATTTTTGGAAACATTTTGAGTTAGTTGATACATGCTTAGACAAGGGTTTGTGAGAAAGTGTTGTTCCTTGATGTGTTTGGTTGAGTATAGTTGATTGAGCCTAGTCAAGTGGATGCATGCGGTTGTTCAAGTTCCCTTAAACAAACTATTCTATATTCTGGATTTGAGTTGAGATTAAGATTTGAGAATGGAACATATTGAGTCTCTAACAATTCTCTTTATGCTTCTATGATATTGATTTGAGTTGATATTGGGATTTTAGTATAGAACATATTGAGTCTCTAAAAATTCTCTTTATGCTTCTATGAGATTGAATTGAGATATTGATTACGCATTGAGTATAGAATATATTAAGCCTCTAACAATTATATTTATGATTCTATGATATTGTAAAAGCTTTGTGTGATATTGTTAAGCAGATTTGACCTTGTTAAGAGGATAGAGTCTCAGTGGATAGAAATCCAACAACCAAAACAATTGAAGATAGATCTGAGTGAGGAGTCTTCAAGTGGAGAGAGATCCACCAGTCAGTGCAACAAAGAGACAAAGTCTTCTAGAAGATCACTAGCCATAGTAGAAGGGGAAAGAGTTATCATGTGGAAGATATCCATGAACTTGAGATTAGGAGATCAGTATCTCCTTTGGACAGAGGTCCATAAACATTATAATTGGGAAGGATTCCCAAAAGAGATTGATTGAGAAAATTTTAGTAAAATATTTTCTTCATGGAGTAGCCCACATTGGGTGAACCATGTAAATTGTGGTGTCTCTATTGTGTATGGTGTTTTGTGCATTGATTTGCTTACTGCTATTGATACTGCTATCTATACACTGCAAAATATTGAATTGAAAGAAAAAATAAAAAGTGATCTTATATTATTCATCCCCACTCATAGTATAAGCTTGTGTTCTTTAGAAATCCACCTCACTAGTGAGAAATTGTGGGTTTGAGTCCCACCGTGATCACCACTGAAGTAGGGAAAAATGGTGCACCAAATGATGATAAACAATATGTGTATCTATGTCCTATTGCTTATGAGCATCAAATGGAAACATGCAAGTAATATGGAAAAGACATCAAATAATAAGAAATGAGGTGAGGTAAATTGATTTCTTATTAATAAAATGGATCAAATATAGGTTACATAATTTCCCCTTTGAGGGCTCAAATTATTGATACAACTATTTACAAATTGGGTGCCCAAGGATCAAAATCCTTCAAGTAACTTGGGTGCATATCCAGTGTCTTTCCTTGTACCCATAATTGAAGTGGACGGGCCAAGGATACCACCACTCGTATCTTAGATCTTTATGTCCTATGATACTTACTAATGCACTGTAGATACCTTCACCTACACATAAGAAAACCAAAGGCATTAAATAGCAAGTGTGGATGATGTAAAACATGCAATCCCCACAGGCACTAAAAGACTAGTAATGGGCGTATGCATAGATATTATATCAAATAAACTCCAAATGAATTGAAATTGTAGAGGGATGTAAAATAAATTTTTTTGGAAGGATATCACCAATAATTGCACCTAAATTAATGGCACCTCGTAATTGTGATGACCGTTCACAACTTACAAAACCCAAAGAAAATAATTTCTACCCCTACATATATCTAAAACATATTAAAACTAGGAAGAATGCATAAAATAACATTTTAAGAAAATCCATATGATCATATTTGCAAAATAAGTGACAGTTTAGGTGTTTCTCCAGATGACCATCGTAGACCTGTGTGAGACCCTATAAAACACTAAAATTATGTCATCTTGGCCAATATAACTCAGAATGATCTGAAATTTGAATTGTAGCATAATATGAACATTTAGAAAATAAATAATTAAAAAAATTTAGAAAATTTTTGATATATTCATCACAGGATGGGAATAATAGGACTATCATAAATTGGGGGGTGCCAAGGGGTGGGACGCCCATCGATTTTGCCTAAATTTTACCACTAAATCCACTAGGGATTGATGAAAAACACTATGGGGGGTATTGTAGTCAAATTTGATGAGTAAATTCACTCATATGGTTCAGTTATGTGACAAATTGTGCCTACTAGTTCACTCGCAAACCTCCTTCTCTAGGTAGAGATTCCAAGGTAAAAATGGGCACAAAAGGTGAAAGGAAATATTAGCAGCACTCTGTTGCTTTGTCCTAAAACTCCTCTCCTCATATTGTGTGGAAAATATATCCACTTTATAGCCTAAGGAGGCTCATGGATCAAAAGGCATGCAAGGGCATGCAGGGCAAGAGGCGCCACTTGGCCACCGAGGTGACATGCATTGGAGGGGGAAGAGAATCTCCCAATTTTGCCTCATTCATGGAGCAAGTCATATTTTTTACTGTGTGATATGACTTGTGGGTGAGAATAGGCAAGAATATAACCATTTATAGGTGCCATTTATCCATATTTGACTTTTTTTTGGTCAATTATGCTATTCATTTAAGGGTGGGATGAATAGGATCTGTATTCATCCTAGGATGGGATTAATAGAAATAGGATGTTAAAAAGGTCTCAAAAGTGGCGTGAAACCTTCCAAAACCTTGAAAAAGTGGTTAGAACCACTGTATACCTATTTAGGGCTACCCTAGGGGCCTAGGTATGTCAATTTGGTCATTGCTTTTGGTAGCATAATCAGATTAACCATATTTTAGTGTCTACATTTTGAATTTTCAAATTTCAAATATTTTAATGCCTACTTTAATTTAAAATTCAAAATGGGTCTTTATATATAATAAAAATATTAAAAAATCAATGATGTTAACTTCTCTAATTAAAAACTAAAACATGCATGGAACAATATTAATAATCTCCAACATTAATTAATTCAAATGTAAATATCAAAACTAATACTAAATTATTAGCTTGATATTGTCCACCTAGGTATTAGTAAAACCCTCTTTTACTAATACCTTCCTAGGTGGGTCCATTTCCAGTGGTGGATCCTTTCTTCCACCATCAAGCATAATTATTCTTGTAAAATCACATATAATTAACAGTACCAAATTTATACAACAACATAACCAATGTTACAAACTTCTCTGCATATCCATAATATAAACTATACTAGACATTGAAACAATAAAATTCAATATATCGTTTATCTCTTATGGAGTCCTACCAAGGCAGGTGATGATACTTATAACACACAATGCTTTGTGTGCTACACTTTCAAGTGTATTTTCTCCTTGTTGTGGCTACGAATTTCCTTCAATAATTCTTCCATAGTGTTCTAACTTATGGTCAGGTGGCTTTTATCATTGTAATGCCCTTTTTAATTCTCTACTACCTTAACCATCTATCTTCAAATTTTACCTTGAATTTATTTTCCTTGCTTAGCCGATTACCTTTGATCTCAAGATTCTTTTCTTAAGCCTATTCTTGAATCTTCTTTCTCTAGTATCTATCTCGAATCTACGAGCCTTGTTGGTTCTTTTAACCTCTTCCTTATCCTCTTCTCAAACCTTTCTCCTTATGACTCCAAAAAATTTATACAATATTTCTTTATAGGTCTCTTTGAAACCTACATATTAATCCTCCTTCCTTTCTTAAATTTTGCCTTTTTATTTTCTAATAAGGGCCAAATATCTTCATAATGGATATTTTTATTTGAAGGGTATAAAATATTTGGTTCTCTAAACTATAGACTCCTATATTTGAAGAGTCTTTATCCTTTAATATTGGTCTCTCCTCTTGGACCAATTGTCAAGGTCTATATGACCTGAATCTTCAATATTACTAAAAATTTTTATCAAGGCCTTTTTCCTTAAGATTTGAATCAATGAAACTTGTATCAAGGTCTTTTCCCTCAAGAATTGAATCCAAAATATCAATATCATGGTCTATATTCAAGACATAATTCTTTATTTTTCAAGGTCTACCTTAAAGAATTGAAACTTCTTGTAGAATTCCTTCTATTCCAAATATAATCTTAGCATAGGTAAACTCAATCTATATTATTTTTGTAAAGGTATTTTATTTAAAACTTGAATCAGTATCTATCAAGGTATTTTATTTAAGACCTGAATCAATCTCTATCAAGTTATTTTATTTAAGAACTAAAACCACAATAACTTGCAACTCAAATGAATCCTTGCTTGGTGAAATATTTATACCTTATTCTTGCATTTGAAGATGAAAGTCTTCTCTATCTACTGTAGAAAGCTTCTCACTTCTTTGAAGATCAATATCTATTGTAGCAATATCTTAGGTTGATCATGATAACTCTAATAATGATTCTCCTCCCTACTAGAGAACCCAATAATGATTCTACTCCTTACTAGAGAACCCAATAATGTCAAGGTGACTATAAAATTCCTTGATGCTCCAAATAAGATAGCTTTGTTTTTTGGTAGTTTGCATTAAAAATGGGTTTTGAAAGGGGTCCCAAAACCTTCTTACAAATGAAACATAAAGCACTAGGTTAGAAGACTGAATAATAGGACCAAAAGGTGGGCTTAGCGGGGAGGCCCTAGTCTCACAAAATAAAAAGGACTTAAAAAAGAGATGATCCTATGGAGAGATCCGTACATACATCAAAACTAAAAAGGGTAAAAAATAAAGAACAACATTAACCTTCAGTGTTGACATCAGTAGAGTCTTTGACATTCTTGAATAGGAGCTTAAGCTAGCTATGGAGCTCCTCCAAAACTTTGGCCACTTGGTGGTAAAGGGTCCAACCTACTTTGGATGCATTTTATACTACAGTCATAGTGGCCATATTATTGATGATATGGTTGAGAATAAAATTATGAAGAATCCCTATAGAAAAATTATCTTTTGGCTCAGGCATCTTCTCACTAGTGGGATTCTCCTTATAGGATATATTTGATGGGAATCCCTCAGTATTCATATTTTTTATGCTTGGAGAAGCCCGAATAGTCTTAGGACTAGTGCCATGCTTTTCATTTGACATAGATTTTATAAGGGATCATCACCTGAATTCATACTTAGAGTACGGTGAGTCTTACAATCCTGACTCTAGGGTTTGATTTTGAGGGCTAGGGGAGATGAACTCAAGATCATCATCATCAATAGAAATAACCTAGATAGGGGTGTCATGGTTGGAACTTTTAATGGGATTGAGAGGGGTTAAGTTGTGGATAACCATAACTATTTTGGTGAAATCCTCAAGGGCATGCTTGTACATAATGAAGTGTAGGCCTTTATGGATGGGTTGGGAGGAGTTCATTTTCCTAAAATTATTGATGGAGAGCTCAATGGATATTTAAAGGTAGTCAGGGATATTAAATTTCTTGATGTCCCTAAGGTGGTTTAAAAATTCTAAATGGATGTTGCGAAGGGGAAGGTCAATTTTATCTAGTCAGGTATTGCATGACTGGGATCATGATGTGATTCCAAGAAGCAGATAGAGACGTTCTAACAATACCACCACTTTCAAAAATGATATTTTTACCTTTGTCCACAAAATTTTCCATCTCTAGCACCATGGATTGTCTATCCCACCTTATGAATCATCCATAAATTAGAAACTCGGGCACCTTGACCAGCATTTGAACACTGATTTGGAATTCTAGTCCCCACACAGTGACATATCCTTTGTTCCATGTGTTGAAAATTTCATTGGAAACTTTTGCATAATTTCCTATGAATTTATTAAAAAAGGAAAAAACCATGGCCTCCTAATAGTTCTTCTATCATAGGGTCAATTTGAAGGGTGTCAGGCTCAAGCAGGGCCATGGATGAGCAAGGAGAGGGCTTGGGAAACCTAGATCTAGTTCATGGAAGGAAATTAGGATGATGATATTGCTTCAAGCATCTAGTATAAGTTGATTTATACAAGTAATAAATCTACATACTAAAGGATCTAGAAAGGGTTTTGCTCATGAACCATTTCTACCTTCGATATTTGGGGAAGTTTGAATCATGTGCCATGGAGCGAAAGATAGTTCTTGCATGGGAAAGGAATCACTAGAGAAATATTACCATTGGTGGCATTGGAGAATACATAATTTTGGAAATGATAACACCCTGAGGTGATAGAGAATGAGATACGACCATAGAAAATGAGGGGAAATTGATGGTCGGGTCAAAAAACAAATGCACTTGCCAAAGGGGTAGGTTAAGGGCCAATATGTGATGAGGTTGGTGGGGTGGAAAATGTTAATTGGATCTAAACAAATCATAGGAAACAACAAGGGATGAGAAGGCCATAAATTAGATATGACATAGTTGGTAGGATAAAATATGTGGATGGAGGATCATGGTAGGGGATGGTTGGTGAGAGTAGTGAGCCACAATAGGGGAAGATTGATGTGGACAAAGAGCCACAATGGGGGAATATTTATGAGGGCAACGACCCATGATAGAGGACAACTAACGTGGACAACAGGCCATAGGGTGATAAGAATGGTGGATTGTTGTAGGGGATGGTTATGATATAGGTTGATGGATATGACTAGGATGAAGGCTTGGGTTGGACATGTGGAAGGGCTCATATTGACCTAGACCAATCAATAACATGTAGGAAATATGTGAGGATCTAAGGCATAAGAAAAACCAACCACATGATACATGAAGGGATCAACAACAATACAAATTTGGGTATGCCAAAGGGCCAACAATCCAATAGGGATGGACACATGGAAGGGATCACATTGGCCTAGACCAATTAATAATAGTAGCATTGATAAGGGGTTGGGGAAAGTCATTGTACCAAACCAAAAGGGTTTGTTGATTTGAACCCAAGTTAGCAAGTGAATCAGCCACACTATTGGTTTCCCTAAACACCTGCTAGATGATGGTCTTAGGGTGAAGACAAAGGAGTCATCTAGCTTCAGATATGGTATTTCCTACCTTCCAATTCAGCGTATTATTGCTTTTGATGTAATTGATAACATTCAAAGAATTGCCTTCAATGGTGAGTCTACACATAAGGTTTTTGATAATTGATAGTCCACGAAAGAGAACTTTGGCCTTAGCAACATGTTTAGTTTGATTTCCCAAGTTTTGCACAAAGGCAATGATGATTTTACCATTATGGTATCTAACTACACCACCTCTAGCCCTTACCATATTGACTTTAGAAGACCCATTGAAATTGAACTTTAGCCATCCTTCAAGGGATCCACTTGGCATTGGTTCTATTATTAGCATGGATGGGAGGCTTGGGAGGATCCATGGAAAGGTTGAGGGAGCTAGCAATGATGGTCTCAATACCAGGATAAAGGGGTTTAGAGTAGGGATATAATTGAGAATTTTCAATTGCAAATCAAAGCACTCTATTGCCTACGAAGGTAGGATCCTTAGCCATGTTTCAAAAGGCTCTATTATTATGATCAAGCCATACCTACCAGTGTAAATGGTGGAGTCATAGGGTTCACAAGGACTTAAATGTAAAGTTGCATAAGGGGTTGGGCCATTGAGAAAATAATTCAACAAATAATTTTGAATGGACCCAAGAAATGTTGAAGGTGTTAAGGAGGAAACTTATGATCGATTAAGAGTAGTCACAATATATAAGGAGATTATGAGTAGACTCCCAATAAAAATTACATAGATAAAAATGGTTGGGAATCATCACACCTTTAGTCATGAGGTTATCGATGGTCAAGATTTTATTTTGGGTTGCTAACTAGGAGAAAAACCTAATTTTGGGGATAAGATGCTTTTTATAAATAGACCTAACAGGGATCTAATAGATAAGGGGTTCATCTTGTAAAAGGTAAGCATATTTTACCATGAAATGACCATCATTGTAATATCTCCAAATGGGATAGTCAGGTTACCTAGAATAAGGGATGATGCAAGGGTTGAGAATGGAGGATAAAGAATTAGTGGTGGTGATGAGGTCTCTAGTAAGGTCAATGGGGAGTATGATTTTCTAGAAGGGAAGGCCAAGGGTAAGGGTTATAAAGTGGGATACCTTACTTCTAATGAGGTGATTGGTTAGGGGTTTTAAAAAACAAGGTTGGGATCTTCAATGAGGGGGTGATCATGAACACAAGGGTCATTCCAAAAATTAGTGGACTGACCATTACCAACTTTCCATATTATACCTTTTTGAATAATGGCTCTATCTTTGGTGACTAAATTTGAGAAGGCAAAGCTAGAGTGGGGAATACCCTCATCCAAGAAACTATGGAACTGAAGGTATTTCCTTTTTATTATAGAGACTTCTTCATAGTTGACTGTTGGTTCGTCTTTCATACACACCCCATGAAGAATGAGCATAAAATACCAATAACACTTATACGGGATAAATCCCACTCACTTTAGGATCTTGTTGGTTATCCAAGGTGTGAGTTACAGAGTTGGGTCGAATGGCTATTCACTCTTTTTCGCTTCTGGAATAGTTTCAAGTGGACTATCTGTTACCTTACAATGGGCTCGACCTTCGTTCAATAATGTTTTAGAGGTTGTTATCTTTGTTGACAATCAGATTTACAATGAGTTCTTTGATATAGCTCTTTATGTTTTAGCAGATTAAATAAAAGACAAATTTGAAAGAAAATAAAAATGGATCATTTAACGGTGGAACAAAGAGAGTAGGGTAGGGCAGAAAAGAGAAGCTTATCTAAGTTAGTTGCAAAATCAAAACTACCAATTTCAATTACACTATTTAGCTTCACAATAAAACCAATCAAAGAGGAAGGTGTCCAACTTTCTAAGATCACCTTCTACTAAGAGCATAAGACGGAGATAACATAGATCTGAAAGAAAATCATAAATAGAAGGGAAGTCGGTGTCAACTGGTATCTCTCACCAGCAGCCTAGCTCACGCAGTGAGGATAGAGCAATTAGAACAGACCTGAACCTTAAATCTCTAATTTTCCCTAGCATACAACAAATGGAATGAAGCCTAGTAGCATATTCAATCTTGATAACACAGATTTACAACTAAAATAAATAGAACCTTAGTGAGACAAAAATAGAAGAAGATGCACTTATCGAAATCCGAAAGAGATTAGGCTCCTGGCCATGCTATCACAGAAGAATGATTTCACACCAACCCCAGGTCCAGAACAAAGCATTCAAACAAGATTTGCAGGAAATTGCTAGAATGTCTTTTATTCCAAGTTTTCGCATCCGGACTTTACATTCAAGAGAAGTATATATAGACTCAGGACAGACCCTGATATTTTCAAAATATCTTCTTCCAAATATCTAAATCTTATCATAAAAATCCCACCATCGAAGCTTTACAATATAAGGTATTTTTATATAGAGTTTCGATAAACCCTAATCACTCTGAAAATCTTCGTGTGGATCTTGCCATAAATGGAGAAGATAAGATTTGGTTTTATCCTCATCAAATGGGCATCGCGTGTAAATGTATCTTTATCTTTTGATAAGTTGTCAGAGCATCTCATTAATTCTTCTACAAAATTTGGATGAGTCACTGACTTCCGAGGCCTTCCATCCTCGCACAACTGCCTTTGTTTGGTTCGAGTTGAGATTCTCTTCCCGCCATTACTTTTGCCATAAATTTTCCCGACAAATGTATCCATCGAAAAATTCCTTAAAGTCTGTATTTGTGGCCAGATCTACAAAATCTGGATGAGTCACTGATTTCTGGCATCTCTTATCTTTATCTTTCGGCAAACTATCAGAGCATCTCATTAATTCCTCGCTTGATTTGTGCCAAAATTTAGGTTTGTCTGTCTTTCTCGCCATTACTTCTGCCATGAATGTAACTGTCGAATCACTTTCTGCAAAAGAAAAGCAAAGATTAGAACTTTTAATTAATTTTTCCATTTAAATATTTCTAGGGTTTGGACTGTGTCGAAAAGCTTTCACTTCCTTTGGATGGGTGATGAAAAATTTAAAGAATGGCCAAATTTTGCAAAATGAATATAAATCCAAACATGTCGCGATATCGCGACATTTTCTTCAAGTTACTTCTTCCTTGCTTGTGCCTTCATGAAAATGGAACATGTCACGATATCGTGACATTTCCTTCACTTTAGCTTCCAAGCTTTGCCTCACGAAAATGGAACATGTCATGATAATCGTGACATTTCCTTCACTTCATGTCTTCCAAGCTTTGCCCTCGTGAAAATGGAACATGTCGCGAAATCGTGACATTTCCTTCACTTATGTCTTCCAAGCCTTGCCCTCGGGAAAATGGAACATGTCACGAAATCGTGACATTTCCTTCACTTCATCTCTTCCAAGCTTTCCTCTCGTGAAAATGGAACATGTCACGAAATCGTGACATTTCCTTCACTTCTTTCTAGCTTTGCCCTCGAAAATGGAACATGTCACGAAATCGTGACATTTCCTTCACTTCATCTTTCAAGCATTTGCCCTCATGAAAATGGAACATGTCACGAAATCATGACATTTCCTTCACTTCATCTCTTCAAGCTTTGGCCCTCGCGAAAATGGAACATGTCGTGAAATCGTGACATTTCCTTCACTTCATCTCTTCTAAGCTTTGCCTCTAAAATGGAACATGTCAGAAATCGTGACATTTCCTCCTCTTCCAAGCTTGCCTGAAAATGGAACATGTCAGGAAATCGTGACATTTCCTTCACTTATTCTTCCAAGCTTTGCCTCGGAGAAATGGAACATGTCGCGATAATCGTGACATTTCCTTCACTTATTCTTTCAAGCTTGCCTCGGAAAATGGAACATGTCAATGTCATTCAAAATGGAACATGTCGCGATAATCGTGACATTTCCCTCACTTTCTTCCAAGCTTTGCCTCATGGAAATTTCCTTCTTAAAAATGGAACATGTCGCGATATCGCGACATTTCCCTCAAGCTTTCTTCCAAGCTTTCCCTCTGAAAATGAAAGTAATGACAGTGTTTGAAAATGGAACATGTCACGATATCGTGACATTTCCCTCAAGCTTTTCTTCCAAGCTTTTCCCTCGCGAAAATGAGACATGTCCGAAAATGGAACATGTCGCGATATCGCGACATTTCCCTCAAGCTTTTCCTTCACTTTGCAAATTCTCCAAAAATTGTAGGTTGACTCCAGTGACTTTGTCCATCTGTATTTGGCATTTTTACATATTGGTGAAGGATCTTCCTTACTCAAAATAATTTTAACATTTGAAAAATGAATTTTAAATTGCTCGAGAATGATCAGCTTCACATGGTGTAGAAAAATGATGAAAATTCAAAGTGCCCAGAATTTGATGAAACTTTACAAGCATCTAAAAAAGCCCAAAGGGTATCCAAATTTGCAAATGGAACTTTAAAATTCATCACGGATTAAGGGAAAATGCATTTAGAAGTTTGCTGGCCAAAAATAGAAACTGCTATTTCTAAATTGAAATCAATGCCATATGCAAGTCTACTTGGACACTTTGATGTAGGCGAAGTTTGAAAAAGGATGCAAGCAAAATTTGGAATTAAAACCCGAAAAACTCAAGAGGGTCCCTATGGAAAAATGAAAATTAAATATTTTCAAAGGATGGAATTTCATTTTTTTAGTGGGGGTGTGTTGCTTCTCAACAAATGGCGATATCTGCGGGGAAAATAGTAGCACTATTTAGAATCCAGAACTCTAGTTTCAAAACAATTTAGACTATGTACCATGCTTTGCCACAAATATTTTCTAAAATGACTTAACTACTATCTGCTAGCTGTTAAAGTTTCCCAAGGACATACTAGGTTGAACCACTTAAGGAAGATTCTGATGTGCGATTATAAGTGTATAAACCTTCCTTCAAGGATGACTGGGGCTTCGAATGCTTACTATGGATCGATCAACTATTTAGATTGTGTAGGGGAAACCGAGTAGAGCTCTGTTTACTAGTTTAGCCTTTTACAACCCCGACAGAGTTACTCTTTAGATTTTCAAGACCCTGATCACAACTATGAGGTGGCATCTATAGCTTGGTGAACATGTTTGAGATGTATCCTTCGGGAGCCTTGGCTATCTTTTTTTTTTTTTTTTTTTTTTTTGTAGAAAAGAGTGCCAGTTTTATGTTGGCTTGCCCAACTTTCACCTTCTCTCTCTTTTTTTTGAAAGATACCGATATCTGGAATGCCTTGCTAAATTTTTTTTTTTCATTGATCGAGCAATTGATCGACTAATTGCTTCAGCTCGGGTACCAATAACCTCTTTGGACACTTTAATGTAATTTTATGAATCGGATTCCCCTCTCATGACCAACTTTTCTTGGATTCCCTAGGAGTTCTTCAGCCAAATAGTATAGTAGTTTCTTTATAATCAAAATAATTGTGGCAAGCAAGATACAAAATCCAATTATCTTTCTACTGTTGTTCTAAATAACAAGTAGTCCCACTTTTTAGTCCTAGCAGACTATCTCTTAACCTTAAAATAAAACAAAAATGAAAACACACTAGTGCCAATTTTAAATGTTGATTTGTGTTTTGTTGTTTAGGCAAAAACTTCAAACAAACAGGATTTTAAAAGCTAAAGAGGAGGAAAAAGGCCACTAGTTAAATATAAATTTGCACGGACCTCAAAAGATAAAACAGAAGACTTCAAACTTTTAAATAAAAAATAAAAACACACTACTTCAAACTTTATTTACAATATATACATATGCACAAAGTCTTTGTAATTATTCAAATGATGTAGTGGATGGAACAATTGAGAAATAATGCTTCAGATATTGACCATTGATAGGAAGGTTCAAAAAATTACCTTCCAGGTCCTGTAGACGAAATGCATTATTACCTAGGATTTCGGCAATCTGGTATGGCCCTATCCATAGAGGTTGCAACTTGGTGTGTTTACCTTTCTTTTCATGGGCTTTGTCCCATAGAAGCACCAGGTCTGCAAGTCTGAAGGCTTTCACTCTGGCTCTTTTGTCAAACCAGCGCTTGACTGTCTCTTGGTGTCGACTAAAATGCTCCAAGGCTTGAAGTCGTTCATCCTGCAAATTAATTAAGTCCAATATACGAGCTTCTGCATCTGCATGATCATCAAAGTAATCTAAAGCAAATTGATAAGTGGGCAATTTTAGAGAGATAGGAACTATGGGCTGGGTACCATACAACAAAGCAAATGGGGAAGTCTTAAGAGCTTCTTTATGTCTTATCCTGTCAGCCCAAAGTGCATACTTCAATAGTGTGTGCCATTGTCTGGGTTTGTCTACAACAGACTTCTTGATGGCATTCATCAAATTCTTATTTGTGGACTCAGCTAGTCCATTACCTTGGGGATAATAGTTGGATGAAAATTTGATGACTATCCCCCTCTGGTATGCCCACTCTGCAAATTCGAATGACTGAAAAGCTGGTCCGTTGTCGCACACCAAATTCAAAGGAACTCCAAACTTGGTTATGATATTTGATTCTAAAAATCCGATCACCTCATGGGTTGTACTCCTCATGGTGGCTGCTGCTTCAACCCATCTTGTACAATAGTCAGTGGTTGTTAAAACATACTTGTGCCCTGCTGATGAATTCGGGTTTATCACACCTACGAAGTCAAGTCCCCATTGCATAAAAGGTTTTTCTATTATAACAGGTTGTAATGGTAGAGCTCGATTAACCTGCTTGGATGCAAAAATCTGACACTGTTGGCAAGTTCTCACATGTTGATGTGCATCTTTAAACAATGTAGGCCAGTAATAGCCTGCTCTCAATATCTTGTGTGCAGTAGCGGAACCTGAGGAATGCCCTGCTCCTAACTTCTCATGAAAACTAGACATCACCTCATTCACTTCATTCCGAGAAATGCATCTTAAGAATATGCCAGCATAGTTTTCTCTGTACAAGTTGCCTCCTTTGAGTAGAAAATGAGCAGATTTCAGCTTCAGTGCTCTTCTTTGAGTTCTATTCAGGTGAGGTGGACAAATTCCAAACCTCAGCAGATGAATGACATCTCCATACCAATCATCCACCCCAGAATCCAGCTGATTAATTTCTGCCTCTACAGGTATTTCAGCAATATGTCGGGACAAACCAAGTCCTCTGATTAATTTTGTAGGCCAGATTTCTAAGTCGTATTCCTGTAGTCTCATGGCCCAATTACCTCTTAGCTCACCCAATTCATCCTGGCTTAATAAATATTTGATAGCTGGATCAGGAACTATAGCATGGACTTTGCTCCTCAATATGTAATGCCTGAATTGCTTGACTGCTCTCACCAAGGCATAGGCTTGCTTATCCAAGCGAGAGTATTTTAGCTCAACACCCTTTAAGTTGGTACTTTTGAAAGCAATCGGGTGCTCCCCTATTTCCCTTCGTTGGGTTAAAACTGCTGCAAGTGTGTGTTCAGAAGAAAAAGAGTACAGGTAAAAATCTGCACTAAAATCTGGGCTCACCAGCACTGGAGCTTGCTTGATGGCAGATTTGATCTCTTGGAATGTTGCTTTGGCTTCCGTTGTCCAGGAAATCTTAGCAGTTTCCTTCAACATGTTATTTAGCGGCTTGACTATTTCTGCAAAACCAGAGATGAATTTTTTGACAAAATTAATTTTCCCAAAAAATGATCTTAACTCTTTCTTAGAGTTGGGAAAGGGTATCCCCGATATGGCTTCAACTCTCTCTGGATCCATGGAAATGCCATCTTTGGTGATTAAGTGTCCAAGGAGTTTTCCTTCAGTTACACCAAAAACACACTTCTTTGGGTTTAAAGAAATGCCAAACTCTCTGCATTTGTTGAAGACAGATTCCAAGTGCTTTACGTGGTCAAACCGGGATTTAGAAAAAACTGTCAAGTCATCCATGTAGACAACGATGCACTTACCCATGAGACCTTTGAAGGCATGATCCATTGCACGCTGAAAGGTAGCTCCAACATTTATCAATCCAAATGGCATTCTCTTGTAAGCAAAGGTTCCCCACTTGGTCGTGAAGGCAGTTTTCATCCTGTCTTCCTTTTCAACTAGTATCTGGTTGTACCCCAAAAATCCATCTAAGAAAGACATCATTTCTGAACCATTCACAATTTGTAGCACATCATCCATGGAAGGCAAAGGATAATTATCCTTTTCAGAAGCCTTGTTCAAGTTTCTAAAATCCATGCACAAGCGGATTTCCCCATTCTTCTTTCTAACCGGTACTAAATTGGCTACCCAAGTAGAATGTCTAATGGGAAAAATAATGGCAGCACTCAATAATTTCTCCACCTCCTTCTTGATGAGGGGTTCCAACAAAGCATTGACATGCCTCTGTTTCTATCGAAAGGGTTTGCAGAACTCCTTTAAGGGTATTATATGGGTGTAAACTTTTGGATCAAAAACCTTTAGGTCTTTATAAGACCAGGCCATAACATCCTTGGACCTGTGAAGGAATTCAATCATATTCTTTTTAATTTTAGGGTCACAAGCTTTAGCTAACTTAAGGTGTCTGGGATCTTCTTCAGTCCCCACATTCAGTTTCTCAGTCTCACTGCCTGCTACACCAATAGAATTTCCAAAACTTCCTCTTTGTTTAATTTGGTCAACATCAAACAACCGCTCAAGTTCTACCATTCCTTTCGAAATTCTATTATCTTTCAAACTCATTATCCCCTTTTCATCATCAAACTTTTCCAGCATAGTATCCTTTTGACCATCATCAATTATAGCATTTTCAAATGCATTGGTATTATGTAAAAAGTTTATAATTTGTTGGTCATCAAAAAAGACTTGAAAATTATCTACGTTATCTGGAACCGAAGGACAAGGGATTAATTCGATTGAAAATTTCTTCCATTTGAACTCCTCCAATGGCTTCAGATTTGTGGTTGATGAAGCTAAGACATCTGCAAGTGAATTCTCTTCTCTAGGAATGTGCGTCAAATTAAAAGCATCAAAATCCTCCATGAGATCCCACGCTCGGTGTTTATATCTTTTCAGGTAAGATGCCTTGCACTAAAATTTACCTCTAACCTGATTAGCCACCAACTCTGAGTCTGTGAAAACTTGGATATTTTTCACACCTTTATCTAAAGCAAATTTCAATCCCAGCACTAGTGCTTCATATTCTGCCAAATTATTTGTGCAAGGAAACTGCAAGCGATAAGACATAAAATAAGTCTGATCTTTAGGTCCTTTAAGAACTCCCCTGTACCAGAACCTTGCTTAGACTTAGCTCCATCGACATGAAGCATCCAAACTTCATTATCATGATCAAGATGAGCTTTAATAGGTTTCCCCTTTTGTGCAATTTGTCAGATTATAAACCCCGATATCTACATCAACAATATTAATAGTCTCATTCTTGGCATTATACTCAGTGATCATGTGTTTATATCTAGGTTCTCTTTCGATTCTCAACTGATTTGCAACACCTTTCCAAGGTAACCACATATGTGAGAAATCAGTCGCCAAGTACCCATTCAAAGACTTTGACCAGTCTCTGCTCAGAAGCATTCCGTATCCCATAGGAATATCTACCACCTGAATGTCAATTTTGTGTTGTGCTCTCGGCTCAGATGCTAGCTGGATGTGTATATTCTGAAGTTCACCTACCACCTTAACCTCAGTTTTATCCAATTGGATGACTCTTCTCTCGGACTTCATAGGGGTTAAACCCAACTGTTGACAAATGGCTAGAGGCATGACATTGGCTGAAGCACCAGAATCCACCAGACAGTTGTGTAAATTCTTCCCAAATATATGGATGAGTTAGTAGGAAAGGTGGAACTTCTGTCCTTTCTTTATACATGGCCATATTTGCATTTGCTATCTTCTTCCCCTTTTCTAGAGGTTTGGATGTATGCTCAGAGTATGTCTTGATCAAATTATCCCTTTGTTCGGTAATTTGAGCCAACTCATGAAGAGTGATGTTAGCCTTGATCTTCTTCATATCCTCCACTATATTATATCCCTTATTGAGTGGAGCAACAAATCCACTTGGTACTCTTGGATCTCCTCCCTTGGGTGGAGGTGGGTTATTATTTGGAGATGGATCTGGAGGAACATTATGGGAGTTGTCTGGAGGTGTAGATGTAGTATTAGGCTCCAGATTTTTGTTCTTGAGGTTGTAGTTGTCCCTTCTATACTGTTGAAAGGCTTGCACTTCATCCATAGGCATCTCCACAACATTCTCTGACTCATCTGGAAAAGTGAATGAATCTAACACCATAGCTGCACTATGTTTGGATGAACTCGGACCATCAACATTTCTTTGATTTTCAGGAAAAACCAACTCACCGGATAGAGCTTCAAAGGCATTGCAGAACTCCAAACAATCTAATTCCCCATGCTTGAGATGTTCCGTGTATCCTGCACCAGTTGGGCAAAGCCAAGTCACAAATATTCACTTCATGCCCCTTACCTTTATAATCCTTGTTGGGTTCATATGGTGGTCTAGTGAATCTATTCTGTTGATAAGAAAATCTATTTGAGTTGTCCCCGGTGGACACTTGCCTTTTGAAACTCAAAAAGTCATTTGCCAACTTTTGGACCATCTTTGAGACTTCCTCAACTCTTGTTTTATCAGATTCTTTCTCTGTATTCTGTACATGTTCAGCATGTGTTACAACCAATGGATTTCCTATTGGTGGAGTTTGGCATGCTGGCAACATCATTTGATGTGGGATGGGATTCAAAATAGGGGTATTTTGTGTAACAAAGGGAATTAGAGGAGCATTCAAAGGTTGAGGTCCTAATTGTCTTTCAAGAACCAAAGCTTCTCTATAAGCCTCTGTTAGATTAGTAATATTAGCATCTCTCTTCAGGAAAATAGAGGTCACTGGATCTAGGGAATTCCTAAAAATTTCCAATGCTAGATCTGCAGTTGGCACATAATGACCCGTCAATCTACCATAAGCTTTTTGAAACCTGACATTGAAAGATCTGACAGTCTCATTGATTCCTCTCTTAATGCTGGAAAACTATTGATATAACACACTGGGGTCAATCACTTCCCCAAATTGTGATACAAAAACTTTCTCTAGGTCATTCCAACTAGTAATAGAATCATTAGTAAGATTCAAAAACCAGTCGTATGCTCCCTCTTGGAGAGTGAATGGGAATAACCTACAAGCCACATCTTCATGCTGCACATTTAACAACTTTAGAGCATTTTTAAATGCCACTAGATGTTCTTCTATTGTTCTAATTCCATCATGTTTGTAGGTAGGAAGATACTTCTCAAGATTTTTGGGTAAATCATGCGCTGCACCAGGGATATTCAAAGTAGTGGAACCCAACCAGTTTGCCATTACTACCTGATTAACGATAATATTTTGAGTTGCAGTTGGAGGAACTACAAGTGGTGATAAAACTATGTTAGACAAAGACTTGGCTCTTCTGAGGCTACTTCTCCTTGGGGTTTCTAACTCAGGCACAAGGAGCTCTCCAGCTTTGGAGTGGGACCTGGTTACTCTGTAGGTAGAATCCAACTTTTCACAAGCAACTTACAATCCTTAACAAATACTGAACGGAGTTCAGTAGGCCCTCCTTCTAGCACCAATTTTAAATGTTGGTTCATCTTTCATACACACCCCATGAAGAATGAGCATAAAATACCAATAACACTTATACGGGATAAATCCCACTCACTTTAGGATCTTGTTGGTTATCCAAGGTGTGAGTTACAGAGTTGGGTCGAATGGCTATTCACTCTTTTTCGCTTCTAGAATAGTTTCAAGTGGACTGTCTGTTACCTTACAATGGGCTCGACCTTCGTTCAATAATGTTTTAGAGGTTGTTATCTTTGTTGACAATCGGATTTACAATGAGTTCTTTGATATAGCTCTTTATGTTTTAGCAGATTAAATAAAAGACAAATTTGAAAGAAAATAAAAATGGATCATTTAACAGTAGAACAGAGAGAGTAGGGTAGGGCAGAAAAGAGAAGCTTATCTAAGTTAGTTGCAAAATCAAAACTACCAATTTCAGTTACACTATTTAGCTTCACAATAGAACCAATCAAAGAGGAAGGTGTCCAACTTTCTAAGATCACCTTCTACTAAGAGCATAAGACGGAGATGACATAGATCTGAAAGAAAATCATAAATAGAAGGGAAGTCGGTGTCAATTGGTATCTCTCACCAGCAGCCTAGCTCGCGCAGTGAGGATAGAGCAATTAGAATAGACCCGAACCTTAAATCTTTAATTTTCCCTAGCATACAACAAATGGAATGAAGCCTAGTAGCATATTCAATCTTGATAACACAGATTTACAACTAAAATAAATAGAACTTTAGCGAGACGAAAACAGAAGAAGATGCACTTATCGCAATCCGAAAGAGATTAGGCTCCTGGCCATGCTATCACAGAAAAACGATTTCACACCAACCCCAGGTCCAGAACAAAGCATTCAAACAAGATTTGCAGGAAATTGCTAAAATGTCTTTTATTCCAAGTTTTCGCATCCGGACTTTACATTCAAGAGAAGTATATATAGACTCAGGACAGACCCTAATCTTTTCAAAATATCTTCTTCCAAATATCTAAATCTTATCATAAAAATCCCACCGTCGAGGCTTTACAATATAAGGTATTTTTATATAGAGTTTCGATAAACCCTAATCACTCTAAAAATCTTCATGTGGATCTTGCCATAAATGGAGAAGATAAGACTTGGTTTTATCCTCATCAAATGGACACTGCGTGTAAATGTATCTTTATCTTTCGATAAGTTGTCAGAGCATCTCATTAATTCTTCTACAAAATTTGGATGAGTCATTGACTTCCTAGGCCTTCCATCCTCGCATAACGCCTTTGTTTGGTTCGAGTTGAGATTCTCTCCCGTCATTACTTTTGCCATAAATTTTCCTGGCAAATGTATCCATCGAGAAAATTCCTTAAAGTTTGTATTTGTGGCCAAATCTACAAAATCTGGATGAGTCACTGATTTCCCAACATCTCTTTTCTTTATCTTTCGAAAAGCTGTCAGAGCATCTCATTAATTCCTCGCTTGATTTGTGCCGAAATTTAGGTTTGTCTGTCTTTCTCGCCATTACTTCTGCCATGAATGTAACTATCGAATCACTTTCTGCAAAAGAAAAGCAAAGATTAGAATTTTTTAATTAATTTTCCCATTTAAATATTTCTAGGGTTTGGACTGTGTCGAAAAGCTTTCACTTCCTTTGGATGGGTGATGAAAAATTTAAAGAATGGCCAAATTTTGCAAAAATGAATATAAATCCAAACATGTCGCGATATCGCGACATTTTCCTCAAGTTACTTCTTCCTTGCTTGTGCCTTCATGAAAATGGAACATGTCACGATATCGTGACATTTCCTTCACTTAATGTCTTCAAGCTTTCGCCCTCACAAAAATGGAACATGTCACGAAATCGTGACATTTCCTCACTTTAGTCTCTTCCAAGCTTTCGCCCTCGTGAAAATGGAACATGTCACGATATCGTGACATTTCCTTCACTTCATCTCTTCCAAGCTTTGCCCTCATGAAAATGGAACATGTCACGAAATCGTGACATTTCCTTCACTTCTTTTCTAGCTTTGCCCTCGCAAAAATGGAACATGTCACGAAATCGTGACATTTCCTTCACTTCTTTTTCAGCTTTTGCCCTCGTGAAAATGGAACATGTCATGAAATCGTGACATTTCCTTCACTTCATTCTTTCAAGCTTTCGCCCTCATGAAAATGGAACATGTCACGAAATCGTGACATTTCCTTCACTTCATTCTTTCTAAGCTTTCGCCCTCGTGAAAAATGGAACATGTCACGATATCGTGACATTTCCTTCACTTCATCTTCCAAGCTTTGCCCTCGTGAAAATGGAACATGTCACGAAATCGTGACATTTCCTCACTTGTCTTCCAAGTTTTGCCCTGAAAATGGAACATGTCAGGAAATCGCGACATTTCCTCACTTGTCTTCAAGCTTTTGCCTCTGAAAATGGAACATGTCACGATATCGCGACATTTCCTTCACTTATTCTTTTCAAGCTTTCCCTCGAAAATGGAACATGTCAATTAAATGGAACATGTCGCGATATCGTGACATTTCCTTCACTTTCTTCCAAGCTTTGCCCTCGAAAATGAGATTCCTGTCTTAAAATGGAACATGTCGCGATATCGCGACATTTCCCTCAAGCTTTCTTCCAAGATTTTGCTCTCGTGAAAATGAGACATGTCAATGAATGTAATGGAACATGTCGCGATATCGTGACATTTCCCTCAAGCTTTTCTTCCAAGCTTTTCCCTCGCGAAAATGAGACAAGGTCCGAAAATGGAACATGTCGCGATATCGCGACATTTCCCTCAAGCTTTTCTTCCACTTTGCAAATTCTCCAAAAATTGTAGGTTGACTCCAGTGACTTTGTCCATCTGTATTTGGCATTTTTACATATTGGTGAAGGATCTTCCTTACTCAGAAATAATTTTAACATTTGAAAAATGAATTTTAAATTGCTCGAGAATGATCAGCTTCACATGGTGTAGAAAAATGATGAAAATTCAAAGTGCCCAGAATTTGATGAAACTTTACAAGCATCTAAATAAGCCCAAAGGGTATCCAAATCTGCAAACGGAACTTTAAAATTCATCACGGATTAAGGGAAAATGCATTTAGAAGTTTGTTGGCCAAAAATAGAAACTGCTATTTCTAAATTGAAATCAATGCCATATGCAAGTCTACTTGGACACTTTGATGTAGGCGAAGTTTGAAAAAGGATGCAAGCAAAATTTGGAATTAAAACCCGAAAAAAATCAAGAGGGTCCCTATGGAAAAATGAAAATTAAATATTTTCAAAGGATGGAATTTCATTTTTTTAGTGGGGGTGTGTTGCTTCTCAACATTGACGTTGACAAAAATTTTCCATGCTTGCTTAGCAATAAGGGCTAGATTCATTTTGGTAATTATTCTAAATCCTAGACCACCTTCTGCTTTGGTAGTGCATATTTTATCCCAAGCAACCAAATGGAATTTCTTTTTACTATCCGATCTTGACCATAAGAATATTTTTTGGATTTGCTTGATTTTGGTATAGATGGTTATAGGATATTTGAATACTGATAAAAAGTAGATAGGTATACTTTAGAGGTAAGCTTGGACAAGGGTTGTTTTTGCAGCTTGACTAAGGAGGGCTCCCTTCTAATTGATAAGCTTTTTAAGGAGTCTATCAAGGATGTTATTCCACATATTTTTTCTTGGAATTCCAGAGAATAGGAGAAGGCCTAGGTAGGATGAGAAGAGGACATATTTAGTACACTAAAGGATCTGGGCTATTCTCAATTGGCAAGCAATAGGAGTGTTGATAAAAAAGATTTTACTTTTAATGTAATTAACCATTTGAATAACAACCTCCTCATACAGGTTAAGGATGGATTTGATAGCTTTAGCTTTAGAAATGGATGCAAGGGTGGCTAATATGGTAATCACCAACAAATTTGGTGGGTAATAGGTCTCATAAGGGAAGCTACTTTGATGTCTGATATGGCTCCTAGAGAACAAGCTGCTTTGAGGGTTCTCCCTAGGGATTCAGCTAGAATGAGGAACAAACATAGATATAGGGGTTCACCTTGTTTGAGCCCTCTAGCACTTCTAAAATAGCCTAAAACAAACCCATTGACAATAATTGAGAACCACATTGAAGAATTCAAGCTTTTATGAGGTCAACCAATTCATGGTGGAAGCCAAACTTGAGGAGGACGACAAAAAAGAAATTCCAAGAAACTCTATCAAAGGCCTTATTTATATCCATATTGAGAAAGAAGCCCAATTTTTTACTTTGGGAGATAGAGTGAAGAAGTTCATGAATAGTGATCACCTCATCAGTAATAGTTCTACCTTGAACAATGCTACCTTGATAGGGATCGATGATGAGAGGGAGAAATTTCATTCTAATTGTCCTGACTTTGGTTATGATTTTGTAAAGTACGTTACATAGATTATAGGATGAAAATAAAAAATAAACCTGCAATCAACATGCTTGGGGATGAGAGCAATGAAGGTTTAGTGAACGTCCATGGGGATGAATTTTGACCTCTAAACATCTTGGATGGTATTACAGACATCCTTCCCAATGATATTCTATAATAATTGGAAGAAATAGCGAGGGAAGCCATCAGGACCTGGTGCTTTATATGGATGCATAGAGAATAGGGATTGTTTGATTTCATCATAAGCAAATATTTTAAGGATCCAATGGTTCATCTTAGGAGTAATGAGGGTGGGAATGTGATGGAGAAGAAAATCCTAGGATTGCATAGAGCTAAGAGGATGAGAATAAAGGAAGGACTCAAAATGATCGATAGCTTCACTTATGATTTCTTAAATTTTAGTTGTGACAAACCCATCAATTTTGATTAACTCTTTGATTCTATTATAGATATGGGGCCTAAGGATTGTCGCATGAAAGAATTTAGTGTTTGCATCTCCATATTTCAGCCAAATAACCCTAGATATTTGTCTCCAAAATATCTTCTCCTCTGCAAGGATGTTGTGATAGTCATCCAAGAGTCTCCTTTCCTCATCCCTGAATCTGTTGTCCATATTTCCTTACTAGATTTGGTTCTCAATGATCTATAGTCTATATTTGATGGCTTAATTTATTTCAAATATGTTGCCAAAGATCTCCCTGTTCTAGACTTTGATATTGCTTTTGATAAACTAGAGCTTTTTCACAATTTGAGAGATGGGGATTCCAAAAAATATTTGGTTCCACCATTCTGTTATGTGCTCCCTAATATCTGGATGATGAATTGACATTACCTAAAATCTGAAAGGAGTTTTAAGACAAAATATTTCTTAATACCTTCGAATATTAGGGGATTGTGATCTGATCCTATTTTAGGGAGGGAGTGAAGAGTTGCATCCCCAAACAAGTGGATAACCTCCTTGGATAGAAGAAATATTTCAAGTCTTAACTGAATGTGTTGAGCTCCAATCCTCCTATTACTCCAAGTGAATTTGGTTTCCTTCAATTGTACATGCATAAGTTCATTATTATCAAAAAATTCATTGAAATCTTCATAGCTTCTAGGGGAGATGATAGTTCCTCCACATTTATCGGATGGATAGAGTGGTAAATTGAAATCTCCAGTGAGGATCCATGGGTGGTTTGAAAAAATGCTTCTCATATAACTAAGGGTGTTCCACTGGCTACTCCATCCTTAGGGGGTGTTAGGGGCATAAATTTTTGATAGGACCCAACTAATATTTGAGTATTTGCAGTAGAATAAAATATTTATTATCTATCTGAAGATGATAGTAGTCTCACTTCAAACCTATTAGGATACTAGAGGCATAAGAGACTCCCTACAATTCCACAGGCTGGGCTTGCAATGATCTCACTATTCTTCTAGATAATTTTTGATATTTTCTTAAGGCTATTATCTTCAAGTTTGGTTTCTTGTAAGATCATAATGGTGGGTTTAATTTCTTTCCTCATGGTTGTAGCTAATATTTGCTTGGTTGGACCATTGAGGCCTCTCACATTCCATGAGAGGACTTTCATTTTTTATTCTTATTGGATGATTTTTCCCCACTCTACCTTGCTGCAAGGGGGTTTTGGTTATTTTTGCTTCATCATTGAAATGCTCAAACAAAGATGGGAAAATGATCATCTCAGTTTTTTTTGCAATATCATGCTCAACCTTTTTTATCCTTTTATTATTGGAGGATAGTATTCCTCTATTTTATCACTTCTATCATTAACTAATACTTTTTTGAATCTTTTAGTGTGTTTGGGACTAAGAGCTTTAGGAGAATGAAGGCCTTTTAGCTTAAAAGGGCTGCAAGGACCAACGTGGAGTCCTTTTGGTTTATAAGAGCTACAAGAGCTAGGGTTGATGGGATGAGGGCTGCAAGGGCTAGGGTTGATGAGTTGAGGGTTAGGGATTCTAGGGGTCCTATGACTAGGAGGGTCCAAGGTATTTTAAGTAGAATGATGAGGGGATAGAAAATAAGGTCTAGATATGGATAAGGAAGGAGGGGCTTGGTCCCTTGGGTTAGGGTTGTAGAGAGGCTTAACAGGATAAAGAAAGGGAAGGTCTAATCTAGATTCAAGTTCATAGTCAAAGGGATTAGGAGGGGCTAGCGAATTAGGCTTCGATTAAGGAAGAATGTTAAAGTAGTTGGTAAAGGCAAAGAGGGAGCATACATGGTCTGAGCACTTTCTTGGGATGGCATCATGATTTGCTTACCTTTTTTTGATGTAAGCTAATCAAAGAGAATCTTTCTAGTAGTTGGATGTATTAGAGTGAACTTAGCACCTGAATGACCAACCTTGGGTGGAGCCATGAAAAAATTCAAATGGCCTTCTACCTGCTTCTTTGGATGACTTGAATCCTTATTAGGGATCTCTTTTGAAGTTTTGAGAGCTAAAAACTAAGCTTTGAGATGCCCTTGAGTGTGGCATTCAATACAAAATGTTGGTTTGTTTTCATACTCCACAACTTGGAATCTATGGTAAGAGACATACATAAAATTAACATGGGTGGGAATATTGGAGTCAAGGTTATAATTAATACAAATGCATACATACACCATCCAACTTATAGGTTTGGTTTTTGGGTTAATAGAAATGATGTCTCCTATAGTTTAGGCAACCCCTCAAAAATTCCATCATGCTAGAACTAGCTTGGGAGACCCATAAGGCACACCGAGATGGGTGCTACATTTATACTTTGGGCTTAAAGGTCAAATTCCTTACCCTATCTTCTTTATGAAAAAGTTTCTTTGGACAAAAAAATAGGGACCACCAATTAAGATACAACTTGTGTCATCCAGGTTATTGAGCCAAATTTAGAAGAATCCTCTAGGAAGGTTGACCAATTCCATGCAATTGTGAAGACAACATTTGGTTTTGGCCCATTTCCATGTGGATTCCATGTTTGGTCTTCCACCTATGAATTTTCCAACTAAATACATAGATTCCATGGAGACAAAGTTTGCTATAAGGCTTTCAGGAATGATTAGGTATCTACCCTTAGGAATCATAGGTTTATATTGATTGGATAGTGGATTGGTCATAAGACCATTTTAGACTTTCTCTATAAAGGAATTTAGGCTCGGTTAAGAATGTCCTGATGGGGAGACCACATATTTTTTGTAATTCTATAGACATTGTTGGGAGGTTCATGGGATCCCTTGAATTTTGTGACATAAAATCATTTTTTGGGAGGGTTGTAGAACCCAAAATACTCATAAAAATCACTTGTATATCCTCCTACATCACCAAGACCATCCTCCACTGGGTTCCTATTCTCAGGAAATTAAATTTTTCCACCTGTTGTAGAGTTTGCCATTTTTGTTTGATATTGCTTGGACGGATTTAAAAATAAGATAGCTTGATTGTACCAGCTTCTTCAAATTTTCTTGATAGAAACCAGTTGCCAATAATTTATATATGTCATTGAAAATACTTATCAATATCAAGGTTGGCTATTTTCCTAAATAATCAACTATCTTCAAGTTGATTCGCCCAAATATGGGTCCTAGTCTTCATTGGTTATCCTTCAACCTAGTGGAAAGACCCTAGTTGAGTCCTAGTCTTCAATAGTCATCCTTTAAATTAGTAGAAATACCCTAGCCTTATACATTATTTATTTTTTGAAATAGAGTCTAGGTCTAACTCCATTTAAATTAGCCGTACTCAAACTAATTTTGTCACATTGGACAATAATTGATTTTGTAGCTAAATAAATCCTGTGCAAGCAATTTCTTACTATAGCTTTGATACCACTGATGGCTTTTGAAGCCTTAATATATATATATTTTTTTAATAGAAAAACCTCTTGGGGGGCTGCCTTGGTCTAAGAGACCATGAACATGGGGTTCTACACCGTCAAATTCACCCGGGGGTCGCACCCAGCCCTGCCCACACCAACATTATCAATTGGATTTTTGGTACCCAATTCAGCTTTTTTGGTAGGGTGGATATTCGAACCTGGGACCTCCCTTGGAGGATTGCCCTCTCCTCTCCAAATCACCTACAACACCTGGGTAAGCCTTAATATTAATGTAAATCTCACAAGATCAAATATTATAAGATCAAATATAATAAATGATATGAGACAACTAATATGTAAATATCAAGGCTAATAATATATCCAATAACATTCATTAATAAGTTGCAATATTAGTTTCTCAAATGTATGTAAACATTATTACTCATATTTATCTTATAAAAATATCATAAAACTCTCATACAATGATAATACTTTCTATGCTCACTATGTAGACATTATAGACTCTGTAGATGGTGATGTCTTTCTATTCTTCTCCATGGAGTAATATATAGCCATTGTAGGATGACTCTTTGGTTACTTGACTCTTCCTTTCCATATGCCAAGTCTCATAACTCTTGGATTCTCTACTTGACACTTGCATACACATGACTCTATCTTGTATGAACACTTGGACATGACTCTTCACATAACACTTCCTGTTGTAGTTTGGATTGTCATCAAGCCAACACTAGAACTGTGATTATTATCTAATATTTAAAAATGAGCACCCACTAATCACAACCCAAAATAAACATTGAAAGAACCAAATTGCTTTGATTCAACCTCCAGAAAATACTGGTATACCTTATCAAATTAATGGTTGTTGACTCTATTTAGCTCAAAAAAGTAAAATTTTAATGATAGAAATGGTAGGGTTAGAAACATATGAATAAATAATGGATGGATGAAGCTAACAAAATAGACATCCACAAAGCATCTACTGACAAATTTAACTTCAAAAAATATATTCAAGACTAACGACATTAAAAAATTTACAATTACTATATTAACGATCTTTTGCATACTCACATAATTATTCCAAACATCTAAAGTACTAATTATCCAAATTAATAGAATAAGATCAATGCCTTGAATAAAAAAAAAAATTCTCAAAAACATGAATGCAAGAATGAACTATCTCAATTTACTCTAAGTTAGCTATCCAAATTAACAGAATAGACTAACCATAGCAAAAATAGTAGAGATAATTTCACAGACTTATATCCAGCAATTCAACACAAGTGCAAGTTCGAGATAAACATACCTTGTAATGCTTCATTCATTAATTTATAGGAAATATACATAGTAGTGTAAGAAAATAATTTAGATTCAACCTTTTGAAAGGAGGTCACTGCCTTTATTTATAGTTTTTACAATGATAATTCTTTCTAAGCATTACAAGGAGTTTGATGTTTGTTGATTTTCTTGGTCACTTTCCATTCATGATGTCAACTAGCTATGGGTTATTGATCTATTACAACCAATTTATACTCAAGATCATATTTGCCATTAATGGTTCTTATGATTCATTTCCTACCTCTGATTTGCAACTGAATCTAGCTCATTAGAAGGTTCTGGAAGATTCTAGACCATGAGTAGTGATTCAATTTTATTTACACCAGACTCATCCTATAGATAAGGGTAACTACTTTTTCGAGATAAGGGAATGATGAGAAAATAGGAGGAATTTATAAGCCAAGATACACAAGTCATCATGTTTTTCAATTACAAGTAAATAAGTCTTAACAAATGACTATAATAGTAGATATATGATGCAGAAGGTCTAGACATCTGGGATGGATGGCTAGATGTCTGGACTAGACATAAGGGGTAAAAAACTAGATGTTTGGGATGGAAAACTAGATTTCTAGACTAGATGGCTAGACATCTAGATTGGATGACTAGATGTTTGGACTAGACGACTAGATATTTGGATTGGACGATCGGCTAGACGTTTGGACTAGATGTTTAGAACAGTTCTATTGATGAGGTAAGATGACTAGATGTATACATGCAATGGGTAGTCTACCATGGTCTAGACATCTCCAACTATGATATATACCTCCAGTTCTTGATGCTCCTTAGCACGCCCTACAACACTAAAACAACACATCAATACATGCTCTTGTACCAAGCTATGATCAATACCTTCAACACAACACTATGACACAGGTTGCTCTATGGATTGCTGAGAAAGTATTTACCCTTGTCTACAAGATGAGTTTGGTGTAAATAGTTCTACATTACACTATAACTCATCAATACATGCTCTTGTACCAAGCTACGATCAATAACTGCAACACAACACCATAACACAAATTTCTCTATGGATTATTGAGAAAGTCCTCTATGGATTTTTGAGAAAGTGGATTAGTGTTGTGGCCATAAACATACACTTGTGCTAATTACAAGTAGAGGGTGGGAATTTTATTAGCCAATTGTTCCATTCCCTCCATTATTGACAAGTGTGCAATGGGCATCATCCAAAGTTGGGCCTGATAGATACTAGAAATATCTACTCACCAAGGACCTTGTGTGGCCTATTTCACCAATCTATTTTATTCTTCTTCTGCCATAAACTTCCACTTCTTCCATTGGCCAACAAGAGCTATATCAAATTGCAATCACAAATTTTTTATTATCTTCATTAACTTGGAGAAATATTCTATCGCTTGCTGATCCATATTATTTGATGGATCCATGAGGTTGGGTAGTTGTACCAGAAAACATTTGGACCATGCATCCTTAGGTTACTCCTCTTGTTCCTCTTATTGCAATGTCTCCTTCTCCTTCTTGGAGACATCAATAGCCTTTTTAGTTGCCTTCCCTTCTATCACTACAACCTGACTACTATCACCTTCTATCCCAATAGCTTGCTAAGATACGTCTGCCTGTGGTTGCTCTTCCTTTTCTATATTAGTCTCATGTTCCAACGAGACCACCTCATCTACTAAAATGAGATGTTGTTCTATCCTAGGTTCTAGATTTTCCACATTCAAAGAAGTTAAAACTTTATCTATTCTCCTGACTATGGGTTCAAATGGAATATCTATGGGTACTACTATTCTGGCTTCTTTAGCTACGAGAATATCTACAAAGGAAACAACTTATAGGGAAGCTATAAAGGAAGTTGCAATAAATATGGGTTTTGGAGATAAGTCTGGCAATATCTTATGGGACTGAACATGAGCTTGTAGTAAATATTCCTTAGGTCCTACAATTCTAGTAGTACTCATCCCAACTACAATATTCTATAGAGTCAAGGGGATTTCAAAGCTAACCACTTCCTTGGGCACTTTCATCTACTACTCAAGTCTTCGAGCTATGTCTTTACTACAAGCAATCTGCTCCACTGTAATATCATGCACTAAATCTAGAGTAGATAAAGGAGGTGGGGATTCAAATAACCTTATCTTTCTCTTTGGCTTGGGCTATTTTGGCAATGGCACACAAACTTGCTTTTCTGGTTCTTTCACCTCAGCAAAGGGTGATGTCATATCCTCCTCTTCTAAATTTATCACCATCTTCTCCTAACATGACGACTTGTGGAAGATCTATTTCGCCTATTGTTTCTTCACTGGAATTGACTTATTTACTTGTGGTTTGGCATTCTTCTAGTGAAATATAGTTGGTGCAAAATATGATTAGCTTGCTTAGGTTAGTCTACTCTAGTTGAGTTAGTTGGGTTGGTTAAGAAGTATCTAGGATATTTGTGCTCCAAGTTGCCATATTTGACTTTGGTGCACATATCTCTAGTCTTCTATTCCATTCAAAACTCTTCTCTTTGACTTTAGTGCACACATCTCTAGTCATCAATTCCATTCAAAACTCTTCTCTTTGACTTTGGTGCACACATCTCTAGTCATCAATTCCATTCAAAACTCTTCTCTATGACTTTTGTGCACACATCTCTAGTCATCAATTCCATTCAGAACTCTTCTCTATGACTTTGGTGTCCATTGCATGATGACACTCAAGTCTATATATGTAGACCTTCCTCTTCCATTTCACAGGAGAGAGGGTTGAAGGATTGTGAGGATTGTGTTGTGAGTGTGTTATAAGAGTGGAGCATAGTTATACACTTCCATTTGTTTTCTCACTGAAATATTGTGATTTCTTTAAATATATTTGGATATTGGTTTGATTGCTTGTATTCTAGCCTTCATGGTTGGTTGAGCAATCCTACATGGTATCAAAGCTGGTTATATATTAATCTAATCCTTGTGTTTCTATAGCTTTGTGGAGATTTTTTATTCTGAATTGTTATAGGTTCAAGAATCAATCCTTTTCGATATCATTTTTGTGTGTTTTTTTAAAAATGTTTTTGTTAAGGGAGTGAAGAGCTTCAAGCATATCAAGATTTTTGAAAATCCCATTTTCAGAGCATTCAAGGCCATTTCTGACCCAACCTTGGGATCCAATGCTACTCCAAACCCCAAGAATGCCTATAAAAACATATATTTTGGATGTATTTCATGCAAAACAAGGGTCGTTGTTCTCTCAGACTACATAGCAGAGCCACATCAGCATACAATTAGTGTCATGTCATCAATTTGAGCTTGCCTTCACCATTGAAGAGTGTGAATTTACTATTGGTTTTCAAACAATTGTTTCTCCCTTATTATAGCTTCGATTGTAGTGAAATTTTTTGACTGAATTTTATTTTGTGAGCTTCACATTGGTGAATTCATATTTCTGTATATAAACCTTTGTCATCAAATTTTTAGGTTTTTATAGTTATTAGCTATTTTTTCCTAGTTTTTGGAGACTACAACACTTGTATCTTTCAAACCGCTGCTTGGTTCTAAGCACTATTTTTTTTAAAGTGCATATTTTTTTGTGATCTACATAGTGGTAGACTTTGGAATTTCCATTACTTCACTAGGATCACTCATAACAATTTTATATACCTTTTGAAGGTTATTTTTTGTATATTCACTACTTATAAAGTGCTATTTGCAACATTTGGGGGGTATAAAATTCAGTAAATCAAAGGGAGGGTTGTAATTGTGGTTTTTATAAAAAAAAAATATTTTTAAAATTATTATTAAGGTTGTTCATCCACATAAACAAATTTAGTGATCTTGCTTAAAAATATTTTTAAAGAAATGAGGTGTTCATGTCGAATTCACCAAATATGTAGAGGGGGAAAACTGCCCTACCGTGTACAATTTACAAAATTTGGATTCCCAAGAGAGAGCCTTTGGGGTATGTTATTCTCTACACTCAGTGCTAGGGGGGAAGGGTTCACCAGGAATGGTTTAAGGACTCACTCCAAGTCCTCTGGTTTTCAAGAATGTTTGATGTATAAGATTTAAGACACACCTATATTTGGCCTTTCTAGATCTATGCTATAAAAGATAAAGGACAATGAAAAATATATAATTTATGAATTCAAGAGCTAATCGTAGAATGATTCTTCCTTTGAATGATTTTCTAACCCTAGAGCTCTAAATAGACAACCTTTAAGCAAGGGCTCAAGAATAGATGCACAAACAATATTAACCTTAAGTGCACACTATATGTTTTTTATCTTTCAAATACCTAGAACTTAATTAAATATATTTCTATAAAATTAGATCTAGTGTTCAAAACAAAAATATAAATCACTCAACAAAAAACCTAAAGAATAATCAGAACACTTAGCTTATCTGGTGATTTATCCTTGTCTTTATCCCTTTATCTAATGTTGTTAACAATTATTGTTCCTGCAAGACAACTTAATAAACACTTGAAAAATATGATTAGTGTTAGGGGCCTGCTTAGGCCATTGTACAACAATGCTTGGAGGTGCAACAGTCAAGCCCCTTAGGTCCTTTTAGCTGATATTTGATAAATAAAAGTAGAAATTGACCTTTGGAAGAAAATAAACATAATACAATACAGTAGAATATAATGATGGAACCACATAACAAAATGTACTATCAAGCTCTAAATGCAGCCTAGAATGCAATGGTGAAAGTTGGAATAGCAGATTACCCCTAGATTTTTCTCAGGTGAGATCACACCCGTAATAGGTGAGCGTGATAACGCATAGGCAAAATCATGTCCCATAGAGACTGGAGCATGATTTCACCAAAGTGAGACTAAGCATCTTATATCAAATAGAAATGATTTAATCTAACTACAACGAATAAAAATAAACATGCTATACAATGCTTTCACCTGGCAGAGTGCAAGGAAGTAGGCAAAAAGGTTTGATACCTCCCCAATGGTTGATCTCTCCTTAGGGCTTCAACACTAATCCACCAAGAGTGAGCAAAAGTAATCAATAATCCAATGCAGTAGAAACCAATCAGACTTCACACTCCAAAGTTAATTAGCTTGCAAATGAAGAAGGATGAAGACTGAATAAGAACACTTTGCAAGAAATCAAATGTTAGTGAGCAATAAATCAAGAAATATTTTTGTAATGTAATCATGTGTGAAAATTGAATTCAAACCCTAATTATATAGTTTATTTGAAGGTGATAAATGTGGAAAAACCAAGGAATACTGACGTAAAACATGCCAAACCCAAAAAATTAGGATTTTCTTGGAAGAAACCCTAAAAATGCAAAATCATGCCCCATCAATGTCGATCGTGATTTTACCTATGTGAAGTCACACCCCAACAAATGCGAGTGTGATTTCACATAGATAGGAGAAAAAGGTAAAACAGGGGGGAGAAGCCTTACCATTTCCCTAGGCAAGTCCAAGGGGTCTCCTAGAAGGCTCAGGGAAGATTGCTCACTAAAGTGGGTCAAATTTTCGTGTCTACAATGATATTCACATTACACATCATAATGTAAACAATTTGGTGATTTTTCTATATATTGATGATCTCTCATCATTGGATGCTCTCATACTTTACTATAGGATATGAAGTCATAACTTGTTCCACCTCTAAGATGATATATTAGGGTATTTTGCATTAGTTTTTAGGATTTATATTGATCAGATAGATTTTGACATCATCATTTCATAGCCTAGTATGATTTGGATCTTCTTAAATTATTTTAGGATGGAGGATTATAAGTCTATTCAAACTCCTTTTACTTTAGGTTTGAAACTTAGGGATGATAGTACTACTCCTTTGGTGGTTTTTATATTGTATCAGTTTCCTATGGATGGATTTCTCTATCTTTCTCATATTAGATCTGATATATCATTTACTATCAATTATTGTTCTAGGAATATGTAAGCATTCCAATAGAGTCACTGCACAATGGCTAAGAGACTTATCAAATACATATGAGGGACTTCTCAATTGGGTATTCACTACCCTATTGGCCCCTCTATAACTTTGATAAGAATTTTAGATGTTGATTGGGCTAGTAATTTGGATGAGTTATGGTCCACCATAGGCTTTATGTTGTATTTTTATTCTAGCCCTAATTGTTTGGTTTTCCAAATGATAATCAACTATAATATAGTCTTTTATGGAAGCTAAATATTGTGCTACCAATAAGGCAATAAATATCTTTGCTGGATGCTCATGATTTTGAAGGATATTGGTATTCCTTAGAGTTTTCTAGTCACTCTTAAATGTGATAATCAAAGCACCATCCAACTTATCCATAATCTAGTGTTCCATCAATAGAAAAATCACATAAATATTTGGATCTACTTTGTGAGATGTATTCATGCACATGGGATGCTTGATCTAGTTTTTATGTCTTCATTAAAGCAAGTAGTGGACATCCTAACCAAGATCATTACTAAGGTTATATTTATGCACATGTAGAAGATACTTGGAATAGGAGAGTGTCCCTTAAAGGGGATGACAAGTAAGGGTCTATCTTTGTGTCTCATTTAACTTAAGAGGTGATGTTAGAATATGTTTTGTTTAAGATTCTATTGAGGCCACAACCAACTTCTATATTATATTATTCTTAAAATCCCTTAGGGACATTATAAAACTTGAAAAATACATTTATTGATCTAGATAATTACCCTAATTTTTAATTAGAGTGTTGTTAATCCAATTTTTGACAATTTTAAACAAGTTTTCCAAAGGATTCCCCCAACCTCCATATTTGGTTATTGAAGACTCAACCCTAATAATGTAATATACTACAACACCCTGTTGAGCTGATATAGCTTGCATTAAATTTATCAATCCATGTAAAATGATTTAAAGAAAAATAATCCAATATATATTATACCACAATGATTAATCTCTAACTAAATTCTACTTCCTTAGTTTCAAGTTGCAGAAAATAAAAGTTACAAGAAATGAAATGTAATATTTTAAAAGTGCAATTGTAATATAAACTAATTTTGTATTGCATGTGTGGATCCACATGCAATTCTAATAATGCATTTATTATTTTAATTATTTTATTTACTTTATAGTTTAAAATGATGTAATTTGATTTAATTTATAATCTAACATTAATCCTATGCACTAACTAATTCTAATCTATTTTAGGAGCGAAAGAGTAGGATCTAGTTATCGGAGTGGGCCCTACCTCCTAGAGGACAGTGTAATTCTCTTATCCCCTAATCTAATTTACTTTTAGTAAGTAATTTTTTTATTTTTTTTAGCGAAAAACCCCTTGTGGAGTTGCCTTGGTTTGAGAGACCATGAACAAGGGGTTCTACACCGTCAAAGTCACCCGAGAGTTGCACCCAACCCTGCCTGCACCAACATTATCAATTGGAATTTGGATACCCAATTCAGATTTTTTGTAGGGTGGAGATTTGAACCTGGGACCTCCCTTGGAGGATTTCCCTCTCCTCTCCAACTCACCTACAACACTTGGGTGTTTTAGTAAGTAATTTTAATAAAAACTATTATAACATTATTTATTTTATTGATGCAGGAAATAAAATGGAGATATAAAAAAGTAAATAAATCATGTGAAGATACAAAATACCATTGCTAAAATCATGGAAGAAAATATTGCTTTCTTGATGAACTTTAATCATACAAAATCTCAGACATACTTCTTCGAACATCAAGCCTCTAGAATAGCAACTTGTAAAATTGTATATAAAAACATTATACCTTTTCAAAGGTTCCTTCTCTGAATTTTATAATATTGCTTGCACATTTTCAATGGAATTCTTCTACGTATTCTTTATCAACTTGATGATTTGAATACTAACCTTACAACAATAATAATCTAAATTAATACAATTTTGTAACCACCTTGGACTTTATTATAATCACGATTGTCCAAGTGGTAAACTAACATAACAAAAATTCTAAATTTAAATAGGTTGCTAACTAAGTATTAACTGTTTGTCCTATTCTCAAGGGAATGGACAAATAAAGTTTCATTCAAATCTCAACAACTTTAACAACTTAACAACAAACAAATTTAATGGCATATTACAACTTTATACAATAAATATTAAGATAATATGCCAATATTAATGTCAAATAATAATGTCGAATAATAATACCAAATAATAATGCCACCACATCAAATAGTCATGTTGACTAGGTAACCTACGTGGTGTCATGATGTTGTCATCATACGTGGAACTCCACGTGTCAAACAGGTTTTACATGGTCAAATTTCTCGTAGATCCTTTCGTAACCCGTTCTTCACCATGATTTTCCATGGATCACTCCAATGGTGTTTGGTTGTAGCATTCCCCTGCAAGTTACCTGCAACATCCACCTACTAAAAGCACAATAATCTCATGTACTTTATGTAAAATTACCAACATTTAGCACATAAAGTTTTATAAATTAAATTCATCAAAAATCATATAAATTACACATAATAATTGGAAAAAATCATTCATAATCATCATATTTATAACTTAGACTTAGGAATAAAACTGCATTTCATAGTTGACTATATTACATTATTTTGTTATTGAAGACTTTAGTCTCCAATATTGGTATTCATATTTATCTTTAGTCTTGAAGTGACCTTGCATTATTCACAAACCTCTGCTTCTCTTGAATCATCTTCATCATCTTGAGCCTTGGTTTCATCTTCTTTCTTATGTTCTACTTTGTTTTCATTCTTTAATTCTTCAAATTTTGGCTCTTGAAGATTTAGATCATAAACTAGTTGAACTCTCTCATTGTCATAAAATTCATGCATAAGAGTCTTTTCTTTGTCTTTGACCTCAAGTTCAACTAATTATTTATTAATTACTTTGTAATATAGATTTGGAATATATCTAATCCATTCCTTTTTTTTCTTGTTTTCAATACATTTTATTATAAATTGTTTTCTCTTCCTATATTTTAGAAATTGAACACTTTGCTTTATTGTTAGAAGATGCTTCAGAAATAAGTGCTTAAAAAATATTGCCTAATCTGAACAATAATGTTCTTTCAAATATTCTACAATTCTTTTCTTTGTACCACCAAAATGTTGGTGAATGATATTTTGTTTCACAATATTTACAAGGATAAAGATTCCAACAATTGGCTTTTTCATGACCAATTCTATTATAATAGATGCATCTTGAATATATTTTCTTCATTTTATTCATTCTTGTTAGTGCTTCAAGTTCTTCTATTTTCTTGATAAAACAAAAAAACCATTTATGCACAACCAAGGCTATACTTTCTTCATTTTCCTTATAAATAAGTTGTAAAATTTGATAATCTATGATATTTTGAGTAGTTTTAATATAATCTATTTTGGATGCAATACTACAATGAAGTTTTGTAGTTACAAGATCCAATATTAAGTTCTCAAGAGTATTTAGCGATCTTGTTATTTTCTTCTTTCTATGAATATCATCTATCATATTTTGAAAATAAAGCTTTAACTTGTTTACTATTTCTTTACTATCTTCATTAATGTATTTATAATAATTTCTTTCATGGTATGCAACTCAATTATATGATTTATTTTCTTTAAAGTAGAAACCCTTATAGATCACTAATTCAAATAGTAATAAATATATAAATTTAATTCCTATGGAGTAGTAAACCTTATGAATCCCTGATAATAATAAATTTATAAATTTAAATACTTCAATTATTTCAAAAATCAAAACTTTAAAAAGTTTTTCAATCTTCTATAAAAACTTCAAAAACTTTTAAATAATAAGTAAACTATAATATTATTTACTCCTTATCACTCCTACCTTTTTAAATCTCAACCTTAGAAAATATTTAAACTATTTAATCCTTATTTCTCCTATATGTTGGCAGTTTTATCACTTTTCCACATTAAAAATTTTGTTGACTGTTGATTGTAAATTTTTGATAGGCTTATTAAAAGAAGGTGCTATAGTTTTGATGATTATTTTACTATATTTTTGCTTCTTTTTAATATTGCATTACTGTAAATAAAATGGAAATCATAAACGCAATGGATAATTTTGTTAAAAATGTTAAGGAGCAAGAGCACCGACAGGGAATCAATTTTGAAGGGAGAAACACCTTAGGAAGAAGAAACAACCTGTTTCACCCCTTTGTCGAGGGCGAAAGTCCTTTTTGTCTCTTTTAGAGGTGAAGCATAGCACAAAAATGATTTTTCTTAGGTACAATTCAAAGGTGATGGAGGAATGCTTGTTTTTAAATTAATGACAATATTTTGAGAAGGAGTAACAAAGTTAGGTGCTTTCATCCCAAGCTACACTTGCAAAGGAGTTTCACCCCAGAAAATGTGAAAATCATGATTTAATTCAAGAAGCAAGTTGAAGAGAAGAAAATGAGTAGTTTGACCCCAATTGAGGGGTGAAAATCACTTTCGCCCCTCTTGGAGGTAAAACATAACTTAAAAGGAGTAAATTCATCTGATGGAAGGAAAGGGGCAAAATTTTTGAGTTGCAAATGAAAGAGTAGAGTACTTTTACCCCAAAAGAGGGGTGAAACTCCCTGTCACCCCTTTTTAGGGTGAAAGTTATTTTAAAGCATAAGTGGCTGTAAAGCAAATTTTGAAAGTGCTTTCACCCCAAGTGGGGTGAAACTTCCTTTCGTCCCCTCTTTGGGGTGAAACGTAACATAAAGGAAAATTAGAAGTGGCACTCCATGGGCCGAGTGCCAATATATGGAAGCAAATTATTAAAAGGTGTTTTTGCCCCAAAAGAGGGGTAAAACTCCTTGTCTCCCCTTTATGGGATGAAATAAGTCTTAAATAAGGTTTTAAAATATGATGTAGCATGGGCCCAATGTGGGCATTTTAATGCAATTTTTAGAGAGTGTTGTTGCCCCAAGTGAGGGGTAAAGCTCATTGGCACCCCTTTTTGGGACGAAAATGGATTTCGAATATTTTAAAGACAAAAGAGATAAATGATGATGTGGGGCCCATTTCAAATATAATACTTAATGCAAGTCAAGGCGTAGCAAATTGATGGTGCCTCTGTTGATAAAGTGCTATGTGGTTTCACCTCTCCAAGGGATGAATGGGGTTTTAAGATTCAATTTTGAGAAAAAGCGTTGCACCACGCTCTACGTCAAACTAAAATAATTAAAAGTGATGTCACCTCCCCAAAGGGGTGAAAATATTTTTTGCCCTCCTTCGAGGTGAAAGCAAAGAAGATGATTATGAGGAAAAGTTATTAATAGATGAAATTATCAAAGACATCAAATCAAGATGCATTGTCGTCCATTGCTATCCTGAAAAGGTTGTTTTACCCCGTTCTTGGGCAAAATCAATTCTTTGGCATTAAATTCCCAGGGATGTTGCTTCCAAAGGTACGATTTTGTAGATTCTCTTAGAAAGAGGTTAAGAAAGATAAAATTTAATATTTAGAGTGATGCAAGCAGTGCTTCTAGGATGTCTGCTTTGACTTTGCAAGATGAGAGGTAATTTGTGTTTATTTCCAATGCACCACCTATCAACCTTACCAATTTTCAAAGTAGATTTAATGCTCGGTGGAATATCCTAGCGAAAGTAGATTTCAAAGGCATAAAGGTGAAACAAATTCAATGACCAAGTTCCCAATTTTGAGGCTAATTTACTGCTTCTCGAGGCACCGACGTCCAAGGTTGCTTCTTAGCATTTAATCATGCTAATTTATCTGTGTGATTCTCCCACCAAAGTCGGATCGTGGTTTCCATGGAAGATATTTTGACCAAAATATCATTGATGCCGAGGAGGTAATTATTCTTGTTGGTCTATGATCTATCAATATTTTGTTGTAAAATCATTAAATGAAAGAGGCACAATCTTCTATAAATACTAGTTTTTCATGTAAAAGTGGGGGGACACTACAGAAAAATACTTCAAGTTTTCTGCATCAATAGAAATGCTTAAGCTTCTGGTTATTTGAGTGGTCTTGCACTTGATAAGTTGTTGTGTGTCATTTTTGAATACTTTCATTCCCATTGTTTTCTATGTTTAAATTTTGCTTCTGAATTTAATTTTCTGGTAAAGGAATGAACATTGAGATGCCCATAAGAGGTTATCACTCTATAACTACTAGAAGTTTATGTGCTTATTTTTTTTTTGTATGCTGCTAATTATTTTTTTAGTCTATCCCCATCCTATACGGTTGTCTTATAGTCATATTTCCCTATTTATTTCCTATTACCCTAAGCTTTCAACTGAAGTAGATTAGGAAGGAATCCAGCCATCTCTAGAGGTTGGCTCGAAAGACATCTCTTTCTTCAGCATTTCAATATTGGTCGGGTCTAGGGTGCACAAGGCATATAATTTGTAACTAAGTGGATTCATGACAAACAATTTTTGGCATGCCCGGTGGGGCTCTTAAAAGGTTCCACTTTCATCAGTATTAAGGTTTGATGTTCACCTGATACTATATTATTAGAACATCTGGTGATTCAGCTCTACCCAAAAGTCTCCAAACGTGAAGTGAACAAAAGCTTTCTTCATGATCACAAGATCGGAGGCCAAACATTTTGAAGACCCCATTGATTTTTATGAACTTGACATCTAAAATCTAGGAGAACACCCTAGGTTAGTTGCTTCAACTATCCCATTAGGTATAACATCTTCTCAATTAGCTAGTGTGTTTTTCATTACTTTGAGCCCTGCTAGTACAACTACTAGTTTTCCACTTCCCCAACCATACACACCAGTTCACATGGCTTAAAATACACTGCCATAGTGACCACTACCAAGGTAGTTTCCAGAATGGAACCATCCTAAACCTCTAAATATTCAAGTTCAAAACCCGATCTCGCAAGCGATAATGAAGGATTTTCCAACTTACGACGGTACGGTAAAGATAACCTATGAGAATGTTCAAGATGTAGCTACTTTGGTGGCAATTCATGACGAGTTTCATTAATTCTTCATCATTTAATCATTATGTGTCAATCCAGGGTGGTGTCCAAGGCTATATATGAAGTAGGGGTTAACAGACTAATTTTTAGTTCATCTAGATCATGGCCTTATTCATGGAATAGTTGCCCTAGCCAGAATAAGATTGCTTTCAAAATGCACTTGTACTTCCTTGCCTTGACTTGTCCTTCCTTGCCTTGACTCGTCCTTCCTTTCCGGTTTGAAACTATCTCTTTTGATTGAAACTACCTCTTGATTGAAACTATCTCTTTTAACTATCTCTTTTGATTGAAACTATCTCTTTTGACTATCATTCAGAGATGATTATAATATACAAGCTGCTCTCAATCGAAACACAAGCTATAAGACAGATATGACTACAATTCCAGCTTTTATTTAAATATTAAAAAAATAACCAAGCCAAACACCTTGAAGGGGAAGGGCCTCCAGGAATAACGGAAGAGAGAGGACGGCTGGGGCACAGTCTCAAGGACTGGTACTCCAACTGCAAAAGATATCTTACCCGACACACGATCACAGAGGGACCAGCGCCCCAACACAATCAAATATTGAATGCAAAGACCCATAGAAGGTTAATTGCCTTCCTATTCCAATCCTGAAGCTTTTTGAGTCGATCTCACAGCAAGATTTATCCCTTCAAAGCATATGCATTACTTGAAGTGTTTTGGGGGTGTCATGTGTCCCGTTTAATCTCCTAGAAACTAAAATTGAGTGCCTACTTATCCTTGCATAATTTGAAATTCACACAGTTACAGGAAAAGCAAATCTGAACTATTACAAAATTAAAAATGATAGAATTTAATTGACAAAATTTAAAATAACAAAAATGGAAATCATAGAAATAAATTATAACAACAATGAAACTAAAAATTCACACCTACATAAAATGAAACCTAGGACAATGATGAAATTCAAAGGTTGGAAAGCAAATATTGCAAATCTCTAGCAAACTGAATTAACAAAAAATTCTCTGATGCAAACTGGAAATACAGACTGGAAATGCTGAAACTGAAACAGAAAATGTTATGCTATAAAATATATTCTAGATGATTTACCTACCATGCATTCAAATGCCACATTATCCTAATCACAAACCCTACAAAAACTATCAGATCTCTACTGACCTGTTGCAGCTAGAAATAGCAGAATTCTATTAGGTAAAAACCCTCCTCTAGACCTGGAAGTGGCCCTTGCTTCATAAACCAAAAGAGGGCAAATAAAATTGCTTTAAACTATTAAGTCCTCAAACTCAATGCATAATTGAAAATAAATAAATGACAAATGATGCACCTTTATTTTATTACAGCAACATAACAGTAGTGAAAGGAATGACCTGCAGACTACTGTGTTGCTGTAATAGACAATTACAATATCTAAAATTTCTATTACTTATTTCCTCTCTCCTCCCCCTTATCTCATATTGGAGCACTTTATTTATATAAATAAGGTACATTAGATATAAGGTTTAATGTTGTTACATAGGACTGTTACAATTGTTTGAATTATGTTCTTCCATAAATGCAGGGTTTTGACCCTTCAGGCCCTCTCCACTCAAGCTGATGGCTTCCACCAATGAGGGACATGTGTAAGAATGAATAAGGATACTCATAAAATGATTGCAATCATTGTTTACCTCATTTTTATGATGATTAAAGATACATTCAATAAGTTTTAAACCCTCTATGCTTATTCTGGAGAAGCTCCAGAATATCAGACAGGAGAACAAGGTTGTTGTTATATCTGGAAACAGAAGCATATGCGACCAACTGTGGTGACGGATATGGTTTCTCTGAGCAACCTAGATGACTAATTCCACTTTTGGTTTCATCTAGAGTGGATAAATTCCATGCCATGCTATATATGTACAGTTGGTTTGGAATTTGTATGGAAAAAGTCCAGTTTCCTACACAGCCAACTGTTGACAGAGTTCTTGGCACCTTAAATTAATTCAAATAAAATGGACAAACGATGAAATAAAATTATGGAATAAACATAAATCTTACGAATGAAGTACCTAAAAATTGTAATACCTAAATTAATGCGTAATTTACTGAAATAAACAACCAAAACAAAATATAAAACATGGACAAATTAGTCAAAATAGAGTTTATGCACTTTCATCATTTTAACATGTAAATACCATCACATAATGCATAGTATCTCTAATATTAACATAAAATCACAAAATAAGTAGTTCCAAATGGGTTTAAAAGTTTATCAAAGTATTCTTTTATGAGGCAATTTTTTGCCTCATCATTTCCCTCCAGCTTTTTCTACAGCATGTCCTCATGCATTTTGTTCTACCATAATAGCACAAAGATCCACATCCAAGTATTGCTCAGCATACTTCCATAATCTGCTTCCAAGCTGATAGTATCCTTTGTACATCTGAATCTCCTTGAGCCATTCTTGAAACTGTTCTTTCGACTAAGAATCATTATCAAAGTAGTATGGAACAAGAGTGATTATAGTTGGCATTTTGTACCTGGGCCCAATCCATTGATCCCTAACCTCAAATATGGTTTGGATTATGCTTGTAGCCCTTCTTCTTGACCATATTAAATTGTTAGTTGTGATAGGTTCTCTCTTCTACAAAGATATAAATAACTCACCCCATCTACTTTTGCAGGCTGACAAAGCGTCAGCAAATGATGTTGCACAAAATGTTTGAAAACCATCTATGCACGCCTGCAAATTTACCAGGTATATTTTCCTTACTCTATAATTTCTCATTAGTGTATACTGTTTATTGGTGGAAGTTTTATGATTTAAGTGGATAGGTCTAATAAGCAAAAAAACTTGGGCTTCTATTGATTTACTAGCCCTTTTCTTTTGCTCCCAGTAAATCTGATTTTGAAGCATTGATTGAAAATACTTCAACTGAATATTGCTAGTAAATATGTGGGGGAGGAAAATAACTTCAGTTGGCAGAAATAAATTATGAAGAAATAACTCACATAGTAAATTTTGGTGTTCTCTAGAGCTCTACTAGAAAGCTTCCAAGAATTCACTCGGTGTCTCAAATGTGTGGGAGAGACCATAGGTAATTCTCATTGTCTACCATCGGAGGTACCTCTCCTTCAAAATTAAACTATAAAATCTGGCAGGCCTCTGACATTGAACCATGCATTCAGCAATCTAATATATGTCCTATACTTGCCCCTTTAATTTCTCAATTTTAGAGTCTTTCTGCTTTATTTCTTCTGTTAAGGTCTATAATGAGGAGACCTTTCCCTCCAATTGATGGCATTTTTTCATCCAATATGCTATATCCTCATTATATTTTACTAATAAAATTGTTTCAGGTGACCTATTCATAGGTTGCATCTAAGGTACAGTATTAACCTGAATACCAACATTTACTTTTTCTACTGCAGGGGATTTTGTTTGTATCCCCACTTCAATTAGCTTAATTTTAGGAATGTTCACATTAACAATATTTTGGGGAATTTGTGGATTTACCTGTTCTTGGACTATTATGGTTGCTTCAGGGGGTGTTGTTGTCGTGGTCATCTACTGTGGCTCCTTGGACACCTGCATAAGTGCCCCTGGTTGCTCATCCCCTGAATTTTGATATGCCTCTTGTGCTTCATCAGGTGTAACACTGCCAGGTGAACTTTTTGCATTTCTCGCTAAATTCATTAACAAACTAGCCAATTCATCCCTTGAGTCTGTTTGAGAAGGTAGCTATTCCAAAAGTGTGAGCCTAACCTTTACAACTTATATCTCTTGCTATAACTTGGCAATGCTATTGTTCTTATCCTTTAAGGAGGCTTCATTTTTCTCAATCCAGCCTGTTTGGGTCTTGATCACACTTCTAGATGCATGTAACTAAGATTTAATATCAACTTCCTTCTCTTCCTCTGCACTTGAATCATCTTTCTCATATGTTGCTGCCTCAAGATCTTCTTCAGAGTCAAGGTAATCTACAAGGGATCTAGGTCGACCAACAATAGTTGTGTCTTCCTGTGCTTCCCCTATTTCAATTTGTTCCTCAGAATCTGAGGAATAATTGAGATAAATGGAAGGCATTTCCTCTTCTACTGAAGTGTCCACATTCTATCCTGAGATATCTACATCTTAGCCGCTGATAGCCTCAGCTTCTTGCATAGTTTCCTCCATAAGCTGAGTATGGGTTTCAGAAACATCATTATGTTCCCTCTTCTCCTTTGTATCAGCATCTTTCTGAATCCTTGAGGATCTCCTCAAAATTGAAATAGATTGCTTCCTATTTCTTTTAGAACTAGGAGACCTAGACTCAAAAATTCTAGTTTCTTGTTGATTAGAGGATTTCCCTTCTTCAGAAGTGTGGAATGTTTGTACATCCTCTAAAAATGTGACCTTTATCTTCCTGTCAGAGCTGAAATTCCTTTATGTTCTAGTTTGTGATGAGGTAGGTCCTTCTGGAGATGAAGGGGTTGTGCCAACAAAAGCTCCAGGTTTATGCTCAAGGTTAGGGTTAGCCTCCCTTGTCTCTTCTCCATAAGTGGGACTCTCAATAATGTTTTCTTAAACAAACTCATCCCAAGTATGGAAAAAGCGGTCAAAACTCCTAATATTCCCCTTAAAGTGATGTTTGCAAATAATTTTGACTAACCCATGATGCTTGGGTGACCCCCTACCTGCCTGATACTTTTTAGCCATATTTGCAAGTTCTTGGTACAAATATAGAGGCAAATTGACTCTTAATTCAGTGTTTAAATGACCATAACAGAGGTGAGTTAAAATTCATAAATTATGACTAGAAAGAATAGGGTATTGACCATCATAGGTTAGAAACCTGATGACCCAGACCGCAACTTCATCCCATGGGGGTTGCAGACTGGTTCTCTTAACTCCTTTGCAAATATTGTTGCTTATTATGAACTCTGTAGGTCTATCATTTTCCCATCTAAATTGATTAACTAATTCTATTAATGTATTTTTTCCATATTTGCCTATGTGAATCCCTTGTAGAGGTAATTCAGTGACTTGGCTAAGAATTTTAGGACTTACTTGAATAGTCATGCTACTGATTTGAACTCTGTTGCTGTGAAAAGTGCATGCGAACTCTATTGTTAAACCTTTTGAATGCCCATAAAATTTGTGCAAGAAGGGTAAAAAACCCCTTCCATGAATATTCGCATAAAATCCTTGTCCCTCTGCAAAAAATCTATATTTCTTGATTCAATTTTGTTCTTTTGTCCACCCATGGTGAATTTTCCCGTATCCTGTTTGCTTTAATTTGCAAATATGTCGCAGGATTTTTTTCTCTCATTCTGGAATACTTCTGTCAGGGAAAGAATGAAACTTAAATATGATAAACACATGCAAGCAATGCCAAAACGATGATAAATCGTGTGACATGAGGCAAATCTTGGCAGGTGACGACACATAATTCATCATTACTCATGTTCTTCCCACATGCAATTAATTTGTTACGATGTTTACAGTGATATGGCAAAAGTTATTAATGGAAACTGCTTGGTTTTAAATAACCTCCCATTGAGTTGTATGCCAACCAATTACATGCGGTAAAATATTTCATAGAATTCATGACTTGGAACCTCTAATTTGAAACTTGCACCTTGGTACAACTTCCAATCCTGATTGACGTAACTTATAAGAACCCACAAAAATTTTTATTGACTTTTGAGCCTGAGCCTCATAGTTCTAGAGTTTAAAATGAATTAACCATTTGTTAATTCATTTTACCAACTTTTATCATTAGCTTTATTCCTGAGCAAGATATCTTCCAAATTTTTCATTCGAGAGTATTTGTATGCAGCAGGTTTATTCCAGAGCAGTTTTATCATTTCAAGAGGATTTCTTTTGATAACCTTTCGGAACTAACTTATGTATGTTTTTATGCTAGTTAGGGATATCATACATCATACAAGAAGTATTCACACTATTAAAATAGAAAAAGACACATACATGAAGAAACTTGTTTATCTACATTTTGTACAAATGTTGTTTTTGGCTGATTCTACGCTAACTCTTTACATTGTGCAATCTGAAATATAGTGAAACAAAGGGAAAAATGAGTGGAACAAACGTTAAAAATTATGGAGTGAAGTGAAAATGAATGGACCAAAGGTGAGTAATAGTGAGAGTGAATGGAATAATGAAATGATGAAGAGTGAATGGAATAATGGAATGATGAAGAGTGAATGGAATAATGGAATGATGAAGAGTGAATGGAATAATGGTGGAGAGTGAGGTAAACATGCTGAAAAAAATGGTTTTCATATAAGACCAATTTAGATGCACCTCAAAGAGGTTTTCACATTCTGAATTATTATTATTATTATTTTATATATATATTATTATTTTTTTCATTAATTTTTTTTTTTATATATTTTGGTTTATGTCACTTGATTGAGTCCATCTTGGAAGAAGTAGTTTCCTTCCAATATTGGTACATCTAAGTTTCCTACTTGCTTAAGAAACTCCTTCTTGGTTAATGGTTTGTTATATATCCGAAGACGATGACCGTTAACCACCATTTTCCTTCTTGAATCATTTATCGATGAAAGACGTATAGCTCCATTTGCAAATACCTCCTCAACCTGATAAGGTCTGAGCCATCGAGTCTGTAACTTTCCAGGATAGTCTTCATATCATGAATCAAAAAAAAAATCTCAATCACCTTGTTGAAATTTTTGTTGTTGGATATGACTATCATGCCATAACTTGTGTTGTGACTAGATCACCTCGGTCTGGTGGAATGCATCCCTTATTAGCTCATCCAATGCATTGAGCTATAGGATCCGGTCTGTTTGTGCCTATGACAAATCAATACCAACTTCCAAAGTAGTTTGAAGAGTTAGTAATTCAAAATCAATAGGCAAAAGAGGCTTTTTACCATAAACCAATTCATAGGGAGTAAATCCAGTAGTGGATTTCCAAGTGGTGTTATAAGCCCAAATTGCTTTAGGTAACTTCTCCACCCAATTCCTCCTATGGGCTGCTACAATTTTGGTTAAGATCCTCTCTAATTCCCTATTTATCACTTCAACTTGGCCATTGGCTTGCGGATGGTAAGGTGAGGATTTTCGGTGTTTGATTTCATACAGGTTTGTAAAGGCTTCAATAATTTTTGAGGTAAACTGATGTCCCTGATCAGTGGTGATAGAATGTGGAGATACAAATCATAGAAATATTTGGGAATACAGGAAATCAACAACTTTCTCTTCTTGGGCATGCTTAAAAACACGAGCTTCTACCCACTTGGTTACATAATTAGTACATACCAAGATATGCACTTTCTTTTGGGAAGGTGGATCAATGGGTCCTACAAAATCTAGCCCCCACATTTCAAATGGTTTTGTACCTAATTGAGGTTGTAAAGGCATTTCACTAGTAAAAGTAGGCTTACCCATCCTTTGACATGCATCACAATTTCTAACATACCTTTTGACATCTTTGTGCAAGGATGGCTAGTGGTAATCAGTACCCAAAATCTTCTGAATGGTACTTTTCACTGATTAATGCCCTCCTGATGGTTCATCATGACATGCTCACAAGATGTCATACACCTCATCCTTGCGAATACATCTATGCAAAACATGGTCAGGACTACATTTAAACAATAAACCTCCTATCCATTCAAAATAACTTTGCTTGATCAACTATTTCTTTTTTTTAGGAGTAAAGTGAAGAGGAATCTTCCCTGTAACTAAATAATTAGCTATATCTGCAAACCATGGAGATTGTACAAAAATAGCAAACAACTTCTCATCAGGAAACACATCTTCAACCAATTCATCTATATCTGCATTTGACAATCTTGACAAGAAATCTGCCACTACATTAGATTTCCTTGGTTTATTAATTATAGTGATATCGAATTCTTGCAATAATATTAAGTAGTGAATAATTCTTGCACTAACCAGAGGTTTATTTATTATGTATTTAATGGCAACATGATCTGTATGAATGAATACCTGATATCCTGTGATATAGTGTCAAAATTTGTTAATAGCATACACCACAACTAAAAATTCCTTCTCGGTTGTGATGTAATTCTTTTAAGCTCCAGTCAAATTTTTACTAATGTAGTATATGGCATAGTGTTGTCCATATTCAATCTACCCTAATGCAGCTCCAATAGTAGTATTGGAAGCATCAATTTGAATATGGAAGGGTAACTCCCAATTAGGACCTCTCAATATAGGTGGATTTGTTAACTTTTTCTTTAAAACTTCAAAGGACTATTGACACCCAATAGACCAAACAAATTCAGAATCCTTTCTTAACAATGCGAACATTGTATTAGCAATGGTACTAAAATTAGCAATAAATCTACGATAAAAGCCAATATGTCCTAAGAAACTTCGGACATCAGTTTGAGTTTTTGGAGGAGGAAGGTTCTTGATGACCTCTACATTTTTAGGATCAACTTTAATTTCATAAGTAGAAATATGATGTATAAGAACAATTCCTTCTTCCATCATCAAGAAACATTTATCAGGATTCAAAGACAAATGATATATTTCACAACGTATTAAAACTTTTTCAAGTTGTTCTAAAGTATATTCAAATGTATCTCCAAACACTATGAAGTCATCCATATAAATCTCTACACTTTCATTCGTTAGATCAGAAAAAATAGCCAAAATAGCTCTCTGAAATGTTGCTGGTGCATTACACAAACCAAAGGGTAATACTCTATAAGCAAATGTGCCCCAAGGACATGTGAAAGTTGTTTTTTCCTGGTCCTCTAGTGTGACTTGAATCTGATTATAACCACTAAAACCATCTAGGAAACATACAAATTTCTTACCAGCAAGGGTGTCCAATACTTGGTGTATAAATGGTAATGGAAAGTGATCTTTATGTGTGACCTTATTCAATTCCCTGTAGTCCACACATACTCTCATATTCCAATTTTTCTTTGGAATAATGACCAATGGTGAAACCCACCTACTATCTAAAATTGGATAAATGAATCCTACATCCAATAGTTTTTTGATTTCTTCCTTAACAATATCCTTTAGAGTGGGATTCAAATGCCTTTGTGGTTGTCTTACTGGTTTGACATCTTCTGTGTATATCCTATGTGTACACACATCAAGGTGAATTCTAATCATGTCCTTATAACTCCAACTAAAAGCTTGAACATGTCTCTGTAAAACAACAAATAATTTGACTTCTTGCTCATTAGTCAACCAACTATCAATGTTCAAAAAATTTCCTAGTTGTATCTCAATCTGCTTAATCCCTAGATAAACTGAGTTGAAAGCCTCATATTTACTAATTAAAGCATTTAAGGGACAATTATGTGGATGCAGAGTATGAAATATTCTTGATTCTAGTGTAAATGTGATACCTGATGGGATAATTTGCATAGGACAGATGAAAGAAGTCAGAAGATGATGATGTCATCCATGTGGCAATGTGAAGGAGCTTTCTTGTAGTGGAATAGATGATAGATGTTCAACAGTTTGTTCTTCATATTTCCATAACAAATGATGGACAAGAATTTGATCATCCCTAATGATGAGGCCCAAAAGTTCCTCATTATTGCATAATGTTTGACTACCATATGATAAGTTAATTGCCAAATAGTTGACTAAAATATATTATTTGTTAAGTGTTTACATGATTTTATGTTAGGAATACTATATCTCTGTTTTTGACTATTTCAATTAACCAAATGTGGTATGATGATATCCATTAACTTCTCAATGGTTTTTGAATGTTTTCTTTCCCTTCAACTTGTTTCAAATCCACATTGAAGCCAAAATTTTAGGACTGTCATAAATATGAAAATCTAAAAAAATAGCCATATAAAAATCAGCAAGCTGTTACTTTATAGGAACACCTTGAAGTTGTCAAGCAAAGCATGAGGATATGGATGGAATGAGTTCATAAGGACTAAAAAAGACATATAACCTATTTAGAAGCATTCCCACATGGTCTAAATAGGCAGCAATAGGGTATAATAGAGCAGGGGCAATTATGCAGCACTGTTGCACTATTTCAGCATGGTTACTTGGTGAATGAAGTGTATAAATTCAGTAGCAACTTGATGTACTCCTTCATGTTGGTATTTGAATTATTTTTCCATGTTCTAATTTGTTTGAATTTGCAAAAAATGCTAATATTTTACAACTATGCAGCAGAACTGGAAAATGCAGTAATTTACCATGTAAATTCCAGCAAGCTACCAATGAATGGCAAGGCATGGAATTCACACATGGAGAGGAATGAAGGCTATTGAAATATGGTCTTTAGGTCTAATCCACTTGAGAAATACAGCTAAAATAATTTGAAGAGCACACAGTTGTTCATTTTGAATATCTTTGGAATGAACAAGACATCGTAGGAATGAGAAATACAGTCTCTTCGAAATGAGCCACTTATCTTCGAAATGAGAACATAAAAGTGCTTTTTGACTTTTTGACTATTTTTGACGGTGGAAAAAGAGAAATAAGGTTGAGAAGGTTAAGGGAAAATATCTCCCATATGATTTTGTCGTCCTTGCCGTCCAAAGCCACCATTCATGGAAAAGATCAATTTTTATCCTCTTCTAGGATAAACACAGAAATAATTGCACCATAATAGGAAGTTGTTTGCAAGATAGAAATGGCATATTATGAAGTGAAGAAATATGTGTGAGATATTTCTAGACTTCTCCCATGTACTCCCACCACTGAAGATGCTTTCTAAGGGCCAATGACTACTACTGCAACACAAACTATCCATATTTGCATTTATTTCAGATCCAAAATTATTGATAAATCACTGTAAAATAACACATAGGTTAATTTGAGCATGGGATATGTTGTAAATATTTATATAAATAACACAGCTCTCTCCTTGGTTGAGCCAGTTAGGAATTATAATAGAGGAGAGTTTTAAATAGTAGCAATTAGGACTATACAACAATTTTCTGTAACATTTTTCAGCATGTTCTGTCATCAATAAAAATGCAGCTATTTTATTATTTTATTTTCTGAGTGTTAATTAGTTAAGGAGTGCTTTTCACCTCCTTCTATATTAGGAAGTATGGTCCCACTTTCAGATCTAGAAGGAGAGATTTTATGGCAGGTTTTAATCTGTAATTTTGCTACAGTAGAATTAATAGATTGCTTGCCAGATTTCTTTTTCTTATTTTTATTTTGTATTATGTGATTTATGTTTTTTATTATGTTTGTGTACAAAATTTGTGTGTATGTCAGCTGACAAATTATATTACTCATTTTTCGTTTGCTTTCCATGTTTTCCCTACTTTCTATTTTAGTAACTTTCCATTTTCAGCATATTTCATTTTGCTGTTAATTTCTGTGGCAGAAGCTTGACGACCTTTTGTGGCAGGGCATTGACAGGTGTTTTTAGAATAAGTTTCATTTAAAAGCATCATTTTAATTATGCAAAAGTAACTAGATTTCAATTCTGCAAATGTAACTTAGGATTTCATTTCAGCAATTTAAATTCTGCAAGAGTAGATTAGACTTTCAATTTAGCAATTCTAATTCCTGCAATTGTAGTTAGATTTCAATTCTTGCAACTTAGAATTAGTTTTCAATTCCTGTAATTTATTTTAGTTTCCATTCTTCAGACTAGGTTTAGTGTGACACCAAAATTCTAAAGCAAAATTTGCTTCACCAATAAATTCTTGAAATTTGAATGCCTAAATTATACTCTACCCTAGCCTTCTATCGTAGACAACCTTGGAAACCACCCCAAATTGATAAATCATTGAGATTAAATGATGAAACTCAATGACACTCATCATTTTGGCACCGTTGCTAAGGAACACGGTGTTTTTAGAGGGTAAAATTAGCCCAATAATTGTTAATTATACTAAATTGTGAACTTTAGAGTAAAATCTGGATAAATTATTGGTATTAGTAACAATTTTTGGTAATTTGCTTTTCAGTCCATTTAGAAAACAAGCAACCACAGGGAGGTGATCTTCAAACCTAGGGGTTAAATTGCTTATGTTTGAAATTCTTGATAAAAATTAAAAGAATTCATCATCCTCATTATCAAGAAACATAAGATCTCTTAGAGGATCCATTTGCTAGTACTGCCATTTTTATATCCATATCATCAGGGTAGTATAAACAAATTTGTATTAAGTGTTGGGAAGACATCATGGTAGATATACAAGACTATCCCTTGAAAAAAATAGCCATATTAGCTACCTGTAGCATTTGTTCACAGGGACATATCATTGATGAATGCCATTTACTTCCATAACTTAGAGATGCAAAATTTGTTGCCTAGTCTAAATTCTTCTCAAAGAGAGATCCCAACAACAAAAAATAGGGCAAGTAAATCAACCACCACATTCAGCCCAACCTGTGGCCAATATGAATAATACAGGACAAGCAACCCCTGTCTATGTAAGCTGAAAAAAAAAAAAATCCCAAAAAATTTTGCACAATCAAAATAGGAGTTTACTACTTAATGATGATCCTAGAGTTTTCCATTATTTCTTAAATATTGTTAGGATTTTACCGCGCTAAACCACAACCTATAAATTCTTAGCCTACACAGACAATAGTTGGTCTCATTAGAGGTGATCCTACTTGACAAGTAGTTGATCTACTAAATTTATACACTTCTTGTATTATTGTGCAAACAAAAAATATTTCTTTTTTAGCCCAACCTGTGATCAGTTTGAATAATATAGGATAGGCAACCCCTGTCTATGTAGCTGAATCTAGTATATAAAAAAAAAACTGCAAGAAATGTTATTGACTGCAGCAACATCCAACTGTGATCAAACAAGAACTTACCTGAACTTGAAGAGACAAAAATCAATGGAGATACACATAAAACCTTTAGTCCAAATACACAGAAATTAGCCTTGGATAAAGGAGAAAAACTAGAAAAACTACACAGAAAATTTACTTTCATTTTACAAAGGGGTAAATTTTGTCCTCCTAGGAATGAAACAAATTGAAGTGCAGCCAAGAAAATTCTTCAACATTATTAGCTGGCTGACTTATAAAAAAAAAGCAAAATTGTTGTTATTTTGAAACAATATTTCAATCCCTTTACATGGAATTACAAGGGTATATCAAGATTTTATCTTAATGTAAGCACTTAACATCTTTTGAGAATTGATATTTAATTGCTTCAAGAATAGATTGACAAGATTTTGCAGACTAGGAGGCATGGACAACACTTTATTGAAGAAGTTTTCAGATATGGAGTAGTGCTTCTTTCTCCCATTGGTAATTCATGGAGGATGTTAGTGGTGAATGGACATTGCCTTCGGGTATACCATGCACCATTAACTAAGGAGGAGTTCTTGAAGGATATTCCATTGGATGTACACATAATGGAAGAGAATTTCTCTTCAATATCAGATTTAGAGTGATGATAAAAAGTTTGACAAAAAGAAAAAAAAATACAAGAAAAGCAAAAATAAGAATAGTCTTGTTTGTGAACTTCCTTCTTGGGTACAAGCAAGACAAGAAAATTTGAAAAAAAAAAAAAAATTGCAGCAAAGGCATGTCCCACAAAATGGGAATACATGAGGACAAGCATCAATTTCAGCAAGGAAGAGGAACAATGGAGCCAATACTTCATTTCCAGTAATAAGGAGGCAATTATGATGTAAGAAGATTCTTACTACTCATCTAGAAAGGAAGGTTGCATCAATGTTGCAGGTTTCAATAGAAAGAGATGGTGTTTTCATACAACAATTGACATGTTTTTGCAGAATAAGGATTTATCTTATCCAAATAAGAGTGAGAGATGTTCTCTCTCATTGAAAGCACTTGAAAAAAAAAAGGATAGAAGTTGGTTGAAAACCAGAAATGGCAGCCTCTTTTGATAAAAAAAAATGAAAAAAAAAGAGATGAAAAAAAAATTGATGAAAATAAAAAAAATAAAAAAAATGAATAATTCAGTAGTGAAAACCTTCTTGGAGGCGCTACTGAGTTTGCTTGCATGAAAACTAATTTTTCGGCATGCATTGCCTTGTTGATCTACCCATCATTGTTCCACCATTGTACAAATCTCACACCGCACATGTGTTATGTTTGTTTATGTTTTTAGATAGCCTGTAACAATCATCAAAAGCAGCTTGTAAGGTGCATGACCAATTTTCAGGATAGTAAGGTATGTTTTTCTTGCATTTAATTCATAGTAAACATTTAGCATTTAGTGTATGATAGTCGGTATGTGGCATAAACTATTTATACAATATTGACAAGTTGAAAAAGGAACATGTTACAGATGTCAAGAAACACCCCCTTATGCCCTTAATTGCATGGAAATTCCAAAATTATGCAAAAATTTAATTTTGGGATAGAAATGGCAACAATTCTATTTCAATTTGTAGGGCAAATTTCATAAGGAGAACTGCAAGTTTATATCTCACAATTGTCTGATAAATTGAAAGAGGATAATCAACAAAATGCACCTGAAGGTTATATTTTAGTACTACTAGAATAAAACAACAACATACAAAACAAAGAATAACATCTACACAAAAGGATGAAGAAAATATTTTTAATGTTATGGAAGGCTTATACACTCTAGAGATGGGCCCACAATAGAATCTTTAGCTAAATTTTGCATAAGAGGTCATTTCTGCATTTTTTTTAATATCTTCGGAATGAGCAGACATCTTCGGAATGAGAAATACAGTCTCTTCAAAATGAGTAGACATCTTTGAAATGAGAAATACAGTCTCTTCGGAATGAGCAGACATCTTCGGAATGAGAAATACAGTCTCTTTGGAATGAGTAGACATATTCGGAATGAGAAATATAGTCTCTTCAAAATGAGTAGGATATCTTCGGAAAGAGCAGAAACTGTACCAGAATTGCTAAAAATGCTACAAAATAGCAAAAATAGTAGGGTACATCAAATATTGAGGTTTATAAGGCTCTATCACAAGTAAGTACATCCCTCAAGCATTTTAAATCAAAAAATTATATCAATTTTGTTCAAAATATGCAAACAACAAAAATAAGCATTCAGGCTGAAATGTTGTTAAGAACAGAAAATTCCATCAGTAGTAGTGCATCTGTCAAATATGGTTCCATAATAAGACTATTGCAAGATGAATCACATGATATCAAGCCTTTAAGAGGTACCTTGCAACACTAAAACTTGTAGAAATACAGAAAAAAAATCATACATGTGCTTAATTGCAAAATACTTGATATAGTGTAGCAAGGAGGAATTTCTCAGTTAGCAAGTAGCAAAGGATGTTGTTCACAAGAATAAAACCTGCATATTACTATGGCCTACTAAGATGCATGAGGGCATGCATCAATTCAAGTTGGGGGGGATGATGAGGCCCAAAAGTGCCTCATTATTGCACAATGTTTGACTACCATATGATAAGTTAATTGCCAAATAGTTGACTAAAATATACTATTTGTTAAGTGTTTACATGATTTTATGTTAGGAATACTATATCTCTGTTTTTGACTATTTTCAGCATTTTGTGACTGATTTTTCTTCATTAAGTAGCAAGTAATAACATGCATTTCAATTAACCAAATTTGATATGCTGATATCCATTAACTTCTCAATGGTTTTTGAATGTTTTCCTACCCTTCAACTTGTTTTAAATCCACATTGAAGCCAAAAGTTTAAGACTATCATAAATCTAAAAATCTGAAAAAAACAACCATATAAAAATCAGCAAGTTGTTACTTTATAGGGACACCTTGAAGTTGTCAAGCAAAGCATAAGGATATGGATGGAATGAGTTCAAAAGGACTACATAAGACATATAACCTATTTAGAAGCATTCCCACATGGTCTAAATAGGCAGCAATAGGGTATAACAGAGCAGGGACAATTGTGCAGCATTGTTGCACTATTTCAGCATGGTTACTTGGTGAATGAAGTGTATAAATTCAGTAGCAACTTGATATACTCCATGTTGATATTTTAATAATTTTTCCATGTTCTAATTTGTTTTAATTTGCAAAAAATGCTAATATTTTACAACTATGCAGTAGAACTAGAAAATACAGTAATTTACCATGTAAATTCCAGCAAGCTACCAATGAATGACAAGGCATGGAATTCACACATGGAGAGGAATGAAGGCTATTGCAATATGGTCCTGAGGGCTAATCCACTTGATAAATGTAGCTAAAATAATTTTAATAGCACACAGTTGTTCATTCCGAAGATCTTCGGAATGAACAAGACATCTTCAAAATGAGAAATACAGTCTCTTTGGAATGAGCCACTTATCTTTGGAATGAGAACAGAAAAGTGCTTTTTGACTTTTTGACTATTTTTTATGGTGGAAAAATGGAAATAAGGTTGAGAAGATTAAGGAAAAATATCTCCCATATGATTTTGCCATCCTTACCGTCCAAAGCCACCATTCATGGAAAAGATCAATTTTGATCCTCTTCTAGGATAAACACAGAAATAATTACACCATAATAGGGAGTTGTTTCCAAGATAGAAATGACATATTCTGAAGTGAATAAATATGTGTGAGATATTTTCAGACTTCTCCCATGTACTCCCACCACTGAAGATGCTTTCTAAGGGCCAATGACTACTACTGCAACACAAACTGTCCAGATTTGCATTTATTTCAAATCTAAAATTATTGACAAATCACTATAAAGTAGCACATAGGTTGATTTGAGCATGGGATATGTTGTAAATATTTATATAAATAATACAGCTCCCTCTTTGGTTGATCCAGTTAGGAATTAGAATAGAGAAGGGTTTTCAATAGCAGCAATTAGGACTGTACAATAATTTTTTATAACATTTTTCAGCATGTTTTGTCATCAATAAAAATGCAGCTATTTCATCATTTTATGTTCTGAGTGTTAATTAGTTAAGGAGTGCTTTTTACCTCCTTCTATATCAAAAAGTATGGGCCCAATTTTAGATTTAGAAGGAGGGATTTTATGGCAGGTTTTAATCTATAATTTTGCTACAACAGAATTAATAGATTGCTTGCCAGATTTCATTTTCTTGTTTTTATTTTGTATTATGTGATTTATGTTTTCTATTATGTTTGTGTACAAAATTTGTGTGTATGTCAGCTGACAAATTATATTATGCATTTTTCCTTTGCTTTCCATGTTTTCCCTGCTTTCTATTTTAGCAACTTTTCATTTTTAGCATATTTCATTTTGCTATCAATTCCTGTAGCAAAAGCTTGATGACCTTTTGTGGTAGGGCATTGACAGGTGTTTTTAGAATAAGTTTCATTTACAAGCATCATTTCAATTATGCAAAAGTAACTATATTTTAATTCTACAAATGTAACTTAGGATTTCATTTCAGCAATTTAAATTCTACAAGAGTATATTAGACTTTCAATTTAGCAATTCCAATTCCTGCAATTGTAGTTAGATTTGAATTCTTGCAACTTAGAATTAGTTTTCAATTCCTATAATTTATTTTAGTTTCCATTCTTCAGACTAGGTTTAGTGTGACACCAAAAGGCTAAAGCAAAATCTACTTCACCAATAAATGCTTGAAATATGAATGCCTGAATTGTACTCTGCCCTAGCCTTCTATCGTAAACATAACCTTGGACACCACCCCAGATTGATAAATCATTGAGATTAAATGATGAGACTCAACGACACTCATCACCTAAGGCCTTCTTCTTGCAATATTTTCACCAAATTTGTTTAATTTTCAAATATTTCTCTTTATGGTAAATTAAGTTCTTCAATGTGTTCTTTTACTACAATGGTGGCCAAGGTGACAATAGTTTCATGTTCTTCATCAGACCCAGGATACCATATCTGTCCAAAAAATTTGGTTGAAGGTTGGACTGGTGGATACAAGGAAATATTTTTTAGATCTACACCATTTGAAATGGTCATCTCACCTGACCTGCAGTCTATAAATGTAGTTGTAGTGGTAATCCAAGGTCATCCTAGAATAATAGGATAGCCATTAGCTGAGTTTCTAGGCTGCAACACTAAGAAATCTACAGGGTATTCCCAAGAAGATACTTCAATGGAAACATCCTCCAGAATTCCTTCCATTTTAGCTACTGACCTATCTGCCATTTCTAAAATTGTGGTAGTAGGACTAAGGTTATTGAGCTACAATTTCTACATTTTTTCCTTAGTCATCACGTTGATTGCAACTCCTAAATCGATAAGTACATTTGGAATTTGAACTAACCCAACAATAATTGTAACTACTGGACTCCATAGATCACCATATTTAGGGGGTACTAGTTTTCCAGAAAGCAGGTCACCCAACTTACCTTCTACTTGTACAGTCTTAGGAAAGGCTTTCTTCTTCCTACCAGGTTTCCTTATACACAGCTCCTAAATGGTTTTCATAATCAAAGGTACATACTTTATTACCTACAACAAAGGGAGCTAGATAGACATTTTCCTCAATTCAGTGATTAATTTTGATTCAAGAGCAATGATAGTGCGGTCAAACCTTTCAGGATACAGTAGGTCTGTCGAGGTAGGTTCAATTTTTCCTTGTAAAATTTCTATTTTTTCCTATTTTTGCTTTGTTTATGGTTTTTATGGACTTGAAAATTCTTGCTTTCCATAAATTTATTCAATAGTGGGTGGTGCAAGGTGAGGTAAAACCTTCCCTGAATATAACTAGATGTTACTACAATCAAGGACATGGACTGCAGTAGTCTCTTCAGACTCAGCTCCATAAATAGGGGTTGCTTGTCTATTGTTATTGGGGTTAGCCATAGACTGAGCTGGAAGTGGAGGTTGCTTGAATGGCTATGTTTGGTATGGTTGAACTCTTCCCTAAAAATTTTGATTAGGGATTGGTAGCAAGTGTTGGTTTGGTGGTTGATACCTCTGCTGCCCTTGATAGGATGGGTATTGTTGTCCCCATATTTATCTTGACTGATTTGGTACCCAAGATGGATTAATTGGATGCCATGGCTGATTCCAGCCAAAATGTGTCCAATATTGAGGAGTTGTCCAAGTTTGATTCCAAGGTTGAGGAGGAGGTTTTGTGTACCCCCATGGCATATTCCAAGGATTATGTCCCCAATTTGAAGAAAAGCGAGGGGTATTTTGGTTTTGTATGAAGTTTCCTCCTGGCCTTTGCCCAATAGCATGAAGTTCTTCAACTTGGTTTTCTATAGCACTTCTAAGATGGGGTAAAAGGTGACATTTATAAGTTTTATGCTCCTTTGAGAAAATGCCACAGATTACTGAGATTGAGGTCTTGTCCAAAGGACAATCTTGCAGAGCATGCTTATTTTGACACCTAGGACAATAGATAGACAGGGGTGGTGAAGAATTGGCTCTTGTGTTCCTTTCTCCTAAAGAAGTTTTTAGTTGAACAAGTATATCAGTTTTCATATTAGCCATTTCTTCCATCAATTCTTTGATGTCTACATTATTAGGACTTTTCTTCTTTCTTCTGTCCCTAGTTCTAGAATAATTTGTGCACAACTTTATAATGTCAGCAATCTCAAGTTGGTGTACATTTTCTTTTTCCATTATATCCAGTACTTCCTTGGATTCATCTTGTAATCCCTTGATAAAGATAGATTTTAACAATTCTCCTTCTACAGGACCAGCTCTTTTTTGGATAAAAGCAAATCTATCAACATAATCTTCCAAATTTTCATCTTCTTCTTGTTTAATTCGAAATAACTCATCCTTTCTATTACATACCCTGCAATACTCTTGATATTTGTCTAAAAATGTAGTTTCCATTTCATCCCAGGTATGAATGGAATTTGAGTCAAGACTCATGAACTAAAGTAAAGCTACATCTTTAAGTGTGGAAGGGAATAATTTTAGCTTTTGATTATCAGTCACATAATAATATGTTTGACACAAGATCTTAAACTCAAACAAAAACTGGTTAGAATCTTTAGACATTGTTCCCCTAAAGATTGGCAACACTGAGGGAGAAATGGTTTTCATAGGAGCTTATTGTCCAACAGTTAATTGTATAGGATACTCAAAATTTCTAACAGGAGGTGTTGGTTGTGCCATGTTTTCCTCCTTTGATTTAACTGATTCAACTTTTTTTGTTTGTTCTAATAATGGATCAGGAACATAAGAATGTCTAGTAGCAAGTGCTTCTAGAATTTCTTCCTCAAAAGATTCTCCAAATGGTTCAATTGATGAAGAAGATGATTATCTTTTTAGTCTATCAGGATAATCATAAGCAGGCAGATCTTCTCCTATTCGGGAAGAACACTTTTCTAGGAAGGAATCGGTTCTAATAAACCTCCCTCTCTCATCTCTTGGCCTATGCATTCATGCCTATTCACTAAAATGTACTAAACCTCAAGTATTCAAAAATTGTTTCCTAAAATAAGATAGTTTTTGGACTGCTATACCTCTCCTAAAAACACCTAAGGTTCCCTGGCAACGATGTCAAAAATGATGAGTGTCATCAATTCTTCATCATTTAATCATTATGTGTCAATCCAAGGCGGTTTCCAAGGCTATATACAAAAGTAGGGGTTAAAAAAATGATTTTTAGTTCATCTAGATCATGGCATTATTCATGGAATAGTTAGTGTTTTATGGGTGTCAAATATCCTGTTTAATCTCCTAGAAACTAAAACTGAGTGCCTACTTATCCTTGCATAATTTGAAATTCACACAATTGCAGGAAAATAAAACCTGAACTATTGTAGAATTAAAAATGATAAAATTTAATTGATAGAATTTAAAATAACAAAAATGGAAATCACAAAAATAACTTATAACAACAATGAAACTAAAACTTCACACCTGCAAAAAATGAAACCTAAGACAATGATGGAATTCAAAGGTTGGAAAGCAAATATTTGAAAACTTGTAGTAAATTGAATTAACCAAAAATTCTCTAATGCAAACTGGAAATACAGACTGGAAATGTTAAACCTAAAATAGAAAATGTTATGCTATAAAATATATTCTAGATGAGTTACCTACGATGCATTCAAATGCCACATTATCCTAATCACTAACCATACAAAAATTGTCAAATCTCTGCTGACCTGCTGTAACCAGAAATAGCAGAATTCTGTCAGGTAAAAACCCTCCTCTGGACCTAGAAGTGGCCCTTGCTTCCTAAACCAAAAGAGGGCAAATAAAATTACTCTAAACTATTAAGTCCTCACACTCAATGTAGAATTGAACATAAATAAATGACAAATGATGCACCTTTATTTCATTCCAGCAACATAACAACAGTGCAAGGAAAGACCTGTAGACTATTGTACTGCTGTAATAGACAATTACAATATCTAAAAATTCTATTACTTATTTCCTCTCTCCTCCCCCTTCTATCATATGGAAGCACTTTATTTATATAATAAGGTACATTAAAGATAAGGTTTAATGCTATTACATAGGACTGTTACAACCGTTTCAATTTTGTTCTTCCACAAATGTAGGGTTTTGACCCTTCAGGCCCTCTCCACTCAAGCTGCTGGCTTCTACCGATGAGGGACAGGTGTAATAATGGATAAGGATACTCCTAAAATGATTGCAGTCATCATTTACCTCCTGTTTATGGTGATTAAAGATGCATTCAGTCAGTTTTAAACCCTTTGTGCTTATTCTGGAGCAGCTTCGAAATATCAAGTAGCAAAACAAGGTTGTTATATCTAAAAATAGAAGCATATGCGACCAACTATGGTGATAGATATGGTTTCTCTAAGAACCTAGATGACTAATTCCACTTTTTGTTTGAGATGGAGTGGACAAATTCCATGCCATGCTGTATATGTACAGCTGGCTGGAATTTATATGGAAAAAGTCCAATTTCCTGCACAGCCAACTGTTGACAGAGTTCTTGGCGCCTTAAAGTAATTAAAAAAAAATGGGTAAATGGTGAAATACACTTATGGAAGAAACATAAATCTTATGAATGAAGTACCTAAATATTGTAAAACCTAAATTAATGCAGAATATACTCAAATAAACAACCAAAACAGAATATAAAACATGGACAAATTAGTCAAAATAGAGTATATGCACTTTCATCATTTTAACATGTAAATACCATCACATAATGCATAGTATCTCTAATATTAACATAAAATCACAACATAAGTAGTTCCAAATGGATTTAAAATTTTATCAAAGTAGTCTTTTATGAGGTAATTTTCTGCCTCATCAATTCACGATATCACATAAGAGGATATAATGGTAGGTTTACTTGTTCTCTCTCCTAGGGAAATTGCTTTACTGGTATCGATCATTACAACCTAAAACCATCAATACCTAGGACTAGTTAGCTAAAATTTTGATCAAAGGGTTCAATGAACAAGCGGATCTATTTTTCTTACTATATTAGTTCACTACTATTCAAAGGCATTCGTAGGAAGAAATCAAGGACTGTAATGTTAGGTTCACCTAAACTTGGCATAGGGTTCCTGATGGTCTTCGATCGACTCCCAAAAAAGTTGTATTTTACTACAATGAGCCTTAAAATATGATATTAGTATGCCTATATGATAGTCTAATGCCAATATATTCCTTGATCTGTATACCATAACACAAAAATCTGAAGTTGATCTGATTGCTATAAGTAAGCTTCCACCAAAAATGGCTATGTCGATCTTCCCTAACCGTTTGCAATTCTTTTATGCCAATGCATCTTCTCATCCATTGCCTATGTCAGCCATGTATCCAATTCCTTCATGGAATCCAAGTACATCCCAAACCACGATGATAGTTTTTGTCCCTCAACTCCTTGCTTCAATTATTCTGTAGTTACCAGCCATAGTTTCATTCTCGACACTGCTAGCTCCATGTGTTCTATTATTTTTACCAACTCCCCCAATGACCTCAAATCCTAATCTATAAGATAAGGTATTGAAGGAATTATAATTTTTTCAGTTGGTAGTGATAACAATGTCAAACAAAATCATAGCCATTAAGAAGAAGCAAGCTGAGAGTGACTTTCGATCAAGAAGATTTCAAACATTGTCAATTAATTAAGAGCAACTAGCTTTAGCTAGCAAAAGCTCTAAGAGAAATAAAACCATATTTTTAAATGAAGAAGTTGGTACATCAAAATAGACATATTGATTCTCTACCTGTAATGACCCTAATGGCGAGGATATGTGCATGGTTCATTTGAACTATGTACAAATATTAGCAAAAAGTTCTACTAGTGGATAGATCAATATGATAACAGAATTTGATCATAATTTTATGGTCCCTTCCTTGGAGAAAGTCTCAATTATTATGAGGTCTGGGAAGAAATTGGTAACTATTGATCCCATAGATATGGAGCCATTGAAGATCCACACTAAGAAAAAGGTAAAAAATAAAAAGAGACAATCTCAAGCGAAAGCACATGTGCCAAAACCTAAACTAGATGAGCCTATCTTATTTAAGTATCTCTTGCCTACTCTAGCAAAGGATAGAATGTAAGAAAAAGCATCAGCTTCACAACCTTACACTACATAAGCACAAAAAGAAATAAAAGAGCAGGTGAAGGAAAGGCTCAAGTACTCGTATTTGAACAAGCGTCATAGGGTAGAAGCTATGCAACAGTACTGAAGTAAATATGAAGTTGCTTGTGAATCAAGGGAGTTCGATGCATAGTCATATAATATTGTTGAATAACTAAAGAGAATCCCCACCAAGGTGAGTCTCTATGATGTGCTACAACTGCCTAGACAAGTGGATCTATTGTAGGAATCATTGAAATTTGTGAAGGATAAGAATAAAACCCTACGTATATAGTGCTAGCTCAAACATTACCCACTTTAACGAAAAAAATAGACCTCCCCCATTCTATCTGTCTCTCAGGATGGAGGGTTGGATTATACACAATTGCATGATTGACTCTAGTGTAGTGACAACTGTCATGCCAAAGGTAGTATGTGAAATCATGGGTATGGAATATATAAGAAGCAGCCCATGCATCTTGCAGTTGGATGGAACTCCTATCAAAATGGTGGGGGTGATCAAAGATATCTTGATTATCTTACACAACATATCATAGATTACTGTCATTCAAGAAGTGGTGATAGTAGGTTTGGAGTCGTACTTCAGCATGTGCCTATCAAGGGAGTTTACAACTAAGTTGGGAGGCTACTTGTCTCTAGACTATTCTCACCTGGAGATTCCATTCAAAGGGAGGAGAATACACATTTACAATGAGAAGCCCTCCACATATCATATCAAAAATATTGAAGAGGAAGAAAAGGTTGTAGACTCAGTCAATATGGTGACTAAAGATTTGGAGGAGATGGATCTGATAGAGGAAGCTTTGGTTAGAGTATGCTTTTTCTATGCTCAATTTCAATGCGATGATGGAGACTAAGATTGACTGTTATACCATCACTAAGCTTGAGAAGGGTGAAGAGAAGGTGTCTGATGTTCTAGGTTCTACCCCTGACCAATTGTGGAGAATGTACTTTGATGACACTAGATGCAAGAATGGTATCAGAGATGGAGTAGTATTTATCTCTCCTTTGAGAATCCAAAAAACATACTTGTACTGATTGACCTAGAGCTGTACAAATAATGTCATTGAGTAAGAAGCATTGTGCTTGGGCCTGAAGAAAGCAAAAAATCTTGGGATTAAACATCTATAGATTTTTAAATATTTTGAGTTGATTGTCAACCAGGTGACCAACAAGTGCATTTCAAAGTAGCACTACCTGAAGGTATACCACAACAAGGTATGGGATTTTTTTGAATCATTTTTTGCATTAAATTTTCAAGTGATTTTGCAAGAATGAAATAAACATGCAGATCTCCTAGCATCCCTTGGTGCGAACTTCTCTCCTATTGAGAATGTGGTAAAAAATCCCAAGACTGTAAGGTTGATTTATAGACCTTCAGTCCCCAAAAAAATATATACTAGCAAGTTTTTGATAATGATGAATAGATTGTAAACTTTTTGATTAAAGAAGCCGATAGTGTGGAGGGAAGGACACTAGATGAAGATGAAGCTAAAGGTTTAATACAACTCAAGAATAATCACATCCCAAAAGGATTGATTACATTAGAGAGCCTCTTTTATCATAGTGATAGAGCAGAGAAGAATAGGATCAAGGTGGATGAAAAAGAGTATACTGAGCTAAAGTTAGAACCAGACTATATAATTAAAGTCAAGATAAATTGCTCTCTAGAAGAGCTCGAGGACATTAAGAATCTTTTCTCTGAATTCCTTGATATTGTTGCATGGATTTATCATGATTTGAAATGGTATGACAAAAATGTGATTCAACACACCATCGAATTACAGGAAGGGGTGAAACCTTTTTGGTAGAAGTAACAACTTATCAATCCAAATATTGAGGTGCTTATGAAAGTAGAACTACTGAAAATGCTGGAGGTGAAAATCATTTACCCCATAAAACACTCGACTTGGGTGGCAAATTTGGTTCCAGTATGAAAGAAGAATGGAGATATTCGCCTATGCATAGATTTTTGTAATCTGAACTAGGCATCTTTGAAAGACCATTATCCCTTGTCGTAGATTGACCAGATTCTCCACATTGTTGTTGGAGCACAAATATTTTCACTACTTGATGGTTTCTCTGGCTATAATCAGATCTGGGTAAAGGATGAGGACCAACATAAAATGGCATTTACTACCAAGTGGGGCACTTTCACCTATCAAAGAATACCTTTCGGTCTTTCCAATACCGGTGCCACTTTTCAAAGAGCAATGGATGTCGCCTTTGGTGAGTTGTTGAATCGAATCATTGTTATATACCTTGATGATATGACTATTTTTTCACATCATAGGGAAGAGCATGGATCTCATCTAAGATAGGTGTTTGAAAAGTATTAGGAGTTTGGTATCTCCATCAACCCAAAGAAATCTATCTTTGCTATCAAGGAGGGAAAGCTCTTGGGACATGTGATTTCAAAGGATGGGTTAGCCATTGATCCTGTGAGAGCTGAAGCTCTCTTAAAATTACCACTTCTAGCCAATAAGAAGGACCTATAGTCATTTTTTGGCCAAATCAATTTTATCTAAAAATTCATCGTCGACTTCGCTCAAGTGGTGAAGCCGATGACTAAACTCCTGAATAAAAATGTAGATTTCAAATGGATAGATAAAAGGAGGTAGGAATTCTAGGATATTAAGGAGAGAATAGTCCAAGCACCAGTTTTGATCAATCCAGACTATTCTAAGGATTTTATCCTTTACGCAGTAGGTGAGCAGGAAAGTTATGTCATCATGCTTACACAAAAGTGAGATAATGGGGATGAACAACCAATCACTTTTCTAAGCCAAGTTATTCAGATGCACTAGGAGAAATACAATTTTATTGAAAAACAAGTTTATGTGATTATGAAGTCCTTGAAGAAATTTTGATATTTTATCTCACAAAGCAAGACAATTGTCTATGTTATTCATCTGGATATCAAGAATTTTATCATCCAAGGGGAGCTTGGGGATAAAATGGCAGATTGGATCTCCAAGATTCAAGAGTATGATGTAGATATTCGACCGACCAAATTGGTTCATAGTCGGGCACTCTATCAAGAGTTGGCTAAAAGTGCAACTTCTCAATCGCCAGTACCATTACATGATGAGGTTATCAGCAAGAGTAATCTTGCTAACCAAGCAATAGGTGATCATGATTGGACAGAGGACCTTATCAAATTTTTCACATCTAGAAGGTGTCCATCTCACCTCAATTCCTCTCAGAGGTGAAGATTTAGGCTACGAGGCCCTCAAATATGTTTTGCTATCGAGTGGTTTATTCCACAAGAACATAGATGGGGTACTTCTTAAGTGCATTAAAGAGTCTAAAAAACAAAACAATTTGGAGTTCCACTCTGGATTTTTTGGTGGACACTATATAGGGAGGCCTATGGCCTTGAAGATCATCCTAGCTGGATAATTTTGGCCCACTCTTTTCACAAATACACATAAATTAAGTCAAAGTTGTGATAATTTTTAGCAATATACCGATAGGAGTAAGAAGGTATCCTTACCTCTACATCCAATCCAGGTACAAACTTTATTATCCAATCCGGTAGAAGCTTCATTTCAATAGTGGGGCTTAGAATTTATTGGGGTCATTGATCCACATTCTTCTACTAAACATAAATATATTTTGACAATAATTGACTACTTTACTCGATGGGCGGAAGCCATCCCAACAAAGAAAGTAGATCAAGCGATAGTCATCTCTTTCCTCGAGGGGCTGATTACCCATTTTGGTGTGCTAGATGCCATTGTGACTAACAACAAGACTCCCTTCATTGGAGTGAAGATTACTGAGTTTGTGAGAAGGTATGGAATTTACCTCAAAACATCTTCTAATTATTACCCATAGGGAAATGGTTTAGCTGAGTCCACAAACAAGAACTTGCTTTGGATTTTGAAAAGAACACTTGGGAGAAATAAAAGGAGTTGGCATCTACTGCTAGACCAAGCTCTATGGGTGGATCACATATTGATCAATAAGTCCATTAAAACTTCTCCCTACTCCCTGGTGTATGGCAAGGAAGTAGTTTTTCCTACCCACATTGAACTTCTAGTTCTCCAGACCTTGCATATGCTTAGTGATGAGGATGATGAAATTAACCCCATGAGCGCAAGGCTAGCCCAACTCTTACAGTTTGAAGAAGAAAGAGAGAAGGCATATGATGCTTTCATGGAACATGCCAAGATGACACATAAGTGGTTCGGTAAAAAGATGTCCGAAAGGGCATTTAAATTCGGAGACTTGGTGTTAAAGTGGAACTCAGATAAAGCAAAACTTGGGAAGCACCATAAATTTGAAGCTATATGGGAGGGTCCATTCCAGATTTCAGGGGTGAATTTAGTTAATGCTTATTATCTTCGAGACATGGATGGTCGAGAGCTACCGATTCCGATAAATGGTCTTCATCTGAAGGCCTACCATCACTGAAATTTTTGGGCACAAGTATGTATATATGTATAGTTTTCTCTTTTATTTTCTTCATATGTTATGCTCATATGTATGCGTAAAATAAATTTAAAAAAAGAAAGAAAATATGGTCTTATTTTACCCCCAAGCAAGTAGATTCGCCCGAAACCACATCTTCAGGGATAAAAATTATTTTCGCCCCAAAAAAGGGTTTTCATGATTTTATTTTTAAATTTTGGGTGAAAGTCAGTAAATAGCTTGGAAAATGTGAATTCTACAAAGTTGTTTTAATATTGAAGTAGAAGGGAAAATAGACACACACACACACACACACACACACACACACACACACACACACACACACACACACACACACACACACACATATATATATATATATATATATATATATATAAAGATAAACACTTTCGCCCCAAGTGAAGGGCGAAAGTCATATTCACCTCTTTTTAAGGCGAAAAAGAAAAATATATATAAAAAAGGGGAAGGTAACGAACATTTTCATCCAAAGCTATTGTACCATGCAATTTTAATTGAAGGTGGGGCAAAAATCTATTTTAAAAGTGCAACTCCAAAAGAAAAAGAGAAAAGGAAAGAAAATATCATGCAGAGGAAAATATTTAGTTAAAAGCTTGGTTTTTCTTAGAAAAGTGCTTTTTAAAAGCAAAATCAAGGAAGAAGAATATTTTAAAAGGCATTCAAGCTTATTATTTTTTCCAAGCAATAGGAAGGACGATTTTGGAAGCACAGGTGGTTGAAGAAAGAGCAAGTTGCAGACTATTTTTGCCCGAGGAAGATTTTAATAAAGCAAAGTCTGCCCCTTAGAGTTTTCTTTCTGATAGGGAACAATTTCAGAGCACCTTTGATGTCGTTTAAAAAATAATTTTGCCCAAATTTTTTAAAGTTTACTTGTTTCACCCCAGCATGATGTTTTGAATATTGTAAGCAGCAAAATTAATTTATTTCCATTATGAGGAGTGCCTTTCATTGACACCTTGCATTTTTCATTCCTAGAGTTACCCGTTGAGTTTCGTGGAGCACTTTTCAAGATCGGAGGTGGCCAAAGCACAAGAATCAAGGGGGATTTTAGGTAAAGGGGGTTGAATATAGTTAAAATAATTATTGAAAATTGTGCCTGGCATGAAGATCAAAATGCATGTTGGCCTAACTTCTTCAAAAATATGCACATGCATTTAATCTGGTTGATGAGGGTGCAATTATAAATTTAGTGCATCCGCGAAGAGGAGGTAAAAGTGTTTTATTTTTTTAAGTATTACCGTGTTTGGTTAAATTAAGTGCAGGGATTACAAGCATTTGAGTATTGTTGAAAAAGGGTAAAATAACTGTTGTATCAAAAATCATTGAAGAGTCAAAGAAGGGAGGCAAGAAATCGAAGAAAGCCAGGTACCATGAAAATGTTGAACTGGATCCGTATTTTGATACACTAGCTCAAGTGGGAGACTACATTATTACCAATAAGGGCATTGAGAAATTATGCCAGGATGTAGATGTTGCAGTTTGAAAAGGGTTGATGTCAAAAAGTCCTCTCACCATTGCATATCATGCTCATATTTTTTGGTTTTTGTGCACACCAGTTCACTATTGCTCGAGTTGGTGGAAGCTATTTCAAAGTTTTATAATCCTAACACCAGGGCAATGGAGAATGCAAAAGGGGACATGTTGTTCACTATCTCATCTGAAGATGTTCGGGAGGCGTTCGCTTGTGGAATTGCACCTCCTTCAGACTTTGTTTTTAAGAAATTACACATTGGTGAATAGGAGGAAAGATATCAATCGACAGTGACACTACACCGATTCATGGAGACACAGTTGATAAAAATGCCCCAACATGGTGAGCTACCAAATTTACCAAAGCCATTGACATATTTTAAGAGCCCAAATTTATTTTCTATGGTGGCTTGGGTCGTGGGTCTTCCAATGGATTCGATAGTGCACAAGTGGTAGGCAGCATTGGTGCAGTGCATCTCCCAGGTAGAATTCTATGCCCCCACTACAATGATTACAAGGACAAATCCCATTTTATTTGATTGGGTTGATTACATTACCAGAAGAATGCATTCCCAGTTGGAGAAAATGTAGAGTGAAGGAACCATGGTATTCAGGCACACATCCTTTTTAATATGGTATTTCTTCTTTCACTTGTACAAGAAAATTTCTTTCATTGTAGTTAGGCAAGTTGATAAGGAGAATAGGAAATTTCCAGTATATTTGTGGACCTCCAACTTGTCAAGGTAGGAGTATTTTTATAACTTCAATCATATGTTTGTGGGTCCTGCCCTGGAGTTAATTTTCTACAAAAGTGAGAGGGTACCGAGGGCAATGAGAGAAGAAATTATCTCAAAGGAGAGAGGTGATATATTTTTGTTGATGCAGGGCATTGTGCTACACATTTTTAGCTATACTGGCAAGCCAGTTCTTCTCCCATATTTTGCCACAGGGCACTTGTTTGCTTTGGAGGTTTTTCGACAACATGATTTTATCAATGATGTGTATGGGGTAGGACGAGGGAAAAGAACCATGTGCACTATGCATTTTTACTTTGGAGGCATTGAGGTGAGCCAGGTGCTCCAGAATTAGTTAATAACTAAGACTTTTTATGACATCGAAATGGTGGAGTTGCCGCAACATTGGAAGTATGATCCTTTGGGTCGCTTTATGGAGCAAATCAAGGCCAAGAGCTTTTCATTGTTTTTGCCTGAGGATAGCCATGGAGGGGCATGACTTGGAGTGGCACATGGAGAATATGATGTCACTCCCACCATGGCATGATTTCTATGAGATGGAGGCCGAGTATAACCTTGTTGTACATAAGCATCATATTCCTCCACCAGGGTTATTCGATCAGATGAAGGAGCAACTTTCAGGTTGGTCAGAGGAAAAAATTACAAACTGGTGGATTATGAGGGCTCATCGAGGAAAAACTGGGTCACCATATGGCCTGGTAATGGATGAAGCATTTTTGGCCACTTATGATGAGTTCTACACCAGTTATCAGTCAATCACTTTCATTGGTGTTGTACCTCAAAGTTTTCAAAAATATAGTAGTGAGGAGAGCGTGGTCGAAGAAGAGCACCCCGTGACTTAGGAAGCACCACTTATGGAAGAGGAAGAAGGACAAGTGCTAGAGGAGCCTCTATAGCATAGAGTGAAAAACAAATGAAAAAATATTCCTATTATCAAGATCTCAAAGAAGTGAAGAACCGGTACAATTTCATCAAACCCTCCCCCTGTAGTTTTAGCTCAATGGGTAGAAGTGCTTGAAGCCATTCCCTTGGTCTGAATAGAGTCATTGGTCCAAAATGCCAAACTTATAGATCTTGAGGAGGATATTGCAATAGAGCCAAAGGACTAGGCTAAGAAGGAGCCAGTAGCACAACCACCTTCATACTCGTTATCTCAACTAGCATCGAGCCTCAAGGTACATTTCCTTCCCCTTTCCCTATCCCTAAGCAGTTGGTGACTATTGTTTCCCATTCTCTAGTTTCCACTTCTATTTCACCTCCATTTGGTATACCCTCCACCTCTATTTCAATCCCTATATCTTAACCACCAGTCACCAACACTCCCTCTTCTTCTCTTCCTATTTCTTCTACTTCCCTTTCTTTCAGTTCTTTTGCATCCACCCTAAATCCATTTTCACTTCCTATATCATCCATTCTAGTAACCTTTGTTACCATTGTAAGTACACAAGCTCCTCCTCGAGTGAGTGTGACTATGGTTGAACCCTTTGCTTCCATTCCTACCACCATCCCCATTTCATCAACCATTTCCACCATATCGGTTTCCACTTCCCTCGAGCCAAATCCACAATGGGCTCGTTTCCCTTTCACCCCATTTTTTGAGCTACAGGTGTTGCCCAAGCCAGAGATAGCGATTATACCAGAAAAACCCATTGCAGCAAATATCAGCCAAACTCACTTGAGTTCATCATAGTGGTTGAAGAGTCAAAAAATAAGAGAGGCTCTGGCACCAGCAAAGCCCTTGAAGAAGGTTTCTTTTGATCCCAACGCCATGGAGGCCCATACGGTGAAAATGTTTCCCCAAGTTCAAAAGCCTCAAGGAGAGATGACTCAGAATGATTATACTTATGAAATCATCACCAAGGACCTTACAAAGCTCGATACCATGAAGATTATGGGGAATATTTAGGTAGATATGAGCTCCTTGTTCTTGCATGGTGAGCACTATAAGAATTGCTTTTTTGAGGCTAAGGCTAAAATTTTCGACTTGGAGGAGTCTTTGGCAAAAAGTCGAGCACAGTTGCAATCCACATAGTCAGAGGTAACTCATTGGTAGAAAAGGGCAGAGGAGTTGGAGAAAATGATTCAGAAGCACTAAGAGGCCAAAGGAGGAGCAGAGCAGCAGGTGGAGGTATTGAAGGGTCAACTCCAAAATTTGCAAGATCAATTGGCCATGAAAGCAACATAGGTGATTGTTCTAATGAAATAAAAAGTCAAGGAGGCATATAGTAAGTTGTTGGTTGATTGTAATAATATGGCAATGAAGGTAACACAGGTCCTCATGTACCTTTAGGAGGTACAAATAGTCATCTCGTACAGTCGGTATGTAGTGGAGATTAACGAAGATCACCTGGAGCCTCTCTTGGTAAAGGTAACACAAATATAGGCGTTGGCTAGATCAGATCTCAGGTTTCATCCCATGAGCGACATGGCTCGAGCTTGGGAAAGTGCTAAGGTTATATTGCACTAGTATTTTTCTAGGCTGGAGTAGGTTAAGGAGGCTCGCAAGCTACTGGATGTGTTCAATCAGGAGAGAAGAGTTTCAGAGCTCTACTTTAATGTAGTAGCTGAAAATGGTTTTCCTAGCTTCACTGATGATCAGGGGAAAATTCTATCAAAGGAGGACCTAGAAGTAGTTTGGGTGATTTTTGTTGATGATGCCTCCAAAATTGATGATTGGGATGAGCCTCTCACTAAAGATCATGTGCTGCCCCTAATGAGGAAATTGACACGCATCAAATCTGGTTTGCTGGAGCTTAGTTAGTGGGTGAATTACATTGATATGGAGAAAGTGGAAACCTTCAATTATATTGTAGATTATCTTAGTATCCCAAAGTTGTTTAGTGAGGATTCTTGGTTTGAGTTCGTTGCAGTGTTTGAAGCTACTATAATGCATCTTTCTTAAGAAGAAGTTGCAGTGAAATAAGCTAAGGAGCAAAATGTCGATGCGAGTAGTAAGCAGCCTGATGCACCAAGGGGAGCTGGATATTAAGCCCAATGGATGAAGGCCTAGGGTTGATTGCATCCATGTGAGTTGGATACCCTACGAGCTACCAAAAATATTGGCAGTTTTGTCACTTTGCCACATTAAAATTTTATTGAATGTTGATTGTAAAATTTTGATAAGTTTAATAAAATAAGGTGCTACAGTTTTGATGATTACTTTACTGTATTTTTGCTTCTTTTTAATATTGCATTACTATAAATAAAATGGAAATCATAAACGCAATGGATAATTTTTTTAAAAATGTTAAGGAGTAAGAGCACTAGTAGGAAATCAATTTTGAAGGGATAAATACCTTGGGAAGAAGAAACAACTTGTTTTACCCCTTTGTCGAGGACAAAATTCCTTTTTGTCTCTTTTAGAGGTGAAGCATAGCACAAAAATGATTTTTCCTAGGTACAATGTGAAGGTGATGGAGGAATGTTTGTTTTTAAATTAATGATAACATTTTGAGAAGGAGCAACAACATTAGGCACTTTCATCCCAAGTTGCACTTGCAAAGGAGTTTCACCCCAGAAAATATGAAAATCATGATTTTATTCAAGAAACAAGTTAAAGAGAGGAATAAGACTAGTTTCACCCCAATTGAGGGGTGAAAAATACTTTAATTCCTCTTGGAGGAAAAACATAACTTAAAAGGAGTAGATTCACTCGATGGAAGGAAATGGGCGAAAGTATTTAGTTGAAAATTATAGAGTAGAGCACTTTCACCTCAAAAGAGGGGTGAAACTCCTTGTCACCCCTTTTTAGGGTGAAAGTTATTTTAAAGCATAAGTGGCTATAAAGCAAATTTTTGAAAGTGATTTCACCCCAAGTGGGGGAAAAACATCCTTTCGTGCCCTCTTTGGGGTGAAACGTAGCGTAAAGGAAAATTAGAAGTGGTGCTCCATGGGCTGGGTGCCAATGTATGGAAGAAAATTATTAAAAGGTACTGAACCCCAAGAGAGAGACGAAACTCCCTGTTGCCCCTCTTTGGGGTGAAACACATCTTAAAGAAGGTTTTAAAATATAATGTAGCATGGGCCCAATGTGGGCGTGTTAGCATAATTTTTAGAGAGCGTTATCACCCCAAGTGAGGGGTGAAGCTCATTGGCTCCCCCTCTTTGGGGCGAAAAGGGATTTCAAATATTTTAAAGGTGAAAGATATGAATGATGATGTGGGGCCCATTTCAAATATAATGCTTAATGTATTTCAAGGCATAGCAAATTGAAGTCACCCCTATTGAGAAAGTGCTATGTGGTTTTGCTTCTCTAGGGGGCGAATGGGATTTTGAGATTCAATTTAGGCTGAAAGCATTGCACCACACTCTATGTCAAATTAAAATAATTAAAAGTGATGTAACCTCCCTAAAGGGGTGAAAATATCTATTGCTATTGTTGAGCAAGGTGCAGCAAAAGCATTGCAAAAGTATTGTCATTGTTGTCAACACAGACAGATTGATGCAGTTGATGCAGTTCAGAAGTCAGTTAGATCAAGTACAATGATTTTCAAGGAAAACAGAAGTGACCCAGATTCAGAATTTTGCAAAAAAAGACAAGTAAGAAAACTGTCGCGATATCGCGACATGTTTTCTGTCGCGATTTCACGACAAAAAGGAGGAGAGAGAAAGTGCAGTTGAAAATGTCACGATTTCGCGACAAAACTGAGGAGAGAGAAGGCGCAGCCAAAACTGTCACGATTTCGCGACAAAACAGATGAGAGAGAAAGTGCATGAGAAAGTGTCGCGATATCGTGATAGTTTCGAAAGAAAAGCACTAAGGGCGCAAAGTGTCACGATATCGCGACAAAACGGAGGAGAGAGAAAATGCAGCCAAAAATGTCACGATTTCGCGACAAAATGGAGGAGAGAGAAAATGCAGCCAAAAATGTCACGATTTCGCGACATATCGGAGGAGAGAGAAAGTTCATGAAAAATTGTCGCGATTTCGTGACATGCTGGAAGGAAAGAAGCAAAGTTGAAAAATTGTCACGATTTCGTGACAAGTTTGGAGTAAAGGTGCCAAGGACGAAAAGTGTCACGATTTCGCGACAAGTTTGAAGAAGCAGCGCCTAGGATGAAAACTGTCACGATTTCGCGACATGTTGGAGGCAAAGCAGCAAAGTCGAGGAACTGTAGCGATTTCGCTACATGTTGCAGTTTCGCTAGCTGATGCAGAAAAGAAGAGCTAAGTCAAAAAGCTGTAGCGATTTCGCTACATGTCAGACTTTCGCGAGCCGAAGCAGAGTTCAGATGCCGAAGAGCAAAGGTGTAGCGATTTCGCTACAAGTTCGAAATGCAAGGGGCATAGGTGTAGCGATTTCGCTACAAGTTCGAAACACAAGGCACAAAAGTGTAGCGACTTCGCTACAAGTTCGAAATGCTAGGGGCATAGGTGTAGCGATTTTGCTGCAAGTTCAAAACACAGAACACAATGGGGTAGCGATTTCGCTACAAGTCTAAGCTTAGCAAGTCGAAGCAAGAGGAAGCACCAAGGCAACAAAGCTGTAGCGATTTCGCTACATGCTAGATTTTTGGAGGCCCCAGCAAAGAAAAAATGCTAAGTCAAAAAGGTGTAGCGATTTCGCTACAAGTCAGGTTTTCGTAGCTGCATGAAGTGAGAGTTGTACGGAAGCAGAGAATGTCACGATTTCGTGACATGTTAGGATTTCGCTACCACTTGAAGCAAGAATTGTACGGAGGTCGAAAGCGTCGCGATTTCGTGACAACATTGAGGATGACGTCAGCAAAAGCTGAAAGTGTCACGATTTCGCGACAAGTTGCAAGAAAAGCCTCAGGAAGCCGAAAGTGTCATGATTTCGTGACAACATTGAGGATGACGTCAAAAAAAGCTGAAAGTGTCACGATTTCGTGACAAGTTGCAAGAAAAGCCTTAGGAAGCGGAAGTGTCACGATTTCGTGACAACTTTGAGGATGACGTCAGCAAAAGCTGAAAGTGTCACGATTTCGTGACATGCATCATTTTCGCGGATGCAAGCGAAGGATAGTGCAGAGGCAGCGAATGTGTCACGATTTCGTGACATGTCTCATTTTTGCGGGTGTATGCCGAGTAAAGTAGAAGGAGGCAAAAATGTCACGATATCGTGACATGTAATGTTTTCGCAGGTGCATGTTGAGATAAGGTCTTGAAGGCAGAAAACGTCGTGATATCGTGACAGGTAATAGTTTTGGCGAGAAAAAGCCAAAGATGCATGCACAGTGATAGGTGTCAAAATAGCGCAAAGGAAATTCATAGGGGGGTAGAGGAAAGTGTTGGGGAAATATTAGAGAAAATACTGTAGTAGTTAACTGGAGTTACAAGGGAAAGTTACAAAGCAACGCATTTAAGAAAAGAACGGCTGTTGCAGGACCGTGATGCTGCAAGCTGACATAAGTGTAGTATTACAGATAGTCTCGACAAACAAGAAATCTTCTCGATAGTTGCATATGTCAGACATGGCAGTAGCGGGCAGAAAAGAAGGGTCTACGTAGAATAGAAAAGAGTGCCATGAGAAAGGGTAAAAGCGCTAAGAGAGCGATTACGTAGAGTTTTGGAGAAAAGAATCAGAGAGCATCGAAACACGCTAAAAGGCTGTCAGAATGTGCAGAGAAGAAGGTCAGAATGTGCAGAGAAGGATGTCAGAATAAGTCAGAAAGAAGCGGCTAAAGGACAGAGCGTGTCAGAGAGGGTTTGACAGATTGATCGTAGCCGAGAATGCATGAAAAATTGGAGGGAAAATTTGAGCCATTTAAAATTGAGCCGTTCGAGGAAATCAAGTATAAAGACTCGAATAGGCACAGTAAGAAAGGTGACTGCAACCGTGTTTTACATTGAAAAACAAAAAAAGCGTGGTTGAGTAAGTGTGCTGCATGAAGAACAGAAAAAGAACAAAAACCCGAATGTAATTTTTATTGAAAAATCAGAAGAGAGGTTTTAGATCGTGAAAGAAGATATTGAGATTCTAACAATTCTCTTTATGCTTCTGTGAGATTAATTTGTATGAGCTATAGACCAGTGAGGGTCTTGCAAAAGAGAAGGCATTTTTATGTCAATATTTTTGTTAAAAATTGAAATCCAAGTTGGTGCTTGGTAAAAGGAGTTGGTGCTCCTATCTGTTGCAACAAAAAAATCAGGGGTTGGTGCTCCTTCCAGTGGGTGCTGGTAAATTATTTGTAAAGATTGAATCCTTGCAAAGACTGGATTTGGATTGTAGTCCAAACAGTCATTATTTGAGGAGTAGCCACATCGGTGAACCTCGTTAAATCTTGTGTTGTGTGATGCTCTTGTGTTATACTTGCTTTATCTATTTTTGAGCTTGCATTTTTATGTTTTAAGAGTTGCAGATTCAAGTTTTTAAATTGTTACACTGATTCACCCCCCCTCTCAGTGTCATTGTGAGAATATCAATTGGTATCAGAGCAAGGTTCTTGTACAAGCTTAATCAGCTAAGGTGATCTTGGAAGATACACAATGGCCGGTGGTGAAGGATTCTCTTCTAACAAAGCTCCTCTGTTCGATGGAACAAATTATTCTTTCTGGAGACTTAGGATGCAGACATATCTATGTGCATTGGGTTATGACATTTGGGAATCTGTTGAAAATGGATACACTATACCCTCTGTTCCTCCAACAGATGCGGCTGAGAAGAAAAAGTTTGAGAACAACTCGAAAGCCAAGAATGCTATTATGTGTGGATTAGTAGACAGTGAGTTGATACGCATCATGAACTGCAAATCTGCAAAAGACATATGGGACAAAGCGCAAAGCATTCATGAAGGAGATAGCAAGATCAAGGAAGCTAAGCTGCAAACACATCGTGCCCAGTTCGAAGCATTAAAGATGACTGATGATGAGAACATAGAAGCCTATATGCTGAGAGTAAATGGAATCATTAATGCAATAAGAGGACTCGACGAGGAGATGGAAGATGCAGTTGTTGTGAAGAAGGTACTAAGAACTCTCAATAAAAGATTTGATGCAAAGGTTTCTGCCATAGAAGAAGCAAAAGATTTAAATTTTTTTAGTATGGATGAAATGCATGGTTCTCTAACAGCATATGAAATGAGAATTGGACAAACTAAGCCCTCGAGACAGAGAAGCGACTTTTCAAGCACGAGAAAAATATAAAATCTAAACAAGAATCGAGGAAGAAGAATCTACAGATGAAACTGAAGCAAACTTTGTTAGGAAATTAGTAAAGGGAAAAGGAAAGTACAGAGGCAAGCTACCGTTCAAGTGCTTTAACTGTGGAGGCATCGGGCACTTTGCAGCAAAATGCCCAATGAATGAGAAAAACAAAAATGATGAAGGGACACACCAAGAAAGAAATGTCTGGAAGAAGAAACCACATTTTAGAAAAAGGAACTTCAAGAAGAAAAGTTTCATTTCCAAGAACATTGACTCTTCAGAAGACAGTTCAGGTGAGGACTCAGAAGAAGAAACTGGTGAAGCCTTGTTCATGGCTTTTGAAGAACAAAGAACCGAGGAAACCCAGGAGTGTGAAGAAAAATTAGAGGATGAGGCTGAGGTAGATCTGGAAGGTGAGTTGGTTGCTGCACTTGAAGAGTTAAGTGCAGAAAGGAAAAGAAATAAAAAGATTTCAAGAAAATTTGAGGATGCTAGCAATTTAATAATCAGTTTGAAAGTACAAACTGAAGAATATAAGAAAAAGTCTAAAGATTTTGAAGCTCAGCTAACCGTGAAAATAAAAGAGTGCAATAAGCTAGAAGAAGACATAGTTGGATTAAGGCTGCAGCTAGAAGAGATGAATCGAAAACTGAGTTGTCATCATAAATTTGAAGACAGTTCTGCAAAGCTGAATAAAATGTTAAATAATCAAAGGCCTACGGGTATCAAATTTGGTTTAGGCTTTGATGAAGGAGAATCCTCAAAGGACTCAAAGGCTATAACTGTAGAACCAATAAAGAATAAAGACAAGATCAGGGTTGATCAAGATAAATCGTATCATGCAAAAGAAAACAATAAGTCCAAGCTCGAAAGGAGTTCCGCAAATGATGGATTTACCAAAGTCACATATCAAAGAAGAAGAAGACCCATGGCTCCTACTACAACATGGCAACAACCATTACCCAGGTACACTCGTTCCTTTTCTGTTACTATTTTAAATGCAATGCATATGGTCATAAAATCTCAAGTTGTAGATATAATGTAGAACACAGAAATTTTACTAGTAGAAATATTTTTTCACCTTTGATAGATTATGCTGTAGAATGTTATAACTGTCATAACTTTGGACATATTGCAAGGAATTGTCGTAGCTCTTTTGCAGGAAATAAATACCTGGGAAGAAAGTATCAATCAACTGGATTAAATCAAAACAGAAAATTTCTCGAAAAACTGTCACAAGCAAATGAAAGGGAGAAGGTAAAACAAGTGACCAGATCTGCTGTCAAATCACAGTGGAAGGAAAAGGAGCAACCTAAGAAAGACAAGGAATCCCTAATCGTTCAAACAGCTCTCAAAGCCCAGAATAAATCTGCACCTTGGATTCTGGACAGTGGATGCTCCAGTCATATGACAGGAGACAAACAGAAGTTTGATAAGCTACAGACATACGAAGGTGGTTCTATAAAATTCGGAAACAATGATGGAGCAAAGATAGTGGGTAAAGGATCAGTTAAGTTAAGTGACGGAAAAATCAACTCTAAGGAAGTTCTTTTTGTGGTAGGTCTGAAGCATAACTTACTGAGTGTAAGTCAAATTTGTGACAGAGGTCATGAAGTAATTTTCAAGAAAGAGGGCTGTGAAGTAAGAAAGACAAAAAATGGAAAGTTAATAGCCACTGGACTGAGAACTTCTGGAAATTTGTATACTCTCTCGGAGACTTCAGAAGGAGCTTGCTTGGTTGGACAGGAAGAAGAAAATTGGCTGTGGCACAAGAGACTCGGTCACATAAGCTTTGATAATCTGGTAAAAATCAGCTCAAAAGGAGCAGTAAGAGACATACCCACTATTGGTAAACCTTCAAACAACATTTGTGAGTCATGCCAAAAGGGGAAGCAAACCAGATCCACTTTCAAAGCAAAAGAGTATTTTACAAGCAAGCCGTTAGAACTAATTCACACAGATTTATGTGGACCCATGAGAACGGAAAGCATAAATGGCTACAAATATTTTATGTTGTGTATAGATGACTTTTCCAGAATGACATGGGTACTCTTTCTGAAATTTAAATCAGAAGCCTTTGAGATGTTTAAAACTTTTAAAAATCTTGTTGAGAATCAATCTGGAAAAAGAATTAAATGTTTGAGATCGGATAGAGGTGGAGAGTTTATTTCAGATGAGTTTGCAGAATATTGTGAAAAACATGGGATTAGAAGACAGTTTTCGGCAGCTAGAACACCACAGCAGAATGGAGTAGTTGAAAGAAAGAACAGAACTATGCAAGAAATGGCAAGGACTATGTTAACCGAGAGCAAAATTGCTGACAGGTTCTGGAAAGAGGCAGTTCATACTGTAGTCTACATTCAGAATAGATGTATGTTGAGGCCGCATGAAAGCAAAACACCTTATGAACTGTGGTTTGGCAAAAAGGCTACAACAAAATACTTCAAAGTGTTCGGCAACAAGTGTTACATTAAAAGAAGCTGAAAGCAATCTTGGCAAGTTTGAAGATAGAGCTGATGAAGGTATTTTTCTTGGTTACTCAACAAAAAGCAAAGCCTACACATGCTACAACAAAAGACTCAAGAAAATTGTGGAAAGTGCGGATGTTAAGGTTGATGAAGGAAGGAAACAAGAAATCAGCCATAATGAAAACTACCCAACTTATGAAGAATTTATTGAAGAAGATGAAGATCAAGAAAAGGAAGAGAGACAGAAATCAGATTCAGATGATTTGGAAAGAGAAGAAAATAGGAAATCCGAAACAGACAGCTGGCAGAAAAATCATCCCAAAGAGCAGATTATTGGGGACCCTACAGTTGGCATTCAGACAAGAAGAAGAGTAGTAAATAACTATTCTCTATTATCCAGCATTGAGCCCAAAAATATTATTGAAGCAAGCACAGATGAAATCTGGATGGAGGCAGTAAATGAAGAACTAGATCAAATTGAGAAAAACAAAACCTGGGAATTAGTACCAAGGCCCGGAAAATAAAAACATAATTGGTACTAAATGGATATTTCGAAACAAATTGAATGAAGACGGACAAGTTGTAAGGAATAAAGCAAGATTGGTCTGCAAAGGATATGCTCAAGTTGAGGGGATTGATTTTGAAGAGACTTTTGCACCAATGGGCCAGACTTGAAGCAATAAGACTATTTTTGGCTTTAGCAGTTCATAGGAATTTCAAAGTTTATCAGATGGATGTAAAATCAGCATTTCTGAATGGAAATCTTGAAGAAGAAGTATATATTGAACAGCCTGATGGTTTTCAACTTTGTGAGAATCCTAACTTTGTTTGCAAGTTGAAGAAAGCATTGTATGGCTTGAAACAAGCACCTAGAGCTTGGTATGCAAGATTGGACAGCTATCTCACTAAGCAAGGATTCAAGAAAGGTATGGTGGATAGCAATTTATATATCAAAACTGAAAATGGCAATTTCATTGTACTTGTTGTTTATGTAGATGATATAATATTTGGAAGCAGCAATGATGAATCATGCAAAGACATAGCAAACAAAATGCAGAAAGAATTTGAAATGTCTATGATTGGTGAACTTTCATATTTCCTTGGATTGCAAGTTAATCAAACTGAAAAAGGGATTTTTATTTCTCAAATTAAATATGTGAAAGAAATGCTGAAAAAGTTCACTATGGAGGATAGTAAGCTCTGTCAAGCACCCCCATGACAACGAGCTGCAAGTTGAGCAAGGATGATAAATCTCCGGATGTTGATCAAACAATGTACGGATCAATGATTGGGAGCCTGCTTGTATTTGATGACCACCGGACCGGATATCTTACAAGTTGTTTGCATGGTTGCAAGATTTCGAGGCTAGTCCAAAAGAGACTCATGTGACAATTGTGAAAAGGATTTTTAGGTACCTCAAGGGTACTATGGAGTATGGGCTATGGTATCCAAAAGGAAAAGACTTCACTCTTTTTGCATATTCTGATGCAGATTGGGCAGGATGTATTGATGACAGAAAAAGTACAAGTGGAGGAGCATTTTATCTTGGAGATAAATTGGTAGCATGGCACAGCAAGAAACAAGAATCAGTTTCTCTATCCACTGCAGAGGCAGAATACATTGCAGCAACAACATGTTGTACACAAATATTATGGATGAGACAAACATTGAAAGATCTTGGTATTCACTTCAATGAGCCCATTTCAGTCAAATGTGATAACACTAGTGCAATCAACATTTCAAAGAATCCGGTAATGCATTCCCGCACCAAACATATTGCAATCCGGTATCACTTCTTGAAGGATAAGGTTGCAGAAGGAGAGGTCAAATTGGAGTTTGTTCCAACTACAGAGCAAGTAGCAGACATATTCACCAAACCTTTGCCCAAGGAAGTTTTTGAATACCTTAGGAGTAAGTTGGGAGTAGTCACACTACCCAAGCACTGACTAGCTATGGGGAACACATTCTCAGGGGGAGCATTAAAATTATTTATGCCTGAGAATGTTGTGCATAGACTCAAGGGGAGTCTGCAACAGCCCTTTGGTATTATTGGCAAAGGGGGAGAAGAAATTGAGCAAGGTTGCAGTGTGTTGCCAACAATTCCAAAGGGGGAGATTGTTGAGCAAGGTGCAGCAAAAGCATTGCAAAAGTATTGTCATTGTTGTCAACATAGACAGATTGATGCAGTTGATGCAGTTCAGAGGTCAGTTAGATCAAGTACAGTGATTTTCAAGGAAAACAGAAGTGACCCAGATTCAGAATTTTGCAGAAAAAGACAAGTAAGAAAACTGTCGCGATATCGCGACATGTTTTCTGTCGTGATTTCGCGACAAAACGGAGGAGAGAGAAAGTGTAGCTGAAAATGTCACGATTTCGCGACAAAAAGGAGAGAAGAAGTTAAAAGGAGAGAGAAAATGTAGCCAAAAATGTCATGATTTCGCGACAAAACGGAGGAGAGAGAAAATGCAGCAAAAATGTCACGATTTCGCGACATATCGGAGGAGAGAGAAAGTTCATGAAAAATTGTCGCGATTTCGCGACATGCTGGAAGGAAAGAAGCAAAGTTGAAAAACTGTCGCGATTTCGCGACAAGTTTGGAGTAAAGGTGCCAAGGACGAAAAGTGTCACGATTTCGTGACAAGTTTGAAGAAGCAACGCCTAGGATGAAAACTGTCATGATTTCGCGACATGTTGGAGGCAAAGTAGCAAAGTCGAGGAACTATAGCGATTTCGCTACATGTTGAAGTTTCGCTAGCTGATGCGAAAAGAAGAGCTAAGTCAAAAAGCTGTAGCGATTTCGCTACATGTCAGACTTTCACGAGCCGAAGCAGAGTTCAGATGTCGAAGAGCAAAGGTGTAGCGATTTTGCTACAAGTTCGAAAATGCAAGGTGTGTGGATTTCGCTACAAGTTTGAAACACAAGGCACAAAAGTGTAGCGACTTCGCTACAAGTTCGAAATGCTAGGGGCATAGGTGTAGCGATTTCGCTGCAAGTTCAAAACATAGAACACAATGGGGTAGCGATTTCGCTACAAGTCTAAGCTTAGCAAGTCGAAGCAAGAGGAAGCACCAAGGCAACAAAGCTGTAGCGATTTCGCTACATGCTAGATTTTCGGAGGCCCCAACAAAGAAAAAAATGCTAAGTCAAAAAGGTGTAGCGATTTCGCTACAAGTCAGGTTTTCAGCTGCATGAAGTGAGAGTTGTACGGAAGCAGAGAATGTCACGATTTCGTGACATGTTAGGATTTCGCTACCACTTGAAGCAAGAATTGTACGGAGGCCGAAAGCGTCACGATTTTGCGACAACATTGAGGATGACGTCAGCAAAAGCTGAAAGTGTCACGATTTCGTGACAAGTTGCAAGAAAAGCCTCAGGAAGCCGAAAGTGTCACGATTTCATGACAACATTGAGGATGACGTCAGCAAAAGCTGAAAGTGTCACGATTTCATGACAAGTTGCAAGAAAAGCCTCAGGAAGCCAGAAGTGTCACGATTTCGTGACAACTTTGAGGATGACGTCAGCAAAAGCTGAAAGTGTCACGATTTCGTGACATGTATCATTTTCATGGATGCAAGCGAAGGATAGTGCAGAGGCAGCGAATGTGTCACGATTTCGTGACATGTCTCATTTTCACGGGTGTATGCCGAGTAAAGTAGAAGGAGGCAAAAAACGTCACGATATCGCGACATGTAATGTTTTCGCAGGTGCATGTTGAGATAAGGTCTTGAAGGCAGAAAACGTCGCGATATCGCGACAGGTAATAGTTTTGGCGGGAAAAAGCCAAAGATGCATGCACAGTGACAGGTGTCAAAATAGCGCAAAGGAAATTCATATAAACGGTTACAGTAGAGTTAACTGGAGTCAGATCTAGTTAAAGAGTGACAGGTGTTGGGGAAATATTAGAGAAAATACTACAACAGTTAACTGGAGTTACAAGGGAAAGTTACAAAGCAACGCATTTAAGAAAAGAACGGTTGTTGCAGGACCGTGATGCTGCAAGCTGACATAAGTGTAGTATTACAGATAGTCTCGACAAACAAGAAATCTTCTCGATAGTTGCATATGTCAGACATGGCAGTAGCGGGCAGAAAAGAAGGGTCTACGTAGAATAGAAAAGAGTGCCATGAGAAAGGGTAAAAGCGCTAAGAGAGCAGTTACGTAGAGTTTTGGAGAAAAGAATCAGAGAGCATCGAAACGCGCTAAAAGGCTATCAGAATGTGCAGAGAAGAAGGTCAGAATGTGCAGAGAAGGATGTCAGAATAAGTCAGAAAGAAGCGGCTAAAGGACAGAGCGTGTCAGAGAGGGTTTGACAGATTGAACATAGCCGAGAATGCATGAAAAATTGGAGGGAAAATTTGAGCCGTTTAAAATTGAGCCGTTCAAGGAAATCAAGTATAAAGACTCGAACAAGCACAGTAAGAAGAGGTTGTTCTGCAACCGTGGTTTACATTGAAAAACCAAAAAGAGAAGGTTGAGTAAGAGTGCTGCGTGAAGTACAGAAAAAGAACAAAAACCTGAAAGTAATTTTTTATTGAAAAATCAGAAGAGAGGTTTTAGACTGTGTAAGAAGATATTGAGATTCTAACAATTCTCTTTATGCTTATGTGAGATTAAATTGTATGAGCTATAGACCAGTAAGGGTCTTGCAAAAGAGAAGGCATTTTTATGTCAATATTTTTGTTAAAAATTGAAATCCAAGTTGGTGCTTGGTAAAAGGAGTTGGTGCTCCTATCTGTTGCAGCAGAAAAATCAGGGGTTGGTGCTCCTTCCAGTGGGTGCTGGTAAATTATTTGTAAAGATTGAATCCTTGCAAAGACTGGATTTGGATTGTAGTCCAAAGAGTCATTATTTGAGGAGTAGCCACATCGGTGAACCTCGTTAAATCTTGTGTTGTGTGATGCTCTTGTGTTATACTTGCTTTATCTATTTTTGAGCTTGCATTTTTATGTTTTAAGAGTTGCAGATTCAAGTTTTTAAATAGTTACACTGATTCACCCCGCCTCTCAGTGTCATTGTGAGAATATCAGCTATCCGTCGAGGTGAAAGCAAAGAAGATGATTATGAGGAAAAGTGATTAATGGATAAAATTGTCGAAGACATCAAATAAAGTTGCATTGTCACCTATTGTTGTCTTGAAAAGGTTGTTTAACCCCATTATTGGAAAAAATAAATTATTTGGCATTAAATTACCAGGGATGTTGCTTCGAAAGGTGCAATTTTGTAGATTCTCTTGGAAAGAGGCAAAGATAGATAAAATTTAATTTTTGAAATGATGCAAGCAGTGCTTCCAATATGTCCTCTTCGACTTTGCAAGATCAGAGGCAATTTGTATTTATTTCTAATGCACCGCCTATCGACCTTGCTAATTTTCAAAGTAGATTTAATGCTCAATGGACTTTCCTAGCGAAAGTGGATTTCCAAGGTGCAAATATGAAGCAAATTCAATGACCAAGCTCCCAATTTCCAGGCGATTTTTCTACTTCTCGAGGCACCGACATCCAAGGTTGCTTCTTAGCATTTAATCATGCTAATTTCTCTATGTGATTCTCCCACAAAATTTAGATCGTAGTTTCCATGGAAGATATTTTAACTAGAATATCACTGATGTCGAGGAGGGAATTATTCTTGCTGGTCTATGATCTACCAACATTTTGTTCTAAACTCTTTAATGAAAGAGATACAATCTTCTAAAATACTAGTCATTTTCATGTATAAGTGGGGGGACACTCTGTAGAAAAACACTCCAAGTTTTTTGCATCAATAGAAATGCTTCAACTTCTGGTTCTTTCAATGGTATTGCACTTAATAAGTTGTGTGTCATTTATGAATACTTTCATTCCCATTGTTTTATGTGTTTTAATTCTACTTCTAATTTTAATTTTCCTGGTAAAGGAATGAACATTGAGATGACCATGGGAGGTTGTCACTATATAACTGCTAGAAGTTCTTGTTTTTCTATTGTATGCTACTAATTTTTGCTTGGTGTAATTTCTATTGTTAGTCTATCCCCATTCTATACTACTAGCTTATAGCCATATTTCAATATTTCTTTCTTGTTACCCTAAGTTTTCAACCAAAGTAGATTAGGAAGGGAGCCATCCCTCTCTAGATATTGGCCCAAAAGACATATATTTCTTCAGCATTTCAATATTGGCTAGGTCTAGGGTGCACAAGGCATATACTTTGTAACTAGATGGATTTGTGACCAACACTATCAAAAACTTAAGTGCTAAAATAATTAAAAAAACTTTAAATATTTATAAAATATTTAGTGCATAATGTAATGTAATTTTAGTTACCTCTCAGCTAAATTAGTGTTGCACTCTCTTCCCAAAATTAATGCTAATTGTGTAAGAATGATTGTGTAACACTTGTAATATTACTCCTTCTACTTCTATTCCAAGGATTCACCCTAGATCATCCTTTTTATTTCACCATAAAGCACATAATGTTGCACTCATGAATGTTCTACCTTGTTTCAACTATCCATTGCTCTTTTCTAATAATAAGCACTAGCTCATCCTTCTATTTCTTTATTTAGGTGATTTGCTTCACCCTCATGATTAGTGCTAACTTGTTATTCTCTTGCTTTGTTGAGGTGCCTCCAATGGACGGTGAGCTTCATGGCTTCTCTTGAAATGATGACCATGTTGCTACATATTTCTTATTGAGTACTACATTCTCCTTAGCTTCAAACTACAACAACATTATATTTTTCATCACCATGCACTCTAGTTTGCTTCCTTTTGTATCAGGTGATTGGTTTACCTAATTTTCACTATTATCTTAGGCAACTATTTTCCTAGTCTCTATATTGTCACAAGTGATTGATTTAACTCATTTTCACTATTATCTCAGGTGATTGGTTGGCTTGGTACCAATATTGTTATAGATAACTAGTTTTCTTGGTCCTATATTGTCATAGGAAAATGGTTTGCTTGGTCCTTTATCATCACAACTAGTTTTCCTAGTCTTTGTTATCATAGGTGACTAGTTCACTTGGTCTTCATTATCACAAGTGATTGATTTGCTTAGTTCTATTGGACCAATTTTTCTTTGTCTTTGGCCTAGTTTTCTTAGCACACTTTATGCTTAGTCATCTCTAGCCTGGTCTACTTGATCCACTTTAGTCCCTAGTCTAGTTAACTGAGATACAAGCAACTTAATATTCCAATAAATCTTCCAATATTATGTTGAGTGGTAATAATTTATCATGATTATATTCCCTTCATGAAGCTCCTTGTAAATTGATTCAACAAATACATAACACATAATAGTAGGCCATTTGATAATCAATAGTGTTAGATCTTATTCTATCAATCTTTCCTCTAAGCCTTACGTAAGCTTGTTTGGCTTCTCTTTTCTTCTATATAGGCCTTATATAGCCTCTTCTATATTTTGCAATTCTATTTTTCTAAAAAAATCTCCTTCAATAGAGGATTCTTCCAAAATAGGCTACTATGGCCTTATATATTCAATAAAGGCTTCTTTGGACTTCTATATTCAATATAGATTTCTTGAACCTACTCTTACTCTATATCTTCTACTTGTTCTGGTACTACTTTATTTGTTGCTACTTAGAAGCTGGAAATCTTCTCCATCCTCTGTAGAAGCTTCCCAAACTTCTATATCTTGACCTTTACTACACTTTCAATTTTTTAAAATATTTAATGTCTTAGTTTTCACCTAAGAACTCAATATGATTCTCCTCCTTACTATAGAACCCAAAAATATATGTTAGGATGGAAATGAATATCCCTAAATGATCAACTATCTTGTGAATTGATTCTTCCTTCAATCTTCAATTCTATAAATCCTTAAAAAATTCAATTTCAGGGTGGGATTTATCCCTAAATGATCAACTACCTTAATAGTTGATTTACATTCAATCATTAATCTATAAAAACTTCAATGTTTTTAAATCAATGTCAGGGTTGGATTTACCCCTATATGACCAACTAGTATTGATTTGGTTCATCTATTAATTAATAAAGTTGACTCCTAGTCTTCAATGGTTATTTTTCAACTATGGAAAGACCCTACCCTATCTACTCAATATGAACTTCAAAAATAGAATCCTAGTCACATTGCCTTCAAAGTGAACAACCTCTAACCAATCTTATCAAAATGGATAAAGCTAATTAATAATAGTGGCTTCAATAAACCCTATCAAACTAGACAGAGTCTAGTGGTAGCTCTAATACCATTGATGGATTTTTAATCCTTATACTACTACAAAATATCATAGGTTATATTACACAGATCCCAATATAATAGCCAAAATATAATAAAGGTCAAGATAATAATATGAGTAGAATAATATGAGTAAATTAATATGTATATCAAGGCTTATAATAAATCAAATAACATTCATTTATGTACTGAAAAATGAATGTAAATAGCCTGAATCATTCATGTACTATGCATAAAGAACAACTTACAATATTAATTGCTCAAAATGTATACAAGCTTTATTTCTTCTCTTCTATTACAAATTGAACTCACAATACATGATTCTTGAATGAATTACTTTCTATTCTATGGAGCATAATATAGCAATATTAATGTGACTCTACAAATACTTGACTATTGCTCTTCATATGTAAAGTCTCATGACTCTTGTCTTATCTACTTGTCACTTGCATACTTTATGAACACTTGAATCTATAGAATTTACAAAACTCTACATGACTCTTGCACTTCTACTTGCACACCTAATCTAGGGAACTATTGCACATCTTTACATTACTATTTGATCTCTTACATACAAGGAAATTTACATATTTACTCAACCTATAACTTACATGGCACTTGTGCATTTCCTGAATATTACATATTTACATGACACTTGTGCATTTCTTGCACATTCATGCTTACATAATAGGGGAAACCTAACTCACACTCTAAACTATAGACTCAAACGTAATATAATATTTACAAATATACCATGAAGGTACCATGGAGCACATTAGCATGTACCAAATAATGTAATATACTACAATGTAATCTAAACTAAAATCCAATTTATGAAAAGCAATGTGAAATTAAAGTGCATAATTTAAAGTGTATAAGTAAATTCAAGAAGTTTAGAGTGCAACAAATAAAAATAAATATGATTATTACACCATAGGAAGGATAGCATATCATTATTAAACACATGAGAAATTGAATAAAAGCAATATCCATCCATTTATTTGATTATGAAATTTATAAATGAATAACAAGGTAGTATAGAATGGCAATACCCACCCACCATGCACTTAGCAAACTAGAAGAGAAATGCCACAAATGGGATGCATAAGAACTTACCAATTTCTTACAACCTCATGAGTATAAAGTATAATGTGTATTTAATAGAGTGTAGCTTTGAATTCTTATGGTCAAAATATAGTTACAATAAGGGTCTTAGGACCCTCTTTATTGTAAATTTTTACCCCTAGGTTACTTGGGGTGAAAAATTATTACTCCAAGTGGAAGTAAATATTTAGAGATAAATTTAACAAAATTTTGCACCTCCAAATGTTACATACCCCTAATTATAACTTTAAAAATCTTAAAAGGCTCTAAAAATGCTTAGTGCACCACAAAATGCCAAAAACGTCACTTTATGAAATATTTTCCTTGAAATTTTGATTGATACTCACTTTTGTACCCTACTTAGGTGATTAACTTGTTCTTGTGGAGTAATTTATTCACTTTTACAAGTAATTCATTTACATTAGAAAGTAAACTAACCATATTTGTCAAGAAAATTAGCACCTTTGTTAAGTGAATTTCTCTTATGATGCAATTGGAATATTTGTAAATAAATTGACACTTTACCAAAAATGAGTAAAACTTTGGATTTTCTGGGTATTTTCCTATTGTGTGGTTTCCTATTGTTGTCTATTGCTTCCAAAATAATCAAAATTTCATTAAGGTATTGTCAATATATTATATTTATGGAAATTTCATGAGACACCAAGCTTGATTAACATAATATTCTAGATCCTACCTTTGTACTTGGGCACAAAGTCCACAAAATTGGGATCCCTACTACAAGTTTGGAAAAATTATCATTTATCCTTGTTTATTTTATCCCTTAGCCAGACTTTGGTGGTCGCATGCCTAGAAATTTCTACCACTTGTCATAATTAGGCAGCTACACTATATCAAGGTATTCTACCTCCCTTACTAGATCTTCAAAAGGGTTCTTGGAAATTTCTTCTTAGATAGCTAGCTCCTTTAGCTTGGCATGAATTGGCTTCAATGTTTCACATTTCAAAGGAATTCCTTTCATTGATATGGTATTTCTCTTCAATCATGGCACAAACAACATCATCATCTAAGACATATTTCCTATCATTGAAGATGTTTAGAGTTCTAGCAATAATTATCCCTTGAATTGTTTTGTCCATCTCCTATACTTAGGTTTTAAGAGATACTAGGTTGTGTTATAGGTTTGCAAGTTTCTCTATATGTCTAGGATGTTCTTGATTTTCTTCACCATATATTTGCAATATATCCCATGTTGTTGCGGTTGTGTTGGGTCATTGATGCAAGGAGTTTAAGGACTTCCTAGTGTTAACTTCTTGTATAAAGTTTCTCATATACTTGCTAGATGATAATGTGAGCTAGTTTAGGCTTTCTCCTATGGAGGATGTTATTAAAAACTATTCAAAAGTATTCTTTATCTCATCCTTCATCCAGTCCCACATATCCTTAACCATCTAGATTTACTATGCCAACATTGGATCTACCTCCATTTTTGTAGTCTTTAAGGCTTCCAACTCCTTGATCTACTTATATTTATTCTAGGTCCTTCAATAATTTTCTTTGTTCCTTGGTTATTTCTTGCATGAGTCATTTAGACTTAGCAATTTGGGCTTTGAGGTCTTTTATCTATTTATTTAATTAATTTTTCTTGGTAACATCATTCTTAAGACTTTCATTTTCCTATCGAATTTTATCTCTTTTTACCTTTATTTGTGCCAATTTACCTCTAGCCTTTTTATTTAGTGTTGTACTACTTCATCCTCAATTTCTAATCACTCATATTTATTAGTCACACCAAGTGTGAGCTCCTTATCCAACTTAACCATTTGGTATGGGTCCAATTTATCTAGGTCTAGCTACAACACCCTATTATTTAAGTAAGCAATTTTTTAGGCTATCTTGGAGGGGTCAATTTATGTTGCCTCAAAAAAGTACACTTTATCCTCCTTCTTTGAAATTTGTGAATGGAAGAGTATTGAGGCCTTGGAAGTCTTCCTATTTATCCTCTTGTACTCTTTCTTCCACCCTTTTCCTTTAGCGATTAGGATATCCAATATATTTTCAATCTCAAACTCCCTAGCCTTGTATGCATAACTTGGCATGGGCCCTTGAGAGGCACTTGTTAATGGGGTGATCCTATAGAATTAGCGCCTTGAGTAGGGATAGTGATTGTCAATTCCTATAGGAGAAGTTGTCTTGCATGGAATGGAATGTTTACAAGGATTAGTATGAGATGAATGTATATCATTAGATGCATAATGACATGAAACATAAATTTACATAGTTAAATATTTATAGAATGACCATCTTGCATATGGTATTGCATTCATTATTGAATTTGATGTTATAGTCATGGTTGTTATGATTTATATCATATTTTAAACCATGCTTATCACCTAGCTAATGACTCTTGTTATGCTTTCCTTTTGATGTTGGATTCACATATATTTTAAAAATATGTTTTCCTACTTGTTTGGTATGATGCATGCCAAAATAATTTTATCGTTTTTTCCCTTTTGACTATATTAGTTGAATTAATTTTTGGGTATAGAGATATTATTATTATTTTTGTATAGCTTCATTAAATAATTTGTAGGATATTTATTTGGTCTCATGTTTTTATTTCAAGAAGATCAATGTTAAATTTAGAGGATATTGGAAATTAATTAGAACAAAATCATACGAAGGACACTTGGTAGCATTGAGGATGAGACTCCCACTCCATTGGTGGCATAATTTGGAGAGAATACCATGGAATATGAGAGTAGGAATAAATATGTATAGTCGTTATTTCATTCTTCTTCACATTGTTTTCCCTCTTTGTATATTTTTTGTTTTATTTGTTTTGGTTTTATTATAAATTAGGCTTTCTCTTCATGTTTTAGGTAAATACTATCAAGTTCAAGTAAAGGGAGAATTCTTGTTTCCCTTCATATTTCAAACTGTATTGTAGTTTAATCATAACTCATTTAGTTAAAAATGCATGAAGTATTTAATAGTCTTTTGTAATATTAGAAGCTCTGATAGATATACATGGATTATTTTCAAAATATATAGGAATTTAGCACAAATCATTTTAAAGGGTATGGTTAGTGGAAGTAGGAAATAGCAAAGTGAATGTCTATTGAATTTATAAGAAAAATATTTCTTTTTATTTAAACAAATAGAAAAATTCAATTTAATTTAATTGGAAGAACTATGACATATAATCATCTAAGGAATAAGTCCATGATTGCAAGTTGTAGTATTGACTATGCCACTGAATAAGGTCAACTTCACATTGATATCGATGATCTCAATTTCAAAGGGACATATTAACTACACTTACACAATATTTATCATGGATTAATTAAATTTTATAATTATTATTTTCTAAAAATATTCTTTAAACTAATTGACTAGGTGCCATAGTTTATCATTTTTCCATTTGTATTCATAATACAAATCCTTTCTTATTATGATATTATTCATGTTAAATATTAAATAAATTTTTCTCTTTCTACCATTTAGTGTGGAATATTTTTTTATACTTCCTCTAAAGTTTCCAATATAGTTTCTAAACCAAGACGAAAATAGCTAGAGTGCATTAGAACTTGTACTTGGCAACATTGAAATTAAAAGCTTAACATGATACAATCTATCCTATAAGTAATGCAAGTGGTTTAATGCACACTAAGGTTGTTAAGAAAGAATTAATATTTATGATATTATATTATTTATATAGTTTTTCTAATTTTGTTAGATATATTCAGTTATTTATTCCTTTTTATGATGTCAAGGTCTATTTTTTGACAATTACGTCTCAAGTTTCCTAAGCTTACTAAGCATTATTAAGTACCCAATTTTTAAAATATCTATATTGAAGGATTATAACATGATGACAAAGCTTATAAGATATTTATTTCAAAATCATGGAAAATGATCTTTTAAACAAAAAATTGGGTTTCTTCTTTATTTTATTTGATTGGTTTCATTGTTCATGACAAACATGGTAAAAGCTTTATTATAATTATTTGATATATTTACTTAGAAATTGTAGCTTTTTGTAAATTGACTTCATTTTTTAATTTTCTATAATCTTAGAAGAGAACTAATATGAATAGAATTAGGAATATATCCTCACTAACAAGTATAAAAAAATATTCCATTTTTATTTAATGGGGGGATCCTATAGACTTAGTGCCTTTTTTACATTAATGTAATTGACAAGTTTAGAGATGTTTTAACTAGTCAAAAATGTTGGAAGACTTATATAGTGTAGATTGTATGATGGCATATTAAAGAATTCAAGAATTTATTATTTTGGTTTTGGAAATCTTAATGAATCTGATGAAAAATATATTTGTAAAATATTTGGATAGATTTTTTATAACTTTACTAGATGATATTGTAATATATGTACATAATAAAATTGAGCATTGTGAATACATCAAAATGGTAATGAAAAAATTAAGGGAGCATAATCTATATGTAAAGTTATCTAAGTTTTCATTTTTATAGAAAAATATACACTACCTAGGATATATTGTATCAACTAAAGGAATAGTGATAGATCCAAAAAAGATAAAAGTTATTTTAGAATTAACAACCCTTATAACTATTCATAAAGTGCATAGTTTTACGGGGTTGCTTAGGGTATTCTAGGGAAATTTTTCCTACAACCCTACTTCATCCTAAGCTAGACCAGTTGAAAGTGGGACCAGCTAAGGCTATATTGTTAGAAGGTTCTTCCTACCTTCAGTCAAAAGGAAAGAGCTCCAAGAATGAGAAGGTAAATGCATAGTCATACCAACTATTAGATCTTCCATCTATGACTAGCACTCCATAGCCACACACATCCAACCAAAGTAAGGCACCAAGGCCCATGAACTATTAATTTTTAATACAATATATTTGATGGTTATTTCAACCAAGGAAAGCATCCACAAAGGAGGAAAATCTTTGACCAAATTCAAAAGCAAGGCATGTGGTAGCCAGTCAAGAGCCTGAAGGAGGAAATAACTAGTGGTCCAAGGAAAAGGTCTATCATTGGATGAAGGAGATTCCACCCTATATAAAGGCACATGGTAGTCATGCACACAAAATAAGAGCAAGCAAAATAGCATTTAAGTAATATAATTGCAATAAGTGTAAAGCTTAACTTTTATGGCCAAGCCTATTAGAGCCAATCCCACACTAGTCATAGACACTACTCACCATACACATGAGCCTATCCTATCCACCTACACTAGTTAGGAAGGCTATGTTCATCATGTTAGTAGAGCAACACACCCTAGAAGGAGCATGATAGAATAGTTATGGTGCAATCATACCAATACAAAAACATAGAACACAGTTAGCCACACCAACCATCTAAAGGACCAAAAGCTTTATGCATTTATGGTCTTAGATCTAGAGATCTTAAAGTTGTTGCAAAAGGATTTCCTAGTTTTGGAGACCAAATGTATCCATAGGCCTTTTACATAGAACTTCATAGGGAAGGAACTCTCCTCTCGACCTATAAATAGGTTATATTTTATTATAAAAGACATTGGAAACAATTTGCTTATGCCCAACACTTGGCCTTATAGGATATGCCTTTCACCCTTATTTACTACTATAAAAAAGGGAGCCCAAATATTTTCTCATGCCTAGGGAGAATCAAGCCCTCTAAGCCTCATTTTCTTGTAATCACTCAAGCATGTTAATGGAATTCATAACTAATTTTGCTTTGTCCTCCTCTTTACCTATCTTGATTCTTCATAGTGTGTTTTTCTTGGTTGTGTTCACTATCCATAGGTGATGTTTCTCATGTTTAATAGCCACTTGTTGTAGTCAAAAATTTTGGATCTTTTAATTTTTTGGAACATTACCTCCATAGCTTAGGATATTACTTTTTTGAAAGAATTAATATTATTCATTCTTTCATAACTAATTTTTCTTTGTCCTCCTCTTTACCTATCTTGATTCTTCATAGTGTGTTTTTCTTGGTTGTGTGCACTATCCATAGGTGATGTTTCTCATGTTTAATAGCCATTTGTTGTAGTCAAAAATTTTGGATCTTTTAATTTTTTGGAACATTACCTCCATAGCTTAGGATATTACTTTTTTGAAAGAATTAATATTATTCATTCTTTTACTTTAATTGTAATTCATTATTTGCTATTCCCCTCGGCCTCAACTCATGGAGGCCATTGTGCATCAATAAGTTAAAACATGATTAGGAGTTGAACTTTATTATGTAATGCACCTCTTCTGCTTATGGTAATATTTCATCGTCAATCCTTAGCATAGGGTTTAACTGAGATAAGAAATTTAATGCCAATGATAACATAACCTTGATTCACAAAATATTTATGAAAGCAACATTCATTTCGATAACAAAAATATACATGCATGAAATATAATATTAGTAATTGAAGAAATTTAGAATAATAAATATTACTATCATTTGCCTCTTCGAAGGGGCAACCTTTTTACAAATTATGCAAATTATTCTCTAACCTGTGAGAGTTACATCCTTCTCATTTTATAATATTTACAAGAATATTTCTTGATATCTTATGACAATATTCTATGACATCCTGCTATGACATTATTCTATGACAATATTCTTGACTCGCCTAATTTATAGTAGTTATTTTTATAATATTATAGTTACATTCATAATACCAATGATTACATTCATAATTCTATGACAAAGCAGTTATTCACAAGATTCTATGACAACACACTCTTCTAACTTAACATGTGGCCCATTTCTAACTAAATACATGGTCCACCTTATTACAATAACATATACCTTGATGTATTACAAGTGTTGGGTATATAGCATGCACCCACTTAAATAAGCTTTGTCCTTAAAGATGAAAAGTGGGAAACTATTATTGAAAGTCCTACAAAGGCTCCCATGTTGCATCTTTTGGTGGTAACCCTTTCCACTACACTAGCACCTCAACAATATCCCATGAGTGGAGATGTTAGGTTCAATGATCCAAAGTGGTTGTAGGCTATAAAAAAATGGATATGTTCTAGTGTAGCATAAAGGGTTACCACCAAAAGATGCAACATGGGATCAGGCTATAAAAAATGGATCCATCTTCATACAATTCAGGAAGGATAGTTAGTACTTGAGTATATGTGCCTACCACCTTATTCAAGCAAGATACATGGAAAATTGGATGAATTTTAGATGTGGTTGGTAGTTCCAAATTGTAAGCAACCTCTCCTATCCAATGCACTATCTTGTAGGGCCTATAAAACTTGTGTGTCAGCTTATGTTGACCCTTTTTTTGTTAGAATTATTGAGTTGTCCTTAATGTCAAAGGCTGAATTGGTGAATAGAAAAAAATGGGAAAATATATTTCAAGTGAAGCAAGGCAAATATATTTCAAGAGAAGCAAGGCAAATATATTTCAAGTGAAGCAAGGCAAATATATTTCAAGAGAAGCAAGGCAAATATATTTCAAGTGAAGCAAGGCAAATATATTTCAAATGAATATTTCAAGTGAAGCAAGGCAAATATATTTCAAATGAATTTTTCAAGTGAAGAAAGGCAAATATATTTCAAGTGAAGAAAGACAAATATATTTCAAATAAAGTATTTATAATATTTAAATATTAAATTTATAAGGATATTATAAAGTGAAGAATATTAAATTTATAAGAATATTTAAATATTTCAAATAAAGTGAAGGATATTATAAAGTGAAGGTTTTATAATATTTAAATATCAGATTTAAATATTATAAAGGTGAAGTTTCAATTTTTGAATAGGCCTACCATCTGGGCACCAATAATAAAAGTGAAAGGTTTATATAAATAATTGAAGCTTTGAGTGGAAGTTTATGTTGTTCATGAACATCCTCATGGCTATATTCGAAGTAAAAAATATGCAAAAATTGAAGATGAAAGTGAGGACCGGAGCTACCCGTGCAATAGAAAAACCAACGAAGGTGAAGGAGTAGCCAAACCCTGGTGCCAGGATGCAGTGGAGGATAAGGATAAATATTTATAAAGTGCAAGAACCGGACAAAGGTATTAGAAGGGTAGTAGTGGAGATTCGAATGAACAAGCTCTAGAAATAATATAGAGTAGTATTGAACTTTTCAGAGAGCAATGGAGCACTAAAATAAATATGGTAACCATATGTATTGGGAAAAATATAACAGTGACATAGTGGCCTCCATGATTTGGTGGGGAAGTTCAATATAGAAAGATAGATCGACCTGACGGTAGTGAGTGAAATTAGAAGCACTGAAGGGCACACCATGGGAGTTGACAATAGATGTCCCAAAGACGAACATAGCCAAACATAGAAAATATAGTAGGTTTTATGGAAATTTTATGGAGTCATGTGTGGGCAGTAGATAAAGAATATTTGCATAGAAATTGATGAAGGAATATATTTGGAGGTGTTGTTGGATACTGTAATATCATTGTGCAATACAAGCATGCAGAAGAAATTCTAGAAACTACCACTATGTACCAAGAAACCTAGTTAAAGAGGATAAAATATCATTATTGAAGGAGTCACAAATATATCCATTACAAATGACTTGAAGAAAAGAAAAGTCATTAAGGAAGCACGTGGAGGACGTTGGTCTCAACATTTTTGCGTGTGGATGATTTCGTTATAAAATGTGTGGTGCCCTTGTGAATTAGAACGTGGAGTGGCTTAAAAGTAATTGGTAAAATATTTCACTAGGCATTGATTATGACTATTTCCTAGATTTGAAGAAAGTGATAAGATACATAAAAACCAACATTGAACTATTAACATCATCAAGACTCCTAACGATCATTGATTGAATAACGTATGTTGCATCTGTATAGATCAATAGCTAATACTTGCAAATATGGATAATAAATGATCATGTTGTGCGGTTCACTCCAAGTATTCCAGGAAAGCTCGAGTAGATATTGATGGGTTATTTCGCTTGAGGTGATAATTGAATAATATTACAAAGAAAATAATTTGGATAAGGTATATTTGTATTGGTGATATATAGTAAAAATCTACACCTATAAGGGTGTCTAAATTGAGAAGAATAAGGATGTTGGCAAGAGAACATTTTTGTAGTTTTGCTAGAGTCATTCATTACAAATAAGACACTAAAAAGAAACACTTTTCAAAGGAAAAGAAGAACATTAGGTTCCAAGTGATACTTGGACGACAGAAGGATAATCATTATTGATACAAGTTGTCCATGATTTAGCAAGAGTAGGGTCATACTTTGCATAGTATCTTGAAACTCTAAAATAGGAGTTATAAGTGAAATATTTATTGTCTAAGGAAGAATGAATGTTATTATAGTGCAAGTTTGATTTCCAAGTGAAATAGTAAGTTGGAAGAACTTATCAAGTCAAAGCAAGGTACAACAGGAATTATAATATCTTGATAAGTAGAGATACAGTGCAGTGTGGAGGTTTGTTGTTTTACTATCATCTAGTGTTAGACTTGGGACACCTTCAAAATGTAATAAATGTAAGACATGTGGAAGCGATGGAATTAATGAATGTGAAGGATATTTTAGCCATTTGAAGCTTTCAAAACTAGTATATCATTCTCTATATGTTCAAGAGGTTAAAATAATTTTGGGTAGAATATGTCTAAATTGTTTTTAGTTGAAGAAAGCAAACTCAAGAAAATGTGAAGAATTTGATGCCATTATTGATTAGATTTTGGAGCAGATTTGAGCAGTGTTAGTGAGAATATTTGGAAGCAGATTTGAGCAGTGTCTATGAGTAATATTTGGAAGCAGATTTGAGCAGTGTTTGTGAGCAAATTTGGGAGTAGATTTGAGTAGTGATTGTAATCAGTTTTGGAGCAAAATTTACTGAGGTTGGTACCACAAGGGGATTGGTGTCTCCTATGGTTTGGTGTTCATGAACTTGTATAGGGGATTGGTGTCCATAAACTTGTATAGGATATTTGTGTCTCATGTGGGTTGGTGCCCACAAACTTGTATAGGGGATTGGTGTTTCTTGTGGATTGGTGTCCATGAACTTTTATAGGGGATTGGTGTCTCCTATGGATTGGTGTCCACAAAATTTTATAGGGGATTGGTGTCTCCTGTGGATTGGTTTCCATGAACTTGTATAGGGGATTAGTATCTCCTGTGTATTGGTGTCCACAAATGTGTATAGGATATTGGTGTCTCATGTGGGTTGGTGCCCATAAAAATTATTGAAGAAATATATAAACAATATTTTGTTATTATTTTCTCCCAAAAGGGGGTTTCCACGTAAAGGCATTGTCTCTTATGTGTATGGAAATTGTGCATTGATTTATTATTATTCATATTATTGCAATGATCATTTGGAAAGAAAATATGGGATAAGTTACAAAGAACATATGAAGGAGATAACAAGGTTAAAATGGTAAAACTTCAAACTGATAGGAGGAATTTTGAATATTTGAAGATGAAATATGAGGAAGATATTGCCAAATATATAATTTGAATTGATGAAGTAGTCAACACCATTCATGGACTTGAAGAAAATATTGAAGACTCTAAGATTTTTCAAAAAAATCTTAAGGTCACTTCCCATGAGGTTTGATGCAAAGATATTGACGATTGAAGAAATGAAGGATCTTAAAACCTTAAGCATGGATGATCTACATGGAATTATCACAACCTATGGTATGAGGAATTAAAAAGATCAAACATCCAAATGGGAGGCTGCATTTAAATCTTCAAAGAAGACAAAGAATAAAGAACAAGAGTCAAGTGAAGAATCAAGCAATGAGGAAGAAGTTAAATTTGTGCAAAGAAATAAGAAGGGTCCAAGAAAATAAAAAGGTATGCATTCTATGAAATATTTTAATTATGGTAACATTGGTCACTATGCATCTAATTTCCCACAAGCTAGAAGTAGTGGCAGTGAAGAAGAAAAGGAATACAATAAAAATAAAGGAAAAACATTTTATCATGAAAAGAAAAATAGGCACGGTCAAAGCAAGCATGAAAAGAAGATATTTCAAAGGCACAAGAAGAGTCTTTATGTTGAGGAAGCAAGTAGTGATGAAAGCCTCTCCGATAGTGAAAGAGAATAAATCATATTTTTGGCTATAGAAGAGAAAGAAGATACTCCTATTGTCAAAAACCAAGAAAAAGAGAGGGATCCAAAAAATGAAGAGGAAGTCATAATTGACATAGAAGAGGAACTTGTTGCTCTTGAAGAGTTGAAAAGGCTTAGAAATAAAAACTCAATATTGAAGATTCAAGTACAAGAGGATGAGAAGATAAAGGCAAAGCTTTCACAAGATCTCATCGACTTAAAAGTGAAAATTGAAGAGGCAAAGCAAATTGAAGAAGGTATGGCTGAGAAGTTAAAGGTAAAAGAGTTGGAATGTGAAAAAATAGAACATGAGGTTGTCTCTCTGAGGAAGGAAGTTAAAAAATATAATGATAAGCTACAAAAAAATAGGGGGTTTGAGAAAAGCACAAAAATCTTAGATGATATTATCAAAACATAGAGATCTTCGATTATAAATACTGGACTTGGTTTTGGAGAAGGTCAAAAGAAACAAAATAGGCAGTCAAGCTCAAAAGGAAGAGAGGCAACAAAGAAAATAATTAAAGAAGAGCCTAAGACCTATGTTTATGTATTCAGAAGTGGAAGAATAAAGGAGGAAGAAAATAAAGCATTATCAAGAAATGAAGTCCATAATAGAAACAAAAATGAGAGAACCATGCGAAAATATCCTCCAAGGTAATCAGACAAATTTCAATATTTCTTCCATGGTTATTGTTTTTCATGTCACAAATTTGGTCATAAATCTATAAATTGCAGGGTCCATGTTAAGAATAATTTTGGCTTTACCAAGAGGAATTTCAATTCATTTGCACCTCTCATTGACTACATCATTTTTTACAAATGTAATAATTTTGGGCATACATCTAGATGGTGTAGAATGGTGTTCCCTAAAATTTCAAAATCAAGTAAGAAGGAGGATGGTCAAACTGTTCAAAATAATATGACCTCCAAAGTTTGGAAAAATAAAATAGAACAAGAAAAGGAGCAGAGTAATTTGGGAGTTTCACTCCCATCTCATAATTGATTGTCTCAAGAAGAGTAGGTAGAAAGGGGGCATTGCCAAGTGTCTTATCCATCAGAAATGAGGAGCCTTTGCCATTGATGTTAAAGGGGGAGAATTTTAGTAGGATCAACTTGTCAAGGAGAGCAATTTGTGATCATGTTGCAATAAAGGACAGTTTCTTTGCAGGGTTGCCATCAATGAAAAAGGGGGAGATTGTTAGAATTATTGAGTTTTCATTTATGTCAAAGGCTGACTTGGTGAATAGTAAACAATGGGAAAATATATTTCAAGTGAAGCAAGGTAAATATATTTCAAGAGAAGCAAGGAAAATATATTTCAAGTGAAGCAAGGCAAATATATTTCAAATAAAGTATTATAATATTTAAATATTAAATTTAAATATTATAAAGTGAAGGATATTATAAAGTGAAGGATATTATAAAGTGAAGAATATTATAAAGTGAAGGTTTTATAATATTTAAATATCAGATTCAAATATTATAAAGGTGAAGTTTCAATTTTTGAATAGGCCAACCATATCGATTCCAATGATAAAAGTGAAAGGTTTATTTAAATAATTGAAGCTTTGAGTGGAAGGTGTAGTTGTTCATGAACATCCTTACGACTATATTTGAAGCAAAGACTATGCAAGAATTGAAGACAAAAGCGAGGAGAAGAGCTACCTATGGATCAGAATAACCAGTGAAGGTGAAGGAGTAGCTAAACCCTAGTGCTAGGACACAGTAGAGGAGAAGGATAAATCTTTGTAAATTTCAAGTACCATATGGAGGTAGTGGAAGGGCTGCAGTAGAGATTCGAATGAACAAGCTCTGGAAATAAGATAGAGAAGCAGTGAACATTTTGGAGAGCGATGGAGCACAAAAATAAATATGGCAACCATCTATATTGGGCAAAAGATAATAGTGATATAGTGGCCTCCACATTTTGGTGGGAAAGTTGAATCTAAAAATATAGATCGACCCAACAGTAGTGAGCGAAATCAAAAGCACTGAAGGGTGCACCATGGGAGTTGACGACAGATGTCCTAAAGACAAACGCAACCAAACATGGAAAATGAAGTAGGTTTTATGGAAAGTTGATGGAGTCGCACGTGGGGAGAAGATAAAGAAGATTTGCATAGAACTCAATGAAGGAAGATATTTGGAGGTGTTGTTGAATACTGCAATGTCATTGTGGAATACAAGCATGCAAAAGAAATTCTAGAAATTGTCACTGTGTACCAAGAAACCTAGTTCAAGAGGACAAAAGATAATTATTGAAGGAGTTACAAATATATCCATTATAACAAACAATTTGAAGGAAATAACAATCATTAAGGAATAACATGGAGGAATTTGGTCTCAACATTTTGCGTGTGGATGATTTCATTACAAAATTTATGGCGCTCTTGTGAATCAGAACATGGAGTGGCTTAAAAGGAATTGATAAAACGTTTCACTGGGAATTGGTTATGACTCTTTCGTAGATTTGAAGAAAGGGAAAAGATACATAAAAACTAGAAATGAACTATTGACATCAGCAGGACTCCTAACGATCATTAATTGAATAAGATATGTCGTATCTGCATAAATAATAGCTAATACTTGCTAATATAGATATATGAATGATCGTGTTGCGTGGTTCACTCCAAGTTTTTTGAGTAAGCTTGAGTAGTTGTTGATGGGTTATTTTTGTTGATGTGATAATTGAATAAGATTATAAAAATAGTTATTTGGACGAGGCAGATTTGTATTGGTGATTAATAGTAAAAATCTACACCTGTAAAGATTTATAAATTGAGAAGAATAAGGACATTGGCAAGATAAATTTTTTGCAGTTTCACTAGAGGCATTCATTACAAATTAGACGTGGAAAAGAAACACTTTTCAAAGGAAAAGAAGAGCATTGGGTTCCAAGTGATACTTGGAAGGCAGAAGGATAATCATTATTGGTACAAGTTGTCCATGATTTAGCAAGAGTAAGGTAATACTTTGCATAATATCTTGAAACCCTAAAATATGAGTTATAGATGAAATATTCATTGTCTAAGGAAGTATGAATGTTATTATAATGTAAGTTTTATTTACAAGTGAAATAGTAAGTTGGAAGAACTTATCAAGTCAAAGCAAGGTACAACAGGAATTATAATATCTTGATAAGCAGAGATACAGTGCAACATGGAGGTTTGTTGTTTTACTATCATCTAGTGTTAGACTTGGGCTACCTTTAAAATGTAATAAATGTGAGACATGTGGAAGTGACAAACTTAATGAATGTGAAGGAAATTTTGGCCATTTGAAGATTTCAACACCAGTATATCATTCTCTATATGTTCAAGAGGTTAAACAAATTATGGGTAGAATATGTCTGAATTGTTTTCAGTTGAAGAAAGAAAAATCAAGAAAAGGTGAAGAATTTTATGCCATTATTGATCAGATATTGGAGCAGATTTGAACAGTGTAAGTGAGCATATTTGAGCAATGTTTGTGAGAAATATTTGGGAATAAATTTGAGCAATTTTTATGAGCATATTTGGGAGTAAATTTGAGCAGTGATTGTAATTAGTTTTGGAGCATAACTAAGTGAGGTTGGTACCACAAGGGGATTGGTGTCTCTAGTGGATTAGTGTCCATGAAATTGTATAGGTAATTGGTGTCTCATGTGGGTTGGTGCCCATGAACTTGTATAGGATATTGGTGTCTCCTATGGGTTGGTTCCCATAAACTTGTATGAGGTATTGGTGTCTCCTGTGGATTGGTATCCACAAACTTGTAAAGGGGATTGGTTTCTCCTATGGATTGGTTTCCATGAAATTTTATAGGGGATTGGTGTCTCCTGTGGATTGGTGTCCATGAACTTGTATAGGAGATTGGTGTCTCCTATGGGTTGGTTCCCATGAAATTTATTGAAGAAATATATAAGCAATATTTTGCCATGGTTTTCTCCCAAAAGGGATTTTCCATGTAAAGGCATTGTCTCTTATGTGTATGGAAATTATGCATTGATTTATTACATTCATATTATTGTTGTTATAATTTGGAAAGAAAATTTGTATCTTATACAGTTCACCCCCTCTCAATATAAGCTTATGTTCTTAATTTTTTTTAGGGATAATTATTTATAAGGTTGAAAAATAAGGAAATCCATATCATCTTCTTCAAAATCCCTCTCAATTTTATGTTTGTATGCTTGTTGTTTCATGTGGTTTTTATCAATGGTCAAATTATGCTAAAGAACTACTATGACTTATTTCCTATGACTAAATACTATGTTCATTGCATCTACCTTCAAACTACCTAGAAAGAATGAGGTGAGTTTTTGGGGTGGTTGACCATACATAGATTCATATGGTATCATCCTTGTGGTAGTGTGAAAATTGGTATTATACCACCATTTGGCTAAGGGAATCCATTGACTCCACTTTGATTAATTATCTAAAACAAAGTAGTGGAGATAGATCTTAAGACATTTATTCATCACCTTTGTTTGGCCATTTGTCCATGGGTGATATGATGTGCTTTTTTCAACTGCATCCCTTGAATACAATGTAGCTTCTCCTAAAATTTAGTAGTGAATATCTTATCATGGTCACTGATGATGGAATGTGGGCTCCCATGTAGTCAAAATATCTAATCCATAAAAAAATGTGCTAATGTCTTGGAATTATAGGGATGAATGAGGGATAAAAAATATGCATATTTGTTCAATCAATCTAAAATTACCATTATAATTGATTTACCTCTTGAGAGAGGAAGGTCTTCAATGAGTTCCACGAAGATATTAGTCCACAAGGAATCTAGAATGGGTAAATGTTGAATTAATATTAATGTACTAATTCCTTTCTCCTTTTGGCATTGATAAGTGTTGCAACTATCCACAAACTACTTGATATCATATTTCAATTGTGGCCTATAGAAACTATGCTTTACCCATTCATAAATGTGTAAGAAACTTGTGTTCTCTTATCAAAGAAAAATGGAGCTCTTGGAGAATCTAATATTTAATTTGGAAGGAAGGAACAATAATATGATGCTTATAGTGTAGCTCCCTATTTTTTCAAGAATATTTGGGATGTTCCCTTATTGTTGTCTATAAATATTGAATAAACTTTGCAAGAATCAGGTCTACCTACCATTAAAACTTAAGTGTATCTAGCCAATCATTCTTAATAATGGACACTAAGTATGGTCTATCCTATGTTTCAGGCTATTTTCCTTCCCTTTATGATAGACTATCTTGTAATCATATCCCAAGAGCTTAATGACCCATAATTGTTTCTCAGGGGAAGGAATTCTCTGCTCCAAGAGATACTTGAGGTTGTGATGATTAGTCTTGATGATGAAGTGTTGCCCCAATAAGTATGGTTGCCAATGGATAATTATGAAGACAATGGCCAGTAAGTCTTTCTCATAAGTTGATTTGGAAATATTTCACCTTGAGAGGGTCTTGCTTATAAAAGTAATTGGCTAACCTTATTGCATAAGTATTGCTTCCAATCCAACTCTTGAGGTATCACTTTTAATGATAAATATTTTGGAAAATTTTGGTATAGCTAGGACCAATGTACAACACATGGCATCCATCAAAGTCATAAAGTTTGCTCTACTACACTATTCCATATGAATGGATCCTTCTTAAGCATAGTTGTTAAAGGAGCTGCTATCTTCTCATAGTCCTTTATAAAATTTTGATAATATCTAGTGGGGCCAAGAAATCCTTTACGGCTCTTTAATATTTTGGGCTTGGGAATTTCTTGATTGCCTTAATTTTACTTGGATCTACTAAGATACCATATCTAGCCATGACATACCCCAAATGATCTACTTCAATTTTCCAAAAGGTGCATTTATATTTCTTGACATGCAATCGGTTCTACTGTAGGATCTTTAAAACCTTATTGACATGTTGTAGGTGTTATTCCCATATTTTTTTGTAGATCAATATATCATCAAAAAAGACCAACATAAATTTTTGGAGGTAGAGTTTTAAAACTTGATTCATCAAGATTTAAAAATTTGATGGTGCATTGGTGAGACAAAAAGGCATGACCAAGAACTCATAATGCCCCTCATGGATTTTGAAACTATTTTAGGGATGTCAACCTTATGAACCTAAATTTGGTGATAGCCTAATCTGAGTTCCATATTGGTGAAATACTAAGCACCATGTAACTCATCCAATAAGTTATCAATCACCAGAACACGAAACTTATCCTTAATGATGATATGATTGAGTTCATAGAAGTCTACACACATTTGTCATAACCTTTCCTTCCTAACCAATAAAATTAGAGCTAAAAATGGGCTTATGCTTGGATGAATGAATCATGTATCTAATAATTCCTTTACCAATTGCTCAATCATATTCTTTTGGTGATATGGGCACCTATATGGTTAAATTTTTGGAGGTTGACTCCCAAGAATTAAATTGAATGTATGATCTTCCTGTTGACTAGGAAATATTTTTTTGGGTTAAAGGAAGACCTAGTGATTCTTAAATAGGATAGTTACCAATTCAAAGGATGCCTATTCATCCTAAATAGCATAGAACCACATCTAACAAAATATTCCCGTAGATAGCCAATGGCTCTTCTTAATTAGTCACTACATCGATGAGATTTTACAAGCGTGGGATTGCTAATTTTCACACCTTGAATGGTGTTGGTTCTATTATTGACAATGAAATACATCTAAAGTTCTAAAAAATTAGGATACTATTCCCAATGTTCATAACCATGGGTACCCCAATACCATATCAACTCCACCCAATTAGATTGCATAGAAATTAGTCTATCAGTGATAGTCCCCAATGGATAGGTAAGCATTTTGACACTTCCTAGTACAATTTATGATGTCCCCATTGTCAATTTCACTTGGAATTTTTCATGATCATAAATTAAGTAATATATCTATTTTACCATAGTTGGATCAATAAAATTATTAGTGCTACCAAATTTCAATAGGATAAAAATATTTACTCCTTGAGAAAACCTTATACCATCAAACACTATGGGGTGGATATTTTGATGATGGAATCTAGAGAAATAGTGGGAATTTCTACTTCTTGATTATTGATTAGAGATTCTACATCCACTTAATCTAGATGTTCTTCCACTGAATCCATACATTCATCCCCTATGTCTATAAAATAATTTAAAGGATTGCTCATGTCTAAGAGGTAGAGGCATTAGGTTTTGCATTTATGTCCCATGGCCCATTTTTCATCATAGTTATAGAAAAGTCCCTTGGATCTATGATTGACCATCTCCTCCGATGTTAACCTCTTAACCACTAGAGCTTTTGAAGCATTGCTATTGATGGATGAAAATATTCTATTTTTAAATATAGGGGATCAAAAAGCCTTACTTTAAGCATTTCATTTGTTCTTTATAAGTTTGGCTAGCCCTGTAGTCATCATATAAGTGGTTGATTTAATAATTTGTACCTTAGTATTTATCTCTTCCTTAAGGCCACTAATAAAACAACTCATGAAAATTTTATCAAGAAGGGTTTCAGTTCTAATGGCCAACTTATCCTAATCAATAATATACTTAGGCATAGTGTTTGTTTGTATCAACTTAGTGAGTGCTCTAGTAAAGTCTTCAAACTCAGGTGGCCCAAAGCAACTAAGAAATTCTCTCTTGAACTGTGTCCAACCAATATTGGAAGTTATTTTCTCAACCATTGGTACCAATGTATTGCTTCCAAGTCAAAATATAAAGCGACCACAAACATTCTTTGGTCAAATTGAGTTTCATTTAGTTCATACTATTGCTCAGCTTTAATCAACCAACTCTATGGATTTACTCCATAAAACCTTGGAAAATCTATTTTAGGAAGTCAATTCATATCTCTATTTCTTTATTGTCATTGTGTGTTCTCTCCAATAATGATTTTGGAATAATTAGGGTGGTCAATAGTTATTCCCTTCTAACCATTTTAATTGTTCTCATCAAACCCATCAAAATTTGGATTTCTAAGCACCTCAATGTCCTAACTTGTCTAATATTGCTTATGTTAGAAATACACTAGCATGGTGATAAGAAAATATAGTTGATCCTTGAGATCCATGATGGCATCCAGTTTGGAAAATTGCACCTCATCTTGTTCAATCTGGCCTCCATTGCCTTATAACAAGTCTTTGGGGGCATTTACTAAAAATAGAAATGTTATTTTTAGTAGTTAATTTTTTTGTAAAGGTTTTAAAATAGTGTATGGGTTTTATATACCAATACGATCCTCTTGAAGAGATGATCATAATAGGCTATATCCCAAAATGACAATTTTTAACAACTTAGACTACTATTTTTAGTGAGTGTTGAAAAGTGTTTGGGTGCTATATATAAAAATATTCAACTTAATGAGAGAATCACAATGAGCTATATCCCAAAATAATGTTTTTAGATAGCAAACTTTTTTGGAAAGGATTTTCAAGTGGCATATCTACTCCCAAACTCTCTAAATTTCACTTTTTCTATCTCATGAGCTCTACTACTAATATGATGAGTAGGGAAGGGATGGATTATATATTAGGATTTATGTAGTCTCCATAGCCCTTATTATACCATAGTGATGAACGAGAGTGATCAGACCAATATTTTAGGCCACTACTCAAGAAGGATTCTACACATACCCTTGAGTGCACTACCTACCTCTTTTATAGTATGAGAGAGTAATATTATCGAGTACTATGCTCAGTGCACTATGGACTTTACATGGCTGACTGATTTCCTATACATGGAGGGTTGGCTACGGGTTCCTATAGGGGTCTCTCAAGATACCCAAAGATATTTGGGAGCTCAAATATGTGTACGAGTGTTGTATGAGGCATGGGTATTAGAGCTTGATTATCCCTCACTTCACTAGATGCTTTATAATCAATCTAGCTTAGCCAATAATGATAACTCCTCAATATTATTTTAAAATGGCTGAAACACTTTTTATAACCTATTGATCTAGAATAAACAAAAAATGATTGCTCACAACAAAATATTACCAAACCCTAAAAAGGAATTTGATACCACTTACAATGCACCTATTTTTCTCATGCCAATATTTCACCTCAAAGCCTTAGTGTAGCATTGAACTAGGATAAGAAATACTATGCCAAGGATAACATAACCATGATTCATAGAATATTAATGAAATCAAAATTTATTTTAATAATAAAAAATATACATGCATGAAACATAAGAACAATAATTATAAGAATTTAGAATGGGAAATTTTACTATCGTAGGCATCTTCGAGGAGGCAACCTCCTTACAAATTATGCAAATTATTCTCTAACCCATGAGAGTTACATCCTTCTCATTTTATAACATTTACAAGAATATTTCTAGACATCTTATGAAAATATTCTAACATTTTGCTATGAAAGTATTCTATGATAATATTCTTGACTTGTCTAATTTATATCAATTATATTCATAATACCAGTGGTTAAATTCATAATATCAATGGTTACATTCATAATTCTATGATAACAAAGAGATTCTATGATAACACAATATTCTAACTTAACACATGGCCCATTTCTAACTAAATACATGGTCCACCTTATTATAATAACATATACATTGATGTATTACAAGTGTTATGTATATAACAAATTAAAAACCCTAGAGGTCACCCCATGAGGCAATCCTTCCCATTTTGACCTACGTTGCTTCTTGTTTTTTTGCTCTATGTGAGGCATGGGTGCATCTGTATTTCCCCTAAAATATAGATATGCATTCTAAGATGAAATAGGTATTATAGAAGGTTTTTTGAGGGGTTCTATAAAATATCCAACCCATCACATATTTACAACAAAAAGAGAAAAAGTTTGAATAGACTAGGTTACACAAGTAGGCTTTTCATCTTCTTAAGGAATAATTAACAACAACAGTAGTTTTAAAGGTGTCTAGCCAAAATGGTGACTTCATAGTCACCACCAATGCATCACATGAATTTTTGGTAGGTGTACTAATGTAGGATGGGTGAATTATAGCCTATGAATCCTATAGACTTAAGGGCTATGAACAAAATTATGCCCCCATGAATTAGGATTGGTAGCAATGGTGCATGCACTTCATATTTTTAGGTACTATTTAATGGGAAAACCATTTGAGCTCAAAATAAATCACCAAGGTTTGAATTATGTCTTTCCATAGCTCAACATAAATTCTTGGCAATGGAGATGGCTCAAATTTATTAGTGAATACAATTTTCTCATCAATTATATAAAGGAGAGAGAGAATAGGGTAGTAGAAACCTTAAGTCAATAGGAGATACATTTCAACTATCACCACCATGAAGAAAAAATTCAAAGAATAGGTTTTAGGATAATTATAATATGAACACTATCAAATGGTAAAGACTCCCTTAGTAGTAAATGTTAGAGTTAAAGTGCACTATGCCTCTGTTTTGACACTTGTCAGTTTATCATATAGGCCTTCTGCATATATATGTAACCCATTTTATGAATAATATCAATCCCTTCAGTTTTCCCTCATGACATTTGGTATCAGAGCAGGCTTTTCCTGCCCTGTGAAACTCTTGAGGGGGATTTCCCTCATGGAAATCCTCCCTCCCCCTGATTTTTTTTCCCTAATTTTTTAAATTTTTTACCGAGGGAGTATGCTCTCCATCATTTGATGGATCAGAAACCAGATGGTAAGAATTTTAAAATTTGGGAAATCTTTTCAAAAAAATTTCATAGTTTTTAGATCTGCAGAATGGTAATACGTGGGTATCGAGGGTTTCGATAACGTGGATTTATTGCTGGCGGATGAAAATGATGTGGCTTTGAGGTTGGCCAGGTTGGAAAATATGATGAACAGGAGGCCAGAGCTGGTGAACAGTGTGCTGCTATGACAAAACCCACATAATGTGTAAAGAAGCTTCGGCTTATCTCCCAGCGTGAAAAGTGCCTCGCTGCAACCGATTTTTGCTCCATCTCGCACAACTTCCACGACTTCGTGTGGAGTCATATAATTTTTTTTTTTTTGTAGCGGCAGAGCAAAAGTGCAGTAGTTGCAAAAAATTTGGCACACTTTCATCAAATTTCCTATCTTGTCTCTTGACAATGGATGCCTTATTTTCCAATAAAACATTTTTACTTGCTGCATGACGGGTGCTATCTGGTCCTGCTGAAATACGCCGTTTAAGCCATTAACAGAGGTCTCACGTCCAAATGTCCTCCTGAAGGCCTCATGGAGTTCTCGAATAGAAAGATTATCCAAGCATATTTCATTCTTAACAGCATTGGAATCTGACTTTGCACTGACTTCTTCTTGAGGTGGTGAAGATCCATTGGAATCTTTTTCCATGTCTAGCATAGCATTCTCATCAGTTGATGCTAAGTTTACTGGAGAAAGACCTTCCTGTGAAGGAGCATCTATAGACAGCACATGTGAGACTGAGTCTAGAGAGTGTTGACAAGGCTCGTGCTCTTTGCGCTTGGATCTCCAACTGTGAATAATGCTAGATTCACTATGTATACATCTCAGTCTGTTGCCTCAGGGTCAGCCACTTCCACGGGTCTGTTGCCATTGGGTCAGCCATCTAAGTGCCTCGAGGTCATCATGGGTGCCTTAGGGTTAGTCACTTCTGGGTCTGTTGCCTCTGCATGTCATCCTTAGAGGATGTTGCCTCTCATAGGTCACTGACTAGATTCACCATGAGTATGAAATCCCTCCTCATGGTGAACTCAATCTAGAAGGTGTTGGTCTCTTTCAAAAATGCATCTAATTAAAGGAAAAATGAGCCATATAAGAGTGTCGGTCTCTACCGAAAATGCACTCAATACAATAAAATGAGCCATAGATAAAAATAGGAGGAGAGAAGAAGAAAAGAAGATAATCTTCTAAAGTGTCTTCGTCTATAGTCTTCAGAAGTAGATCCAAAAAAAACCTCGGATAGAGTCTAGGGTGTCTTTGTCTATAGTCCCTAGTATAAGTGTCCTTATGGTGACCATGTCATCCCATCGAAATGCATGGGTAACCAGCCGTTGCATTCGCCAAGTGTATAGAAAAGATCACTAGGTATAAGGATCACATATGAAATTACCTTTGGAGTGTCGGGTACAACCGAGAGTGCACTCCAAGGTATAAGAACTTTGAGGCTAAAAAAATTAATTGAAATAGCCTCAAAATTACAATATGACACCACCATTGTGTCCGTTGTAGAAAACCATTTCCAACGACTATAAATACCCCTATATTCCACCATCAAAGGGGCCTTCATCATAATGAAAAACAACATGCCTCTCCAAGACAACAACTAAAACCTCGCACTGTGGCGGCATCGCTCTTTGGCGGAATAAAAAAAACATCATCACAATTTTCCTTTCTTGAGGAAATTACATGGGCCCACTTAGACCATCCTTGAAAAAAATACAGAGCCTTTCACTTCATGTAGGCATACATTAAAAAGTGGCCTTATTGTTGGCCATAAACACTGAAATAATAGACAGTTAATAAACCATGCCCCCTTTTCAAATTAAAATATTTATGCCCCCATGCTTTCAATTAATGGCCATCCTCGTGGCCAAAAAATATAATATGCCCCATTTATGTATATGCCCTTTCAGCAAGCATCTTCAAATAAAACAATAATCAACGGTCGCTAGAAAAATTAATCACGCCTCCAACACGGACGTCCAACTGCAGCATTGGCGCTTTCGTCTCCACGTTGCGCTGTTATAATTTCACACATCATGAACATTTTGACATCACCACTAAAGATAAGTGTCGTCTTCTTCACTATCTCGTTTGAAAAAAAAAATGCTCGTGCTCGTACATCTCGTTGGGCTCGGCGCTACACATGATCTGTCAACATCGAATCACCCTCCTGCATTACTTCATCAAGAAATAGAACATGAGTGAAAGGATCCCTCTTATTCGATAGGAGCAGTAACGCGGTAGCAGATCAATGACCACAACACTGTAGCTCTTCTTAACTGTAGACCCTTTACGCATCGACAGTGACATAGAGTTCAAGTTCAGCAACATCGTGAACCCTCCCTCTGCCGACGTGCTCACACTGCTCGATCTGTACATTTTCTCAAATTCACAAACACTTTTGTGATTCTATGAGAGAAAAATGCAAAATTCTTCTAGATCTCTCACAAAATTTGCACAGTATTTAAAGCGAACATCAAAATTTGCGTGATTTGCACGGAATGTAACAGGTAAAAAAAATTTGCTAGCAAAAATGAAAAATTCATTGGGGATTTATAGGGAAACTGAAACTTTGCAGGGGATTTAATGTGAAAATCAAAATTTGTCGTCGGATTCAACGTATTTCAAGGCACATCATCAGGGGGTTACAGAGCTCGATTTCCATTATTTTAGAGAACAGGATTGCGGGCATCACAGAATTATAGAAATTTGGTTTCAACGAAGACTATGCAGGATCCTTGGCAGCATCTCTGAACGCCAGCAGGGCCAAAACTTCATCTGAAATGGAGCTCCGCCTCGCCAGAATAGCACTACACAACACCACCACTGCAAGCCAGGCCTTCATCATCTAAAACCTCCACAAATATCACCCTCAGATAAATAAAAAACAATGAATATCCCTAAAAAACAAATTCTTCAAAAGCCAGAGAGCAGAGCTCAAGTCTTTTAATGAGCTTCCAATGCAAGGCATTGTTTAGATAATGTAGGGAAAAATTCTATGGCTGCATTTGTGTGCGATCAACGGGCCCTACTACTGCTACTCCTCTCTTGTTAATGGTCTACTTCTCCTTCATCACAATCCAACTGCTCCCCATAGACTGATCTTACCAAGATTCAAAATCACACACAATGAGGCCAGGGTAAGGAGAAAGAAACCAACATCTCTAACAAGATATTCTTGATTAATAGATACCCCAGAGGTAGCCACAAAGAGACTGATCAAACCTGTGACAACACAAGCAAAAAATACAACCCCTCCTAAAACACTTTTCAACCCTACTTCTTCAACATCTACCCCTCCTAAGGTAGCAATGTTGGCAAACACATCAGGAGCCACGTTCCCAAGCAGAAAAAGAGTCACCCCTGCATCTGTGGGTGGAAGCTTCAACAGACTTGACAGCATCTCTAGAGAATAGCAGAAGTAATCTGCTACACCAATAGGTATTCAAAAGAAAAAAAAAATGTTTCGATACGGGCTTCTTCTGCATCATCTTCACAATAATTATGGGATCACAGCAGTGAATTCTGCTTCTTCTGCATCATCTTGTAAATCTGAGATGGGTACACTTAGTGTGCTATCATCATTCTCAGCCTCTGTTGTAAGAATTGATATCAACACAACAGATTCTCTCAGCAAGATGCCTTCCTTATACATGGACATGAATTGGGATTTGTTGCATTCTTATGATATTTCATCCATGACAGATTAGAAAGTCAGTCGAGAAAGAACAATCTAAATAAACTTGTATACAGATAGTTGATGATCTTGTCCTTAATAGGATCCCAGAAGAAGGTAGTGAAGACGATGGTGTTTCCCTTTCTCTTCAAGGCATCCTGGATGCATTAGTATTTCCTTCATGGATGAAGACAACCAAGCATTTGCAACCGACATCTTCAAATTTGGCAAGAGTGATTTCAGGAAGCTGGTAAAAAAAAATTTACTCTCCAAGGAAAAAATGTGCAGAGATGCTTCACTCTCAGTTTTACAACACACAACCAACTGAGAAACACGTGAAACACCAATCCGAGCATAGAGATACAAGCCATGGCCCACAGGAAGAAGGGCAATTCTGCCTTCGCCCGCCGTTGTAGTGCCCACGTCACCGCTGTCATGACCGCCCACACCAGCACATACAAAATGCTCTATTCTCAACTATATTTGGATCTAAACGTGATCTTTGACAGCCAGGAGCCCACCGTAATTTTTGTTAAAGAAAACATGAAAAAATTTCCCAAATTTTAAATTTTTACCATCTGGTTTCTGATCCATCAAATGATGGAGAGCATACTCCCTCGGTAAAAAATTAAAAAAAAATAAAAAAAACAAAAATCAGGGGGAGGGAGGATTTCCATGAGGGAAATCCCCCCTCAAGGGGTTTCACAGGGCAGGGAAAGCCTGCTCTGATACCAAATGTTAGGAGTAAAACTGAAGGGGATTATTTTATTGATACAAATGGTTACAATATATAGGCATAAGCCTATATTCAACACATGACACTTGTCAATAGAAACTGACAAGTGTCAAGGTGAAGGCATAGTGCACTTTAACTCTAACATCAGTTTATACTGACACTTGTCATTTTATCATATAGGCCTTCTGCCTATATATGTAACTCATTTTATGAATAATATCAATCCCTTCAGTTTTCCCTCCTGATAGTAAACACAAGAGAGCACAATTGTAATAGGTAATGTTGACACCTAAAAATGTCATATTATCCCTCGTGTAGTGGTAATGTTTCATTGTTTGCAAAATTCTCCAAAAATATATTATTTTATATTATTACATTAATTTATCCACCTTAGCTCCTTTTTCCCACTAAGCCCTATCCTACATCTATCCCATGGTCATCATATGACCATCCCACTAACCTAGACTAGATGCACATAATCCTAGTCTACCTTATCACCATAGTCTATCTTAGCCCTTACTCTCCACATCCTCATGCATATTTAATGCACATGGATGGGGTGAAGACTTTCTACACACCTATGCATTAATGGGGCATGGTGCACCCATGCTAATTTAATGCATATGGGTGGGATGAGTACTTTATCCATACCAAAAACATTAATAAGGCATGGTGCACCCATGCCACCTCACCTCCACCTCATCACCCCCTCTTTCTTGAAAAAATATATAAATAGCCCTCCTTTTCCTTTCATTTGCATGAATGAGATAGATGCTTAGAGAAACTCTATCAAAATTACTCCAACCCCCACATGTGTGCATTGTGAGAATTTTTTTGGCATAGAGTGTTATCCCCATGGATAGCATATTATGCCTCTTGTTGTATGCCCTTGTTTTATGAACAAGTTGTAGGTCTAGATTCTAGCAGTCACAAAATTTAGAGTAGAGATACCTAACAACCTACTAAAGGCCTCTATCAAATGAAATTTCACCAAAGTCAACATAGAATAAACCATCCAAATATGGATGGTTTACAACCAAAACCATCCTGATAGGGATGGTTCCTGTTGGAGCCAAGTTTTATCTAGCTATATTATAACATATCATTTCCAAAGGTGAGTAAGAAAGTATACTATATTTTTAGCTTGTTTTGAGCTCTATTTACTACATTAATTTAATTTATTTGGTTTACCCCTTTTATAAGTTTAGGTCCAACTTAGGTGGACCCAACAAGTGCTACTAACTAGTAATTTGGTTTACCCCTTTTATAAGTAAGCTTGGAGACTCTACTCAACCAGTGATGATATGCAATCCCACCCATATTGAGGTGGTCAAAGAAAGCAAGAGTGCTAGAGATTGTATTTTTTGGGGATTCCACATTGGGAGATCATTTTGTAACCCAAAGGAAATTTGTAAAATCTATTTTATAACAATAATTACATTTCAATAAAATGCATGTTTTCTTGTCCATAAGTACTATTTGGAATTTGATGGGCTTCTAAAATTTTAGAAATGTGCATATGTACCAAATGTTGGTAATCTAAGAGAAATTATGCTAAAAGAGGTATGGTGTGCTTCCTATTTAGGTCATCCTAATGTGATATGGTAATATATTTGGAAATATTGTATTATTAACCTAGATTAAAGAAAGACATAACAACATTCATCGTTGAAAGTTTGGAATGTCAGTGAGTCAAGGTTGATTATATACATCTGATAGGCATGTTATACACCCATGATATACTAGAATGGAAATGGCAAAATATTAGTATGAATTTTGTTCAAGGACTACTTATATATAGAAAAAAATATGGTGTCATTTTGGTAGTAGTTGTTGAATTAATAAAAGTAGCATATTTTATACCTAAAAACCAAAAGGATGATGACTCAATTTTGGAAAAATATTTTTTCCAAGAGGTTTTCAAATTGCATGGAATTCTAGAAGCAATTGTGTCAAGTAGGGACAATAAGATATCCATCAGGTTTTGGTAGATCTTAACTAAAGTATTAGAAACCAAATTGAACATCAACATTTCTTACCATCCAAGATAGATGGAAGAGGTTATAGATAGACCAAAAATCTATGTTGATAGAAATAGAACATCTATACAAGTTTCTAATAAGGTACAAAGTCTTTCTAAGATTCAAACCATAGGAAAAATATATTAAATTTGGCCAATCTACTAAATTGGCTCCACAATTTGTGGGACCTTTTGAAATAATGGTAATGGTAAATCCACTCACTAACTTGCTTTATATATTGCCCTTTTTCTAGATTTACAATGTTTTTAATGTTTCATTATTGAAACCCTATAGTGTTGAAGTTTCACAGTTTAGACTAACATTCATTATAGGTTTAGAAACCAAGTTGGTTCTAGTTGATCTAGTTAGAATTTTGGATACATATATATTGCAACGGAGAAATTGGTAAATATATCCATGTAATCTTGAGTAATTCAAGATACTTTTTTCCTACCTCTTTAATTGAGTGAAAACACTTAAACAAAAAAATTATTCCAACAATAATTTGTAGAGACTTAAATATCTTTTTAATTTGTAGTTGTATGTTGAATGAAATTGGTTGTTGCTAAAAAAATTATATTTGTGTATTAAAATAACTATATTTGATCTTCATTAAGGAAATTTAGCAAGTGATAAATAGAGGTTCTATTGCATGTAGAAATTTTAATGATTGTTGCTTGTATTCATCAAGATGACTACTCTTTCTAGAGGGGAAGCATGTCACATCCCAAATTATATAGTTATGAATAATGCAATTTCTAAGTCATTATTTATAATTCAATGTTATGATCAATTTAATTATTGAATAAAAATGATAATAATGGTTGTAAAATACTAACTTGCTTTTAGTACTATAAGTGTTAGTCATTCTCCATAGATATGAACAAGGAAAAGTATCATCATGGAGAGGGTCATAGATCTATGAGAAGAAAACAATTTAGAGACACACTAATGTACACCATTGAATATATTATTATTGAATTAAAAATTGCATGTTTGCTTACTAAACCAATAATATTATTTTAGTTATGCATTTTTTAACAACATGGAAAATGGTATGCTTGCTAAAACATAACTGGTTGAATTAAAAATGTATGTTAAAATATTTTGATCTCCTCCATTGCTTGGTTTTTAATGAGCAATGTTTTTTTTAATTTTTTAAAGGCATGATGGTAATGGCTTGTATCTTTTAGCTTTTGGAGCCTTAAACTTAAAGGAAATGTGATCACAAGTATAGAAATAAACATGCAATATAATAACTATGATAATGGAAACTTAACATGCATGAAAATATGATGGAAAACTTGATACAATGCTCTAGAAATGCTCATATAAGAAAGCTCACAAAAATTACAATGCTCCTCTCATGGAGTTTATAACTCCTCCATGGTATCCAAATGGACCTACATTGTGACTACTACTACACTACACTATGCATTATATAACTCTCATATCCAAACACACACAATGAGGCTTTTATATATAAATATAGATTCTTTGCCTCTCACTCGACCCTAAGACTCATGTACATGTAGACTATATGCACATTGACATCATTGCACATTCTAACACTTGTGCATTTATTAAATTATTCTAATAAACTATTTTTCTCCTAATATAATCCTAATCTAAATATGTACCCATGAAGATACATTAGCAAAGAACCAAATGATGTAATATATTCCAACACCCCCTTGTATTACATTATTTGGTTTTGGTGAAGACTTTAGTCTTCAATAAGAATATTTATCTTTTGGGTATACTTCATCTTGATGAGGTTCTTCTCCTTATTTGGTTTGTTTATAGCTGAATAGAGTGTATTTTTGTCCTCTCATTCTCTTAATATTGAGTCTTCTATTTTTCTATTTATTCTTGTGATATGTTGGTTCTACATATGTTGCATCATGTTCTTCAAAAAATGTATTAGTATTGTTTTGAAATGCAACAATATCTTATGATGTTCCCATAAATGCCAAATAATATTTATTTTTATGAATTGATCCAATAGCTTCAATTTCTATTTGATTTATTATGAGGCACATGTTGACTCCATTTGAGTGTTTGAAGTCAATTTTTCTTTTGCTCTCTACTAACTTTGCTACTGAAATGAGATTGGATGATAAGCTTGGAACATACATGACATTATGTAGTACAAAATTTGGAAATAATTTTCTAGGAACTACACATCCATAACCATGTATATGGTAGAATTTTCCATCTAAAATTCTTAGTCTGTAATTATTGGTGACTTCAATACAATCAAACCATTGCAATTTTTTGGTCATATGATGACTTGCACATGAATCTAGGTACCAAATATCCTTTTTATTTTGATTTGTGAGATTATTTAAGTTTATACCAATTTTATACATTTGATAGGACATATTGGATGTGTTTTGATATTGAGTCTTATTATAGTTATTATATGTTCCTCTTGTCAATCTATCCATATTAATGTGATTTGATTTCTTTTCCTTATTTGTAGGAATAATCTCAATATTTTCCAGCTATGAACTTGATGCTTAAGCTTGACTCTCTAATATTGAATTATGTCTAATCCCTTTTGACTCCCTAGAGACTGAGGTATTATGATCTTAATGTGATAAAATATTTGAGAATGAAATTCAACTCCAGCACTTTTATAACTTTTATATTTTCTTGTAGAAAGTGTTTAGAAATGCAACTTCAAAGACAGGAGTTCAATATTTTTAGTTGGATTGTATATGTCATTCTATCTTAATATTTCAACTGTAATTTTGATTTACTTAATAAATTAATCTCTTCAACTATGATTTAATGCAATAATAGGTTTCTAAACTTCTAGGAATATAGTTGAAGTAGGATTTCTTATATCTCCCTAATTAGAAGTTTTAGAAATACTAAGTATTTGCAAATTAAGTTTTACTAATCCTTATATCTCCTTGTGTTTTAATGTTTGCAAATAGTTGAAGCACTAATAATAAATATTTTAATGCAACTAATTTCTTCTTTCTTATCAAAAATAAGTACTATGATTTCTATGGTATCGTCCACTACCTTATAACTCCTACTAAATATCCCTAGATTAATATTAAAGCTTATATGTATAATATTATCACTTCTTATAGATTTATGAAGGCAATAAAACTTAGATATTACCTTTATATCAAGTGATTGCTTACTATGGTATGAATCTAGCAGTCACCTTGTGGTCTCCTCCAATGGTAGATTATTGTCTAGTTTTTTCTATGGTAGCTATTCATTCTTCAATGGTGTCCCTACGTTCTTCAATGCACCCTTTCTAGATTTAATGTTCCTAAACACTTTGCTATACCTTTTGCTTTGTATCTCAATCCTCTATGTTATGTGCTCTTCTAAGAACCTCCAAAAGATAGTTGTCCACTATGACAAGTGTCACAAATTTAAAAAAAATGAACTCTTCTTTGGCTGGGCATTATTAGGTAGATTAGACTTAAGACAAATAATGCCCTCTTGAATGCTACACCTTCTGGAAGGTACAAGAAGCAATATTATTTTGGATATTACACTTTGTATGGAGCACTTCCTTTTGGAAGTTACACTTTGTATGAGCGCTTCTATTGGTGGTAAACATCATGAAATGATTCCACCTTGTGCTAAGTGGCACTTTTTTCCATGAAGAATTTTTCAAGTGTATTCTTTCACTTTTGCATGACCTTTAACTCCAAATATGGCTTGAGAAATTCATCCTTGCTTTTTCTCGGCCATTTCAACACACATCTAAGATGGTTTCTTCAATGCGAATGCAATGAATTCCTCTACTTTCATTTATACTTTGCTCTAATGTTGATATATTGTGTTCACCTTACTATTTTTTTAGTTTTGATGTTGCTATGCTTGTTTGGCTATGGGAAATCTGGAATGGTGAATGTTGAGCTTCTTCTCCAATACTTTGAATGTACATTTTTCTTTTTTCTAATGGCTACTTGTGGCAAGACAATGGTGCTTGTAGCAATCTTATTTTGCTCCTTTAAAAACCTTATCTCTTTCCCTACATTTGGAGCCTTTTTATTTAATCCAAAAACCTATTATGAAAAACATAATTTGTGTACATTTGCCCCGTGTGATCTTGAACCAATTCTTCTTATTTTTTTGTAATGTTGGCTAAGGTGAAACCGAGTGTTGCTTTCAATATTTGGAAACTCCTTCCTTGCTTTATTAATTAAATGCTCACTATCCAAGATTCTTAACTTTATGTAATTTGTAGTCTTCTTTTGTTTAGATTAAATAATAGAATTTTGATCAATTTCTTTCTATCGAAATGTACCTAACTTCCATTTTTCTCTTATGTGTAGATTTAGACTTTGTAGATGATACCTTATGCATACACTTTAAGACTTGAAACAAATCATATTTATGTAAACATTAAACTTGAAACTGGTACTTAATAACCTTATTGAGAATCCATATATACAGGATTAACTAATGGAATTTTTGCACCCTTTGTTTCATACATTTTTCACTTTGTAGATAGTGGTAATGATGGTGATTAATGTTACCTTGATTTTCTGCCTTTTGTAAATTAAGTTGCAGCTTGTGTAGGTTGTCCAAAAAAACTCTTGTGCACACCTTTATGCAACCTTAGAAACTTACTAATTTTATGCCCAAAAACTGTAATTTGGTGTCTCCAAAACCTCTTTAGAATGTACCTCTGAAATCTGATTTTTGGTAACTATTAATGCTGCCCAAATATCCTTAATTTTCAGCTTATTTCCTTCTCCAAAGGATGACCAATTTCTACGGAATTTGTAGCTTTCAATGGTGCCCAAAAATCAGTCTTCTTTATGCCTAAAAGTTCTAAGGTTTTCAGCTTTAATCCTCCTTTTGAATACAATGTTATCTCCTTCAATTTGAAGAACACAAGCTTATACTAAGAGGGGGGGTGAACAGTATAAGACCTCTTTTTACTTTTTCCATTATAATTCAAAACAGTAAAGCAATATACCCAAAGAAATATCAAAGCAATGCACAATATCATCCATAAAGTGACATCAATTTTAACGTGGTTCACCTAGAATGGCTGGGCTACATCCACAAAACTTTTCTCTAAAAGTTATCTCAAAGTTCTTTGGGAATCCTTCCCAATTACAATGTTTATGAGCCTCGGACCAAAGGAGATACCTTCCCCCAATCATAATTTATGAGCCTCTGCTCAAAGGAGATACCTTCCCCCAATCATAATTTATGAGCCTCTACTCAAAGGAGATACCTTTCCCTCTGCTCTGGAAATAATCCCTCAGAATATCAACTACATCTACCTCTTGCTAGCACGTGGAACTACTTTCCATCGAAGACCTCCTGTCCTCAATGCTTAGCCTAAGAGACCTCTGCCTTCTATGATCATGTCCATAGCAGCTCAGCAACCTGGACCAAACATAGTCAATCTGTCTAGTGCAAGTCTTCCTCTGTCTGTCAGATCTGTCCAACTCTTGAACAAATCAATCCTATGCATACAAGCCCTCTTAAAGACTTGCCAAATCTGTCCTCAGGTTCTTCTCATAGAACCAATGCACCTCTGTCCTCAAGTTCTCTGATAGAACTATCAAACTCAGCTCACAAGTCCTCTGCTAGGACCTGTCCAAATCTTCCCACAAGTCCCCATCGAAACCTATCCAAAACTGCTCACAAGTCCCCACCAGAACCTGTCCAAAATTGCTCACAAGTCCCCACAGAAACCTGTCCAAAAATGCTCACAAGTCCCCACCAGAACCTATCCAAAAACTGCTCACAAGTCCCCACCAGAACCTATCCAAAAACTTAGCAAGCTCACCAAGAAAAACTTTCTTAGTAGGAAATCACAAAGTGAATTGTTAGAGACCCAATGTGATTTTTCAAACTCATAGAAGCATAAAGATAATTGTTAGAGACTCAATATGTTCTATACTCAAATCCCAATCTAAAAACTCAACTCAAATCAACTCAGTTCAATCTCAATCTCACACAAGAAGCAATTCTAACCTTAAAACATCATGCTTTCATTTCCATAATCAACCAAAAGCACTCTCAACATTACAAGAAATATTTATCCCTTATACACCTTGTTTCTCCCTTAGTCTTATCAACAATAAATTTTATCTCTCATAAGAATGCAATAAGATAATGCAAACAACACCTTCAAAAGAATATTTTATCAAAATAAAGCAAGCTTCAAACTCCTTATAACTCCTAAGCTATTTTTCTCTCTAATAAACTTCCTCCATCCACAAAATACACTAGCAAAAATTAATTTCGAAAATACCTTGGCCAACACCAAAAATCACGCTATGGAGAAATTGCACACAAACTCTAACACCACCCACTACGTCCACTTCAATGAAGAAAAACCCTTTCACGTTATTCAAACATGAAACCTCCCATTTGGGTAGCGCGCCAATAGCCTAGCCGCTATCGGTGTGCCAAAGGCATTCGGTGAGGTTTGAACCTCACTCTGTTTCCATTGTACCTTATATGCCAGGGCTAAAATAAATAGTAGGCCTCCCTGTCTTCTGATGTGAATGACGATGATGAAACCTTACGGTGGATACAAAAAATGAATGGCGGATATCCGAACAGCGGATCACGATATCTCAGCGAGGAAGAAAATGAACATCAGATCACAAATTCACAACGAGCAACACTTTTCAAAAATGCGGATGGGATCATCTTTGATCTTCATCGTGGGAGATTTATATGCATATTTCCCATAAACTCTTGACGTCGATGAGGAGTTTAACACATCGGCAGAGGAGTTTAACACGTCAGCAGAGGATTTTAACATGTCGGCAGAGGTCTTGGCTAGCGCACACAATCTTAGAACATAGCACCATCAAAGTTAAGACATTTGCGCCATGGGTTAGGAGAACCCAATGCAAACAAATATTTATTTAAAAATAATTAAAAGGAACCTTAACAAGGTTTTTAATTATTTAAATAAATACTTCCTCCTGGACCCAAATGCATTAAACTAATGCATCCACCTGTAATATTTAAACCTGCCAACTTGGGGTTTACAAAAGACCTTTGAAACTGTCATGCCGTAACCTTCATAAAAAAAAATTGTTTGACATCAAATAAAATTCCTTCAAGAGCTTCTTGACATCAATGACAACTTATACACTTGAGCAAAGGTAATGTACCCAAAGTACCCAAAATTTCTAACAATCTCCCTCTTTGTCGTTGATGGAAAACCTTTACTGAAAACACTTCTCAAGAGCCAAAACTGAAACCAACTGTGCTAATAACTGACCAACTGTGCCCATAACTGAGAATCTTCCTTTGAAGTTTTGCTCCCCTTGAATTGAAGCTCTCCTCTTCACTTTGAAGCTCTCCCCCTTACTCATATCTCTCCCCCTTTGTCATGAATTACAAAGGGTCACCTTTAGAGCTCGATACTAAGAATGAGCCTCTTAGCTTAGTCCCTACCCCACCTCTTGATGAGGTGATTAATTCTGGGGTGGGAGTAAAACTCCCATTAGGCACTGATCATCATCAACGTCTATAACTTCCTTGTCGGGCCTTCTCTTGAACTCTTTGCCCATATTCCTATTCTTGTCAATGTTCTTGTTCTTGTTCTCATCCCTGTTCTTGTTCATGCCTTGATCCTTGGACCTGATCATGCCACTGTTCCTATTCCTATATTCTAGAATTTTAGCTCTACACTGTCTGATTAAGTGACCTTCATTGTTGCACTTGAAACACTTGACGATGTTGTTTCTCTGAGGTAAACCTGATCTTTGAATCCACCAGTTCTGACCAAACCTATTCTGACCAAACCTATTCTGGCCAAACCTATTCTGACCAAACCTGTTCTGACGAAACCTGTTCTGGCCAAACCTGTCCTGACCAAAGCTGTTCCTGTTATTTGCCTTGTGCCCAAACTGTTGACAAGAGTAGCAATACCCTTGAAAGTAACTACCACTTCTGAAACTATCATTTACCTTCTTCACTTGAGCCATGCAAAATGAAGCCATGTGACCAAACCTGTGACAAGCAAAACATCTGCCTTGAAACTTTTCTTTATTTGACCTCTTAGGTTCTAAAAACTTCTTCTCATTCTAAATTCTGTTTTCTATTTTTGTGCATCTATCATTCAAGGACTCCTTTTTTGAAAAACTTTCCTCATTAGAGCTCTCTTCCTTTTGGAGTCTCTTACTAGACTCTCCAACTTGTTCCTTGTGTGGCTTAACAAAACCAAGGCTTGTTTTATCTATTGTCTTTCTTTGACCTTTGATGAGTGACTTAACCTTTTTGGAGCTATCTTAGAACCTGTAAAGATTATCCTTGTACTCTTTAGTTTCCTCTTTCAAAGAAGCCATTTTCTATTCTAACTCACTATACTCAAGAACCTTAGACTCTAACTCATCCTTGAGTTCCTATGTCTTAGCTATAGAGAAGTCAAGACTTTCTATAAGATCATCTCTCTCAACAACATTCATCTAACTTATCCTTGAGTTTAGCATTCTTCTTTCTTTCCTTTTTCAAAACACTAAGAGCACTAATAAGTTCACCTTTAAGATCTACTTCACATTCCTCTATATCTTCCTCTATTTTTTTGCTTTTTGAATCATCAAAGCCTTTTTCAGATTTCGTATCACTAGAGGTGCTACCCTTTTCAAAAACCATACATGCATCTTCCTTATAGTTTTCTAAAGCATCCTCATACATACTAGAAACCAAATCATTATTTGTGCAATCATCCTCAAGGTGACCAAATTTTCCACATCTAAGACATTTCATGATAATGAATCTATGTTTCGGTTCTTCCTCCTTTTCTGATATGAACATCTCATTTTCATTATCACTTGAAGAACTTTCACTATCACTACTAGAACACTTACTTGCTTTGTCTAGGTAGAAAATCTTCTTGTGCTTGTGAGAATACCTCTTTCCTTGATTGTTGTGCTCATATTTGTTTTTCCTATGATGCTTGTGCTTTTCAGAATCCTTGCTCTTAGAATCCTGTTTATCTTCATCACTTTCATTCTTGGGAACAGTACAGTCAGTAGCATAATGACCAAACTTTCCAAAATTGAAACATCTTACATTTTTCATAATTTTGTGCTTTCTATAAAACTTGCATTTCTTGCTATAATATGCCTCTTCATCACTAGAAGACTCATCACTATCTTGAAGTTGTTTACCCTTGGATTTCTTGGTAGCCTTGAAAGCTGCCTCTTTCTTGACATCAAAATTCACTTGAGTTCTCAACTCAAATGCTGCAAGTATACTATGGAGCTCATCCTTTTTCAACTTATCCAAATCTTTAGCTTCCTCAATAGTAGAAATATTTTCACTAAATATATTAGGAAGAGATCTTAAAATCTTATCACAAACATCATTTTCATCAAGCTCAAGACCTAAGTATTTTATGGAGTTAACAAACCTCATCCATACGAAGCATGTAGTCACTAATATTTTCATCATAATTCATCTTGAGTTGTTCAAAAATACCTTTGAAGTGTCTCAAATTGGCCTTTCTGACATTTGTATCACCTATATGAACCACCTTCAACTGATTCCACATTTCACTAGCTGTCTTGTAGTGAATCACTTTGGTGAGATCTACTTTCTGTAAGCCTTTCAGGATTGCATTCATTTCTTTTAAATTGTTGTGATGTAGGAGCCTTTCTTCTTTAGTATTAGGACCATGTTCAGGAATAGTGTACTCATATTCAATTACTTCACAAACCTCATTCCCAAGTGCCATTAGATGAACCTTCATCCTTGCACTCCAAAGACCAAAATCTAACCCATCAAGAATAGGTGTTGCATTGCCACTTGAATGATCCATTGTGTTATTTACTAGCTTTTCCTTCAAGCCGTTAAACTTTTTGAAGACACCTTCTCTGATACTAATTGAAGAAAACAAGCTTATACTGAGATGGGGGGGTGAACAGTATAAGACATATTTTTAATTTTTCTATTATAATTCAAAATAGTAAAGCAATATACCCAAATAAATATCAAAGCAATGCACAATATCATCCACAAAGTGACACCAATTTTAACGTGGTTCACCCAGAATGGTTGGGCTACGTCTACAAAACTTTTCTCTAAAAGTTATCTCAAAGTTCTTTGGGAATCCTTCCCAATTACAATGTTTATGAGCCTTGGCCCAAAGGAGATACCTTCCCCAAATCAGAATTTATGAGCCTCTGCTCAAAGGAGATACCTTCCCCTAATCATAATTTATGAGCCTCTACTCAAATGAGATACCTTCCCCTCTACTCTGGAAATAATCCCTCAAAAGATCAACTACCTCTACCTCTTTTCAGCATGTGGAACTCCTTTCCACCGAAGACCTCTTGTCCTTAATGCTTAGCCTAAGATACCTCTACCTTCTATGATCACATCCATAGTAGCTCAACAACCTGTACCAAACATAGTTAATCGGTCTAGTACAAGTCTTCCTTTGTCTGTCAGATCTGTCCAACTCTTGAACAAATCAATCCTCTGCATACAAGCCTTCTCAAATACTTGCCAAATCTATCCTCAGGTTCTTCTCATAGAACCAGTGCACCTCTATCCTCAAGTTCTTGGATAGAACTATCAAACTCAGCTCACAAGTCCTCTGCTAGGACCTGTCCAAATTTGCCCACAAGTCCCCACCGAAACCTGTCAAAAACTGCTCACAAGTCCCCACCGAAACCTGTCCAAAACTGCTCACAAGTCCCCACCAGAACCTGTCCAAAAATTGCTCACAAGTCCCCACCGGAACCTATCCAAAAACTCAGCAAGCTCACCAAGAAAAACTTTCTTAGTAGGAAATCACAAAGTGAATTGTTAGAGACCCAATGTGATTTGTCAAACTCATAGAAGCATAAAGATAATTGTTAGAGACTCAATATGTTCTATACTCAAATCCCAATCTCAAAACTCAACTCAAATCAACTTAGCTCAATCTCAATCTCAAATCTAAAAACTCAACTCAATATCTGAAATTGATAGGATAGAATGCTTTCTTTCAAGAACATGAAACCCCAACAATTGCCAACTATGCAAAGAATCACATAACAATGATACTCATGTTCTTTTCACCATCAATTAGGGCTTCAACAACAATGCTCGTCAAACAAGGTTCAATCAACACCATTTAACTCAAAACACAACCTTGAAGCATTTCACAATCAACATTAGAAAAAGAAACAAGTAGAACTCCTTTTCTCTCCAATATTGTTTGAACAAAAAGCATCCACCAACTCAAATCTCAATAGCACAAAACAACTTTTCAAATCATCAACAAAGAAGTAAGCCCAACACTTTAACCAAGTAAAGAATAGCTTGATTATAACCAATTTAATGAAAGCAAATGTCAATCTCAAAGCTGCCTACTTAAGGTTTCACAACTTCACACAAGAAGCAATTCTAACCTTAAAACATCATGCTTTCATTTCCATAATCAACCAAAAGCACTCTCAACATTACAAGAAATATTTATCCCTTATACACCTTATTTCTCCCTTAGTCTTATCAACAATAAATTTTATCTCTCATAAGAATGCAATAAGATAATGCAAACAACACCTTCAAAAGAATCTTTTATCAAAATAAAGCAAGCTTCAAACTCCTTATAACTCCTAAGCTGTTTTTCTCTCTAATAAACTTCCTCCATCCGCAAAATACACTAGCAAAAATTAATTTTGAAAATACCTTGGCCAACACCAAAAATCATGCTATGGAGAAATTACGCATGAACTCTAACACCACCCATTGTGTCCACTTCAATGAAGAAAAACCCTTTCACATTATTCGAATGCGGAACCTCCCGTTCGAGTAGCACACCAATAGCATAGCCGCTACCGGTGCACCAAAGGCATCCGGTGAGGTTTGAACCTCACTCTGTTTCCCTTGTACCTTCTATGTCAGGGCTAAAATAAATAGTAGGCCTCCCTATCTTCTAACGTGAATGATGACAATGAAACCTTACAACGGATACCAAAAATGAATGGCGGATATCTGAACAGCGGATCACGAAATCTCAGCGAGGAAGAAAATGAACATTAGATCGTGAATTCATAATGAGCAAAACTTTTCAAAAATGCGGATGGGATCATCTTTGATCTTCATCGTGGGAGATTTATATGCATATTTCCCATAAAATATTGACGTCGGCAAGGATTTTAACACATCGACGAAGGATTTTAACATGTCGGCAGAGGAGTTTAACACGTTGACGGAGGTCTTGGCTAGCGCCCACAATCTTAGAACATAGCGCCATCAAAGTTAAGACATTTGCACCATGGGTTAGGAGAACCCAATGCAAAAAAATATTTATTTAAAAATAATTAAAAGGAACCTTAACAAGGTTTTTAATTATTTAAATAAATACTTCCTCTTGGACCCAAATGCATTAAACTAATGCATCCACCTGTAATCTTTAAACCTACCAACTTAGGGTTTACAAAAGACCTTTGAAACTGTCATGTTGTAACATTCATCAAAACAAATTGTTTGACATCAAATCAAATTCCTTCAAGAGCTTCTTGACATCAATGACAACTTATACACTTGAGCAAAGGCAATGTACCCAAAGTACCCAAAATTGCCAACACAAATTGTTGTCTTTTCGCTATCCACGAACTCTATATTTTTGCAGTCAATAACTTCACTAAAAAATATATCCTTGAATCCCAAAAAATTGGTAGGATTCTCCCCCAAATCGTAGCTAAGATGTTCACTCAAGAACCCTTCAATGTTGGCCCCCAAATATTTCATATTTGGTGTCTTTTCTATCTCCTTTATCTTGCCGAATTTTGACTTCAAAGTAGATCTCCTCCTCAAAAAATCTATCAATATTGAGATATATTCCATACTATCTTGAAGTTTGACAATCTTATTGCCAAACCTTCTCCTTTGGTCTTGTCATCGGATGGTGACGATTGTACCAATTCCTTAGCTTCTTCCTTGGTAGTAATTTCTCCAATGAGTTCTTCTAGAAAATTCTTCAATGAGGCTCACCAATCCTTCTTATTGTTTCTCCTTGAGATATCTCCAAGATTCTCAATCTTACAAATTCAAAATATTCAATGAGACCTTCCTTGACCTATTTAATCTTCAACTATTGAAGTATTATAGTGATATCTTCTTTTAGGATCTCCTAAATCTACTGCTACTAAAATTTGTAATAGAAATTTTGTTAGTTCTTCTCAATGCTCAATCTTCCAATATGGAAGTTCTTCAATAAGACCTTCAATGGACCTCTTCTTCAATGTGAAGTTTTCAATATTCAATGGAGATCACCATACTCAAATATTTTCTAGGGCTCTTCTCCTTGAGTCTCTTCAATCTTCAATGTGTCTTCCTTGGCCACTAGATCTCTCCTTAATATTTCAACTAGGAGTCTTCAATATGCAAATCTCTCAATGAAAAATTTATCCTTAAGCCTCCAAATATTCAATCCTTATTTGTTTTGCAACAAATAATTAATCCCCACACGAGGAAACTAACATCGACCTTTAGGCAACAAAGATGGAGTTCTTCTCTATCTTTTGTAGGAAGCTTCCCACATTTTGAGAGTTAATTTTTTGCAACAAGAAAAATATAGATGATAATAACCCAATTTTCCTAAAAAATATTTTCCTTCTTCTTCAACAAAATATTATAAATGATAATAAATTCCTATGACTCTATGAAAATAATCTTTACTAGTGAGATTGTTAATGTAGTGGATGAAATGTTGAGTTCTAGTCTTCACAAGTTTTTTTGTAACTCTATGTAAAAAATCTAGCCAAATCAATCATGTGGCTTTATATACTTTCTATTCTTCTATCTAGATCTACTTCTATCAAAAATTTATTGTGATGGTATTTGCATGCAACAACACACTCTGGTTGATTTGGTTTACAAATACTCAACAATAGCGATGGTGATCACTTTCTGATTTCCTTTATTCCATCTAGGATCTGATACCATTGTTAGATTTTGGAGCCTTAAACTTAAAGTAAATATGATCACAAGTATAGAAATAAACATGCAATGTAATAACTATGATAATGGCAACTTAACATGCATGAAAATATGACAGAAAACTTGATACAATGCCCTAGAAATAATCATATAAGAAAGGTCACAAAAATTAAAATGCTCCTATCATGGAGTTTACAAATCCTCCATGATATCAAAATGGAGCTACATTGTGACTACTACTACACTACACTATGCACTATATAAATCTTATATCCAAACACTCACAATGAAGCCTTTATATATAAATATAGATTCCTTGCCTCTCACTCAACCCTAAGACTCATGTACATGTGGACTACATGCACATTTACATCATTGCAAATTCTAAAACTTGTGCATTTATTAAATTAGTCTAACAAAATATTTATCTCCTAATATAATCTTAGTATAAATATGTACCCATGAAGGTATATTAGTAAAGAACCAAATCATGTAATATATTCCAACATTATTATCTCCCCATGATGGCATTTAGCTTTCAATCAATCAAACCTTTCAAAGAGTTTATTTTCAATTTTACTACTTGGTCCTATAAGAGTATATCATTTCTTCCATCTACATATAAAAAATTCCTCATTAGGGTATGCTATGTTCTTAGGGGTCTTTGGCAAAATGGGGTAGGGTTAGAGAAATGGTGGTATGATATTTATCTCTTCCCACTCAAGAGAGTGTATGCATGTCTAAAATTGATAGGTATTAGTAGCACTTGTTTTTAATAAGTTGTTAGATAGTTGTTGTTAAGGATAAGCATTGTAACCAATCGCATTTAATGCGCTCTTATCCATTGTAAATTATCTAAAATTTTGTAATACCTATTTGTAGGCATATTTTAATATTGTAATATAGTTTTTGATTGTTATCTTCTATTTTGTGTTTATTGTAATTTGTGTCCATGTCATTGGTATCATAGTAGGTTATGAAGTAGGCAAGTATCCTCTTCCTCCAGGCCATTTTTTGTTCAAACAAGGAATGAGAATGCCTCACATAGATATGGTCTGTGGACCCTTTTACTTCCTTTACAAATATATTTGGTTGGCCTTACGAATAGTAATTTTCTTCGTACACGGTCTCATATCACTTCGGTATTGCATTATTTGATGGTATTAAACTTTGCTTTGTCATTTTTTCTCATTACCGTTATGTCGCCATGCTCAATTCAAATCTTGATGAGGTTTATGAAATACTTGTAGACCTCTCTACAAAAATTTAGCAACTTCACATGGCTATTCTTACCAAATTTCAATGGCTCCAAGCTAAAATGGCCATAATGACTGATGAAATTTTTCTCACAAACAAAGAACTTGTTCCAAAATATAAAGATTCTAAAGCAACACCTAGAATTGAACCAATATTTATGGGCGATATGCTCATCATATTGCCATTAGATGATGTTGCTAATGGTGATGACCTTTTGTTTATTTTAAATCAAATAACTTTGGACATTACAGATCCAAGCTCACTAGAAGTTGTTGCAGTTGAAGAAAAAGTTGTTCTCTCAATAATTGTCACCATGCCTACTGCACTTTATGGCCTACTATATCATCCACAACTTCTTCACTCCAATTTTCTCATTTGGTGGTTCTTCTCTCAGATGTTGGTTTTCTATTTTTGGCTACCATCACATAACTTTTTGGGAAATTTTATCACTGTCCAGAGCTTCTCATCACTTCCTACCACTAACAATCACCACTGTCTCTGTAGCTCTAAAATTCTCACACTCCTTTCCTCTAGGGTAATGGATCCATGCCTTGAAGGAGAATGGGAGGATGATAGGTCTACACCTCAAAGAGAGACACTTGAGTTCGTGTCTTCTTTGGTGATTTTTTGATGAATTGTTTAGGGTTCACCAGGAAACATTTCTTGGCAGTTTCCACGCCTAGGTTTGGAGTTTGTTTTATGTGTTCCTTTTAGGTTCTTGCAATCACCTAGTTTTAGCCAATGCAACTAAACTATGCTAGATGCAATTCATTTTTTTATGAATACAATAGACAATAGTAAACAGAGGAAAATCTAATGTAAATGCCTAATTATGAAGGAATTTGACCCTCTTACTTGGTTTGAAAGTATGATGAAGACTTTGTTCTTTGTTGTAGGTAAGATCGTATGTTGTAGGAACAAGATCGTATGTTGCAGGTTAATATTTTACCCACCGATAAGTGATCATACCCACCGATAAGTGATCGATAGATCCGATCATAGTAGAAACCTACAGTTTCATAAGTAGAGTGTAGGAAATAGAAAATGGAGTGTGCTACAAACTTTATCAGATAGAAATCAGATTATATATGATCTATTGAATGCCTTGCTAAGAGGAATTATCATGTATATGCCTTAAACTATCTAAAGTATGCAATTGGATGCAAATTGGTGAACTCCAAGAATGAAAATAATAGAAATTTATACTATATGCAATGGAGAATGATAAATCAGATGATGATCATGCAAATCAGAAACTATAAAATATAAACGTACACTTGGAGTTGCCCCCAAGTGATTTATACACGATATCATAACCAAAAAACAAGATCGTATGCTACCAATGCAATATCGTATCCACGATCATCGATCGTATCCTTAAATCCTACACAAAAATAGCAAAATAACAAGGGCTAATGCAAAAATTAAGCGACTAAAATGTGGAATTATATCAATGAGTTAGGAGGAATTCGAGAGGGGAGGCTTGATTAAATAGGCTAAACCAACAGGTGAAATTAGACTAAAAACAAAATAGGTTGTAACTTCTTCCAAGCTAGGACTGATCGGCGGATCTGATCCCGTAACCGCCACACAGTTGGACAGGTAAGGACAAAAAGCATTACAAATTGTTTTATCACTTTGCTAAACTAAGATTTTATAATTTTGGACAAGATCATACATACTATCTGCGATATCGTATGTACGATCTTGTCAGTTTAGACCCGATCTTGGATCGGACTTACGATCTCGTTAGGATGTTAGAAATATACATAGTTTTTTGGTAGTTTGAGAGGTCAAATAATGTCAAAATTGGATATATAATATACCTTTGGAAAGCTCTTTTCGAGCCCTATACAATGGTATAAAATTTGATAAGAATTGAGATGATTTAGTAGGGTAAAATTTCTCTTGAATATGACCTTATTTTTTTAAGAGGGAAAACTTATCTTAATGGGTCAATTTTTCTTGTCTATATTTTGCCCCCTCTTTGGCATATTTATGAACAATAAATGCATCAAATAAAAGTGTAGACACTTGAGTAGAAGTTATTATGATTAACATGGACAAAAAGGAGTAGATGGTTTAGAATGAATAGTTCATGGGAAATTGATGTTTTTAGAAAAATAATTACTAATTTACTGACTAGGATGCCCCCTCAAGTTTTTACACCAAATTTTATATTTGGTGGAAAACTCAAAATTTTTGAAATTTGCTTTTGTGGTATACCCCTAGTGACTGAGTATACCAATTTTGGAAATTGTGGCATACCAATTGACTTCATTTTGTACTTATATTTTTGAGATATATATATTGATCCTTTTGTCTATGCGACATTGAATGATTTGATTTATTGGATGATTTATTGCACTTGCTTATGATGGTTTGTGTTATATAATTTCTTGTAATCATGCTTTGATTTTTGAAATTTTTTTATCATGCTTATCATTAAAGAAAATGATTTTATTTTTGTAAATTATTTTTTTAGAAAAATATGTTTTTATGTGGTGATAAAATAGATGGATTAACAATGAACCTCAAAGGATGTTGTGTTGTTATATGACCGTTGGTGGAGATCAATGCTCGCTAGGTCATGAAGCAGATCCTATTGTGAGGAAGTTTTGTATTACTAATACCAAAAATATTGTGGGCTCAAGAGTAACCTTGCGGATTCTAATGATGAAAGAAGATATTTATTTGTTGAGAGAGATTCATTTTGAAAAAATAAGTTGAGAACAATTGTATTTGTGAGGCATATAAAGTGATTTAAGCATGAAAAATTGGGAAGGATGACTTGCGCTAGGCATAGAATTCCTAGTGTGAATTTTGGGATCATAATTACTAGGAATTATACCATCATCGCGAAGTCAAAATGCAATGCATGATAATATGAAATTGTTTGTTCTTAAAATATAAATTGATATGAAGCAAATCATCGTATCGCATGTTTAAGAAGATTGAGAAATATGAAATGATTTAGATCTAAAAATTGAAAAAGATGACTTGCACTAGGCATAGAATTCCTAGTGTGAAATTTGACAAAAATTATTACTAGGAATTATACCATCATCACGAAGTCATGATAAATGATTTTGGAAATGCAAGTTTTTGGAATAAGTATTTTTGAAGATTTTGAAATTTTTGAAATATCTATGTAATGAATTAATATGAATAATGATAAACTAATGTTATCCAAAAAATTTCAAAGAAATATTTTAACTTATTTCTAAGACAAAGTCAAATTTATCAAGAACCAGTGTGTGACGTGTGAGTTCATTATCCATCTTGATTTGTCATAATGATACAAAATCTCTCAAGGATCAAATGTGTGTGCTTGTGAAATTGATTTACCGATTTTGAGTGAGGTAGTGATACAAGCCAACTTATATGAACCAATGTGTGTGCAAGTGAAATGTTCATTAACCATGATTTTGTGCATGCCATTGTACCAAACTACTATGTAAGTCAGGTTACCAAAAGCTAGCTAATCCACAAGTGGATATCGATCTATATAAAAGAAGGTTGCTAATGTGATAGACATATTGCTCTGAAAAAGGCTTACCCAAGGTCAAGCGGGTTGGGCACAAACCACGAGTTATGGGGCTAACCTCATGGCTTTCGAATAACTAAGGAATTCTAGGGATTCAAGCTCACTACCCCCTTATTTTCTTCTGGTTTTTGGAGTAGGGATTCTTGTACATTTTTTAATAAAGGGATTTTATGGCTTTTTGTAGTGGAACTACTTTTTCTTTTCTTTTTCTCTTTTTTTTGTTGTTTCTTTTTATTTTTCTTTTTGCTTTTCCTTTTTTTTCTGGGATACTTGCTCAGATTAGACAAGGAGAAAGGGATTTTATTTGGGTAGGGGAGAGCTTTTTATTTTTTCAATTCTCAGTATTCTAGACCATGCACGTAATAGGATAGCAAAGGTAAAATTTTATCTTAAGGAACTAAGACTAATATGTAGCATCTTATTTCGAATTTGCAACAAATCATTTTAAGATGTGAAAATGTGCTCTTGGTTCTAAAAAGTAGCAAAGACCAGTTTCTAAAACTCAAAATGTTATTTAGTGAAGTAATAGTGATCTTGGTACAAGAGAGATTTATAATAAAAATGACAAAATAAAAATTTAGTAAAGATGTAAATTGAGTGGTTCAAGATAAATTTTGAGTTTCTTCGAAATAAAATAAAATATAACTTGAATTTTTGGAAGACAACAAACAATAATGCAGAATTTGAAATATTTTTGGAAATTTTTCATGTTTTTTTTATTTTTTCTTCTTTTGGTTTATTTTGTGATTTGATAAAATTGATAATATATACACAAAAAATGTTATATATACACTATACAAAGTGATTTATGCATAACATTTCTAAGGTGGCTTCAAAATCAAAGGAGGTTTTGAAGGATAACTTGGTTGTGGTGAAGGTGATTGAAGTTGATTGGTTGATAGTTGAGATTGTTGTGATGAAGAATGATAAGTAGATGTAGATGAAGAAAAGTGATGAATAGAATACGATGATGATAATAAAGAGTAAAATAATAGATAACTTGATGTAATAACAATAATGAAAGATATAATGAAGGATAAAAGGTGATGGAAAAAAGGTGGCAATGAAGATAAATAGGAAAAGAATAGGGAACTTGTTGTAGTGATAATAAAGAAAGAGAGAATAAAGAACAATGATTACCTATGAATAGGAGAGGTTCGTAACAGTTTCAAAAGAGATATCTTATGTGGATGATTATCCCATTGTTGTTGAATGTTGAGGGAGATTTTAGGTTGAGATTTCAACACTAAAGACAAATTTTCTATGCTTATATCTTCTTTTTGATTATTCTTCAAAGCCAAGAGAGGTCTTGAAGGTTGGTTGGATAAAGAATTTGTCTCTTGTTTTTCAAGATGATTTAGTTGGGCAACAACTTGCTTTGTCGTAGTCTCTACTACTAAACTAAAAATATCATTGTGACAAGGCACATTATGATATGACAATTGATTTTTTTCTTGTTATTGATGATCGGGTAAGGGATTTTGTAATATCCCTATGTCTTGATCAGTTGTTTGAGTTTGTGATTGAGAATTTTGATTTTTATCTTGTTGTGTAGTTATGAACCCAATAGTACCTAAAACATTATTATTTTGTAAATGACCAAAGTGAGATCTAGCATTTTTTGCTTGTTCATTTGAAAGCATTTGTTGAGATGAGGTTTGAGTGGTTATTCTTCTATGGAATGGTTCTTCTGGAACTAATAAATCTATGACAAGGATAATTTGATCTGACTCATCTTCAAAACTATAGGAATTATTTTAGGTGATGTCCATTTCACTCTCTATCTCACTTTCTATGCTTTTTGTGTCACTTCTTATATCTTCTGAATATGAAGATTGAAAATATTGTATTGGTCTAGTTGTGACTAGAGATAGAGTAGGTACATAGGAGGTTTGCAAATCTTATTGTGGTAAAAAATTACTAATGGTTCCTACATACCGATTTGGAGGAGGAAAATTATGATGCTCTAATTGATTTAATGCCTCTTTACCATGCTTGGATAAAGGATGTTGAAAAATATCTATATTTTGATTTGCATTTTGATTTACTTATTTTTGGGTATTATTTTGAGTGTTATTGTTTGGAGGAAATTTTTGCACTTCCATTTTACCTTTATCAATAAAATCTTGTATCATATGTTTCAACCGCTTACAATAATTGGTTGAGTGTCCATCCACTTGATGAAAATTACAATGTAAATCAGCCCTATATCCAACTATAGTGGTATCTAGTTGTCTTATCTCAGGTAATCGTATCAAACCTTGTTCCAATAATTGAGGTAAAATCATAGTTAAGGGTTGATTTAATCTTGTGAATTCTCTTGGTGGCTTATCAGGGATTTTTAATACAAATTTCTTTACAGTTTCGGCAAGGTTAATATTTGAGATGTTTTCACTATCAGTAACCCCATTACCTACTACTTGTTTATTCTTATATTGGTTTTTAGAAGTTTTGTCCTCATATTTCTTCTTAAATTGTCCTCTTCTAATGAGGGCATCTTCTACCCTCTTGTCTAGATTAGTGGCTTGATCAAAGGAGGTTACTATAGCAGTAGAAAGTTCATAAGATAGTTGTTCTTGCAAATTACCAATGAATATATCCAACATCTCTCGATGAGGTAATGCAAAGTGTAATTTCCCTAAGATTTATCTCCATTTGGTTAATAATTCAGCAAAAATATCATACTTCCCTTGTTTCAAATTGTATAAATCCTTAATTATCACATGCATCTCTATATAGGTACTAAATTTATGAACAAACATTTTCGTTGTCTCTTCAAAGTTCCTTAAAGAATTTGTAGGTAGTTGATAATACCATTCTAGAGCCATGCCTCCAAGAATTTTAGGAAAAAAATTTAGAAACAATAAGTCATCATAAGAGACATCATAACATGTTGTCCTAAACATGTGAAGATGCTCAATAGGATCTGTTGAGAAGCAACACACCCCCACTAAAAAAATGAAATTCCATCCTTTGAAAATATTTAGTTTTCATTTTGCCGTAGGGACCCTCTTGATGTTTTTCAGGTTTTAATTCCAGATTTTGCTTGTCTCCTTCTTCTTCAAGTTTTGCATATATCAAAGTATCCAAGTAGGCTTGCATATTGGCTTTGATTTCAATTTAGAATTCATTTTTCAAATGTTGGAATCATTCTGAGTAAAGAAGATCTTTCACTAAATATGTAAAAATGCAGAATACAGATGAATAAATTCATTAGAGTCAACCTACAATTTTTGGAAAATTTGCTAAGTGATGGAAACGTCGCGATATCGCGACATTTTCCATTTTTGGAAACGTCGCGATATCGCGACATATTCCATTTTCAAAAATGTCACGATTTCGCGATAGGCTCGAGTCGAAAGCCAAACTTGAAGAGAATGTCACGATTTTGTGACATATTTGGAAGAAAAAGCTGAATGATGAACGTCATGATTTCACGATGTGTTTTGGTAGAAGGAGCCAAGTGACGGAAACATCGCGATATCGCGACACGTTCCATTTTCGAAAGGAAGAAGTGAGAAAAGAGACTAAGTAAGAAAAACATCACGATATCGTGACAGGTTTTACTTAGAAGCCAAACTTGAAGAGAATGTCACGATTTCACGACAGGTTTGAGTCAGAAGCCAAACTTGAAGAGAATGTCACGATTTCACGACAGGTTTGAGTCAGAAGCCAAAATTGAAGAGAATTTTGTGATTTCATGACATATTTGGAAGAAAAATCCGAGTGATGAAAACGTCATGATATCACAATAGATTTGGATTGGAAGCATCAAGTGACGAAAACGTCACGATATCGTGACATGTTCCATTTTCGAAGGGGCAAAGCCAAAAAATCAAGAAGGGTAGGAAATGTCGCGATTTCGTGACATGTCATGGTTTTGTGACAAAGAAGCCAAGATAGAAGCAAAGTGATGAAAACATCGCGATATCGCGACAAGTCTTAAGCGGAAGAGAAACTTGACGAAAATGTCATGATTTCATGACGTGTTTCATTTTCACTATGTGTTTTGGAAAGAAGAGCCAAGTGATGGAAACGTCATGATATCACGACGTGTTTTGGAAAGAAGAGCCAAGTGATGGAAATGTCATGATTTCATGACGTGTTTTGGAAAGAAGTGCCAAGTGATGAGAACATCACGATTTTGCGATGTGTTTTGGAAAGAAGAGCCAAGTGATGGAAACATCACGATTTCATGACATGTTTTGGAAAGAAGAGCCAAGTGATGGAAACGTCACGATATCGTGATATATTTGGAAAGAAAGTGCCAAGTGATGAGAACACCATGATTTCGTGATGTGTTTTGGAAAGAAGTGCCAAGTGATGAGAACGTCACGATTTCACGACGTGTTTTGGAAATACGAGCCAAGTGATGGAAATGTCACGATTTTGCAATGTGTTTTGGAAAGAAGAGCCAAGTGATGGAAACGTCACGATTTTGCGACGTGTTTTGGAAAGAATACCATGTGATATCATGCCATATTTGGAAAGAAAGTGCCAAGTGATGGAAATGTCATGATTTTGTGACGTGTTTTTGAAAGAGGAGCAAAGTGATGAGAACGTCATGATTTCATGACTTGTTCTGGTTGGAAGCATCAAGTGAGAAAAACGTCGTGATATCATGATAGATTTGGATCGAAAGCATCAAATAAGAAAAACATCATGATATTGCGTGGAGTGAAAGAGTCAAGTAAGAAAAATGTCGTGATATCGTGATAGGTTTTACTTGGAAACAAAACTCGACAAAAATGTCACAATATCACGACAAGTCTTAAGCGAAAGAGAAACTTGACAAAAACATCGTGATTTCATGACAGGTTTTAGCTGAAAGTAAAGTTCAAGGAAAACGTCACGATTTTGCGATAGGTTTTAGCTGAAAGCAAAGTTCAAGGAAAGCGTTGCGATATCACAACAAGTGTTAAGTGGAGGTACAGCTCGAAGAAAATGTCACGATATCGCGACATGTCCCATTTTTGACCTGTCTCATTTTCGTGATGCCATGAGCTTGGAAGAAGGAAATCAAGTCGACATATAATGAGCATTAGGGTTTTAATTTAATAATATTAAAATGCTAATCCTAGTTTTTCTTTTATAGAAAGCGATCTGGTAGTTGCATACTAGCAGGAGTAATTGCAAAAAGGAAAAAATAAGCGTGGATCAAGCGAAGGCTGTCAGATGGAAATGGGAGATGCCAAGAATTTTTGGTCCATCTAGATTTTACAGATCTGGCCGCAAAGAGACTTTACAATGTGACTAAGCAGCTGCCTCATTTAATGGAATATGTCAGCAATTGGCCAAAAAATGAAAATATCTACACACAGTTACTAGAATTTACCGATGGACACATTTAACAAGAGAATTTATGGTGAAAATAATGGCATGTAGAGAATTTCAACTCAGAGATGGCTTTACGAAGATAAAATGTCAGAGAAACCAGTGACTCATCCAAATTTATCTGAGGAATTAATGAGATGCTCCTGGAAGATGCACTAGAAAGATGAAGATACCTTCCACACAGTGCCCATTTATGGAATATATCGGCAATCGACCAGAAAACAAAGATATTTACTCAGTTACAGATGGATGAGAATAATATTAGATCGTGTCATCTCCATTTATGGCAAGTAACTGCACTAATATTTGTAGAATGGTTAGGGTTTATTGAAACTCTATTTTTAAAATGCCTTATATTGTAAAACCTGGGTAGTAGGGTTTAGATGATAAGATTTAGGGTTTGGAAAGAAGATACTTCTGAAAATATCAGGGTTTGTCCTGAGTCTATATATACTTCTTCTGGATGTAAACTAAAGGAGGTGAAAACTTAGAATAAAGAGCTATTGGAGCAATTTCCTGCAAATCTTTGTTGAATGCTTTGTTCTGGACTTGGAGTTGGTGTGATTTTCATTTTCTGTGATAGCGTGGCCAGGAGCCTAATATCTTTTGAATTACAATAAGTTCATCTTCTTTTGTTTTTCGTATCGTTAAGGTTTATTTAATTTGTGCTGTAGATCTATGCTATCATGATTGGATATGCTACTAGGCTTTATTCTTTTATTTGTATGCTAGGGAAAATTATAGATTTAAGGTTCAGGCCTATTCTAATTGCTCTGTCCTCACTGTGTGAGCTAGGCTGTTGGTGAGAGATACCAATTTCAACTGAATTCCATTCTGTTTATTATTTTCTTTTAGATCTGTCTCATCTATGTCTTATGCTCTTAGAAGAAGGTGATCTTAGAAAGCTGGACACTTTCCTCTTTGATTTGTTCTATTGTGAAGCTAAATAGTATAACTAAAATTGGTAGTTTCGATTTTGCAGCTAAGATAGATAAATTTCTCTTTCTGCCCTACCCTACTCTCTCTGTTCCATCGATTGAATGATCCATTTTTATTTTCTTTTAAATTTGTCTTTTATTTAAATCTGCTAAAGCATAAAGATCTAGATCAAATAACTGATTGTAAATCTGAGTGTCCACAAAGATAACCAACTCCAAAAAACATTACTAAACTAAAGTCCTAAACCCGTTGTAAGGTAACAGACAATCCACTTGAAACTATTCCAGAAGCGAAAAAGAGTGAATAGACATTCGACCCAACTTTGTAACTCACACCTTGGATATCCAACAAGATCCTAAAGTGAGTGGGATTTATCCCTTATAAGTGTTATCGGTTTTTCATGCTCATTCTTCGTAGGGTGTGTATAAAAGTCGAACCAACAGGATCTTTGGTTTCTTTATATATCGGCAGGACTGGCATAGGGAAATATTTAGGGTAGGGTTGAGCAACCACAATAGGATCCAAGGGTTGTAACTATATGAGGGATGGTAGGGATCTATTTTATCTAGACGTGAAGCTAACTGCTTTAACCATGGCTTCAAGTCCCTATGGTTGTCCACCAAATTGATTTTGTTGTACCATGTTTTTGTGTCTTTGATGATAAGTTGGTGTTGTTGTGTAAGGATTTCCAATTGAAATATTATTGTGTAAAGTGTTGGTGGGAATGGTATTATGTAATTGATATGGAATTGTATTTTGTTGAATTCTTTGTTGATTTTGGTTGATATTTTGCATCTTCTTAGCTTTTTGTGATTTTTGTTGATTAATAGCCTGTGAAGCAGAAGAATACTATTTTTGTTTAGAATTTGGATTTGTTGCTGGTGGTGGTTTTGCTATATTTTGATTTGGATTTTGATTCACATTTTGGGATGTACCAGCTTGATCTTGATTTTTTTTTTCATATATGTTAATGGGTTTCCATTTAACCGAAGAGTAGCTTCTATAGAAGCCTCCGTTGAATAATATCCCATAGGAATTTGACCTTCTATATGTATCACATGATTAATGACATCTATATTATCTTTTAAAAATCTAGCAAAATGCAGGGTAGACTTAAAACTAAGATTACCTTCATCATCCATATGAGGCCTAGTATAGTCTACTTCTTTATTGTTGTTTTCTTCATCTGGTTCTGAAATTTTATCATCTTCAATATTTATCCTATCATCAAGGTTTTCTTGATCTTGATCCTCCATGTAATCAGATTCTATTTGCTTACCATTTCTCAAAATTTTAGGTATTTTGGTTTTAAAATTTTTATATTGAAAAAAAAAAAAAAAAAAAATATATATATATATATATATATATATATATATATATATGTGGTATATATGTTATATATACCTAAATAAATAAATATACAAATATGTAAATATATATTATATTTTGTTTTTGGTTTTTTGTGTTTTTGAAACAAAGCAGAAAATACAATTATAATATTCTAGATATTATACTTTAGTCTTCCTGAAAGAGTCTATAGATATCATTAATGGGTTCAAGTTCCTCTGGTGACATATAGTGTTCTTCCTCAAACTGAAAGTTGGATTTCAAAAACTTGACAAAATGGGCTATGGTGATATTATCAACTTCAGAGTCTTGACCATAAAAGTAGATTTTGTGACAATATTCATGATAATGGACTGCCTTAGGAGTTATGTGAAATATTATCCTATTATCCAAGACTATTTCTTGATCTTCTACGTGTGCTAAAAAACTATGTACAATTATAGCATTTTCAAGGTAATCATCAAAGGTGTAAAAAGTTGAAGAGATGCTTGCTCTTTTATCCGTCAACCACCTCTTACACGCCCTTTGAATATCAAAGTAGCAAGAAGTGTTTTCAGTATCCAGTATTGTATCTAGGTCAAACCTTATAATTTGGCTAAGTCTTGGTTTGTAGGTTTTTATGATGTTTAATCTTCTCCAGAGTTTAGTCCACTGTTATTCGGATGGGAGACTTGAGTTTTCAACTATTTGAGAATTTTTTTGTGTGGATAATTATGTCCTAATGTTTATGCATAAAATTCTTCTTATGTTGTAGTCTAAATTTTATGAAATTTACTTAAAATATACAAATTTGACTAATGATCTTGTTTGATTTTTTTTTTATATTTTTTGTAATGTTTTTATAATTTTGATGTTTTTTTATGTTTTATAAATCAGAAAGATGCCTATCTTTTCACGTCGGGTTCACCAAAGAATGTAGCTCTAAAATTCTTCCACTCCTTTCCTCCAATATAATGGATCCGTGCCTCAAAGGGGAATGGAAGAATGATAGGTCTACACCTCGAAGAGAGACACTTGAGTTCATGTCTTCTTTGGTGATTTTTTCACAAATTATTTAGGGTTCACCAGGAAACATTTCTTGGTAGTTTCCACACCTAGGTTTGGAGTTTGTTTGATGTGTTCATTTAAGGTTCTCACAATCACCTAGTTTTGGCCAATGCAACTAAACTATACTAAATGCAATTCAATTTTTGATGAATACATCAGACAGTAGTAAACAGAGGAAAATCTAATGCAAATGCTTAATTATGAAGGAATTTGACACTCTTACTCGGTCCAAAAGTCTGATGAAGATTTTGTTCTTTGTTGCAATAAATATCGTATGTTGTATGAACAAGATTGTATGCTACAGGTCAAGATTTTATGTACAATCTATGATCATACCCACCGATCAATGATCGACAAATCTGATCATAATAGAAACCTAAAATTTCATAAGTAGAGTGCAGGAAATAGAAAAATAGAGTGTGCTACAAAATTTATGAAATAGAAATCAGATTATATATGATCTATTGAATACATTGCTAAGAGTAATTATCATGTATATGCCTTAAACTATCTAAAGTATGCAATTGGATGCAAATTAGTGAACTCCAAGAATGAAAATAACAAAAATTTATACTATATGCAAGGGATAATGATAAATCAGACGATGATCATGCAAATCAAAAACTAGAAAATGCAAACCTATGCTTGGAGTTACCCCTAGGTGATCTGTAGGCAAGATCTTAACCAAATAGCAATATTGTATCAACGATTGCAATATCGTATGCTACAAGACGAGATTGTATTCATGATTTTTGATCATATCCTCTAATCATGTAGAAAAAATAGTAAAATAACAAGGGCTAATGAAAAAATTAAGTGACTAATATGTGGAATTATATCGATGAATTAGGAGGAATTTGAGGGGGGAGGCTTGATTAAATAGGCTAAACTAGCAGGTGAAATTAGGCTAAAAACAAAATAGGTTGTAACTTCTTCCAATCTGGGACTGATAGGTGGATCTGATCCTGTAACCACTGTACAATTGGATAGGTAAGGATAAAAAGTGTTACAAATTGTTTTGTTGCTTTGTCAAACTAAGTTTTTCTATTTTTGGACAAGATCGTATGTACGATCTACGAGATCGTACGTACGATCTCGTCAGTTTAGACTTGATCTTGGATTGGACTTATGATCTCGTTAGGAGGTTAGATATGTACATAGTTTTTTGGAAATTTAAGAGGTCAAATGATGTGGAAGTTGGACATATAATATACCATTGGAAATATCTTTTCAATACCTATCCAATGGTATAAAATTTGAGAAGAATTGAGATGATTTGGTAGGGTAAAAATTCTCTTAAATATGACCTTAGTTTTTTAAGAGGGAAAACTTATCTTAGTGGGTCAATTTTTCTTATCTACAGTCTCACCCATTTGTGTAGTTCCTATCATAGCTATAGATCATGGTTTCTCTTTCTCATATACAGCCACGATCTACCTCTTTCTCACTCATGCTCTTTGTAGCCTTGGAGTTTTGATCTCCTATTTTTAAGCTTTGATATGCAGCACAAGGCCTTTACACCATCCTTCTTAGTGGTCTGGCGAACCTCTAACATTTTTTTGATGATTTTCAGACACTTCCATCAACTTTACCATATTTTTGGTGGTTCACATACCCTTCCAATTAAATACCAACTATCTACACTTTTTTTTAGGATTTTTGTCTTCTTCAGCTAGATCCCACATTTCTACCCTCAAATCACCAATATTTGGACTTGATCCATAGAATTTATGATATTTTTGGTATTACTTTGTTGGAAATATGAGGTAATTTGAGGCATTTTATGTTGTCATTGATGTCACATGGATCATTGATGTCACATGGATCACATTGAGTTTTGGTGGCCAAAATATTTCATAAATAAGAATTTATGATATTTTGGAAAGCATGGCTATTTACAGGGTTTTTGTGAAAACCAAGGCAAGCAAAATAAAAGGTTTTATTTAAAACCATGGATAGCAGATTTGAAATGGATTTTTTTTAAACCCAGGTTAGATTTTCGTTCATCGAAAAATGTGCCCTGGTGAAGGAGATAATTAATTTTAAATATTTAAGTTTAAATTTTAATCCTTTAAAATTTAAATTTAAATTTAAAATTAAAATTAAATTTTTTTATTGTCGACGTCAAAAAGGAGGAGGCAAATAATATTAAGTCATAACCGATGTCAAAATAAAAAGGTGGGCATATATAAATATGCCACTAAACTTTTTATTTTCCTCAAGTCCTCGACGACGATAATTCGTTCGAAGCACTAAGGGAGCAGAAGTGTCGTATTTGTTTGAAAACCAGTGAAGAGAAGAGGGAACAAAGGTAAGGGAGGTTCCTTACCTATCACCGTAGGTGCTTGTGGCATAGCGGCAAGAGGAAGGCATGTAAGGTGTTTAAGCACCAGCAGATCCGAAGTTTGAATCCCACCGACGCTGGTTTTTGCAAGGTAAAAAGGGAGAACCTTTTGTGCACATGGTTTTTGAGGGCAAGTTCGGAGGAAGCAAGAAGGAGGTCTTGCACTCTTGGTTTTTATGTGAGCGGTTGGCTCACGTGGTTGTTGATTCTGCAGCTTGAGTGGTGCAGAGGCAGTGACAGGGGATCAAATCCAACTAAGGTTAAAGGTAAGTTATTAATTTTTCCAAATATTTTATTTTCTAAGGTTGCCCTAGGAGAGATAAGGTTTGTGGTGCATGTTGTGAAAAAGAAATATTTTTGGTGATTTTCATTTTAGAAGTATATCATATTATATATCGTTGGAAAGCTTATTTCAAGGGCTATTTGATTATTTTGTTTAGAAGGAGAAATAAGGTGTACCTAAAGTTATATTTCTATTTTATAAAAGGGTTCAAGTGAAGGTTGTTTTGTTCTTTTCAAAGTGTGTTGAGTGTGGCAGATTTTCCAAAGGGGTTTCTTCATCTTCATAAAAGGTATGGGTACATTATCCTATTTATTTTCTATGGTGGTTGATTTATGAAATATCATTGGAGGAAAAAGGATTGTTTGTGGTTCCCTTTTCGAAAGTGGTTGGTTGAATGCTTCAAAGTTTTTTGAATTGAGAGTTGTGTTTAAACCTTGTTTTATAAGCATAGTTGTTGAAGCCCATTGGTTGTGAAAGAACATGAGTTATAAAATAATATGAGTATCATTGTTATGTGAGATGTGTGGTTGAGCATTGTTGGAAACATTTGAGTTGAATAAGCCTAGTCAAGTGATGTGTGAAGTGATTGTTCAAGTCCTATGAAACAAACTATTCCATTATTCTAATTTGAGTTGAGATTGAGATTGCTGTGGACCAAACAAGGTGAATGGTTTCCTATTTTTGTCACATGCCCGTGCATTTAATTATCAACCTAGGGAGCTTCATAAACTTGCGAAGAGTCGAAACTAGGTTACTACAATACCACTGGAGGGTGAATCTGCTAATACTACGTTTGGGGGGTGTTCTTGAGATGGTTGTCAATAATTACCGCACTCCTCAATAAATTATGTAAGAAGAACAAAAATAAATATACATAAATAAATCATGTATACATTTTTGGAAATAAACCTACTGCAAAATATGGGAACTAGTAAATTAATGAACGTTTCTATGAAAGCAATAAACTAATAAATAAACAAAAAAGAAATGGGGAAGAAATACTGGCTTGGAGTGGGCCCAGGCTCCAGCAGATTCCTCCCGATCGAACACGCGCTTAGAACTTCTAGAAATGTAATATATTTATCAACGTATTACAATCTATCTTTTGTAATTCGAAATGGATCTTTATTAATTAATTCTATATATCCTCAGAATGATCTACGTGTGTTTATATAACACACCCGTAGAACTTTTGTTACAAAAGTGGTTACAATAGTCGATTCTTCCTAGACTAATTTAGAACAGTCTGGCGAATGCAATCGACGTTTGGCATTCTATTCTGAAGGCGGCGTGTTCATTTTAGTTCGTGCTTTTCCTAGCATTGGTAAGACATTTGGATACATTAGGTGCTATCTCCATTTTAGCTTTGCATGACACAGAGCTGGAACTACACCATCCGCTACCATCCACGTCATTCAACTCTGGTCAATGGATAAAGAATCAGTGGCACCTTTCGGTTGTAGGGAGGCGCCTGCCTTCTATTAGCGCCTTTCGGTTGTAGGGAGGTGCTTACCCTCTATTAGCACCTTTTGGCTATGGAGAGGCACTTGCCTTTGGTTGGTGCCTTCCGGTTGCAGGGAGGCGCTTGCATTCAGACGATGCCTTTCGACTACAGGGAGGCACCTATGTTCAATCGATGCCTTCTGACTGTAGGGAGGTGCTTGTATTCACTTGGTGCCTTTCGACTGTAGGGAGGTGCCTATGTTCAATCGGTGCCTTCTAACTATAGGGAGGCACTTGTATTCATATGGCACATTTCGACTACAGGGAGGCGCTTGTTCCCTTGGTGCCTTCTGGTTGCAGGGAGGCGCCTATGTTCTCTACATTGACTCCCGATGAAATAAAGTGCCAGGTCCATCAAAAGGACCTCGACCATTCCAAATCTAACTAAATCAACTATAATTCCACAAAACATACTAAAAACACACAAATTGGATAACATGCATAATTATATCAAATATCTATACAATCATTTATAAAAGTACGCAATCCTTATTATACAGTCGCATATTAATCAAAGAAATATGTACAAAATATGAGAATTTCTGGTGCTCATCATCCCCCCACGCCTAACATATGCCACGCCCTCGTGGCATCCAAACTACAGGTAGCCCTCTGAATTTTCATCGTCACCATCTCTTAGAGGATTCGACTGCCCCTGCGGCCCGAGTCTATCTTTTTGTGCCGGCATGTGAAGGTGTGGTTCACCTTTGCCTATGGGAAACTATGGTTGTTAATTGTCCCCTTCTTGTTTTGGCCGCTACTGGTGGTGGTCTAGCCAGCATTGTTCCTGTCGATTGAAATGTAGCTTCAACAACTTGCCAGAGGTTGTCATCTGGAGGTTTGACCACTGCCAGAGGGATATCCGAGTTATCCTCTCTGGAAGGCACTACTTGGGCCTTGTATAATGCGGCTACTTTAGGGGTAAGCCTTGCATTCTCCTTTGCAATTATAGCGGCCTCCAATTATGGCCCATATACTCCCCATCGTTCCAAGTCCTCCTCATCATGGAAGGCCACCCTCGGGATGAACCATAGATGTCCCAAAACTGGTTGTCTTCTGTTGGATTGACGTAGATGCCAGAATATCCTTTTATCCTCAAGGATGCCTTCCTGGCCACCTTGGCTGCTTTCATTTCATTGCATAGCTGCTCAAAATATTTTTACCTTTCGACAAATGGCTACATGTCCCATTCGTCCTCCTATGACTCGACGAAGGTCACTTTCACCTTCTATAGAGCCGTCCTGGGCCTCTTTGCCTTGGCCTCTATAAAAAATGTGGTGGCTTGGACAGGTGTCTCTTCTTTCACTTTTGGGGACTTCTCTTCACTTCAAAGGATCGGCTATGTTGTTATCTTTGGGGGTGATCCTTCATTCTCCTGTCTTCCTAGTGTCGACCTCTCAGGCTCTTCTCCCTCTTCAGGCCTGGGGAGGTCCTCTGTATCCTCTGGTCTTATCTACTACTGGAGGCCTTCGTCCTACTCTATGTCACTCAAGACAATGACAGGGGGCATCGTAGGACTTCTTTCATTTTAACCCCTAAAAATAGAGGAATCCTCCCCTGCCTCTGGGCTACTCTGTTGGGCATCCGATCGAATCTCCCCTAAAGAGAATACTCATTCGGTGGATGTGGGAGAGTTCGTTGGCACTAATTTTGCCCAATAAGTCTGCATGGATGCCTCTCGTCTTGCTGTTTCTTTGTCTTGAAGTATTTGATTTTCCTCCTACAACTGTCGGACCAACTGCTCAAGCTGAGCAATTCTTCTATCCTTTTCCTCCAATTCCATTTGATGCTGGTTTTGGCAATCTTCTAGAACCTGCTGTGCCATCCAACAATTATTTTGCCAATCGAGCACCTCCTCCAAGGTTGCATCAATATGGTCATTGATATCAGAAGTTCCCTCATTTTGTGGGCTCTAGTTTGTTAATTCTTGAAGGGTTTGGGTGGCAACGTCTATCTCTATGTCGCTCTATTCTTCCTCTATCAAGAGGAATCACCGTAGACATTTCCTCCTGGGAATTGGTTTGTCTTCACCACCAGCGAGTGGCGCTCCTTCCTCCTCATACTCGAGAACTGGGGAATGACCTCTATCCTCTATGTCTACGGGCACCGATGACTGCTCTGCTCCTCCTAGAAAATAGGGCAATGCCAATTGCCCGATGTTTGCTATCTCCTCTACAGGGGATGCTTTGCCTTGCCCTAATTTAGAAACTATATTGTGTTGCTCTATTTGGCCACCATCTCCCTCTGCATCGTGATTCTGTCCTTGTGCCTCTACGTGGCATTCCAATGTCGATATCAGCCCATGGTGGGCTAAGGAAGATGGTGCCCATTTATGGTACTAAGCCTCTTCATCTTTTAGAGCACTCACTAGGTAGAAAGGTATATTCAATTTCCTCCCATGCACTAGGTGATTGAGGAAGTGCACACGAATAAGGTGCAGATGGGTATACTTCCCTGTGCATGTGAAGAATCGAGCAATCTACTCGAACATCTTTTGCATATTCATGGGGAGACTATTTTTTAGTAACCCCTCCCTGTCTACCTGCACATTTCCTCCTGACAATAGTATGTCGGTGTATACTTTTAACACTCTACCCTTGTATATACATTCCCCCGTGAGAGGCAATCCAGTCACCTGTGAGATGAACTCAGGGGTGATTGGAATTTCCATCCCTCGTACTTGGGCCACATCGCCCCTCAAAGAGGTGGAAAATTCTCTAGCTGCCTCTACGTCCTAGCCCTGACTGACCAGGGTGCAGTATTCGAGCCACCCCTTGGCTTCGAATTGGGTCTTTACTGCCCCTCTGATCCCATCTGTGTCATTGGGTTCATTCTTCTTGATCACGTGATTCTTAGACCTTCCTCCCATGGCACCTTCTACTATATTTTTTCTGTCCTTCCTTCTTCAGGAAGGTGCCTTCTTATAGAAAAGATGCCTAACCCTAGCAGTTATGGAAGATGCCCTCTCATTGGCACGCGTTTTCAGCTATGGGGGGTATGATCTCTATGATAGCTGTATTTTTTGGTACTGCGTATTTATAAATAATTATATAAAATATTTGATTTAATATGTGCATACCTAATTTGGCATTCCAGTTGTCGTGGTAGTCGCTAATTTGCTGACTTGTGACATGAGGGAGGGGTATTTGATATCGCTTATTCATGTGATGCTTCGTTCCGCTCGAGGCATCCGATAGATGTAAATGTTGCATGCGGGAGGTGTTCTTTGGTACCTTCCCCATGTGGATGGTGTCCATGTAGCACCTTTCCAACGTTTTCGGTGCTCGTCTTCGAACGAATGCACCTTTTGGTGCCTTCTTATTGGTGGAAGGCACTTTTTCCTGCATGCGTCTTACCAATGTGGGGGGCACCTCCTTCTGGTTCGTGCCTTCCCGATGTTGGAAGGCATTCATCTTGGTGAATACGCCTTCCTGATGTTGGAAGGCGTATTCGGCTATATGAATGTGCCTTCCTAATGTTGGAAGGTGTATTCGGCTGGCTTTTTTTTTTTTTTTCTCTGGTGCCTTCCTGCCACGAAAGGCGCCTATTATATTTATTTTTTTATTTATTTATTTATTTTATTTTTTTTTTCTAGATGGGTGCCTTTCGGATGCAGTAAGGCACCTTCTTCTGGACTCGGCACCTTCTGACTGCAGTAAGGCACCTTCTTCTAGTCTTGGCACCTTCTGACTGTAGTAAGGCACCTTCTTCTAGATGGGTGCCTTTCGAGTGTAGGAAGGCACCTTCTTCTGATCTTGGCACCTTTTGGATGCAGTAAGGTGCCTTCTTCTAGACTTGGCACCTTTTGGATGTAGTAAGGCACCCTCTTTTGGATGGTGATTTGTCTGGAAAAAGGGTGATCAAGCCTTCCCATTTTTTCATGCTGCCCAGATTCTATCTACGAGCCGGTGTTGGAATGCTGAGCCAAATCAGGCCTGGTTTTCCAGATACCTATCCCTCGTGCTGTCAGGTCCTCCACCTACAAAAAGCAACCGAAAAAGAAAGGAAAATAAAGGTAGTTAGACGCATTATGTGCTTGTTAGGCCCTGGGTTAGGATGCCTACAGCTTGCATGCGGGCGTCGTCCCTGCAAAAAAACACACATTAAAAAACTATAACTAACTAAACAAATTGGGTGAGCACTTTCGTGCCCACCATTTCACCTATGAGAGTTCGGTCTAGATCTAGCAAGATGGGGTCTCCCCCATGCCTACTATGGATTCCACCTATAGCGTTTCGGACGTATTATAGGGGCATAGTCGATGGCCATTGACTATGAACATGGTGTTGCTGTTGTCGATTGTCTTAATGCAAACCGCCTTGTTCTTAATGAGCTCTGCCACCTCATACGGCCCCATACACCTCTGCATAAGTTTTTCCTTCCTTTCCTAGAATTAAGAATCATACAACAGTACCCATTCCCCTACCTGGAACTTCTTCAGCTTGATGTGGTTATCATGCCACTTCTTTCTCTGCTTCTGTATAATCTCTGTCCTCTGCAAAGCATCCAGTCGGATTTCATCCAGCTGATCTAGCTGGTGAATCCTCTATTTTTGAGCTTCGTCCAAGCTCAAATTTAATTCTGAAGCCGTCCTCAGAGTTTTGATTTCAAACTTGATGGGCATCATCGCATTTTTCCCATAGACCAGTTGGAAAGGTGTGTATCCTATGGTGGATTTCCACGTGGTGTTGTATGTCCAAACTGCCTCTGGCAATCGTGTGGCCCAATATTTCTTGTGTTGTTGCACGGTTTTGGTTAGGATGTTTTCTATCTCCCTATTTGTCATTTCTACTTGCACGTTCGCCTATGGATGGTAGGGCATGGTTTTATTATGCTGAACTCTATACTGCTCCATCAGCTCCTCAATCAATTTGGAGGTGAATTGGGGCCCTTGGTCTATTGTTATCTCCCGAGGAACCCCAAATCATGTGAAAATATGGACAAATAATAAATCAATGACCGTTCTTTCCTTTGAGTCCCTTAATGCTTGCACTTCCACCCATTTGGTGACGTAATCCGTGCAGACCATAATAAACCTCCTTCCCATTGAAGGTGGATTAAATGGTCCCACAATGTCCATGCCCCATTTATCAAAAGGTTCCAAGTGTACCTGGGGTTGCAGGGGCATTTCATTCTAGTGGGTTGGTCTACCCATCCTCTGGCACTCATCACACTTGCTGGTATACGCTACCGCGTCCTTGAACAGAGTGGGCCAAAAATACCCAACCTGCAGGATTTTGTAGGTAGTTCGTTTCCCTACAAAGTGTCCTTCGCATGGCTCATCGTGACATGCCTTGAGCACTTCTAAAAACTCCTATTCTACTATGCATCTTCTTATAATTTGGTCCCATCCTATTTTAAATAGGAGACCATCCATCCAAAGGAATGATGCGCTCTTCTCTATGACCGCCTATTTTTCTCTGTAGGAGAAAGCAGGTGAGGTCCTTTTGGTGGCCAAGTAATTGGCTATGTCTACATACCACAGAGTTTGTTAACTAATAGTGAATAGATGTTCGTCTAGAAACTAATCTTCCACTACTTAATGATCTGCTGGTATCAATCTAGATAGAAATTCTGCCACAATGTTGTCCTTGCCTAGTTTATCGACTATAGTGATGTCGAATTCCTGCAATAGCAATAGCCATTTGATAATTCTACCACTAATGGTCGGCTTGCTCATCAGATACCTAATAGCCATGTGGTCCATATGGACAAAGACCTTGTATCCCATTATATAGTGACATAATTTTTTTATTACATGGACAACTATGAGGAATTCTTTTTCTATCACTGTATAGTTGAGCTTCGCTCCCGCAAAGTTTTTACTGACATAATAGATGGCGTAGAATTCTTCATCGTCTTTCTTCCCGAGGACTGCTCCGATCGCACCGTTAGATGCATCACAGTAAATATGGAACGGTATGGCCCAATTCGGTCCTCTCAAGACCGATGCAGATACCAATTTTTCTTTCAGCAATTGGAATGCTTTTTCACAATCTCCTGTCCAATTGAATTCTACATCCTTAGAAAGTAGGGTGTGTAGTGGTTTGGCAATCTTACTAAATTTGGCGATAAATCGCCGATAGTACTTGACTGATCCAAGGAAAATTCTTACCTCCTTCTGCATTCTAGGGCTAGGTAGGTCTCTGATGACCTCAATCTTCCTCTTATCTACTTTTATTCCTTCTGTAGATAGGTGGTGTCCCAACACGATGCCTTCCTGCATCATCATAAAACATTTTTCATTACTTAGGGACAAATGATTTTCCTTGCTCCTGTCAAGCACTCTTTCTAGATTTTTCATTGCCTCCTCGAAGGTTTCTCCATAGGTGGTGAAGTCGTCCATGTATACTTCCACCCCGTCTCCTATCATATCAGAGAATATGCTAAGCATCGCCCTTTGAAAGGTGGTCGATGCGTTGCACAATCCAAAAGGTAATACCTTATAGGAAAATGTTCCCCATGGACAGGTGAACGTTGTTTTATCTTGATCTTCTTCCCCTATCTGAATCTGGTTGTAACCACTGAAACCATCTAGAAAGGAGAAGTATTTTCTTCCTGAGAGTGTGTCCAAGACCTGATCGATGAACAGGAGCAGGAAGTGGTATTTCTTAATCGCCTTGTTCAATGCCCGGTAGTCCATGCAGATCCACCATTTCCCATTATTTTTTGGGACCACCACTAATGGTGATACCCACTCACTATCAAAAATTAGATATATGAATTCGGTAGCTAGAAGTTTGTGCAGTTCTCTGATAATGTCTTTCATTGCTGGGTTCATCCTTCTCTGTGGTTGTCGACTAGGAGTTGCCTGGTCATCTAAATAAATCCGATGGGTACATATTTTTGGTCTGATGCCATGCATATCTGTGTAGTCCCATGCAAATGCTTACTGGTGTTTTACCAGAAGCTCCTCTAATTTTTCTAGCTATGTGGGCATCAACCTGCTGTTGACGTTTAATGTCCTCCCTGGACTAACATGTATTTGTTGGATGTGCTGATCTTGGGTGCTAGTCAACGATGATCCAGGTGCGGGGGTGGATGATTCTCCATGGAGAAACTCCATGATAGCACCATCCTCATCCTCTTCTACCACCTCCTCTAATGTCATCATCGATTGGATTATGGACAACTCCGTAGTTCCATGCTCGATGATCCTGGGTTCTTCTGTCGAGTCCATAGACTGAGCTGGTGGTGAAATGGTTAGCCTTTTGATGTTTTTCCCATTGGAGATGGTCATTAGCCCATCCCGATAGCTAATGTAAGCGTCAGCTGTTGCCAGCCATGGCCTCCCCAAAATGAGCGGGTAACCGCCCAGCCTGGTCTTGGTCTGCAAAACTAAAAAATCAACTGGATATTCCCATGCACTAACTATTATGATCACATCTTCTAGCATCCCTTTCGGTGATACGGTTGATCGATCGGCTAACTACAGCACTGTCGTGGTTGGCTTCAGGTTCGTGAGTCGCAGCCTCTGCATGGTCTCTTGAGGCATCACGTTGATGGCTGCCCCGAGGTCAACCAGTGTGTTGGACAAGGAATGTCGTCCAATTTTTATGGTCAGCACTGGGCTGCCTGGGTTTGCATACTTTGAATGATGTGTTCTACCCATCATTAGATCTGCCAGTTTACCCATGATGTTGATAGTCTGGGTAACTTTCCATCCCGGTCTCCTTAGACACATTTCTCTAATTGCCTTGGTGTAAATGGGGACATCTCGAATTGCTTGAAATAATGGGATTGTCACCATAAGATTCTTCAAGCTCAACAAAATGTCGAATTTCGGCTGTGTTGTTTTTCTTTGTTCCTACAACCGGCTAGGAAATGGAGCCTCTGCTCTCTCAAGTGCCTTTCCCTCTTCTACCAGAGGTGTCTCCTCTATTTTTTCCTCCTCTTCTACCAATGGAGGCATCTCTACCATTTCTTCCTCCTCTTCTACCAGAGGGGGTGTCTCTACTCCTAACTGCCTACCTGATCTAAGCTGAATATTGTACATATGGTACATCTCACCTTCTACATTGTATGTCGGCTGATTTACTCTGTTGTTCGGGTTTGTTGTCGATTGTGCTAGTAGTTACGCAGGTCTCATTGTTGGCAATGCTGGTAAGTTTTGTTGGATGTGAGCAGGAGCTGCATTCTATGGATTCTGATTCCATGCATTGTGGCCTCTCCACTGATACACAGGATATGGATATGGCATCCATGGCTGCTGATTCGGGAATGTTGTTGGGGGTGCGTTCATCCAGGGTGATGGTCCCCACCACCCCATATTAGATGGTTGAGGGGGTCCTTGGTGCATATATGACCCTCCCCCATATGTTGGCATTTCATTTGGTATATTCCCCATGGTGGACTATGGCCAACTCTTCCTATTGCCTATGAAGTAGGCCTCTGTGCTCTTAGCCACTTCCTGGTTACTGTGCAGTTGTGGGCACAATCAAGTTTTACGATTCAGCCTGTAAACTATGCATACTCTAACCTTGTTTTTTGGGCATGCATTCTTTGCGTGCCTTCCTCTGCATTTTGGGCAAAAATAGGCTAACGCTGCATCATTTTCTTGTTTTTTCTTTTCTAACAGCAGCGTATCCATCTGTAGTGCTAGAGATGAAAGCATTTCGCTCTTCAAATCCTCCAGCATGTTGCCTATCTCTATTTTGGTGACTAAAGTAGTCACCTTCATGGTCCTAGGGGTCACTTTGCCTCACCTTCTCGAGTAGTTCCGACATAATTGTTGGATGTTGTCCATAGCATGCTGATAGACATCACCTCCAGAGATCATGTTGAGAGCCTCCAGTGACTCATTGGTAAGTTCCCTCAAGAATATGCTTTTGAGGGACTTATCAGATAGCTTCGAGTGAGGGTACCATTGAAGATTAAAGTTGAATCATTCCTAATACTCCTTGAGAGACTCATCTTCTCTTTGTGTCATGCTCAGGACCTCCTCCCTGGAGTCTCTTGCTCTCCTAAAATCTTGATATTACTCTAGAAATAGCGTCTTCATCTGGTCCCAAGTGGTGATGTGTTTGTCTCCCAGACCGATGAACCATCGTAAAGCTGCATCGTCTAATGTAGAAGGAAATAATTTCAACTTTTGCACGTTTGATTTGTAATCCACAAATCTGTATAAAACATCAAACTTGAATAAAAATAGGTCAGGGTCCTCAATCGGGTGTCCTTTGAAGGACAGAAGGTGAACAGAGGATATGTTTTTCATTTTGGTATCTCCTACTGCCTCCTCTATTGGGAAACAAAATCCAGATGAGAATTCATCGTTATCTACCATTTTTTTAGGAAATGTGGTTTCTAATGCAGCGTTTATGGCCTTCCAGTTGTTTAAAACTTTCTGAGTCAGTGCTCTAAGGTTGTCTGGCAAGATCGTCTGATCCTCCATAGCCTTCAACAATAGGGCTTCCTCTAGAGGAGTCCTATTAAACAGGGGATTTGTGATGATTCATTCTTCCCCTTGTTGATGGGATGAGGTAGCACTTTGCACAAAGTGCGGTTCCTCATTCCAATGGACTGCTAGTAGGTCGGGTGAGTCTAACTCAAATCCAAAATGCTCGATCGACTCAGGTCCTGATGGATTAGTTCTTATAAAGCGACCGTTAGGTCCTCTTCTTCTCGAAGAACTCATGCAAGGTTAGATGAAGGTTTCAGGGTATTGTAAGTAATCTAATTAAGACGCTTCCCCAACAATGGCACCAAAATGTTGCAGGCCAAACAAGGTGAATGGTTTCCTATTTTTGTCACATGCCCGTGCATTTAATTATCAACCCAGGGAGCTTCGTAAACTTGTGAAGAGTCAGAACTAGGTTACTACAATACCACTGGAGGGTGAATCTGCTAATCCTACATTTGGGGGGTGTTCTTGATATGGTTGTCAATAATTCTTGCACTCCTCAATAAATTACGTAAGAAGAACAAAAATAAATCTACAAAAATAAATCATGTATACATTCCTGGAAATAAACCTATTGCAAAATACGGGAACTAGTAAATTAATGAACGTTTCTATGAAAGCAATAAAATGATAAATAAACAAAAAAAAATGGGGAAGAAATACTGGCTTGGAGTGGGCCCAGGCTCCAGCAGATTCCTCTCGATCGAACACGCACTTAGAACTTCTGGAAATGTAATATATTTATCAATGTATTACAATCTATCTTCTGCAATTCAAAATGGATCTTTATTAATTAATTATATATATCCTCAGAATGATCTGCGTGTGTTTATATAACACACCCGCAAAACTTTTGTTATAAGAGTGGTTACAACAATCGATTCTTCCCAGACTAATTTAGAACAGTCTAGCAAATGCAATCGACATCTGGCATTCTGTTCTGAAGGTGGCATGTTAGTTTTGGTTCATGCTTTTCCTGGCATTGGTAAGACGTTTGGATATGTTAGGTGCTATCTCCATTTTAGCTCTGCATGATGCAAAGCTGGAATTGCACCAGCCGCTACCGTCCACATCGTTCAACTCTGGTCAACGAGCAAAGAATCAGTGGTGCCTTTTAGTTGTAGGGAGGTGCCTACATTCTATTAGCGCCTTTCGATTGTAGGGAGGCACTTACCCTCTATTAGTGCCTTCTAGCTATGGAGAGGCACTTGCCTTTGGTTGGTGCCTTTCGGTTGTAGGGAGGCGCTTGCATTCAGACGGTGCCTTTCGACTGCAGGGAGGCACCTATGTTCAATCGGTGCCTTCTGACTATAGGGAGGCGCTTGTATTCACTTGGTGCCTTCTGACTACAGGGAGGTGCCTATGTTCAATCAGTGCCTTTCAACTACAGGGAGGTGCTTGTATTCAAACAATGCCTTTCAACTGCAGGGAGGCGCTTGTATTCAATCGATGCCTTCTGACTGCAGGGAGGCACTTGTATTCAATCGATGCCTTCCGACTACGAGGAGGCGCTTGTTCCATTGGTGCCTTCCGGTTGTAGGGAGGTGCCTATGTTCTCTACATTGACTCCTGATGAAATAAAGTGCCAGGTCCATCAAAAGGACCTTGACCGTTCCAAATCTAACTAAATCAACTACAATTCCACAAAACATACTAAAAGCACACAAATTATATAACACACATAATTATATCAAATATCTATATAATCATTTAGAAAAGTATGCAATCCTTATTATACAGTCACATATTGATCAAAGAAATATGTACAAAATATGAGCATTTTTGGTGCTCATCAGAGATTAGAACATATTGAGTCTCTAACAATTCTCTTTATGCTTCTATGAGTTGACTTGAGTTGAGTTGAGTTGAGATTGAGCCTAGAACATATTGAGTCTCTAACAATTCTCTTTATGCTTCTATGAGTTGATTTGAGTTGAGATCATTGTGGATCATTGTTGTCATCCATTGAAGAGTACATTGCCATTCATTGTTGAGTTCATATTTGAGCTTTGCCTTGATAGATTTGTGGATGAGATTTGAGTGCTACTTGAGCATGATTGATTGAGCCTTTGAGAAGGCATTTGTGGACAGTTTTGAGAAAGCTTTATGGAGATTTGTGGACAGATTTGGGATAGATTTGGGATAGTTTTGGGCAAGTTCTTGGTGAGCTAGAGAATTTGGACAAGTTCTTAGTGAGCTTGTTGGAGCAGTTTTGGGCAAGTTCTTGGTGAGCTTGCTAGAGCATATTTGGACAAGTTCTTAGTGAGCTTGTTGGAGCAGTTTTGGGCAAGTTCTTGGTGAGTTTGCTAGAGGATTTTTGGACAAGTTCTGTGTGAGCTTGTTATTCATATTTGGACAAGTTCTGTGTGAGCTTGTTATTCAGCTTTGGACAAGTTCTGTGTGAGCTTGTTATTCAGATTTGGACAAGTTCTGTGTGAACTTGTTATTGCCTAGCTTTGAGCAGATCAAAGAAATCATTGTATTGGATATTTCTATGTGAAATATTATAAGGAGATCAGCTTGTGGAGTACCCCACATTGGGGGAACCACGTTAAATCTTGTGTCTCAATTGTGTGTGGTGACTTGTGCTCTTGCTTACTATTGCTATCTGAGTTATTAATGCACACTGCTATATTTGGTTATTGCAATTAAGGACATTAATTGATATTGATTTGGAAAGAAAGTAAAAAGTGGTCTTATACTGTTCACCCCCCTCTCAGTATAAGCTTGTGTTCTTCAATTGGTATCAGAGTGGGTTCCTTCAGAAAGGCTAATAGCTTGAGGGCAGATTCTACTAGGTTATAGGATGGAAAAATGGTATATTGATAGTGGGTTCTCTAGTCATATGATTGGGTATAAGAATAAGTTCATTTCTTTAAAAGGAAACAATAGTGGATCTATGAGATTTGGTGATAATGCTTCAGCTAAAATCAAAGGGAAAGGAACTTTAAGTTTGGATGATGGAAAGACAACTACACAAGGTGTACTCTATGTTGAGGGTCTAAAACACAACCTACTGAGTGTAAGTCAGCTTTGTGATCGAGGGTACACAGTTACTTTTTCCTCTACAGGATGCAAAATCAGGGAAACAAAAATAGGGAAGCTTGTTGCAACTGCAGAAAGAACCAATAACAACCTCTACATGTTCAGTGAAATAAAAAGGGAAAAATGTCTTCTATCTCAAGAAGAAGAGAGTTGGTTATGGCATAAAAGGTTGTGTCACTTGAACTTTGATAACATAGTAAGGATAAGCAACAAACAAATTGTCAGAGATCTACCAAAGATAAAAAGACCTTCAAATACAATTTGTGCACAGTGTCAGTATGGAAAGCAAACAAGATCAAGTTTCAAGGCAAAAGAATATTCCTCTTCCAAGGTATTAGAATTGATTCATACTGATTTATGTGGGCCTATGAGAACTAAAAGTCTACAAGGTGAAAGCTACTTCATGTTGTTCATAGATGATTATTCTAGAATGACTTGGGTTGTTTTTCTGAAAGAGAAATCAGAGGCATTTGAGCATTTCAAAGTATTCAAAGAAATGGTAGAAAATGAAACAGGAAAGAAGATCAAGTGTTTGCGATCAGATAGAGGAGGGGAATTCATCTCTATAGAATTCATTGAGTTTTGTGCAGAACATGGAATCAGAAAAGAATATTCAGCAGCCAGGACTCCTCAACAAAATGGAGTAGTAGAAAGAAAGAATAGAACTCTTGAGAATATGGCCAGAGCAATGCTAAATGAATAAAAAATTTTAGATGGATTTTGGAAGGAAGCAATCAGTACAACAGTCTATGTTATGAATAGAGCTCAAGTTAGAACAAAGCAACATAAGACTCCATATGAGTTTTGGAAAGGAAGATCTCCCATGGTAAACTACTTCAGAGTTTTTGGAAGTAAGTGTTATATCAAAAGAGAGGATAAGGACTTGGGCAAGTTTGATCCTAGATGTGATGAAGGTATTTTTCTTGGATACTCTACAAAAAGTAAGGCCTACAGATGCTACAATAAAAGAACACATACCATGGTGGAAAGTATAAATGTCAGAGTTGATGAAAGAACAGGAATAAATGAGCCACCTCAGGAAGATATTCCTGAAGAAGAAGAAAGTTGTCAAGAAGAAATGGGTGAAGATTCAGATGAAGAAGAGTTGCAGAATATACCTTCCAAAACTACATCAAGATATATTCAGAAAAATCATCCAGAGGACTTGATCATTGGCAGTCCTGATGTAAGACGGACAAGAAGAGGAATCATAGGCTCAACAGAACAAGCAGATGTTTCACTATTATCCAAGATAGAACCAAAGGATTTCAGAGAGGCAAAAAATGATGAATGTTGGATTAAGGCAATGAAGGAAGAACTAGATCAGATTGAAAAAAGTAAGACTTGGGAATTAGTTCCAAGACCAAAAGGAAAAAATGTAATTGGTACTAAATGGGTCTACAGGAACAAACTAAATGAAGATGGTCAAGTCATCAGAAACAAGGCAAGATTGGTGTGTAAAGGATATGCACAAGTAGAAGGAATTGATTTTGATGAGACCTTTGCACTAGTTGCAATATTGGAAGCTATACGGATGTTTTTGGCACTTTCAAGCTATAGGAATTTCAAAGTATATCAGATGGATGTCAAATCAGCTTTTCTGAATGGTCATTTAGAAGAAGAAGTTTACATTGAACAACCAGATGGGTTTAATCAAGCAGATAAGCCAGATTATGTGTGTAAATTGAAGAAGGCTCTCTATGGCTTAAAGCAAGCTCCTAGAGCATGGTATTCAAGACTGGATAAATATCTTCGAGAGCAAGGTTTCAGAAAGGGAACAATTGATAGCAATCTGTATATTAAAAATAAGGGAAATGATTTGATGATTGTGGAAGTTTATGTGGATGATATTATTTTTGGAGGTAGCAATGATAGAATGTGTCAAGAATTTGCAAGAAACATGACTAATGAGTTTGAAATGTCTATGCTTGATGAATTAACCTTTTTCCTCGGATTACAGATTTCACAAGTAGAAAAAGGGATATTTCTTTCACAAACAAAGTATATAAAGGAGATGTTGAAGAAATTCAAAATGGAAGATAGTAAGCCAGTTAGTACTCCAATGGTTACAGGGTGTAAATTAAGCAAAGATGATGAATCTCCTGATGCAAATCAAACTCTATACAGATCTATGATTGGTAGCCTGTTATATGTTACAACCACAAGACCAGATATAATACAGGCAGTTGGTTTAGTGGGAAGATTTCAAGCAGCTCCAAAAGAATCACATGTGACAACAGTGAAAAGAATACTCAGATATCTCAAAGGAACAATGGATTATGGTCTATGGTATCCTAGAAGTAGTAAGTTTACTCTCACAACATACACAGATGCAGATTGGGCAGGAAATATTGATGATAGAAAAAGCACAAGCGGAGGAGCATTCTTTCTTGGTGATTGCCTAGTTTCTTGGCTAAGTAAGAAACAACCATCAGTGTCACTTTCCACAACAGAGGCAGAATATATTGCAGTAGCAACATGTTGTTCACAGGTATTATGGATGAAATAGACTCTCAAATATTTCAGCATAGAACATGATCATCCCATTCCTATTATGTGTGATAATACTAGTGCTATAAGTATCTCGAAGAATCCAGTAATGCATGCCAGAACAAAGCACATTCCAATCAAGTATCACTTTTTAAGAGAACAGGTTACAGAGCAACAAGTAAGATTGGAATATGTTCCTACAAAAGATCAGATTGCAGACATCTTTACAAAACCATTACCAAGAGAAGCGTTTGAGCATTTGAGAGAACAATTGGGAGTAAAGATACTCCCACCCCAAAATTAATCACCTCAAGAGAGAAGGGGGTGAGGGGGCTAAGCTTAAGAGTCATATATTTTAGCCCCATAGGTGTCCCTTTTGCCATTGATGTCAAAGGGGAGATGAGGGGGGTGGGGGGGTCTCGTAAGGGGAGAGTATTGAGTTAGGGGGAGCAGCCTCCATAGAGAGTATTGAGTCAGGGGAGCAGCTTTGATTCTCAGAGTTGGTTTTTGCAGTGGATTGTGGTGATTTGCATTAGAGGTGTTGCCATCAATGACAAAGGGGGATATTGTTGGAAATTTGAGGTATTTTATGTTGTCATTTATGTCACATGGGTCATTGATGTCACATGGATCACATTGAGTTTTGGTGGCCAAAATATTTCATAAATAAGCATTTATGATATTTTGGAAAGCATGGCTATTTACAGGGTTTTTGTGAAAACCAAGGCAGGCAAAATAAAAGGTTTTATTTAAAACCATGGATGGCAGATTTGAAATGGGTTTTTCTTAAAACCCAGGTTGGCTTTTCGTTTCATCGAAAAAGGTGCCCCGATGAAGGAGATAATTAATTTTAAATATTTAAGTTTAAATTTTAATCATTTAAAATTAAAATTTAAAATTAAAATTAAAATTAATATTTTATTATTGCCGACGTCAAAAAGGAGGAGGCAAATAATATTAAGTCATAGCCGACATCAAAATAAAAAGGTGGGCATATATAAATATGCCACTAAAATTTTTATTTTCCCTAAGTCCTCGATGAAGATAATCCGTTCGAAGCGCTAAGGGAGCAGAAGTGTCGTATTCGTTCGAAAACCAGCGAAGAGAAGAGGGAACAAAGGTAAGGGAGGTTCCTTACCTATCACCGTAGGCGCTTGTGGCCTAGCGGCAAGAGGAAGGTACGTAAGGTGTTTAAGCGCCAGCAGATCCGAAGTTCGAATCCCGCCGGTGCTGGTTTTTGCAAGGTAAAAAGGGAGAACCTTTTGCGCACGTGGTTTTTGAGGGCAAGTTCGGAGGAAGCAAGAAGGAGGTCTTGCGCTCTTGGTTTCTATGTGAGCGGTTGGCTCACGTGGTTGTTGGCACCATGGTTTGAGTGGTGCAGGGGCAGTGACAGGGGATCGAATCCCGCTGAGGTTAAAGGCAAGTTATTAATTTTTCCAAATATTTTATTTTTCTAAGGTTGCCCTAGGAGAGATAAGGTTTGTGGTGCATGTTGTGAAAAAGAAATATTTTTGGTGATTTTCCTTTTAGAAGTATATCATATTATATATCGTTGGAAAGCTTATTTCGAGGGCTATTTGATTATTTTGTTTAGAAGGAGAAATAAGGTGTACATAAAGAGATATTTCTGTTTTTGTAAAAGGGTTCAAGTGAAGGTTGTTTTGTTCTTTTCAAAGTGTGTTGAGTGTGGCAGATTTTCCAAAGGGGTTTCTTCATCTTCATAAAAGGTATGGGCACATTCTCCTATTGATTGTCTATGGTGGTTGATTTCTGAAATATCATTGGAGGGAAAAGGATTGTTTGTGGTTTCCTTTTCGAAAGTGGTTGATTGAATGCTTCAAGGTTTTCTGAATTGAGAGTTGTGTTTAAACCTTGTTTTATAAGCATAGTTGTTGAAGCCCATTGGTTGTGAAAGAACTTGAGTTAGAAAAGAACATGAGTATCATTGTTATGTGAGATTTGTAATTGAGCATTGTTGGAAACATTTGAGTTGAGTTGAATAAGCCTAGTCAAGTGATGTGTGAAGTGATTGTTCAAGTCCTATGAAACAAACTATTCCATTATTCTGATTTGAGTTGAGATTGAGATTAGAACATATTGAGTCTCTAACAATTCTCTTTATGCTTCTATGAGTTGAGTTGAGTTGAGTTGAGATTGAGCCTAGAACATATTGAGTCTCTAACAATTCTCTTTATGCTTCTATGAGTTGATTTGAGTTGAGTTGAGTTGAGATCATTGTGGATCATTGTTGTCATCCATTGAAGAGTACATTGCCATTCATTGTTGAGTTCATATTTGAGCTTTGCCTTGATAGATTTGTGGATGAGATTTGAGTGCTACTTGAGCATGATTGATTGAGCCTTTGAGAAGGCATTTGTGGATAGTTTTGAGAAAGATTTGTGGACAGTTTTGGGATAGATTTGTGGATAGATTTGGGATAGTTTTGGGTAAGTTCTTGGTGAGCTTGCTAGAGCATATTTGGACAAGTTCTTAGTGAGCTTGTTGGAGCAGTTTTGGGCAAGTTCTTGGTGAGCTTGCTAGAGCATATTTGGACAAGTTCTTAGTGAGCTTGTTGAGCAGTTTTGGGCAAGTTCTTGGTGAGCTTGCTAGAGCATATTTGGACAAGTTCTGTGTGAGCTTGTTATTCATTTGGACAAGTTCTGTGTGAGCTTGTTATTCAGATTTGGACAAGTTCTGTGTGAGCTTGTTATTCAGCTTTGGACAAGTTCTGTGTGAGCTTGTTATTCAGATTTGGACAAGTTCTGTGTGAACTTGTTATTGCCTAGCTTTGAGCAGATCAAAGAAATCATTGTATTGGATATTTCTGTGTGAAATATTATAAGGAGATCAGCTTGTGGAGTACCCCACATTGGGGGAACCACGTTAAATCTTGTGTCTCAATTGTGTGTGGTGACTTGTGCTCTTGCTTACTACTGCTATCCGAGTTATTAATGCACACTGCTATATTTGGTTATTGCAATTAAGGACATTAATTGATATTGATTTGGAAAGAAAGTAAAAAGTGGTCTTATATTGTTCACCCCCCTCTCAGTATAAGCTTGTGTTCTTCACACTTTGCGCGGTAAGGATTTACTCTATTGTTTTCTCTATTTTCACATTGATCTACTACACATTTTTAGGCCCCTACATAGGCCCTCTCCATGGCCTCCCCCAATGACAACCACACCTTCCCTAAGTGACAATGCTCACATCATACGGCTTCCACCTCTAGATGTTGTCCATCGATGCTCACACTCTATGATACAATCATCGATATTTGGTGGGGTCATTTTTGCCATGTTTTGCTGTAACTCCCACCATGTATGTTTATTGCTCCTTGCTCATAGCCCTCCATCACCACAAACTTCATTTGTAGTTGGAACCAATACAAGGCATATCATACACTTCCAATGTCCTCTCAACATTTCTAGTAGTCTTCTTTTTTTGGTGGTACCTCAATGTGTTCCAATTATGATATCTGCTTTTCGATGGCTTTCATGCGATCCACCCAATGAAGATGCTCATGCTCAGTTATGACAATACTTGCACTCAATTCTGATTATGTTTTTAGTATTCTCTGATCGACTCTATGGCTACCACACTTATCCTTTACATTGTGCCAAATTATGGATACATCATGACCGTTTCCTATCCATTCTCAATGGCCAACTCCATTTTCCCATATTCCTCTATGATTACAGGCATTTATTTCACCTTTTTCATGTCATTTCATGCATCGATTTATCTTCAACTACATTTTTCAGCATCCTTCATCCCTTCAACATAAAATATTTAGCTATTTCCTAAGGATGCCACCAATTTCTAGTGCTTTTCTGCACGATCCAGCATTTTCCACCACTTTCAATGGTTTTTTCCCATTCTTTTTAGCTTTCTGGAATTCTCCATAGCTACCACATATTTTTTGTTGTTCCAATAGGTTTTTGGAAAATGAACCAATGTTCTGATATCAAATATTAATTTGCTTCCTTAGTTTTACCATTTTTTCCATCTTTTCAATGCTTAGTTGCTCGATGCACACCCAATTTTAGTGATGAAACATGTTTTTCAACACGACATTTTATTTATCGATGAGCACCTATATTTACTGATGCTAGAAAGAACTCTGATGAGGAATATTACTATTTTCCTAATATTTTTATAAAAATTAAAATATTTTTCTGTAAATCCCATCGATTTTTGACCACCGTCAGTTTCATTTTTGGTAGTAGGCGTGTGAGGTTGATTTTTCAAAATTCTATCTTATGGGTTTATCCCACATTTGTAATGAGGAATATTTGTTACCTTTTATCTATCCTATTGAGCATAATGTTTAATATATGACTTACACTGGCTATCCAACCTATTCAACCATCTGCATCGATCGTGTTGACTTGTTGTCGTTCCAACCACCATTGCTTCTCATGTTAGTCGTCTATCACCTGTAGTTTTGCACCTACCCATCTTGGTTTGCTTTTTTAATTGTTTAACCTTATTCCTACTGAACCTCTAATGCCACCTCCCTATACTTCCATGCCAACGTATTTTCTATCATGTCAGTCTATTAGTCTTGTAGCATTTTGCATCAGTTAGGTCATGTTAGTTCATCAGTCGTGTAGCATTTTGTGTCAGTCAGGTCATGTCAGTTTGTCAATCATGTGGTATTTCGTGTCAGTAAAGTCATGTTCATCTATTAGTCATGCTACATTCATGTCAATGCTCATGCCCTCCATGGTAGTTTTGAGTCTACTATTCAGTCAACCTTCATTTATTGATATCAGTTTGCATCCTCGTCATATTTCTATGCCTAGTCAACTTCACCTATCATGTCCTATTATTATGTCAGCATTCTGTGTTAGGTTATTTGTTACTCAATATACACCCTCTGACTTGTCCACTTTACTTATCTTTGTCAGTCAGTGGTAGGACTAATAGTTGTGGTTGTACCCACATTTTGTGTGCTCCACCCAACATCATTAAATGCACGCCCTCTCCAAATAAAACACAAATTTAATTGTTGCCACCTCATCCATTCATGCATGCCTTCCAACATTAAAAACCAAAAATTAAATGAAATCAACTATTAAATTACTTTCATTATGACACATTTTTATGCTCGAGGTTCAAGGAATTTTTTGCTACATCTTCTAAGACACTTTAGTTACTAGTTTCTTCTACCACATCATGGGACCCATCCAACTTTCTGTCGGTATAGCAATGTTTATAGTCATTGGAGAGTGTTTTTCGATTCTAATTTAGTGCTAGCATCCATTTTTGTTTTCTAAAGACCTGTTCAAATTCATCATTTTTGTCTTCTTGCTTTGTAATAGGAGTGCATGTTTTTTTGTACCCGACACTCCTTATCTACTCATATTTATATTTCACACTTGTACACATTAGGAACCAATGCTTTCTTAGTGGTAAGGAATGATAGGGATTAGTATCACTTGTTTTTAATAAGTTGTTAGATAGTTGTTGTTAAGGATAAGCATTGTAACCAATCACATTTAATGTGCTCTTATCCATTGGAACTTATTTGAAATGTTGTAATACCTATTTATAGGCATCTTTTGATATTGCAATACAATTTTTGATCATTATCTTCTATTTTGTGTCTATTTTAATCTATATCAATATCAAAACTTAGGATTCTCTGAGACTCCCTTAGATTCCAACCTTAATATCTTGAAATAAAGTGAGGATAGAGGTATTTGGAATACCTAAATAAATGGTTTTAAGTACCACTACAAATGTTTCATGGGTAAGAGAATAAGGACCATGGAATTTGGCTAGAGAAAGCTTTCAGGTTACGTACCTATGTTTTATTTGTAGTGCAAGAATTTTTAATTATTCATTTTGTATTTGAAAGAAGAAAAACAAAGAGAAATATGATTTTTTTATTGAATTCATAATGAGTAGCTTATGTATCAACATGTTTGCTTGTTTGAGCTTGGATTTAAAATGGATACTTCTTGTTTAGGTATTTGTAGCTTTTTTTATCTTGGATTCTAAATGGGTATTTTATGTTTGGGTATTTTTAGCTTATTTAAGCTTGGATTCGAAATGGATGTTTTATTTTTGGATATTTTTAGCTTATTTGAGCTTGATTTGAAATGGATATTTTATGTTTGAGCATTTTTAGCATATTTGAGCTTGGATTCAAAATGGGTATTTTATGTTTTGGTGCTTTTTACCTATTTTATCTTGGATTAAAAATAGGTATTTAATATTAGGTAATTTTTACCAATTCAAGGATGGGTTCATGTTGTTATATTTTCCTTGTACTTTGTGAGTTTTGGCATCTAAAATGAAGACAACCTTGTTTTTTTTGAGATATTCCATCCAAAATACTTTCCTAGTCTCTATTATTATGCATGGTAAATATAATAAATGCTAAAAGGTGATAATAACCTTATTCTAATATAGTTTTTTAATGTAAAAGGTGGTTTTTTGTTTTCTTTTCTTTAAGTTCATAAAATTATAATAGTATAAAAATAGGCGGTTTTATCCTGCATAAAAAATCAAGATTGAGTATAAAATTTAGAACTATAACCTGTAGGCATATAGAGGAATGTGGATTAAGAGATCTTGCTTGTTATGCATGCAATATTTTGTTAATATCTAGTGTAGAGTGAATTACATTCTACCTAACTATACAGTGCATATATTGTTATTGGCAATATACAAGAGGTATCCAATATTGGATTGTGATTTTGGTGTGATTATTTGTTGTATACAGTAGTGGTTGTAGCATATCTATGTATAAATGTAGTACTATATTGAGTTAGTAGTTAAAGCATTTTGACAATAAAATCATATACTTGTGGTAATATAAATGCAATAGTAATGGTTACAACATTTTTCATGCATGAAATAAGGATTGCATGAGTGAGTGACAATAGTATCTCTATAAAAGAAATTACAATCATAATTATGAGTGATTGAATGAGTTGCATGAGGTAACAATGCATAAAGTGAATGATTATACAATATCCATAAAATGGAAGTATTTTCATAGTGATTGTAGCATAATCATGAATATTAGTATGGTTGCATCTATGCTTATTGGATTAGTAATATATTTGAATGATTACAGTAGCATTTTGAATCCAATATGGTTACAAGTTTGTAAAAATGGTTGATTATAGTATACTCATGAAGAAATGACAATATATGTATGGATATAGGTCACTTATGGAATGAAAGAGTTTTCATGTTGCACAAATCTATGGAATGCAAATAAAATAAGATGATCACTCTGTTTCTTGAAAATATTTCTATGGAATGTAAAATATATTGATATCCTTGCAATTTAACTATCTTAGAGACATCTTGAAAATATTGATTGCACCATACTTAGGCACTTTTGTATCCATTATTTACATTTACACCTAAAAGAAAAATATACATGAAGGAATGATCATTGATGAACATATGAGACAATTTGCAATTTTTATGTGAAATTGTTAACCATCCTAGATGAATAGAGAGTGTCAGGTATGATGACCCATACACCATGAACTAGGGATAATATGCTAATTTCTACATTCATGGAAGACAAATTTCATTATAAATATTATGAATGAGCATTAGAGTGTATAAATATGGATGGGTATCATAAAGATGTAAGAGTATTACTTAAGTGCAAGTTTATTGTTGCACTAAAAGCTAGATCTAGTCATGGATTTATACCCATAAGTTCTTTAGAAATTGCTATATGTTTGAATGATACATGATCAATTCCATATATTTATCTCTTTATGAAGGGTTAGAACTTACTATAAGAAGTTGAGATAGGGATGTTCAATAGAATGACACTTGGTTGGGTGATAAAGTGCCTTGGTGATACTTTTCCTCCAAAATTCAATAATAGCTAGTAGTGTACCAATTGAGGACAACTAAGGAATAATGTTCTATAAATTTATTGTACCTTCATGTGAATGAAGAAAACTGGATTTTGGTATTTGATTATACTATCATTCCATGAGTGTAGTTACTCTAAAACACTTGAGTTGATTGAAGCAATAAATATATATAATCCTTTTAGTAAACAACAATGATGACCATACTATGTTGTATTGAGTATGCATCCTTATGCGTGCATGTTGTATTGTTATTAGAAATGGCACTAGAATTGGCTTGACTCTAATAATGTATAGCTAGTAATTTATTTTATTTTTTATAAGGTTCATTTGCCTTAAAAACCCTATGCTATTTGTGTTGTAATCACAATGACACTGAGAGGGGGGGTGAATCAGTGTGTTCTTTAAAAACTTCTAAAACAATTAGATTATAAAACCAGCAGCAGTTTAAAGTAGATAAAAGAGATACTAAATGCATCAATAAAGCATCACACATAACACATCATTTTAACGAGGTTCACCAATGTGGCTACTCCTCAAAAAGATCTGCTTGGACTACCATCCAAATCCAGTCAATGCAAAGCTACAACTTTACATAATCCTTTACCAGCACCAACTGGAAGGAGCACCAACCCCTTAACTTTATCTGCTTCAACAAAATGGAGCACCAACTCCTATTTTACCAGCACCTACTGGAAAGAGGCACCAACCCCTTAATTTTCCAGCACCAACTGGACAAATTGTTTACCAAGACCAACTGGAAAGAGGTACCAACCCCTTAATTTGCACGACCAATCGGACTTCAATATTGAATAAAAAAATGTTTGACATATACCTTTGTTATTGCAAGACTCTAACTGGTCTACATCACCTTTGCAATCTCTGTGCACTCTGCTCTCTCTTGCACAATCACTTCACACAGTTTGCTGCACTGCTACAGCCAGACTTTTCAATCAACTTTACCCTTCGCGCTTCTCTACACACTCTACTTTCTCTGCGCACACGCTTCGCACACTTTGTGTCGTTTCACATTCTGCTCTCTGCTCAACACGAACTTCACTTTCACAAAAACTATGCTCACATTCACACTTTATCTTTACACCCCCATTTTCAAACTCGAAGTACCCTTGCTTTTATAGAAGAAGTTTTAGGAACAAACCCTAAAAGAACGTCGGTTGAGAAACCCTAGAATTTGTCAGCTGCCAAACCCTAAAATCCGTCGGCCTAGATTTAACTTTGTCGACCTCAAACACTTATTCCACCTTTGTCACTTTCCTGTAGCTTATTGCCTCGAAATTGTAACATGTCGGCCCTTTTAATTTAATTTAATATTTTAATTTAAATTTTAAATAAAATAAAAATTAAACTAAATATTTAAAATTAAATATCTTCATCACCGGGGCATCTTTTTCAACGAAACGAAGATCCAACTTGGGTTTTAATAAAAACCCATTTCAAATCTATTATCCATGGTTTTAAATAAAACTTTTTATTTTGATTGCCTTGGTTTTCACAAAAAACCTTTAAAATTTAAACTAAATATTTAAAATTAAATATCTTTATCACGGGGCATCTTTTTCAACGAAACGAAGAGCCAACTTGGGTTTTAAGAAAAACCCATTTCAAATATGTTATCCATGGTTTTAAATAAAACTTTTTATTCTGATTGCCTTGGTTTTCACAAAAAACCTTTTCGCTTCTTGACATCTCAGGTTCTGAAGACTTCTTCTTCTCATTCTGAATTATTTTTTTTGTTTCTGTGCACCTATCATTTAAGGACTCATGATCTGAATAACTTCTGAACTTTATCCTCTGAATCTAAGTGACTTCTAAACTGCCTGTCCATTGCATCATTAGATCTAACTGACTGTATTGACAACAATGACAATCCTCCTGCAACACCTTGCTCAACACCGAACTCCTATCCATTGTACTTTGGCTGCACCTTGTCTGTTCAATAAACTCTTGTCCATTGCATCAATAAATCGTCTGATTGTGTTGACAACAATGACAATACTATTTGCTCGCACTTTGCTCAACAATCTCCTCCTTTGGAATTGTTGGCAACACATGTGCAATTTTCCTCGTAAATCTTCTCCCCCTTTGACAATAATACCAAAGGGCTGTTGCAGACTCCCCCTGAGTCTATGCACAATATTCTTAGACACAAATTATTACAATTAGCAAATATTCCAAGCATGAACAAGAAGAAAAACAAGTACACAAATGCTCCCCCTAGGTCCAAGACCACTTCATTTCACTGATTGACAACATCATGATAAGCATAATAAGCATCAATAAAATCAACAATATGAATAGCAGCAATAACCAGTGAATGACACCATCATCGTCAACTTCACCAATATAACATGTGTAATAACATGATCGAACCATCGTCTTCGTGCAACTACCTTCTCGTTGCTTTGCAAACTCAAACTTATCCACTTGTTAGTGAAGGCATACAATAATCTTATATAGCCAAATTTTTGTTCTGTAATTCCAGCAACATCTGCATACAACTTCACCATGCATCTTGGATATATTCTCAACAAGCTTGAACCCAATGACAGTTGTTTGTCTCTCTCTACAGTGAGAATCTAGCAGGCTACCTCAATCCACTTTCAACTCTGTGCAGGTACCAAACACTGTACCATAGCACAACCAACATCTTTTCTCAACCAATTAGGGATTTAGCAACAATGCTTATAGATAAGGTTTAACCAACATCATTCAACTCAAGATTAACTTTGAAGCATTCAACAAATCACTACATGAAAAGGAAACTAGTAGACATCCTTTTCCTTCCAAAGGTATTTTAACAAGACAGCCACCAACATAAATCACCAAGGCAAAGAATAACTTGCTCAAATCAAACTCAATGGAGTAAGCCCAAATCATGTATCAAGAAAAGCATTAACTTGATCAAAACAACCACTATGAAAGAAACTCAACTATTCATCACCAGTCGGAAATCATCTCGGTCGCTCATTAAAAAACTTTTTTTTTCAATCTTCCCATTCAACATGCTTGATTTCACTTTTGTCAACGGAATTGACAAGTGACTCACATCTGTACCAATTTTTGTCCAAAGACCGCAATTTTGCTGCCAACTCTTACTTTCAACTATGCATGTCGGAAGAAGACATTTTGTCAAACACTTTATGGCCAACCGTAGTGCACCTTACTCAACCTCAATCTTCTTATTCTTGACTGGCATTAAATCAATAGTTAAAACAAAACTGTCTGTGAATTAAATATATTCACCAAGGTGTCATGAAAGATCTGGCAATATTCACATCAAAGAGTAAAAACAAATACATGCTGCTCGAAACACAAATACACAGCTAGGGCAAGCATTCTTTCGTTGAGCAAATTATCTGGACTATTATGATTCATAATTTTGAATAGTGGTATTAAGAATCATCAACAGTACAACAATGACATATCTCAAAACTACCAATGGTGACAACTCTCAAATTAAACACCACACTTCACGGCATTTCCACAAACCACTATATAAACTGAAAAACACACTTTAACAACTATATAACATTAACTTGACTGCTTACCTTTCATCCTCAGATACCTAGACAAATACATAGGAGCATTAAAATAAAACTTTAATATTGCTCCTCTTGAGGATGTGCCACCTGGAGTTGCTTAGAGCAATGGCAAAGTAGCCTCCTTCAGTCCAAGGAGACACAATTTCCTTTCTTCTGTATTTCTCCAGACTTTCTTGAACTTGGGCTTGGGTTTTTCAACAACATCCCTATTTTGCTCCTGTTCGTGAACTTGAACATTTCTCTTGTGGGGTTGTCTCTTGTGCATTCTTGATGGATGATTATTTTCTTTTATTTTATGCACATGATATGTTCCTTGTCGGTGTTGTCCTCTTTGTGTCTGATGAAATCTAGGGTTTTGCCTTAGATTAGATATAGAAGTGCTTTGACAGAACCTTGTTATGTGCCCTTGACCGTTGCATTTAAAACATTGCATATGTTTTATTCCCTATCTGTATTGCATTCTATGTGTATGATGAAATCTATGGTATTGCCTTAGATTGGATACAGAAGTGCTTGAACAAAACCTTGCTATGTGCCCATGGCCATTACATTTAAAACATTGCACGGGGTGTTCACTCAAAAAAATAGAAGTATTTTTATCGAAGATAACTCTTTGATCTATTGTTCAGTCCACAATAAATTGCCTTGTGACCAAAGTGGTTGCATTTAGAACAATAGCCATAAAAAGCATTATTATTAAAAGAGTGAGAGTGAGAGAACCTCTTTTGCTGTGGTTGCTTTGCTGTAGATCTTCTTTGATATTTTCTTCCTTTTGAGGATTCAAATTCAGACTTTTCTTGTTTCAATACTTCAACCGATGACTTCTTCTTCTCTGCATATTTGGAGGATGAAGGTTGTTCAACTTCATATCCAAGACCAAACTTAGCTGTGGAGCTTCTTTGTTGATTTATCATTGTATCTAGCAACTCTGTGCTCTTCTCAAATTTGAGATTTATATTGGCCTCTTTTAGTTGTTTCTTCAATGAAACAATATCTTCTTCTTGTTGGTAGCATACAGTCTCTTTCTCATTGATCTGAGCCCTAAGAATATCTTCAATCCTTTTGTTCTATTCTACTTGCAGCTTTAGATCAACAATAACCTGTTTATATTCCTCTTCACTTGTGCTGTATACATCATTCTTATTACCCAGCTGTGTCTTCAAGGCTTCTTCTGATTTCTTGGCCTTTTGAATTTGTAGGAAGAGATCTTCAATATCATCCTCATATTCTTCTAATTTCTTGGACAATATTTTGTTCTTTTTCTTTTCTATTCTCCACTCTTCAAGAGCAGATATCAACTCTCCTTCAAAATCTACTTCAGCCTCAAGATTTTCATCACAAACTTCAGGATTCACTTCTTCTACCTTTTTTGGTTCAAATTTCTCTTCTACAGGAACCGAAACTGATCGGGATGCCTTTTTGGATGAGGATCTATTCTTCTTAGCCATTGTGTACTAATCCAAGATCAACCCTGACTGATTTAGCCAAAATTGGGAACTTTGCTCTGATACCAATTTTTGTAATCACAATGACACTGAGAGGGGGGGTGAATCAGTGTGTTCTTTAAAAACTTCTAAAAAAATTAGATTATAAAACCAGCAACAGTTTAAAGCAGATAAAAGAGATACTAAATGCATCAATAAAGCATCACACATAACATAGCATTTTAACGAGGTTCACCAATGTGGATACTCCTCAAAACTACCATCCAAATCCAGTCAATGCAAAGCTACAACTTTACATAATCCTTTACCAGCACCAACTGGAAGGAGCACCAACCCCTTAACTTTATCTGCTTCAATAGAATGGAGCACCAACTCCTATTTTACCAGCACCTACTGGAAAGAGGCACCAACCCCTTAATTTTCTAGCACCAACTGGACAAATTGTTTACCAGCACCAATTGGAAAGAGGCACCAACCCCTTAATTTGCCAGCACCAACTGGACTTCAATATTGAATAAAAAAATGTTTGACATATACCTTTGTTATTGCAAGACTCTAACTGGTCTACATCACCTTTGCAATATCTGTGCACTCTGCTCTCTCTTGCATAATCACTTCACATAGTTTGCTGCACTACTATAGCCAGACTTTGCAATCAACTTTGCCCTTCGTGCTTCTCTACACACTCTACTTTCTCTGCGCACATGCTTCGCACACTCTGTGTCATTTCACATTCTGCTCTCTGCTCAACACGAACTTCACTTTCACAAAAACTATGCTCGCATTCACACTTTATCTTTACACCCCCTTTTCAAACTCAAAGTACCCTTGCTTTTATAGAAGAAGTTTTAGGAACAAACCCTAAAAGAACGTCGGTTGAGAAACCCTAGAATTTGTCAGCTGCCAAACCCTAAAATTCGTCGGCCCAGATTTAACTTTTTCAGCTTCAAACACTTCTTCCACCTTCGTCACTTTATTGTAGCTTATTTTCATGAAATAGTAACATGTCGGCCCTTTTAATTTAATTTAATATTTTAATTTAAATTTTAAATAAAATAAAATTTAAACTAAATATTTAAAATTAAATATCTTCATCATCGGGGCATCTTTTTCAACGAAACAAAGAGCCAACTTGGGTTTTAAGAAAAACCCATTTCAAATCTGTTATCCATGGTTTTAAATAAAACTTTTTATTTTGATTGCCTTGGTTTTCACAAAAAACCTTTAAAATTTAAACTAAATATTTAAAATTAAATATCTTTATCACCGGGGCATCTTTTTCAACGAAACGAAGAGCCAACTTGGGTTTTAAGAAAAACCCATTTCAAATATGTTATCCATGGTTTTAAATAAAACTTTTTATTCTGACTGCCTTGGTTTTCACAAAAAACCTTTTCGCTTCTTGACATCTCAGGTTCTGAAGACTTCTTCTCATTCTGAATTATGTTTTCTGTTTTTGTGCATCTATCATTTAAGGACTCATGATCTGACTAACTTCTAAACTTTATCCTCTGCATCTGAGTGACTTCTAAACTGCCTGTCCATTGCATCATTAGATCTAACTGACTGTATTGCAACAATGACAATCCTCCTGCAACACCTTGCTCAACACTAAACTCCTATCCATTATACTTTGGCTGCACCTTGCTATTCAATAAAATCTTGTCCATTGCATCAATAAATCAGTCTGACTGTGTTGAAAACAATGACAATACTATTTGCTACACTTTGCTCAACAATTTGTATGACTCCACATATTTTGTTTTGAGAATCTAGGAAGGACTAGTTTATTCAAAACTATTATTTTCTCCTAAGCATAACTAAGGATTTATAACTTTGTATTATGAGAAGGTTATTGTGTAAAATTAATATTTTTAATACATAGATGACCAACATGGAATTAGATGTTCGTCTTACTGTAGACAAAAAAATTTAGTCATTTTCAATGGGATTTCCACAAAACCACCAAAATACCTCTCAAGTCATTGCAATTTCACAAAATCCCCCAAATTGCTACAAAACCACTGATTGGTACCCAATTTTGTTTAAATTTACCTAAATTCCTCTAGGCCTCCTTCTTCTTTTCTTTTTTCCCTCAAATTTTCTCTCAAATTCTCTTTTTCCATAATTTCACCCTCGCCTCTCTTAATTCTATCCAAATTCCTCTAATTCCCCACTTCCCTTCTTATTTCCTCCTAATTTTCCTATTTTATCTAACTATATTCTATTTCCCTCTAATTTTCCATAACTTCCTCCTAAGGTTCCTCTAAAAAATTTATTTTCTTCTAATTTACCTTTTTCCCCTTAAATTTTTGAATTTTGCAATATTCCCTAATTTTCTCATAACCCTCTCCTACTTTGTTTAATCCCCGTAATATCTCTTATGCTCCCTTTATCTCTCAATTTCTACCTAATGTTCTTCATTTATTCCTCCCTTTCTCCTCAAATCTCTTATAATCCCTCTTATTTTCCCAATTCTCCCATTATACCTTCATTAGCCTCTCTTTAATTATTTAATCCCAACTTCAGCCTTGGTCAAATCCTAAGGGAATGGGCATAATAATTTAAAAATATCCTCAAACCCCAAAGGGTTATCTAGATATTCACTCATCGATTCTCATTTATTCTACTCGGTCCCCTCATTCATGCTTCTCTGCAAAATTTATTATAATTAAAATTACAATAAAAGCTTAAATTAAAAGTGGGTTAATTGGTAAGTTGAATGACCTTGTCCTCCTCAACTGCCATATCACATTTGTGGGAAAATTAAAATTCATGAGAGCATCTCCCAAGGAACATTCTCCCATGGCTCTCACTTCATCCAAGGCCACTTTATGGCATGTGGGTGGGTGAGATCTCACTCCACCCAAGGTTATTCAATGTGCAGGTTACATATTCCACCAAGTGGAATCCTCCAGATCTTCCTTGACCCTTGTACCAACCACATCATTGCTACATTCCCTCCACATCATCTCCATGCCACCTCCCCCTCCCATTTTTCAAATCCTATAAATATCCCCCTCTTCCATCATTTGCAAGGGAGAGTTGAGATTTATATACTATTATACAACCAAAATTTGGTCAACCACCTTTACTACCTTTGGAGAGCCCATTGCTATCACCCTACCCCTTTGAAGAGCTCAATAATAGCTTCCATGGAGGATTTTTGAAGGGTATAACTAATTATTTGACCATCCACCATCCTTTAACTAGTTGACTTCTTACAACTTCATCGACACCAAATAAACCTCAGAGACCACCTACACCCCCTAAGAGGGGCACCTTACCCCCTCTGCAGCTTGGACTCAACCATTTCATATGGTCACATAGACTCAACCATTCTATATGGTGATCCAAATCCAATCATCCCAGATGGTTATCTAGAGATACATCAAGTAGAACACACACACACACTAGACAATTCAATGAGGCTATAAAACATCTTGTCTCTTGATTTATAAGCTTTTACTATAATTTTATAAAGATTTAAATGTTTATTATTAATGTTTTCATATATTTATGCTGTTAGGGGCCTCATGCAATGGAGGCCCTTCATATACTTTTGAATCCACTTGGTTTGCATGTGTGCATGTCCTACAGTTCTTATAACAACAAATATAGCATCCAAGCAATCTAAGCATCACACACACATAAAACCTGCCAACATCTCCGATTGTGGCATGAAGAAGAATTATACCTGATAGCTTGTTGTAAAAGGGTCACCCCCCTTTGTTTTACTCAAAATATAATCATTTTTAAAAATCTTGCTTTGGCAGGGATTGGTTGTATTAAAAAGACCTTTTCATTTTCTTGTTAGATATACATATATGCAATGTTTGTACCTCCTTTCATTTTCATTTGCAAGTTACATTTTCATTGTTAGGTACATTTTTCATGCTTACAAAGTGGATCGAATAATCAAAAGAAGTAATAATGACAGAATTGAAACTTCGGCACGACTAATATTGATTCAATATAAGATGAAAGTTGACGGGCATTTTTCAAAATCAAAATTTTTTTTTCAAAAAGCATTCAAGAAATAAGATTGCATGTCTGGCCGCAATTCAAAAGATCCAATTCAAGTAAATTGGATAGAAATGAAAGTTTATAATGTAATGCAACATATATTAATATCTAAATATAATAAAGTAATGAAAGTTTATAATGTAATGCAAAATATATGATTGTATGTTCAATAGCATCTGCTATACTGGGAATAGCAATGAACCCTATTATTGCAATTGCTCAAGAGACCTTCTTTTAAAATATATTTATTCATTAAGCGTTTCTCTTACTAACTTAAAGAAGCAGTATGTTTGGCCCCATATCCCAGGGAGGGAATAGGTTGAGATTATGAGATGAACTTCTAATTAAAAAGTCAACTTGATCCTCAAATTAGAAGTTCATTCTATACCATAGATATACATTTTAATTTTGAGAAAATGTCATTCAAACGTACTAAATAGATATCTATGTCATTCCGTTCTATCTAGGAATAGATATATGCATGCATAAAATCGAAACTGCTTTTGACATATTATTAGTTGAGTGCCATATTCACTTCATTTTTTATAAAATCTTAGATATATATATATATATATATATATATATATTTTTTTTCTATGAGATATCCTTCAATAATGAAAAAAAAAAAAATTAAAATTAAAATTAAAAATATCCTCAAATCTGAAAGGGTTATCCAAATATTCATCCACCAATTCTCATTTATTCTACCTTTTCCTCTCATTCATGATTCTCTCCAAAATTTGTGAAAGTTAAAATTACAAAAAAAACTTAAAGTTAAAGTGGGTTAATTGGCAAGTTTAATGACCTTGTCCTACTCAACTGCTATGTCACATTTATAGGCAATTTAAAATTTATGAGAGCAACTCCCAAGGTACACATTATTCCATGACCCTCACTTCATCCAAGTCCACTTTATGGCATGTGGGTGGGTGAGAGATCACTCCACCTAAGGTTATTTAATGTGGAGGTTGCACATTCCACCTGTAACCACCAAAAAGGCTCTTGCTATCTAATCTATCTATTGCAATTCATGAAATAAGCACAAATGGGAAAACATAAGTTGACAACAAGAAATGAAACAAATATAAAGAATCCCTTTATTAATTTCAATGAAGCCAAGTTACAGATTCGTCCCTCTTAGGGATACCCATTTGATACATCAATTACAATAGAGTTTCAAATCCCTCTCAAGGGTAGATGCAATCAAAATGCCTTCCAGGGTGACACGAACTGCTCTAGGGTGTCGATGACCCTCTTCTCCATGATTAGAGGTATTTGTTGCCTTGCATCCCAAAACCCTGTTAGTCCTACGTGCAATAAACAACAAGAAACATTAAAAACAAAGGAGGCCTCTCTTGATGAGGCTTTAAAAGGATATTTGCACAAAAGATAACATGATAATCAAGAAATCAAGAAAGTGATTTAGTGCATGTAAATTGATCTAAAACATGATAATCTGCCATTAGAAACATGAAAGAAACTAAGATAAATCTATCTAAGCTCCTAATTAACCAATTGAAGACGTGAAAGCATGAAAAATATTCATTATGCCTACACTACAATAATGAAGGAAAATTGCAATTAACTCCTAATATGTCGATCAAATGTCTCTAGAATACTAAATTAAACCTACAACATGATTAATCTAACCTAGTTAAACAAACTATAAAATAGAGAACAAGGAAATCAGGGATTACCCTCTGATCACGGGTCATTCACGCGGTGGGCACTGTTCACCATGGCTGATAGCCACGGAGGAGACTGAAGTAAGTTTACCCTCCAAATCAAGGCCAATTCTCTGATTCTCCTTGCCAAATTGATGGTCAAGGGTCGCCTTTGTGTCCTCTGATAGATTTGGTGGTTGAATTGCTCAATGAGTGCACGGATTGCACGGATTAGCATTTCTTGGCTCTCCTATCCTCCTAGGACCTCCATGGCAATGTGATCTCCAATTGGGTAGCAAAAGTATTCCTATCAATGCATGTGAGTGGTTATGCAATTTGACAGGGCTTCGCTGCTCAATTGATTATACTTCTCTCTCTCTTTTCCCAATTCAGAGGGGGATTATATAGCAATTGCCAAGGGCTAGGAGTAGCTTCATGAGGAAGCTAAGATCAATATTGGGTGGTTGAGCTTGTTGGATGGAAGGATCCAGAACCTTCCTCACTCAAACCACTCCAATCCGTAACCAATTGGCCATTGCAACCGATTTTGGGTCGGATGAAGGCCAATTGACTCTGAGTGCTGACCGCAGATGATAGGCACGATGAGCACTACTAACCATGGGTGTCAGTAGCGGCTAGCACTGACTAGGCAAAGGTGCCCAAATTGAGTGGTAAAAACCACTGCTATACCTTGGAATCTATCCAAGGTCTTCCATATGGTCTTCTAGCATGTCCCATATGAGTAGTCACCTCGGCATGACGTATTTTAGGTGTCTACAGATGCCCCTTTTGAGATGCGTTGTGAGATCAAACAACATTGAGCAAAAATAGACCTCCTAAAATGATGTCGTAGGTTGCATGATGATCATTAGTCTGATCAACATTAGATGCCCAAGTCCTGCAAAGAGGACGCGCATCCTAGAATCATTGCTTCCAACTCGGTGAAAGGCTTAATTTGAAAGGGTTTGCACTCGTCATCAGGCATTCGGGTAGCTTTGGTGCTACAATAGGAGTTAGGCCTATATAACCGAAAGGAGGAGAGCTACAAACAAACTGTCATATATGCTATTTGCCCCAATAGAAGGGTAAGCTTATGATAGTCTTTGGCAATGATTCATAAGATGAACACAATTTTGACAAGATCTAGGGATCTACGATCAAGGGATCTTCTGTTGACTTTGATTATGATTTGATATTATGACTACCCCCTCAAGCGATGAGTCGATGAGGGTAATGACAATAAATGAAGCGACGAGGTCGCTTGACCACTATGAATGATCTTGAACAAATTAAGATTTAGCATTTGAATACTTGGCAAGGCCTAATCAGCTATGATTGCAACTATTAATAGTAATTGCCTATTTCTATCCCATGGAGCGGTCCAACCATGAAGGCTTTCTTAGGGAATCGAAATGAAGACAATCCCGATTAGGCATGTGTTGAATCATATTGTCGATGATATGCTAAAAATATCATAGGAGAATTACGATGAATATCTCGTTCCCTTGGAGCAGTCCGACCGTCAAGGCCTTCTTAGGGATTGAAATGAAGCATAGTAATTCCACGATGATGAATTTGCCCCAAATGTCCTTATGGTAATTTACTCATCTTGTCGGATTGCATGGATCGCAAGTCGTTGCAACCGCCAAGTGTATAGGGTAAATAACTGAATACGAGGCACATTTGACTTTTGATTTATTTGATTTTTTTGTTAATTTTGAATTGAATTTTGTTTTATTGGCTGGGAGGTGTGATGCTCAAAGAAAGGATTTCCATAGCGACGACCTTGGTTGAATGTACTTTGTAATCTCAGCCAGTTATTTTGTTTTGCCTTATGATGACATTTTCCAATGTCGTTGTGCTTTGTTTGGCTCATTTTGATTATTTTATATTTTTTGGAGCAATTCTGGTCTGATGAACAATTTTATTTTGACCTTTTAAGGCTCTCCACGGTGGGAATTGGGAGCATTTATTGTAGCTCATTGACCGCGCCTATCAACTACGGGCAATTTCCTTGATCATGGCTCGAAGCCGTGATCGCAAAACCCTAATTTGGGGACCGCGATTGTCAGCCGTGGGCCGACCCAAATTCAAAAATATATATAAGGTTTTGACATTTGAAAATTTCATTATTTACCTAACATTGATAGAAAATTTGAGAGCTCTGAGAGGTAAATATTAAAATTGGACCCGAGATGCTGCTAAAAACTTGACCCACTTTCGTATATTCCACACCGATGGCCGACCAGCCGGAGGCTTCGACCAGTGGAGGAGCCGGTGCCTCCAAGGTAACTCAAAAATCGAGACCACGCTTGTAAATTACCGGATTTAAAATTAACCACACTAAGTAATGGGTAAATGAACCTCATTAAACTATCGGTAATGAACCTCACCCTAGCTAGGTTTAGCATAGGTTAGTTTAGGGGGTGGGTTTTAATTTTTTTAGGGTTTATTTGGGGAGGACGGGGCCCAAAAAGGGTCTCGCTCCTTAGCCATGGGTGGCAGCCGTGGCTCCCAATTGGCATATTGGGGACCACGACTATCATTCACAATGGGATTTAAATCCCAACGGTCATATTTTTGACCGTTGCGTCGATCGCGGTTAGGACCCGCGATGCGCAAACTTTAGGAAAATTTTTCAAATTTTTTAATTTTTTTGGATTTTCAGGGCAATTAATGCCATTTAATGCATTTTTGAAGTGCTCTTTTGATTTTTTTGAAATTTTTGATCATATTTTTGCATGTTTTTGCATTTTTATGAGATTTTATGATTTGTTTGTCATTTTTTAGTTATTTTTAATTGTTTTTCATTTTTACTTTATTGTTGTCACTCAGGCCTTGACTAACAGAGCGAGGGAGACCGATCTCCTTCACAACCTATGCCACACTCTTATTGACATAGAGCGGGGTTGGTTTGCTATGGTGGGGTTTGGTTACGTCTTGGACCTCCCCACCATCAGAGTTGACCAGTCCTACTTGACTACTTTGGCCCATCACTGGGATGCGTGGACCAACACATTTCACCTACCTACGGGTGAAATGACTGTGACTCTAGAGGATGTCTACCACATCTTCCGCCTACCTATCGATGGTGAGGCCATCACCTCCTCTCCTACCATGGTGAGAAATATTGTAATTGATGCTATCTTTGGCCAACGGAGCTATGACGTGTAGGGTCGCATCGACCATGGAGGCATCCATGTCTAGGAGTGGTTCTAGGATGACTTCTTCTCACAGTGAGAGGCTGTGTTTATGCACCTGATCATTCAAATAGTCCTCTCAGACTCCTCAGGTGTGAGGTTCCCTTGGAACCTCTTAGCTAGGACTAGAGAGGTGATGGTGAGTTCGACCGAGCAACCTCTCATTCTAGTGTGGGGGAGCACTCTTCTTGCACAGCTCTACCACGAGCTATTTCAGATCACGTGCCACATCAAGGTGGGCATCGGCTGCAACATCCTTCTATATATTTGGGACTAGCAGCACATCCTGATAGAGCACCCCATTGACTTACCCTTAGAGATCACTACCATTCCTATCGAGCGATAGTGCTACGCAGCCTACTGGCCCTAGGAGCAGGAGGGCTTTAGGAGTAGGTCTCATGCAGGAGACCTAGATCACTATATTGGTCACTTTGTGCAGCTTCACCCTAAGCAGATACGGTGGTGACCCTACATGGACTACCCACCCTAGATAGAGGTAGATAGATACCTGCATCGGGCACGTAGAGATAGGTGGATCATCGACCGAAAGGTCGATATACATGAGTACCAGTTCTACTCTTGCATCCTGAGGTAGTTTAGGATTCTTTAGGATGTCCCAGATATGCCTACCATCTATAGATACCTGGTCCTAGAGAGGGACCTAACCTGGCCCTAGGTGACTCCACTAGGGGATGTTGATGATGACTTTCAAGAGTCAGGCCTAGCAGATGTAGGTACTACTATAGATTATGATGGCTGGTGGTCAGACTTCTAGTGGCATGGAGAGGGTCCACTAGGCCGACCAGTTGATGGGTTCGTAGCAGAGGATGCAGAGGTGGATCCTCATGGGCATAGGACCCACCAATGGATAGAGGGCACATGGGGCATAGGGGCCACAGTAGAGGAGGGCCCACAGGTAGAGGTAGAGGAGGAGGCCTCTGAGGAGGGTGAGGCAGCTCTAGACAGTGAGGTAGGGTAGCTGAGAGCACAGGTTGCCAACCTCTAGAGCTAGGTGGGGAGACTCCACACCCAGCTCCTACATAGGGATACTTCGATCACCACTCTAGAGGTGAATCTAGCTCATGGGCAGAGGTAGTGGTGCAGATATGAGGAGGAGAGGGTAGCTCTCTAGGCATGGGTGACCACAGTAGACACTCGGATTACGCAGCTCACTAGCGAGCGTGATCTATCGTAGGCACAACTGAGTGTAGTGACCCTAGAGCGAGACCTACTCAGGGCGGTGAGGGGAGATCCCTCATCCTCCCAGGCTATCATGGCACCTCCTACAACACCATCTACTTTAGTGCCAATAGGTTTTGATCCTATGGCAGAGATCAGGAGGCTACATACCCTCATGGAGGAGGGTAATGATCGACACATAGCAGATGTAGCCCACAATGCCCAGTTGGAGGGCATCATCAGGTTGCTCGATGGATAGGTGTCAGAGAGGACCACTACCATAGGGTCACACCATACTAGGACCAAGGAGATAGGGTAGTCATCGGCTAGCTCTAGTCACAGGACACATAGGTCTAACAGGACTCATGGTACCAGCTCACGGAGGAGCCATAGGGATGGCGGAGGCAACGATGGTGCCTCACAGACTGGGGGTGCAGGCCCTATCTAGTATCGATCTCTAGAGATGCTATTGTACCATTTTTGAGTGTAAGGTCGAGGACCTACACATATGTAGCCTACGGGCATTTTGATTGTACCCCACTATGATGTACATTTGACACACACACACACACACACACATATATATATATGATATGATAGTTCATCTCATTACATGTGTACTTTATTTTTGGTATTTTATGTTTTATGTTATGCATATGGATGCAATGCGTTATTGATTAGATGCTATATGATGTGATGTATGGATGACATGCACTAGATAGCTATGCGATAGATGATTAGATGCTATGAGTTATGTATGCAGATGTACTACTTATGATGGATGCATTATGAATGCCATATTTTGATGTTACATGCATGTATACTTTGCTTTACTTGTATGCATTTAGTTTATATTGCTATGACATAATTTATGCCATGTATGTACTGCATGTATTTCTTTGTTTGAATGCTATGTAAATGAACATGTATGCTTTAATCACTTAAAACATAATGTATGCAATATGAGTTTTAACAATCTAATGGATGACACCACAGAATGTATAACAATCATGGATTGTAGTTGCTTTATCTTTTTGTGAAAGATAGTACACCCATATGTGAGATGCAATGATGTATGGTTTCTATTCATCGGCTTTTGTAAATTAAAAGAATATGTATAATATAATCAGTGGCCATCTAAATATCATTTCTGACATCCATCCGAGTATCTAACATATATTACAAATAGTTCTAATAAACAAACTCTCATAAAGAGAAATTTGATGTTTTGATGATTGCATTGAAAATTAGTTGTTGCTATTTGGGAATTTTTGAGGTTTACCATGAGACTCAAACACCCTAGTTGACTTATCAAAAGTTGTATACTAACCATACTAGACTTCTGAAACATAAGGCTTTCGCTAGGATAGGCCCTAACTGTTCATTACCCCTATGTGTGCAAATGAGTATATTAAGATAAGGCATAAGCATACCCCGATGTCAGGCGAGATTCTTTCAGCCCATTGCTAAGATTGGGGGTCCACAAATGTTTATCCAATCCTAGGTTTAGATTTTAGTTGGACTAGACCACTAGGCGATACAGGACACCTGAAGCTAGCTCTTCCACATTCAAACATTGGTCTGCACACAAGCAAAATGCTAATGTATCAGACATATCATCATGCGTAAGGTACAGTAGTGCTGACAATTCTAGGGATTCAAGTTCACTCCCTTCTTTTCTTCAATTTTTTGGGATACTTGCTCATATAAAGTGATAAAAATCACTGTTTATTTTTGTACTATAGTGACAAGAATCACTGTTTATTTTGTACTTTCTTTTTTTTATTTTTCTTTTGAGCAAGGGATTTGATACTGATTTTTATTTTCTTTGTACAACTTGATCTTCATTTGATCTGACTTTCTAGGATTTACATTTGATAATTTGCTTCAAAAACTTCCTCTGGGGATTTTGCTTTGGGGAACTATTTTTGGGATATCGATTTAGGATATCGATCTTATGATATCAAAATGGGATATCAATATGGGATGTCGATCTATGATATCGATCTAGGGTATCAATCTAGAGGATTGATCTAGGATATCACTCTGGGATATTGCTTATTTTAATGTAAGCAAGGGATTATGGGTAGGGAATAAACCCGTCCTTTTGCCAATTGCCAACATTTCCCATACCCTCTGCATAGGGGGATAAGCAAGAATAAACATTTTCACCTCAGGATACCTGGTCCTGCTTTGTGGCTTTCATCTTCCCCTAGTCCTTATTAGGATTGTTTAATTTGTTGATTAGTGATAGGATTATGATATGCTAAGGGCTATACTAACTAGACCTCAACTACAAAAGCAAAGCAAGATTTCTATCAACTCTTGAGAAGACCTCTAGGTATGGTTGAATGACTGGAAAACCCTAGTATATTCTTCATAGCAACAAGATGGGTTGTGTTGAAAAACACAATAACTCACAAGGGTGATAAATGGATGAAAAATATAGTGCATAGATGCATTATTGAAACACAAACATGGTGTCATTTGTAATATTGTAAACACAATTTATTCTAATGCAAGTGTGATGAATGAAAATACCTAATGCAATGCAATGGTGAAATGCATGTGGAAAATGAGATGCACGATACAAAATGCAATGCAATGATGCAAATGAAATGCAAATATTTTTTATTTTTGATATTTTTCCAATTTTTTTATGGATTTTAACATTTTGACCAAGGGATTTTTGAAAACCATTGGAGCCTTTTGGGATTGACCAAGCGATTTTGAGAAACCCTTGGAGCCTTTTGGGATTGACCAAGAAGTTTTGAGAAACCCTTGGAGCCTTTTGGGATTGACCAAGCGGTTTTGAGAAACCCTTGGAGCCTTTTTTGAATGACCAAAGGGCTTACAGATGCCTTTGGAGCCTTTTGTTGAATGACCAAAGGGATTACAGATGCCTTTGGAGCTTTTTTTAGGATTTAGGCATAAAACGCTTTAAGATGAAGGATATTGAGAGGTTCAAGCTCTTCAAATCCTTTGAGCGATGTCAAGCGATATGTCCTAGGTCCAATATTCTTTGAGATCATATAAGGACCTAACCAGTTAGCCATGAATTTATCTTGAATTTTTGGAAATAAATTTGAGTTTTGTTGGTTCTCTTTCAACACAAGATCACCAACCTCAAAGTCTCTCAGATGGACTTTGCTATTGTAAGCTCATTTTAAGTGCTCTTGATAAACATGGAGGTGCTCAAGGGCATTCATGCGATGTTCATCAAGTAGCATCAGTTGATCTAGGTGAGCTTGTTGCGCAATGTCATCATCAATGAACTCTTTCAATGTGACGCACAACATTGGAATCTCCAACTCTAAGTGCATAATGGCCTCAGTGCCATATACTAATAAAAATGGAGTTACCCTAATGGACATTCGAATACTAGTCCAGTAAGCCCATAATGCAAAGGGCAGCTAGATGTACCAATCTTTGTGGTGCTTTTGTATTGTATTTCTTAAGATGGAGACCACTATATTATTTGAAGCTTCAACTTGTTTGTTTGCTTGCGGATAATATGGAGTCACAAAAATGTGTTTGATTATATGCTTAGTTTAGACACCTAAAATGCATCATGTCGAGGGTGACTACTTATATGGACATGCTACAAAACCATATGGAGGATCTTGGATAGACTCCAAGATAGAGCAGTGGTTCTAACCACTCAATTTAGGCATTTTGGCCTAAGCAGTCTGAATCGCAACCCAGACCTGTGGTCTCTAGTCTAAACCATGGTTGACACCTATGGTCTATAGTTTGGACCACAACTATGACCTACGGTTTTAACTGAAGTTCAGTTAGGCCTTGTTGGTTCGACTTTTATACACACCCTATGAAGAATGAGCATGAAATCCCGATAACACTTATAAGGGATAAATCCCACTCACTTTAGGATCTTGCTGGATATCCAAGGTGTGAGTTACAGAGTTGGGTCGAATGTCTATTCACTCTTTTCCGCTTCTGGAATAGTTTCAAGTGGACTTTCTGTTTACCTTACAACGGGCTCGGGACTTCGGTTCAGTAATGTTTTTGGAGTTGGTTATCTTTGTGGACAATCAGATTTACAATCAGTTCTTTGATCTAGCTCTTTATGCTTTAGCAGATTTAAATAAAAGACAAATTTAAAGAAAGATAAAAATGGATCATTTCATGGTGGAACAGAGAGAGTAGGGTAGGGCAAAAAGAGAAGTTTATCTAACTTAGCTGCAAAACCAAAACTACCAATTTTAGTTATACCGGTTAGCTTCACAATAGAACAAATCAAAGAGGAAAGTGTCCAGCTTTCTAAGATCACCTTCCACTAAGAGCATAAGACAGAGACAACAACAGATCTGAAAGAAAATCACAAACAGAAGGGAAGTCGGTTAAAATTGGTATCTCTCACCAGCAGCCTAGCTCGCACAGTGAGGACAAAGCAATTAGAACAGGCCTGAACCTTAAATCTATAATTTTCCCTAACATACAATAAAGAAAATGAAGCCTAGCAGCATATCCAATCTTTGATAACACAGATCTACAACATAAATTAAATAAACCTTAATGAAATGAAAACAAAAGAAGATGAACTTATCACAATCCGAAAGAGATTAGGCTCCTGGCCACGCTATCACGAGAAAATGAAAATCACACCAACTCTAAGTCCAGAACAAAGCATTCAAACAAGATTTGCAGGAAATTGCTCCAATAGCTTTTATTTCTAAGTTTTCGCCTCTAGAATTTACATTCAAAAGAAGTATTTATAGACTCAGGACAGACCCTGATCTTTTTAGAAATATCTTCTTCTCAAACCCTAAATCTTATCCTCTAAACCTTACTACCCAGGTTTTACAATATAAGGCCCTTTAAAAATAGAGTTTTTATAAACCCTAACCACTCTGCAAATCTTAGTGCAGTTACTTGCCATAAATGGAGAAGGCATGATCTGATATTATTCTCATCCATCTATAACTGCAAGTAAATATCTTCATTTTTTGGCCGGATATATTCCATAAATGGGCCTAGTAAAGGTATCTTCATCTTGGTGCATCTTGCTAGGAGCGTCTCATTAATTCCTTGGAGAAATTCGGATGAGTCACTGGTTTTCTCCCGACATTTTATCTTCGCAAAGCTGCTTCTGAGTTAAAATTCTCTGCACGCCATTACTTTCACCATAAATTCTCCTGTTTCTGTTAATGCGTCCATCGGCAAATTTCGGTAACTGTGTGTAGATATTTTCATTTTTCGGTCAATTTCCGACATATTCCATTAAATGGGCAGCTGCTTAGTCACCGTAAAGTCTCTTTGCGGCCAGATCTGTAAAATCTGGATGGACCAAAAATTCCTGGCATCTCACATTTCCATCTGACGGCCTTCGCTTGATCCATGCTTATTTTGTCTTTTTCGCCATTACTTCCGCTAGTATGCAACTGTTGGATCGCTCTCTGCAAAAGACAAACAAGGATTAGTATTTTAATATTATTAAATTAAACCCTAATGTTCATTATATGTCGGCTTTATTTATTTTGACACGTGTACGAAATCGTTTCTCACTTTTTATTTCTCTTTTGACATGTCCGATTTCGTTATGCGACGTTTTGCTTTTTTGATCGTCCTTTGTTTTTTTGCTGTTTGTGTCTTTCTTTCTTTCGTGTCGTGTCACGATTTTGCGACATCTATGCTTGCTTTTTGAATGTCTCGATTTCGCTCTCGGTATTTGTGCCCTTTTTTTCAATGTCGTGAAATCATGACTTCTCACTTGTCTTTCTTCCCTCAACTTTTCGTGACATGTCTTCCGACTCCTTCTCTTTTTCCAAAACCTAGTCGTGATATCGCGATGTTTCACTACTTGCACTTTTTTCCAAACCTGTCGCGATATCGCAACACTTTCAAGACTTGCACTTATGTCTAAAACCTGTCGCGATATCGTGACGTTTTCTGCACTTGGTTCTTTCTTCCAAAACATGTCACGATATCGCGACGTTTCCAAAAATAGAAATGTCACGAAATCACGACGTTTCCAAAAATGGAAATGTCACGAAATCGTGACGCTTCCAAAAATGGAAATGTCGCGAAATCACGACGTTTTCATTACTTAGCAAATTTTCCAGAAATTGTAGGTTGACTCCAATGAATTCATTCATCTGTATTCTGCATTTTTACATATTTAGTGAAAGATCTTCTTTACTCAGAAATGATTCTAACATTAAAGAAGTGAATTCTAAATTGAAATCAAAGCCATATGCAAGCCTACTTAGATACTTTGGTATATGCAAAACTTGAAGAAGAAGGAGGCAAGCAAAATTTGGAATTAAAACCTGAAAAACATCAAGAGGGTCCCTACGGCAAAATGAAAGCTAAATATTTTCAAAGGATGGAATTTCATTTTTTTAGTGGGGGTGTGTTGCTTCTCAACAAATGGCGATATCTGCTGGGAAAATAGTAGCACTATTTTAGAATCCAGGACTCTAGTTTCAAAACAATATAGACCATGTACCATGCTTTGCCACAAATATTCTTCAAAATAATTTAACTACTACCCGATAGTTGTTAAAATTTCCCAAGGACATACTAGGTTGAATCACTTAAGGAAGATTTCTGATGTGCAATTATAAGCGTATAAAACTTTCTTCAAGAATGACTGGGCCTTCGAATGTTGTACTCTGGATTGATCAGCTTTTCTAGATTGTGAAAGGGGAAACCGAGTAGGGCTCTGTTTACTAGTTTAGCCTTTTACAACCTCGACAGAGTTACTCTTTAGATTTTCATGACCCTGATCCACAACTATGAGGTGGTATCTACAACTTGGTAAAAGAAAACATCTTCTGAAGCCTTGGCTATCTCTTTCATTACATAACTTCTTCTCTCTCTCTTTTTTTTTTTGTGTAGGAAATAACAGAGTGCCAGTTTTATGTTGCCTTGCTCAACTTTCACCTTCTCTCTCTCTCTTTTGAAATATACCAAAATCTGAAAAGCCTTGCTAAAAAAAAAATTTTTTTTAATATTTCATCGATCTGGAACTGCTTCAGCCTGGGTACTGATAGCCTCTATGGATACTCAAATAATTTCATGAATCAGAGTCCCCTCTTACGACCAACTTTTCTTGGATTCCCTGGGAGTTTCTCCAGCCAAACAGTATAGCAGTTTCTTTATAATTAAAATAATTGTGGCAAGCAAGACACAAAATCCAATTATCTTTCTACTGTTGTTCTGAATAACAAAATAGTTCCACTTTTCAATTTAAGTAGACTATCTCTTAATTAGAATAAAACAAAATGAACACTGGATTTTGAACTCAGAATAAAAACAATTTTAAAAGGTTGACTCTTTCTTTACTGCCCAGGCAAAACTAAAAAAAATAGAATTTTAAAAGCTAAAAGAAATTTGTACAGACCCCAAAGGATAAAACACAGAACTTTAAAATCAAACAAAATAAAATAAAAACAAACTACTTTGTACAGACCCCAAAGGATAAAACATAGAACTTTAAAATCAAACAAAATAAAATAAAAACAAACTACTTTGTACAGACCCCAAAGGATAAAACACAAACCTTTAAAATCAAACAAAATAAAATAAAAACAAACTACTTCAAAGCTTATTTACAATATATACACATGTTACAACGTCTTTGTGATTTATTCAATCGATGTATTGGATGGAAAAGCTGAGAAATAATGCTTTAGATATTGACCATTAATAGGAAGGTTCAAAAAATTACCCTCCAGGTCCTGTAGAAGAAATGCATTATTACCTAGGGTTTCGGCAATCTGGTATGGCCCTGTCCATAAAGGTTGCAGCTTGGTGTTTTTACGCTTCTTTTCATGGGCTTTGTCCCATAGAAACACCAGGTCTGCAAGTTTGAAGGCCTTCGAATTGGCCCTCTCGTCAAGCCAGCGCTTGACTGTCTCTTGGTGTCGACTAAAATGCTCTACGGCTTGAAGTCGTCCACCCTGCAAATCAACCAAGTCCAACACATGAGCTTTCATATCTGCATGATCAAAGTAATGTAAAGCAAATTTTAATCCTGGTACTAATGCTTCATATTCTGCCAAGTTATTAGTGCAGGGAAACTGCAAGCGATAAGACATAAAATCGGTTTGATTTTTTGGTCCTTTAAGAACAGCCCCTGTACCAGAACCTTGCTTAGATTTAGCTCCATCAATATGAAGCATTCCAACTTCATTATCGTGATCTTGGTGAGCTTTAACCGGTTTCTCCCTTTGAGTAGTTGTCAAATTATAAACCCCGATATAATGACCCTCAACAAGATTAGCAGTCTCATTCTTGGCATTATACTCTGTGATCATGAGTTTATATCTTGGTTCTCTGTTGATTCTTAATTGATTTGCAAAACCATTCCAGGGTAACCACATATGCGAGAAATCAGTAGCCAAATACCCATTCAAGGATTTTGACCAATCCTTGCTCAGAAGCATTCCGTATCCTACAGGAATATCCACCACCTGAATGTCAATTCTGTGTTGCGCTCTCGGCTCAGATGCTAGTTGGATGTGTATATTCTAAAGTTCACCTACCACTTTAACCTCAAACTTATCCAATTGGATGACTCTCATCTCGGAGTTCATGGGGGTCAAACCCAACTACTGACAGATGGCTAGAGGCATGACATTGGCTGAAGCACCTGAATCTACCAGACAGTTGTGTAAATTTTTCCCAAATATTCGGACAGTCAATAGAAAAGGTGGAACTTCAGTCTTCTCTTTATACATGGCCACATTTGCATTTGCCATCTTCTTTCCCTTTTCCAAAGGTTTGGTAGTAGGTTCAGAATATGTTTTGATCAGGTTATCCCTTTGTTCAAAAATTTGGGCTAACTCATGGAGAGTGATATTAGCTTTGATCTTCTTCATGTCCTCCACTATATTATATCCCTTATTGAGTGGAGGGACAAATGCATCTGGTCCTCTCGGATTTCCTCCCTTGGGTGGGGATGGGTTATTGCTTGAAGATGGATCTGGAGGAACACTGTGGGAGTTGTCCGAAGGGGTAGATGTAGTGTTGGGCTCCGAATTTCTATTTCTGAGGTTGTAGTTGTCCCTCCTGTACTGTTGAAAGGCTTGCACTTCGTCCATGGGTAGCTCCACAACATTCTCTGATTCTTCTGGGAAAGTGAAAGAATCTAACACCATAGCTGCACTATGTTTGGATGAACTTGGAGCATCCGCAGTTCTTTGATGTTCAGGAGAAATCAACTCACCAGATAGAGCTTCAAAGGCATTACAAAATTCCAAACAATCCAATTCCCCATGCTGAGAAGTGGCATGTATCCTGCACCAGTTAGGCAAAGCCAAATCACAAATATTTACATCATGACCTTTACCTTTATAATCCTTATTGGGTTCGTATGGGGGCCGAGTGAATCTATTTTGTTGATAAGGAAATCTGTTTGGGTTTTCGTCGGTGGACACTTGCCTTTTGAAAGTCAAAAAGTCATTTGCCAACTTTTGGACCACCCTTGAAACTTCCTCAACTCTTGTGTTATCAGATTCTTTATCCGGATTCTGTACATTTTCAGCAGGTGTTACAGCCAATGGATTTCCTGATGGTGGAGTTTGATGTACTGGCAACATCATCTGATGTGGTATGGGATTGAAGACAGGGGTACCTTGTGTGACCAAAGGAATTTGATGAGCATTTAGAGGTTGAGGTCCCAATTGTCTTTCCAGAACCAAAGCTTCTTTGTAAGCCTCTGTTAGATTGGTAATAGAGGCATCTCTTTTCAAGAAAATAGAAGTCATTGGATCTAGAGAATTCCTAAAAATTTCTAATGCCAGGTCTGCATTTGGCACATAATAACCAATCAGTCTACCATAAGCCTTCTAAAATCTGACATTGTAAGATCTGATAGATTCATTTATTTCTCTTTTAATACCAGAAAATTGCTGATATAATACACTGGGATCTATCACTTCACCAAACTGCGATACAAAAACCTTTTCCAAGTCATTCCAACTGGTAATAGAATCGTTAGTGAGATTTAGAAACCAGTCGTAAGCTCCCTCCTGGAGAGTGAACGGGAACAATCTGCAAGCCACATCTTCATGTTGTACATTTAACAATTTTAGAGCATTCTTGAATGCTACTAGGTGTTCCTCTGTTGTCCTAGTTCCATCATGCTTGTATCTGGGAAGATATCTCTCAGGATTTCTAGGCAGGTCATGGGCTGCACCCGGGATATTTAAGGCAGTGGAACCCAACCAATTTGCCATTACTACTTGATTGACGATGATACTTTCAGTTGTAGTTGGAGTAACTACAAGTGGTGACAAAACTATTCCAGACAAGGACTTGGCCCTTCTGAGGCTGCTTCTTCTTGGAGTTTCTAACTCAGGCACAAGGAGCTCTCCAGCTCTGGAATGGGACCTTGTTACTCTATAAGTGGAATCCAGCTTTTCACAAGCAACTTATAATCTTACAATCCTTAACAAACTACTAAACTTCAGGCCCTCCTTCTAGCGCCAATTTTAAATGTTGGTGTTGAGTTCCACTATTTAGGCAAAAACTCAAACAAACAAGTTTTAAAATGCTGAGGAGGAGGGAAAAAGGCTACCAGACTCTGGATAAAATATAGTATTTGTTAAATACCACATACAATCATATTTCTCAACTCAAGCGCACTAAGAACGTAAGTTCAAGGCCCTCCTTCTAGCACCAATTTTAAATGTTGGTGTTGAGTTTTGTGTTTAGGCAAAAACTCAAACAAACAAGATTAAAAAGAGCTAAAGAGGAGGGAAAAGGATTCAAAAGATAAAACACTAGACTCTGCACAAACAACTTACAATACTGAATGGAGTTCAGTGGCCCTCCTTCTAGCACCAATTTTAAATGTTGGTTCGACTTTTATACACACCCTATGAAGAATGAGCATGAAATCCCGATAACACTTATAAGGGATAAATCCCACTCACTTTAGGATCTTGCTGGATATCCAAGGTGTGAGTTACAGAGTTGGGTCGAATGTCTATTCACTCTTTTTCGCTTCTGGAATAGTTTCAAGTGGACTGTCTCTTACCTTACAACAGACTCGACCTTCGTTAAGTAATGTTTTTGGAGTTGGTTATCTTTGTGGACACTCAGATTTACAATCAGTTCTTTGATCTAGCTCTTTATGCTTTAGCAGATTTAAATAAAAGACAAATTTAAAAGAAAGATAAAAATGGATCATTTCACTGGTGGAACAGAGAGAGTAGGGTAGGGCAGAAAGAGAAGTTTATCTAACTTAGCTACAAAACCAAAACTACCAATTTTAGTTATACCGGTTAGCTTCACAATAGAACAAATCAAAGAGGAAAGTGTCCAGATTTCTAAGATCACCTTCCACTAAGAGCATAAGACAGAGACAACAACAGATCTGAAAGAAAATCACAAACAGAAGGGAAGTCGGTTAAAATTGGTATCTCTCACCAACGACCTAGCTCGCACAGGTGAGGACAGAGCAATTAGAACAGGCTTGAACCTTAAATCTATAATTTTCCCTAACATACAATAAAAAAAATGAAGCCTAACAGCATATCCAATCCTTGATAACACAGATCTACAACATAAATTAAATAAACCTTAATGAAATGAAAACAAAAGAAGATGAACTTATCACAATCTGAAAGAGATTAGGCTCCTGGCCACGCTATCACAGAAAATGAAAATCACACCAACTCTAAGTCCAGAACAAAGCATTCAAACAAGATTTGCAGGAAATTGCTCCAATAGCTTTTATTTCTAAGTTTTCGCCTCTTGAATTTACATTCAGAAGAAGTATTTATAGACTCAGGACAGACCCTGATCTTTTTAGAAATATCTTCTTCTCAAACCCTAAATCTTATCCTCTAAACCTTACTACCTAGGTTTTACAATATAAGGCCCTTTAAAAATAGAGTTTTTTATAAACCCTAACCACTCTGCAAATCTTAGTGCAGTTACTTGCCATAAATGGAGAAGGCATGATCTGATATTATTCTCATCCATCTATAACTGCAAGTAAATATCTTCGTTTTCTGGTCGGTCGCTGATATATTCCATAAATGGGCACCGTAAGTAAATATCTTCATCTTTCTGGTGCACTTGTCGGGAGCGCCTCATTAATTCCTCAAAGAAATTCGGAATGAGTCACTGGTTTCTCTGACATTTTATCTTCGCAGAGCCGCTTCTGAGTTAAAATTCTCTGCACGCCATTACTTTCACCATAAATTCTCCTGTTAAATGCATCCATCGGCAAATTTCGATAACTGTGTGTAGATATTTTCATTTTTCGGTCAATTGTCGACATATTCCATTAAATGGGCAACTGCTTAGTCACCGTAAAGTCTCTTTGCGGCCAGATCTATAAAATCTGGATGGACCAAAAATTCTCGGCATCTCACATTTCCATTCGACGGCCTTCGCTTGATCCGTGCTTATTTTGTCTTTTTCGCCATTACTTCCGCTATCATGCAACTTTCGGATCGCTCTCTACAAAAGAAAAACAAAGGATTAGTATTTTAATATTATTAAATTAAAACCTTAATGTTCATTATATGTCGGCTTTATTTTTTTTGACACGTGTCACGATTACGCGACGTTTTCTTCACCTTGTTTCCATCCTGGCCTCTTCTACCGTGAAACCGTGACATGTCACGATTTCGCGACATGTCACGAAATCGCGACGTCCCCTATGCACTCTGCTTCTTCCTTCGATCATGTTGCAATTTTGTAATGTCACAAAATCACGACGTCATGATTTTGTGACACCTCCATGCCTTCTGCTTTTCCCTTCGACCGTGTCGTAATTTCGTGACGTCGTGAAATCGTGACGTCGCAATTTTGTGACACCTCCATGCCTTCTGCTTCTATTGGCGACTTCATCGTGAAATCGTGACACGTCATGATTTCGTGACACCTCCATGCCTTCTACTTCTCCCTTTGACCGTGTCATGATTTTGCGACATCACAAAATTGTGACATCGTGATTTCGTGACACCTCCATTTGTCCTTCCTCCATCGTGAAACCGCGACATGTCGCGAAATCATGACATGTTCTGGACTTGGTGCTTCTCTTGCCCCTTTTGTCATGAAACTACGACATGTCATGATTTTGTGACATGTCGCGAAATCGTGACTTTTCACTTGCTTCTTTCTTCCAAAACCTGTCGTGATATCGTGACATTTTCACTACTTGGCACTTTCTTTCCAAACCTATCGCGATATCGCGACATTTCCAAGACTTGCACTTCTGTCTAAAACATGTCGTGATATCGCGACGTTTTCATCACTTGGTTCTTTCTTCCAAAACCTGTCGCGATATCGCGACGATTTCTACAAGCCTTTCAACCAAAATATGTCGCGATATCGCGACGTTTCCAAAAATGGAAATGTCACGATATCGCGACGTTTCCAAAAATGGAAATGTCACGAAATCGCGACGCTTCCAAAAATGGAAATGTCGCGAAATCGCGACGTTTTCATTACTTAGCAAATTTTCCAGAAATTGTAGGTTGACTCCAATGAATTCATTCATCTGTATTCTGCATTTTTACATATTTAGTGAAAGATCTTCTTTACTCGAAATGATTCTAACATTGAAAGAAGTGAATTCTAAATTGAAATCAAAGCCATATGCAAGCCTACTTGGATACTTTGGTATATGCAAAACTTGAAGAAGAAGGAGGCAAGCAAAATTTGGAATTAAAACCTAGAAAACATCAAGAGGGTCCCTACGGCAAAATGAAAGCTAAATATTTTCAAAGGATGGAATTTCATTTTTTTAGTGGGGGTGTGTTGCTTCTCAACAGGCCTTCCATCCAAGCCAAATTGGTTGGAATGGCCAAAATATCTAGAAGGAGGAAGTTGAAGGACAGAATATTCCAGAGGCTTCCATCCCAACTATCCCAACCACCCTTCTTAGTCTTGGCTTCTCCATGAAGAAACCCCTAGCCCTAGGGGCATGCTATAAATACCCCCTCTAAATGGGGAGAAAAAGAGAGAGAGCGTCAATTGATCAAGAGAGTAGCGAAGCCCTATCAAATTGCATATTGAATCTATGCATTTGATATCCCCTTTGCTATTCACCTAAAGACCAATTAGCCATGGATGCCCTAGGTGCCTAGGAGATTCAAGAAACACAAATCCGGGCAAATGAAGGCCCTTCATAGTGATTTGACCGCCAAATATGTCAGAGGACAACAAAGGTGACCCTTGAACATCAATTTAGATAAGGAGGTCAAGCCCACTGCCCCTAATTCTGAGGGTAAACCTATCAGAGGTTAAACCATAGTTGCGGTTTGCAACAGGTGACTAATCACCTTACTTGCTTTACTTTTGACCACATAGATTAGTTCTATTAGTCTTTTCATAGGTTTAATTGCATTTTAGAGAAACTCTAACCGTAGGAATTAGTCATTTCATGCATTGTATTAAGTAGGATTATATTGGATATTTTATGCACTTTATTGCTCCTAACTTGATATTTGATCCATGCATCATTTTCTTATTCATGTCCTTCATGTTGTAGTATAATTCTTGATCAAATTAGAATAGTTTAAAGTCTTTCTTTATATTTTCTTATTTTACTATTTTAATGGCATTTGCATACATATTTCCTTAAAGGGCCTCATCACGAGAGGCTATCAATATTTTTAATCATGTGCTATTGTTTCTTGTTCATAGAGAGATAGGTGCAAGAGGAGCTTATGTCATAATCCTTCCACATCGCGAAGAAGGGGGTCAGCTCCACCCCAAGGTAGTTTGTGACTAATAAATAGAGCACTATAAGTGTTCTTACCCTATTGAGGGCATTGGCAATTGTAATATTAGTATCATCTTTCAAGTGACCCTAAGAGGGCATTTTTGTAATCAAAGCTCATTCAAATATTAATACAAGAAAACTTAATTACGTTGTTTTTGTTCAATTTATGTACTTGTGTGAATCTTTATGCTTTCATGATGATATAGATCAATACAGTAGTTAGGTGCATGATCCGTGATAAGGTCATATGGTGATCACAGTGAAAATCAGCAATTTTAGCCTTGATTTCAGACTTTCTTGGCATTTTCTTATCTCAGGTACTAATTGCATCTTTCAGCTACGATTATTTTTTGGCCCGTGACTGTAACCTGCGGTCACTACTGTAGCTTGTAGATTGAACCTACGGTTAACAAAGGAAAAGGTAGACAATAGGAAACTCAGTGGGTAGCAGAGCAGGAGCTAAGGTAGGCCCCAATTTCACTATCTATTTTAATTCTCTGCTCTATATTTTTTCAGAAAGCATTGAACTGTTGCAAACTAGGAACTTAAATAAAAATTCAATGAACAAGTCTTAGTTTGTTTCTATTTTCCTTTCATTAGAAAGGTGTTGTTGGGAACAACGGACCTCTGAGTGTAGTTCGCCCCTAAATACAATGACCTTGATAGATATTGTGTGTCGTTTGCATGCTTGAGGCCCAATTAGTGGCCATGTCATTGTAATTGCATCGTCAAAATATCATATAGGACATTAGCATTCATTATTTTTGAATTTGAAACGTTCCTTTATTTTCATGCATATCATGTAGGAATGATCATTATGCTCTTTTATGCATTTGTCATTTTTGCAAAGTAAAAGGAACCACACACACCACCTAGCACTTAAACGCTAGTGAGTTGGGCTTCATCTCCAACCACTAGTAGGGTTCAACGACGATGGGCGTAATTTCCATCCGTTGGCCCAAATCCCACGTACCTTGTGTTACTAGACCATACCGGGTCCAAGATCCTTTTGTACCCTAAAAAATTTGCATATACTCCTCTTCGGAGGGTATGACATTGATTTGGGGAAAATGGGTGAGGAACTGGGAGGACCTGTGCCCCTTGACCGTGTATGGGCTTCACTTCCATGCATTATAGGTTGGTTGACGTGACTTGGGTTTCTTCAACAAGCTGTCGAGTTGCAGGTATACAGGTGAAAGCCAATTTAACTGAGTATAAAATCCAACAATCTTTCAAAACATGTGAGAGTTTCTAAAACTGATACAACACATCTAAAAACAACATAAAATAGTTTAGGGCTCACAATAAAAATTTAAAAGGAGATAATCATCATTTGTATACCTTGTTTGCATAATAAAACACATCTAGATGTTAGGTACACAAATGGTGAACACACGGGGTGATCGGCAAAGGTCTAGGACCAATGCCCATGATCAACCCCCAATTGGTTCACAACAACATGTGTCGAGTCCTCATACACATGAGCAAACCGAATGATGTTCGACGAGCATTAGAGGCGATAACTCGACATGGGGAGATCCCGTTGAGCGAACCCCCGATAGAGGAGCTTCATTACACTCCTATAGGCACAGGACTGAGTGTGGAGCTTCTCAACATGAGGATGCTCTACTCCAAAGCCATTACCGAGATTGCACTACATGTGTATCCATGGGATCGGCCAAGGAATATGTTGTGTAGGGGACCAAGTTGGTTCCTATATGCACTAGGTCCATAGGAGGTTCTAGCCCTCCATAGTCAGATTATAGATGGACCAGAGATCCACCCATTCAGGGGCAAGAGGATAGGCTCACTTTCGAGCATAGGTCCACCCATACTCTCATGTGTGGCCCACCATGTAAGATCACCATTGATATATCAAATGTGGGAGCTAATGGAACACCACCGCATGAGCGATGGAGGTCTAGATAGTTATATGGTCTAGGTAGTGTTATTGAGTAGCTATGCTGCAAGCCTACAACTTTGCCCACTCATGCTCTGAGTGAGCATAGTGGTAGTTATATCAATATCATTAGAGATCATGGAGAGGCTTTTAAGCACCCTCATGTCATGCGTCTACCATCAATACATTTATTCAATGGGTACAAAACCCATAAGGTAGCTCGGACAGATCATACACACTAGAAGTCTCCCACGGCCTACCAGATCGATAGATCACATAGACTAGTGTCCGAGCAGAGATGTCAACTCCTCCAAGATCAATTGGAGGATGATCACCTAGAGAGGCAACATATTGAAGATGAAAATCTTCAAGCATAAAGGCTCCTATGATAGAGATTATATGAGCAACGCATGCACGAGGAGCGTATTCTAGCTTAGAAGGAGCGCATAGAGCAGGAGGATCGGCTAGCCAGGGTTGGCCTATACCCTCTCGAGGAGCATAGAGAGTGTGTGCATAGGAGGGTTGTGTCCCTAGCTGATATGCACGAGGAGCACAGAGACACTCATACTCATGTTAGTTCCCAATAGAGGGAGTGACTACCATCACTCAATGATCTTAGACAGAGGTAGCATGAACATGTAGATGTAGATTGATATGATCAAGAGTATCTTGAGAGTTACCTAGTTGAGGAGGAGGAAGAGCCACGTCCCCCACCTCCCCCGAATAAGACATTACCTCCTAGACTGCATCCATGTCAACTTAGGGAGGAGGACTTTTTGTCTTCTGAGGCGTACAAGGTTTTGGCCAATAAGGTCAAAGCAATAGAGAGGCAAGGCACGGCTATGCAAAAGTCGACATTGAGGAAGATACACAATGAACCTCTAGACCCCTTGGTGCCTACACCTCCATATCTTGAGCATTTTGATATGCCCAAGTTAGAAAAATTCAAGGGTGATGAGGATGCCCAAGAGCATGTTACAAGTTTTTTGGATGCTTATTTCCAGATAAAGAGTCATGATGCCTTGTTGTTGTGCACCTTCATTATGACACTCTTCGGCCTGGCCCGAGAGTGGTTCAACTAGTTGAAGAAACATAGTATTACTAGTTTCGAGTAGTTAGCTGATGCATTTCTTGAATGCTATTCATTTGACATTAAGAAACAAGCCAACCTTTCCAATTTGGTTGTGCTAGCTTAGCACGATGATGAGCCCATCGAGAAATACGAAAAGAGATGGCATAGAATAATGGAAAAGCTGCCATTCCCTATTCTTATAGTAGAACTGACCCGAATTTTTACGAAGAGTTATGCCAAGCACATCTCGCTACTATTGTAGTTGTAGTAGTATGCTATATTCGAGGAAGTTGTGGCACAAGCCAAGGTGATTGAGGACATCAAGTTGCAAGAAGGCAACTTGAAGCTCAAGACTAGGAAAGAAGGGTTTAAAAAGAGTACTACGAAGCAACAGGGCAAGTAGGCCCACATGAATCAAGTAGTACTAAATCTTGGAGGAGAGTACAAGGGACAACAAAAGCCTAATTATCAGGCCCAACCTCCTCTCGTGCATTATGAGACATGCAAAAACAACTATAAGGGAAAAAACAAAGAAGAGTGCCCACCTCACCAGTTCACACCTCTGACATAATTGATGACTTTTATTTTCTATAAACTGTATGAGGCCAAGGCCATATGATTGCCTGAGGTCAAATTAATAGATTTGAATGTGCCAAAGTCGAAGTGGCATCAAGATGATCTATTTTTCATATTCCACAGAGCGAAAGGCCATGATATTGAGACATGTTGGTCCTTCAAACACATTATGCAAAACATGATAGAAAAATGAGATCTTGTAGTACTAGGCAATCCACAGGCACCCAAAAATAGAAACATGGGGATTTTCAAGAATCCACTACATACTCACGAGGTGCCTCATAACAACACTAGCTAGGTAAATCAAGTGAGAATCAAACCACCTACCCAGGGGTTCATAGGCATGGTCAATGCTATTACTAGACATGGGAGGTATGATCAGCCAAATCAACCTCATGCTCCCATTAGAATACAAACTACGCCAGATCAACGGCCAGCTCAGAACATTCTAGGCCCACCAACTAGACTTGTGGTGACCATAAGGATTAGGTTAGTTCAAAATCTGTAGATAACTCCTATGAAGTTGTCAATATATGAGCTTATTCAGTAGTCCCCTAGACATAGGGAGACTCTTATGGACATTCTAAGGTCCATTGAGGTACAGTCCCAAGATGCGCATGCATTTACAAATTTCGTGGGACATGTACAATAGTGTCAGGAACCCACGATACAATTTTATGATGATGAAGTGAACATGGTTCTTATTATTACATCTTACCCACCACTACATATTATCATGTGTGTTAAACACATGCCCTTCAAAATGGTCTTGATTGACACTGGGTCCTCGATCAATATAATTATGACCAAGGTGTTGAGCCATCTCAAGTTACCCAAATCACACATTGTGCCTACCACATTTACATTGAGAGTGTTTAAAGATGCACTATGCTCAATGGTTGGTACAATTGTTCTACCTATTTAGGTGGGACTCAAGACCATCTCTGTGATGTGTCACGTGATAGAGGGTACCATGCAGTACAACATTCTGCTCAAAAGACCTTGGATTCATGAAATGCATTACATCCCCTCAATATTGCATCAATGCATGAAGTACATTCATGAGGGATAGGTTCACGTAGTGTACTCAGACAAAGAACCATTCAAGTTCTTGAACCTAGCGGATTTTCCTGGGGCTTTTGTACTCCCGTCGATGCACTTGGATATCCGGCCTACTTCACTAGTTAAGATTCTAAGAGGTAAACCAGTAGCCCGTTCTCAACCATCGACATCTATGTCATGCAGATCTGAGCATACGACTACAACTTCTCTAAAACCAACTGCATCGGTAATGCATCGACAAAATGAAAAGCTAAAGGTGAAATTGTGTGAGAAAGTAGAAGATCATATGCCCGAACCAGTCGCCAATGAGACTCCCACTCCCATCGATGTGGAAGAACCTCAAGACAAAGTCGATGAGGCACCTCAACCTGCTTTGCCTACATCTTCAGTAGGGTCATATGCATCGCATGTGACCATTTTTCTGTCTAGCACAGGGTTGGGTAAGTATCTTGTGCAAAATTTTACTTTCGAACCTATCCTGAAGACTGCACAATATATGGGCTGACCGCATGCCCATCGATTTTTGATTGGATATATAGTGTTGTTGGGTGAGCCACCCAACCAAACAAACTTTGTCTATGCAGGGCTAGATCAAGTGCCCATCAAAATGTCCATAGATGAGGATGATGATGAGCCATTCTCTATGAATGTGTGCTATCTATCCAACCCAGAATACACCATGCACATTTTTGAGTCATATAATTAGCATGTGTATGGCCTTGGTCTTTTTGAACAAGGATGTATGACTCCACTTGAACCTCATTATCAGTTAGCTATTGATAGGTTCGGGTTAGGATTACAAGTATAGGATCATAATGATTTGCTTATTGCATCCTTAGATCGCATGTACTTGAGTCTGTGAGATGATGTGGATTTTAACCCATATCACCCTAATATTTCTAGATTTTGGAGGACTCACAAAACGGTATCGTTTGTTACCATAGGGCCACCCGATTCATATCATGATGGGCCCTTAGAGGACAACCCCAGAGGAAACCTGGGTAACCAAATCTGTAGTGCTATCGATGACACTGGTATGCAGGGGCATAACTCCACTACTGTAGGTAATATCGAGTTAGGAGATCTCTGTGATGATGATGGAGAGGAGTCCACATCTGAAATGAGTGGACCTAGTTATGATACAGATGATGAGTCCTCAAATGATAATCAATCTGAGGAGGAAATCAAGCCGACCTTTCTAGGTCCGGTGTTTATATGTCATCTTCTACCTATGAAACAAGTGGAAGAGACGAATGAGCACTTCATAGTTTATAGTGATTATAAAAATGAAACAGAGGAGGCCTATTTAAGACCTCACCCAGCTAATCTCCCACTATTCATAGACACAATAGAGTGCTCCATCCATGGTGGTGACCATAGTGATGTAGATGAGAGGACCAATTCTAGGCTCGTGTATCCATAATATCTATTACCTAGGGAATTGAAGCATGTTATGGAGGAAGTCCCTCCCGACACTGAGTTATCTAAGGAATAAGAAGCACTAGTTTATGTGGTAGTATCATATATACAATATTTTTATCATATTTATCCAGATAGCGATGATAGTGACCGTAGAATTATATACATGGGTCCACATCTTGCAGGTCGCCACTTAGAAGAGGGGGAAAGTGACGTATTGTATTTGTATAGTAATGATGAGGATTCATTGGAGATGCCTATTTGGTACCTCATCACCTACATATTAGACCTCCACCTCGAGGTCCCCCACCTATTACAGTTGCAGGTTTGTGTCGGGAGATCAATCTCCATCACAGCCTGAGGAAAAGAAGAGAGCTCAAAGAGAGGTATCAAGAACTCTTTCCCCATCCACATACATACATGAAGCTCCTTGAGCTGAGAGATCCCATTTTTTAGCTAGTGCATTGAGAGGATCCAGTTATACGGGCATCCCATAAAGAGGATCTATTTGTGCCCGTACCATACAAGCCAGATCTTGGGTACAAAAGCTATACTTCAAATATAGAGTTTTGTCTGTGTGGTTCTAGATATAAATTTCATTCCATCAATATGGTCTCCATTGATTTGACCACTCCACTCTACAATCCAGTAGATCTATCCAAACCACTACATCTGAATATGGATGCTATCGATTGGGATCATGCAGACTCATCAGTCCAGCTTGAATATTTCTTCCCTAATGAAGAAATGCTACAACTATTTCATTTTGCACCAGGTTGTGCTTATGATGTTTATCATGCTAAGGGTGCTTCCCGCAAGGAATATGTGAACCCGACTTATGACATCCATCTGATTCCTATGCCTCACTATCTTGAGTAGGGATCACATATGTCAGTAGACAAAACCTTTGATGTGGATATCCGTAAAGATCCCACCAATCCAAATAAGGTTATATTTGGAGAGATTCTCACTCAGGATGAGCATGATATCATCATCCCTCTATTGAAAGAGAGACCTAATCTCTTTTCTTGGAATTACAAAGATATACGAGGTCTAGATCCAAAATTGGTTACTCATAACCTTTTGCTAGATATATCGAAGAAACCAATCAAACAAAAACTTAGAAAAATGCATCCAACAGTAGCCTTAATGGTGAAATACAAGTTGCCAAAGTTGTTAGATGTAGAGTTTGTCATCTCCATCGACTATCTAGAGTGGGTGTCCAATATGGTGCTTGTAGGAAAGCCAGATGGAAGGGTTTGTATTTGTATGGATTTTAGAGATCTCAATAAGGCAACACCCAAAGATTCATTTCCATTGCCAAATATCGATGCTCTAATAGATGCTACTATAGGTCATGAAATACTCTCCCTTATGGATGGTTTTTTTGGATACAATCAAATTTGGATTAAACCCGAAGATCAGCATAAAACAGTGTTTATAATGCCATGGAGGACATTTTGCTACAAAGTTATACCATTCGGTCTTAAAAATGTTGGTGCCACATATCAGCGGGCAATGACATATATCTTTCATGAATACATGCATAAAATCTTAGAAGATTATATCGATGACTTACTAGCTAAGTCGTTTCTACAAGCAGAGCATGCGGAGGTCTTAAGGAAGGTCTTCGATCACCTGATAGAGCATAATGTCAGGTTGAATCCTAAGAAGTGTGTATTTGGTGTAACTTCAGGTAAAATCTTGGGATTCATCATTTCTAAACGAGGCATCAAAGTAGACCCAGCAAAGGTCAAGGCTATTCTAGAGATGTGTCCTCCCACTAATATCAAATAAATAAGAAGCCTTCAGGGCAAAGTAGAGTCCATAAAGCGATTCATCACTCAATTATCGGATAAATGTCGACCCATGAATTAACTGCTACACAAGGGGGTCCCATTTGATTGGGACGAGGACTGCCAAGTAGCTTTTTCTAAGATTAAGAAATACCTAGCAACATCACCAGTACTAGCTCCACCAAGCCCAGATGTGCCTTTTATGCTATATATATCAGCAACCAACTTTACATTAAGGACCATGTTACCCCAAAATAACGTGCAAGGCAAAGAGAAAGTCGTATATTACATCAGTCGCACCTTGGTGAGTTATGAGTTAGGATATGCATATGTTGAGAAGCTTTGTTTAGCAGTGGTGTTCTCTACCAAGAAATTGTGGCATTAAATGTTAAGTCATACAACATATGTTATATTAAAATAGAATCCTTTGTAGTATATGATGAGCAAGACATATCATAACACACATACTGCAAAGTGGATCATGCTATTGATAGAATTCAATTTGCAATTCATTAGCAAAAAGTCCATCAAGGGATAAGTCATAGCTGATCAACTGGTTGAGGCACCACTGTCCAATAGTATGCCTCTAACCATTGAGCTTATAGATGATGTGGTCTTCGTAATAACTGAAGCTCTCGAACCTGAAGAACCAAAGGATAATGTTGATATGACATTGTTCTTCGATGGTTCAAAGTGTGAGCAAGGGGGTGGCACAGGAATAGTGTTTTTCACACCACAAGGAGCTCCAATGCCCTTGTCATTAAAGTTAGGCTTTTCGTGCACCAACAATAATGCTGAGTACGAAGCCCTACTTTTGGGCCTCCATGCAGCCATTGCAATGGGTATTAAAATATTTAATATTTTTGGTGATTCTCTCCTCATAGTTAACCAAGTTAAGGGGCTCTTTCCATGTTGATGTCCCATATTGAAAGCCTACAAAGATCTTGTTGCCACTTATCTGTCTAAATTTGAATGGTTTGACATCGAGGCAATCCCTCGTTCATCAAATAGGTTCATAGACACCATTGTATCTTTGGGGTCCTTGATCCCTTAGAATCCGTTTGCCAATTTTACTACCATCCATGTTAGAACACTTTCACACCTAGCAGTAGAGCATGCAACATTTGATAAAAAAGAGTCAGTCAACATGATTGTCATGGAACCAACAACTGATTGGTTCTGTAGAGTAGAATACTTTCTTAAGTAGGCACCCTAGGATTCATTGACTTCTTAGAGTCCTATGGGGAGTGGTACTACCATTCACCATAAGGTTGTTTCATAGTTTGCATTTATAAAGTTAAATACATAGGGGGAAAAGGTCTGCTTAGCAGTCGAAGCTGAGGCTTGTCAAAGCTAGATGTTGCAAATCCAAGACTTCTTAAAACTTGGTATGATCCCAAAGGAATTGTCAAGTGTCGCAAGATGCACATTCAAATAGAAAGTGACTAACTATGTCTTTATAGGAGACATTTTGTATCGACGTAGCTATGAAGGAGTTCTCCTTCGATGTCTTGAGCCCCAAGAGTCATCTTGGGCAATTTCATAATCTCATGACGGTACGTGTAGTGGCCATTTCAACGACATGGCTATCATCAAATGCATCCTTTGTATGGGTTATTATTGACCCACTATGGAGAAGGATTGCAATGTGTATGTCAAGCGATGCATTAAATGTCAGCATCATGTTAATCTTATGCACTTGCCATCATAGGCCTTACAGCCCATTTAGGCGGCTTGGCCATTTGCTCAATGGGGACTAGATCTTATTGGCAATATTTCTCCTCCATCGTTAGGCTGACATACATTCATTATCATGACTACTGAGTATTTTACAAAGTGGGTGGAATCCATTCCCATTACAACAACCACTGGAGCTCACATCACAAAATTTATTCTCGAGCATATCATATGTCGTTTTGGGATACCATCCAAAATAATTTTGGATAACAAAACTTCTTTTAAGAACAAAGTGGGATTTAATGTCTAAATACCACATTAAACACAGTTTTGCAACTCCATACTATCCGCAAGCAAACGGGCAAGCTGAGGCCTCTAACAATACTATGGTAGCCATCTTGAAAAAGGCAGTGCAAGAACACCATAAGGATTGGCATATACAGTTGCCCCTTGCATTATGGGCTTACAGGACTAGCATTCGGATACCCATTGGGGCAATACCATTTTCACTAGTATATGGCACTGAGGCCATTATGCCCTTAGAGTTGGAAATTCCAACACTGCACGTCACATTGAAGGAGTTCATCGATGACAACACCATGCGGTAAGCTCACCTCGATCAATTGATGTTGCTCTATGAACATCATGTGAATGCCCTCGAGCATCTCCATGTTTATCAAGAGTGAATAAAATGATCTTACAATGTCAAAGTCCACCAGAGAGACTTTGAAGTTGGAGATCTTGTGCTGAAAGAGAACCAACAAAACTCGAATTCGCTACCTAATATGCAAGACAAATTCATGGCTAATTGGCTAGGGCCTTACATCATATCTAAAAATATTGGTCCAGGTACCTATCGCCTAACATCGCTAGAGGGTGTGGAAGATATTGAGCCTCTCAATATCATCCATATTAAAGTGTTCTATGCTTTAGAGTGTAGTAAAGGCACCAAAGGTATCTTTAAGCCCTTTGGTCAACCCAAAGGCTCCGAGGGTTTTTCCACAACCACTCGGTCATCCCAAAAGGCTCTGAGTTCTCTAATTAAGAAGCTTGGTCAAGTAAATGCACCAAAGGCATTTGTAAGCCCTTTGGTCAACCCAAAAGCTTCGAGGATTTTGTCTCAACTACTCGGTCATCCCAAAATGCCCCAAGCTCTCCGTTGAGTAGCTTGGTCAAGTAAAAGCTCCAAAGGCAGTTCCTCACCGTTTGGTCATCCTTAAAAGCTCCAAGGACATGTACTCATCATTTGGTCAAATATGAAAGCTTAAAAATATATAAAAATTTTAAAATATATAAAATTCCAAAAAAAATCGATAAAGCTTAAAATCTAAAAACATTTGGTTTTGCAGTTTGCATTTTCATACAGGCATTCACATCATCATATTGCATTTAGGAATTTTTCATCCATTGCATTCCACAGTAGAGTCTAATGTGTATATCAAAATCTTACAAACGATCACACATTTGTGTTTCAATCATGCACCCTTGCATTTATCATAATTCATTGCATTCATGCATGATACTTGTTACGGAGAAATATGTATGTATATTAAGTTTTCCAGTCACTCAGCCATACCTAGTGGGTTCTTTAGATATTGTAGAAAGCTTGATTTGCTATTATAGACAAGGTCATTAGTTGGGATAGTGCTTCAACATATCAGAATCCTGTCACTAAGCAAAACAATATAAAATCCTGCTAAGACAAGAGAGGATGAAAGCTATGAAAGTAGTCTTAGGTATCAATAGAGATGGGTTTCACGACCTTCTTATCTTGCAAAGGTGTACTTTGGCAAAATGACAAGAATTTACCCTATAAATCCCAAAGTCACAAGGTTTAAATCTCAAGTTACAAAGTGCAAAAGTACAAATTTCAAGTTCAAAATATAAAGTGACATAGTGAATCAAAAGCACTATAAAAATCCCTTGCTCAAATAAAAGGGTAACACGTGGACTAACAGTGATTTTTATCACTACATATGAGCAAGTAAGAAGGGTGAGAACTTGAATCCCTGGATTGTCCACCTTTTGAAATCCATAGAGTGATCCCCGATCACAGTAATGGGTTGGAAGAGTCCCGCCTACAATCAAAGGGGTAGTTCTATTAGGTGATCCCCAAATGTAGAAATGGGTTGAAAGAGTCCCACCTACATTTGGAGGGGTAGCCCTAATCAATTTTCAAGATGAGCTAGCTCTAGGTACCTAGGATTGTCTAGTTGTATAAGTCTAATCAAAGCTGAAACAAGGATGGTATGATCGTATGAGGAACCCTATCTCACATATGGGTTGAAATATTCTCGACTGACATACGAGGTATGCTTATGATCTATCTAAAAATGCTCACATGCACACATAGGGATAATGAACAGTTAGGTCTGTCATGAAAAAAGCCTTGTCCAATAAAAGCCTTGTACAGTTAGTATGTGATTTTTGGAAAAGTCTACTAGGGTGTTTGAGTCTCAAGGAAAACCCCAAAAATTTCTCCAATAGCAACAAGATACCAAATATCATTAGACTTTAGAAATATGAGTCATTCATTCATTAGAATGCATATTACAAAGCACAATCAAACATATAGGATAGATACCACATGAATATCAAAAATGATGTTTAGATGGCCACTGACTATTTAGTGCAACAAAGAAGAAATATATAGAATGACATATTCATTCATTAGCATTATACCAATCCATTTCACTGCATTTCATATATGGGTGATTAATTGATTAAGTTCTTGTAATGAGAATTATCAATTATCTTGCATGATTGTCATACACTCTACGGTGTCGCATTTTAAAAATTGATATACATAGTTTACATTCATTCCTTATGTTTTAAGTGATTAAAGCATATAGGTTCATTTCCATTAGATTATGATTATGTACATAATGCATTACCATACATTGCATAGCATACCATAAACTGCATAAAATAAATGCATGCCCACAAAGCAAAAATAAATATGCATTTAAAAATAAACATCGCATCCATATGCATACATCATATATCGCACATCTAATCATCTAGATCACTACATATCATCATCATAAAGTAAAATAGCTATCTAGTGCATGTCATCCATACATCACATCATATAAACATAGCATTTACATAAGCCTTGCATCCATGTGCATCAAATAAACATAAAATAAAAATAAATAAATAAACATGTACACATAATGAGCCATAAAATATCATATCATATATATATGTGTCCAAAAGAGTACATAGGGAGTACAAAATTCTCGAAAGCTACAACTATGTAGGTCCTCGACCTTACGCACAAAATGATATATCAAAAATATCGTCGGTAGCTGCTATAACTTAGATCTAGGTTTCTCCCCCCGTACTGGAGCTCTCGTTGCCTCCATCCACACTGTGCTCTGGAACCTGCTCTCTTGGCTGACTTGGCACCTGTGGTGGATTCTGTTGTGGATCTTGCCTGCATCCAAGGCTTAAAGCACCCATCACATAGGAAATTGGTAACTGCAGTACGCTAGTCCTCTAACTGGAGGCCCTTGATGTCTGCCCTGGATCTCTAGTCCTATCCTACGATCTCATTGTGTGTATGCCAGAGGACCTGTGCATCCTCTCAATCCTATGAGTCCTATGACTCAAGCTCATTGTATAATATCTAGTAGTCCTAGTCTAGGTCCACTACAACTTTGAGGAGAAAGGATCCTAAAGAACCTGTAGCTTATGCATCTCTATGTAACTGACTAGTTGATCAATGCAAGCAAGTCAGGCTACGTGCATCTCATTGGTCCTCATGACCATACCATGCAGTAACTCTACCTTCGTCATCAGATCTTGTGTAGCTATTGTACCTACTATTGGTGCTGCAAGAGGCCCCATAGTAGCCTAAGGAGGTGATATACCCCCCCGATGCACGAGCAACATCCTGTTCTACCTCTACTACAGCCCGCTATGCCTGTGCTAACTCTAGGGTAGTCTATAGTCTTTGCACTTGGACCTCTGCATTTGTGGCCTAAGTCATGAGATCCTGTACCTGGTCCTATGCCTTAGTCAGGCACCACTCCCTATCAGCCACCTTCACCTCTAAAGTGGCAATGGTAGTGTCTCTCTTGAGTTACTATGTGTAAAACCACTCGAGATGACTCTGCAAGTCAGCCACCTAATCCAGTAGCTATCCCTCTACGCTTTCGGGAGGGACCTCACCCTCCTTTGGAGTATCCTCCTCAGGGTCAATCTCAAGAATATCCTCCATGGTGGCCTCTACGCCCCAACCGCCCTGTGTTTAATTATATACTTAGACATAAAAGCTCTCACAATTTTGTTCTTAAATGGTGTTCCATTATCCAAAATTATCTTGGATGGTATCCCAAAATTAATTATGATATTGGTGAGTATAAACTCAACAATACACTCTAGTTGTCGTTGTTAAGATAATGGCTCCCACCCACTTAGTAAAATACTCAGTAGCCATAATAATAAAATTATGCCAACCCAATGATGGAGGAGAGATCTTACTAATGATATCAAGTCCCCACTAAGAAAATGGCCAAGCCACTTGAATGGGTGATAATACATGTGATGGTAGGTGCATAATATTGGCATGATGTTGGCATTTAATGCATTTTCTAACATACACATTGCAATCCTTATCCATAATGGGCCAATAATAACCCATACGAAGGATGCGCTTGACGATAGCCATATTGATGAAATGGCCACCACACGTACTATTGTGAGCTTGTAAAATTACCTAAGATGACTCTTGGGGCTTAAGACAATGAAGGAGAACTCCATCGTAGCTTCTACGATACAGGATGTCTTCTAACAATACATAATTTATCACTTTCTATTTAAATGTGCATTTTGGGCACACAACAATCCCTGAGGGATTACACTAAGTCTATGGAAGTCCTGTATCTATGACATCTAGTTATGATAAGCTTCAACTTTGACTGTCAAGACAACATGTTCCCATGTGGTTCTACACTTGCAAATGCAGATTAGAAAATAACCTTGTGGTGAATGGTAATGCCACTCCTCGTCGGATCCTATGAGATCAAATACCCCCAGGATGCTCTCTTTAGAAAGTCTCTAGCTCTGTAGAACCACAAATTATTTGGTTCTACATGAGTCATTTTGATTGACTCTTTGTTATGCAATGATTCATGCTACACAGTAGAATGTGACAATGTTTTTACATGGATGGTAGTGAAATCGATAGCCAAATTCCGAGGGATTAGAGATACCAAGGATGCCATTGTGTTTGCAAATCTATTGGATGAATGAGGGATTACCTTGATCTTATACAATTCCAGTCGAGCTAGATAAATATCAATAAGATCCTTGTAAGCTTTCAATACCAAACATCGACATTGAAATAATCAATTAACTTTTTTCATAATGAGAAGGGAATCACCAAAGATATTTATATTCATGGCGATAGCTATTTGGAGACCCAAAATTAGGGCTTTATATTCAAATTTTTTGCTAGTGCAATGAAATTCTAACTTGAATGACAAGGGCATTGGAGCTCCTTGTGGAGTGAATCACACTTTGAATTATCGAAGAATAGGATCATATCAACTTTTTTGTCTGGTTCTTCAGGTTCAGGTGCTTCTGATAAGGCAAATACTATGTCAATAGGAAGCTCTATGGTGAGGGGCCTACTGTTTTTGAGAGTCACCTAAGCCAGTTGATCTACTATGACTTGTTCCTTAATGGACTTTTAGCTTATGAATTCCAAATTGAATTATGTTATTAGCATGATCCACTTCATAGTACGTGTATTATGATATGTCTTTCTCATCATATACTGCAAATGATTTTGTTTGGATATGACATACATCGTATGACTCAACATATAATGTCACAATTTCTTTGTAGCAAACACTACTACTAAACATAGTTTTTCAACATATGCATATTTGAGCTCATAACTCACCAAGGTTTTGCTAATATAATATATGGCCTGTTCTTTGTCTTGCACATTCTTTTGGGCTAACATGGTTCCCAATGCAAAGTTGGTTGCTGATATATATAGCAAAAATGGTACATCTAGCCGCTAGAACTGGCAGCGTTGCTAGGTAATGCTTAATCTTAGCAAAGTCTACTTGATAGTCCTCATCCCAATTGAATGGGACCCCCTTGTGTAGCAGTAGATTCATGGGTTGATATTTATTTATAATTGTGTGATAAATCACTTCATGGATGCTACTTTGCCCTGTAGGCTTCTTAAATCTTTGATTTTTATGGAGGGACGCATTTCTAAAATTACCTTGACCTTTGCTAGATCGACTTCGATGCCTCATTTTAAAATGATGAATCCTAAGATATTTCTTGAAGTTACACCAAATATGCACTTCTTAGGATTCAAAATAACATTATGCTCTATCAGGTGATCAAAGACTTTTCTCAGGACCTCCGCATGCTCAGAATGCAATAAGGACTTTGCCAACAAGTCATCAATATAATCTTCTAATATTTTATGCATATATTCATGAAAAACATATGTCATAGCCCAATGATATGTGGCACCAGAATTCTTAAGACCGAATGGCATAAATTTATAGAAAAATTTCCCCGATGGCGTTAAAAATGTGGTTTTATGCTGGTCTTTGGGCTTAATCTGAATTGGATTGTAACCAGAAAAAATGTCCATTAAAGAGAGCATCTCATGACCTACAGTAGTATATACAAGAGCATCGATATTCATAAATGAAAATGAATCCTTTGGTGTTGCCTTATTTAGTCCTTATTTAGGTCTCTAAAATTCGTATAGATACGGATCCTTCCATTAGGTTTTCGTACAGGTACCATATTGGATACCCATTCTAGATAGTCGATGGAGATTACAAACTCTACATCTAACAGCTTTTGCATGTCATCCTTAACCATTAATGCTACTATTGGATGCATCTTCATGAGTTTCTGCTTGACTGGCTTCTTTGATAGATCTATCAAAAGGTTATGAATAACCAATTTCGGATCTAGACCCGACATGTCTTTGTAAGTCCAATAAAAGAGATTAGGTCCCTCTATCAGTAGAGGGATGAGGTTGGCACACTCATCAAGATTCAAAGTCTCCCTGAATTTAACCTTCCTTGGATTGGTGGGATAATTACTGATATCCACTTCAAATATTTTCTCTACTAACATATGGGATCCCTCCTCAAGCCGATGAGGCATAGGGATCAAGTGGATGTCATATGTTGGGTTTATATATTCCTCATTGGAAGCATCCTCAACATGATAGACATCATGTGCACATCCTGGCATAAAATAGAAAGGTTGTAACATTTCTTTGTTAGGGATGAAATATTCAGGCTCTAGAGGTGAATCAACACAATCCCAATCAATAGAATCTACATTTAGATGCAATGGTCTAGATGGATTGACTGGATTGTGTAGTGGAGTGGTCAAATCAATGGAGATCATGTTTATGGAATGGATCATGTCTCCAGGACCACATGTGAGTGATTCAACATTAACAAAACTACCATCTTCAATATGTGGTTCTAGGGGTATGGGGATCTCTAGATCCAGTCTATGAATGGACGGTCGAATGGGATCACTGGGCTCAAGGAGAACCATGTACGTTGGTGGCTCAAGAAACACCATGTGATAAATCACATTAAGATTTGGTGGTCTTCCCCTAAGAAGAGGATTAATATTAACCTCTCTATGCAAATCCTTTGTAGTGTAAGGTGCATTACAATGGTGTAAGTACAAACATCCTAAGTAGGCTCTCTTCATCTCATCCTCATCATCACTATCATAATAGAGACCTTCACTACTACCAAATGGAATCGAGATATTAGGAAGATGAGGTCCCATGTACAACCACACTCGATAACTATTATTGCTCATGAAGGATTGATCATCTTCGATGACTATTTCCTCTAGTAATAGATGACATAAACTATGAGATCCTAGATAGATCACCTCAGTCTTGTCCTCATATAGCTTCCTATTTGAGGACTCATTGTCATCATCATTCTCATGTATGCAACTTGGTCCACCTATATTGTATATGGACTCTATTGTATCCTCGTCAGAGTGATATTTTGACTCAAAATTTATCACAAAATTATCATTATGAACCTGCATTCTTGTATCATTAGTTTCCTCACGTATTTTTTGACCCAAGTTTTCTCTTGGTATATGGTATGGACCGGTCCCCACTAAGATATCCTCGTGATATGTCTCGAGCAGTTCTATAGTGACATATGACACTATTCATTTATCCCTCCAAAATGTAGAAGGATTAGGGTGATATGGATTGAATTCAACCTCACCCCCTAGACTGAGGTACAGGTAGTCTAAATATGCCACAAGTATTTTAGCCTATCCTCCACTGTATAATCCCAACCCGAACCTATCAGTGGATAATTGATACTATGGTTCTATAGGCTTCTTACACCCCTGCTCAAATAGTCAAAGACCGTAACCATACCAATGGTAATGCTTGAAGTATTGCATGGCATAGTCTAGATTAGAAAGATAATGAATGCTCACAATGAATGGTTCATTATCATCCTCATCCATGGGCTCAGGAGATGCAATCTAGTCTAGCCCTCCATAGATAAAGTTGGTTTGGTTAGGTGGTACCCCAAATGGTTCCACCATCCCTATGGGAAGGCAATGGTATCATGGTCAGCCCATGTCCCATGCAGTCTCAATAATCAATGTTAACATCATGTTCTACACAATATATTCCCCTAATCTAGGATTAACCAAATGGGTGGTCAACTACGGTGCAAATGATCCTGCTGAAGACGTAGGTGAAGTAGGTTGAAGTGCCTCTTCGAATCCTCCTTGAATTTCCTCCACTTCCATAGGATTAGGGTATTCCATGATAACTGTCTTGGGTGTTTGCTTTATCTTATTTTTTCCCACCTTTTCTTTCAACTTCCTATCATCCCGTTGTATCATGGATGCATTCGATCTAATTCATGTGCTCTGATCGTTGAGATATGGACATTGCAGGTCTAGCACACACTTCTTTTATCTTATCTCCTGGATCTTTTATTGGTGACTCTAGTCATACATATAGGTGCATTGAGGGGATCACAAATTCCCCTAGAAAATCTACTAGATTCATGTATTTAAAGGGTTCTTCATCCGAAGGAACCACGTGAACTTGTACCTCATGAACGTATTTGATACACTCATGTAGAATAGAAGGGATGCAACACATTTATCTAATCCAAGGCCTCCCTAGAAGTATATTATACTGCATAGCACATTCGATTACATGACACATCACCAAGATGATCTTCAGTCCTACCTGGATAGGTAAAACTATAGTACCACGTTGAGCATAATGCATCATTGAAAGCTCTCAACGTGAAGGTAGAAGGGATGATAAGCATCTTGGGTAACTCTAATTGAGTTAATTCCTTGGTAGTTATGATATTTATTGATGACCCCATGTCATAAAAACCCATTTGAATGGTTTTTGATTCACACATGCAATAATATGCAGCGACGATTTTGCTATAATAGTGGAAACTGTCTTGACTTCATGGTCATGAAATTGAATGACCGGTTCCTGACACTGTTGCACGTGCTCCATGAAGTGTGTAAACACTTTGGGATCCTAAGGCTACACTTCTATGGACCTTAAAATATCCATGAGTGTCTCCTTGTGCTTGGGAGACTACTGAATTAGCTCATAAATCGATAACTTTGCTGGAGTTGTTTGTAGGTTTTTAATCAACCTACTCCTGATGGTCACCACCAATCTAGTTGGTGGGCCAGGAACATACCGGGTTGGCCTTGGAGGAGGCACAGCTTAGACTCTAATAGGCATTGGAGGTTGATTTGGTTGTTCATACCTTTTGTTTCTTGTGATAATGTTGACCATCCCAATGAACACCTGGGTTGGTGGTTTGATGTGTACTTGGTTGATGTTAATATCTTGCTATAAAATAAACTCAAATAACACACTCTCACACAATTGCTTGGAAATAACTCACATAAACATCACATTAATATAACAGAAATTTGCATAAAGAACAATCTCACAATAGAACTGAATCGCAGGCCTCTTCGAGGGGGCAACCTCCTTCAATACTTCATTAATTTTGCAAAAGATGGTTACATTGGTGCCTTTTCGGGTATTTAAGGAGTTTCCTTCCAAGGTTGGCTTACATGCAAAATGCCACCTGTATTACATGCATAATGCCACCCGAATTACATGCATAGTGCCACTTTGAATTACATGCACAATGCCACTCGAATTACATGCACAATGCCACACGAATTACATGCACAATGCCACCTATCTACCATGTGTTACATAAAAAGGGTGCCATTTGTCATAGGCACTACCTAAGCTAAAACTTAGAACATTACAAAATATCAATCATGGGTACTACCCATGTTCACTAGGAATTATTACAAAAGGGGAGTTATTACATTAAGGGTTAGGATGAGATCCTAACATGCCCTTCTCCTTAAAGGAGCTTTGTCCTCAAAGCTGAAAATGAGGAAACTATTGCTGGAGTTGATGGAGAGACTCCCATGTAGCATCCTCAGGTTGAAGTCCATGCCACTGAACCAGGACCTCTGTGATGGTACGGTTGCGCAGAGTGCGAGTTCGACGATCCAACAGCTATTTCGATGCAAGTAATATGGAGCCTTCTTCATCCAATTCAGGGAGTGTTGATTGAACCTGTACCTTTGTGCCCATAACTTTCTTGAGAAGGGAAACATGAAAAATAGGGTGGATCTTGGAAATGGGGGGAAGAGCCAATTTGTAAGCTGTTGGACCAATCCGTTGCAGAACCTGATAAGGACCATAGAATTTTGGAGCAAGCTTCTGACACCTGCGGAGTTGTAGGGATGATTGTTTGTATGGCTGCAAGCGAAGGAAGACCATATCACCCACATCAAAACTACGCTTAGAACGATGCTGATCAGCTTGTTGGTGCATCCGATTTTGGGCCATGTTCAAATTTTTCTTGAGTTGGCGGAGGACCTCGGTGTGTTGACTCAGAGCATTGTCGACGGCCTGGACCTTGGATCTGCCCGAATGTAGGAGGAAGGCGTGAGTGGAGGGCGCCCGTAAACTGCCTCAAATGGTGTGAGTTTGGTGGCGGTATGATAGGAAGTGTTGTACCACCATTCAGCCAAAGAAAGCCATTTTGCCCAATGAGTAGGATGATCGGAGGCAAAGCAACGAAGGTAGGTTTCCAAGCATTTATTAACAACCTCTGTTTGACCATCCGTTTGCGGATGGTAGGCTGAAATCATTTTGAGCTGAGTCCCCTGCAACTTAAACAACTCTTGCCAAAAATTGCTAGTAAAGGTGGGATCACGATCAGATACAATGGAGGCGGGCATGCCATGAAGGCGAAATATGGAGTCAAGAAAATTTTGGGCAATAGTGGATGTTGTGTAAGGATGGGTGAGGGCACAAAAGTGAGCATACTTTGAAAGGCGGTCCACTACCACAAAAATAATAGACTTGCCTCCAGATTTAGGTAGCCCTTCTATGAAGTCCATGGAGATGTCAGTCCACACCTGATCTGGTATCGGCAATGGTTGAAGAGTGCCTGGGGAGCGCACTATTTCTCCTTTCATCCGTTGACAAGTGTCGCAATCCGCTACAAAAGAGTGAATGTCCTATTTCATGCCTTTCCAAAAGAAGGTGCGCTTGAGTCGTTCATACATTTTTAGGAACCCTGAATGGCCAGCAGATGGAGTAGCATGTGATTCCTTCATGAGGAGTTCTCGAAGTGGGGACTTAGGAGGAAGAACCAGACGTTGATGGTAACGCAGATCTTGGCCATCCCAACTATATCCTGGTGTAGACTCTGGATCATCCCTAAGTGAAGCAACCAGGTCTTTCAAATCTGCATCCTGAAGTATTTCCTGACGTAAGGGCTCAATCCATTGGGGCAATGGTGCGAGAGATGGCACCACAACATACTAAGGGCCTCAAATTGGCGAGAGAGAGCATCTGCCACAAGATTTTCCTTCCCTTTTTTGTACGTGATGTCATAATCATAGCCCATGAGTTTTGATACCCACTTTTGTTGCTCGGGAGTGGCAACTCGTTGTTCTAGAAAGTATTTAAGGCTCTGGTGGTCAGTTTTGATGGAGAAATGGCGCCCAATGAGGTAAGGCCGCCAATGTAGGACTGCATGCAATATTGCCAACATTTCCTTAGCATATGTGGATTTTCCCAGATTGCGATCAGATAGGGCTTTGCTGGTAAAAGCCAAAGGGCATCCTTCTTGCATCAATACTGCCCCAATACCACGACCAGAAGCGTCACTTTCAATGACAAATTTTTTTGAGAAGTCTGGCATGGCTAAAACCGGAGTGGTGGTCATGGCATGTTTGAGGTCCAGGAATGCTTGCTCAGTCGGCCTTGTCCACATAAAATAATCCTTCTTCAACATGGAGGTGATGGGGGCGGCTATCTTTCCATAATTGCAGACAAATTTATGGTAATATCCTGTAAGCCCTAAAAATCCTCGAAGTCCCTTGAGTGTGCGAGGTTTTGGCCATTCTTGGACTGCTTGGATCTTCTTAGGGTCAACCTTGACACCATCCTTTGAGACAATGTGTCCCAGATATTCTACTTCAGTCAAACCAAAGGAGCACTTGGACCTTTTTGCAAACAATTTATGGTCGGCCAGTAGTTGGAGAGTTTGATCTACATGATTGAGATGCTCTTCCCATGTGTGACTGTAAATCAAGATGTCATCGAAGAACACAAGGATGAACTTCCGCAAGAAGGGGCGAAAGATGTTGTTCATCAGGCTTTGGAATGTGGAAGGAGAATTTGTGAGACCAAATGGCATTACCAAGAATTCATAATGACCTTCATGAGTGCAAAAAGCAGTTTTAGGAATATCTTCATCCCTAAGCCGGATCTGATGGTACCCAGAGCGAAGGTCTAGCTTGGTGAAGTACATGGTCCCATGTAATTCATCTAGTAATTCATCAACCACAGGGATAGGAAATTTATCCTTGACCGTTATCTTGTTGAGCTCTCGGTAGTCAATACACAATCGCCAAGAGCCATCCTTCTTGAGGACCCGATAGACGCGGTGAGAGTAGGGACTAGTACTAGGCCGAATGACACCCGCCTTGAGTAATTCCTGTATCATCTTCTCAATCTCTGACTTCATGGCATGGGGGTATCTGTACGGGCGGATATTGGGAGGTGTACTATCTGGCAATAATGGAATGGCATGGTCATGAGAGCGATGCGGTGGTAGTGTGATTGGTTCTAAAAATATGGCCTCATGTTTGTGGAGAACCTGTTGCATGTCTGGTGGAATTTCACCCATTGGGGATGTGGATGGTTGGATGGAGAATAGTTGTGCAATGACCCCACGTGATGATTTCTTTAGCAATTTCTCCATGCCGTTTGAACTGATAATTTGAGGTGTTCCTACTGGGGAGCCCTTGATGATGTGTGTTTGGCCATTCTGGGAGAACTGCATCCAAAGTTCAGCAAAGTTCCAACTGATAGTGCCCAGTGTACTCAACCATTGAGATCCCAAAACAATATCACATCCACCCAACTGGAGGGCAAACATGTCCTGCTTGAGTGCATAGTCCCCTATCTAGATTTTAACATTGTGACACTTTCCCTTACAAGGTAAGGTTCCCCCGTTGGCTACCATGACCTCAAAGGAGTTACAAGTGTGGATATAGCAATTTGCCCGCTGAGCAACTCTAGGGTCAATAAAGTTGTGTGTGCTTCCCGAGTCCAAAAGGATGGAAAGACGTTGGCCCTTGAAAAATCCTGTAACCTTCATGGTTTGAGGGGTAGTAATGCCTGCAAGGGCATGGACTGTAATTGCTGTTTCAGGTTCCGGTTTCACTTCTTGTGGAGGAGGTGTTTCTGGAGGGTCCTCATCCTTATCACTCTCATCAGAGGTATCAGGTTCTTCAACATCGATCAGGAACAATTTTTTGTGTGCACACTTATGCCCTTTGAAAAACTTTTCATCACAATTATAGCATAATCCTTGGGCACGACGTGCATCCATCTCTTCGGTGGTGAGGCGCTTTGGTGCAGCAGGTTTATTATCAACTGGGTTTTGGGCTCTAGGAGGAAATGAAGGTCTATTTTGCAGAAACTTTGATGGGCGTCTTTGGGCAGAGAGTTTAGATTTGGCCAGACGGGCCAAACTGATAGCTTCCATCATTGTTCGTGGTTTCAACATTTTGACTTCTGCTTGGAGTTCCATCTTCAACCCACTGATATAACAAATCTGAAAGAACCCTTCACTCAATCCTCTTGTTCGATTGGCCAATTTTTCAAATTGAGCTTGGTACTCTTGAACTAACCCTGTTTGTTGTAGTTTGGATAAGGATCCTGTGAAGTCCTCAAACTCACTAGGACCAAATCGAGTGAGTATTTGGGATTCAAAATCCTCCCAAGAGAGATTTGGATAGGTAAGACGCAACCATTGAAACCAGTGTAGAGCCTCAGATTCCAAGTTAAAGGAAGCCATCTGGACTCGATGAAATACTGGTACATTTTGAAGTCGAAAGAATTGGTCAACCCGACATAGCCACCCATCAACATCCTTCCCACTGAATTTGGGAAAGTCCAACTTGGGCATTCTGAAGGGTGTATCATGGTCACGATTCCTTGTAGAACTCTCAGCTTGGTATTCTGATTTGGGTGGTTCTCTTCTCAGTTTGCTGTCCACTTCTATCAATGCTTCTTCTAAGCGATTGCTAGTGGCCTCATGCTCTAGGCGAAGACCTTGGACTTCTTCCCTTATGGAGTGAAAAGCCGAGTTCAAGTTCTCAATGGCTTTTGTTAGGGAATCCAAGTGTTCTAGTTCTTTTTGGTGTCCACGAGTACCTTGGGCCATTTTTTGACCTTTTGTGACCAGTTACTAAAAATAGAATTGAATTTTTTTGACTTACTATTTTTAGTAAATGCCCAAAAAAGTGCTTGGGTGCTATATATCAAAATGATCAGCAGGAGGAGGTGGTCACAATGAGCTATATCTCTTAACACTACTTTTTGGCACCCCAGACTTTTTTTTTTTTTTTTTATCTCCTGTTTTGCTGAGTCTAACGGTGTTTACAGATTCTGATTCTGAGCTACTGAGCAAAATTTGGGTACTGGAGCACTATCTAAAATTGGTCGTGTTTCACACTCAAGATTCTCTGTATTTTGCAGGTGACTGATATGACAGTTCTGTTCTGACTCTGAAGACTGTGAATTCTGCCTCGATCTGTGTCGACCTCTCCGACTTGATCGACTCGATTGTGAACTGCCACTGTAAATTTGACTGTTACTCTCCAGAATTTCAACTTAAGTGTCACCCTCATGGCTTATCCTGAATGCATGTCCCTTTTGTTATTTTTTTGGTAGAGGACTCCTTTCTCATATGCTCACTTTTGAAATGCAGGTTTACGAATGGGGGTGTTTGGATTCTTATTTTGATTTTTATTTTTGTATTTTTTACAGGTTGCAGTTTTAACAGAACTAGGGAATGCTAAGTATAGGAGTATGTACCACCCATAGGCCCTCTAATATACCGACAGTGACGAACAATAGTGCTCGGACCAATATTTTAGGCCACTACTCAAGGAGGATTCCACACATACCCTTGAGCACACTACCTGCCTCTCTGACAATACGGGAGGGTAATCGTCCAGGATGTTGTGTCCCGTAGACTATGAGTAATACAAGGCCGAAGAGCTTCCTAATGGCTAAAAGTTTGTTTAATCCTAGATGGTCTCTTGATATACCCGAAGATACGTGGGAGCTCAAGTCCATGCGCGAGTTCTGTCTGAGGCCTGGGTATTGGAGCCTGATCGCCCCTCACTTCACTAGACGCTTTATGGGCTATCTAGCTTAGCCAATAACGACAGATCCTTCACGATATTTTAAAACCCCCGGTACAGGGTTTCTACCTACTCAACTAATAATATATTTTTTTGTTTTTGGTCTGGAAAAAAAAAAAAAAAACATTGTATTTTTTTGGATTTTTTTTTTTTATAAGGAAAAACAGAATGAAAAAAACACACAGAATTTATACCTAACAGGCGGATTGGATGGCAAGAATCGTTACAGTTGCAGTAGAACTTGGCCCTGGAAAGCACTCTGATACCACTTGTTAAGATCCTGCTATAAAATAAACTCAAATAACACACTCTCACACAATTGCTTGGAAATAACTCACATAAACATCACATTAATATAATAGAAATTTGCATAAAGAACAATCTCACAATAGAACTGAATCGCAGGCCTCTTCGAGGGGGCAACCTCCTTCAATACTTCATTAATTTTGCAAAAGATGGTTACATTGGTGCCTTTTCGGGTATTTAAGGAGTTTCCTTCCAAGGTTGGCTTACATACAAAATGCCACCTGGATTACATGCATAATGCCACCCGAATTACATGCATAGTGCCACTTTGAATTACATGCACAATGCCACTCGAATTACATGCACAATGCCACTCGAATTACATGCACAATGCCACACGAATTACATGCACAATGCCACCTATCTACCATGTGTTACATAAAAAGGGTGCCATTTGTCATAGGCACTACCTAAGCTAAAACTTAGAACATTACAAAATATTAATCATGGGTACTACCCACGTTCACTAGGAATTATTACAAAAGGGGAGTTATTACATTAAGGGTTAGGATGAGATCCTGACAGTTGAATTGGCCAACATTATTCTTTGGTGCCTCATGATTTGTTAGAAGATTTTTGTAAATCCCCAAATTATGATTATCAGGGGCTTGACGGTTTTCGACAAGAAACGTACCTCTCTCGATCATATTTTGCACAAGATGTTTGAAATACCAACATACCTCGATGTCATGGCCTTTCAATCAATGAAAGATGCAATAATGATTGTATTTATAGCCTTTAGGCTTAGGTTGGTTAGGATCCATCATCATGAATTTGGGTAAGTTTATAGCCTTTGACTTGCATTAATGAAAAATTGAAGCCAACAACTCCGATAATTGAGTTAATACTTGATGTGGGTGTTGTTCCTTATTTTTACCCTTGTAATTTTTGTTGCATTGCTCATACTACGCAGGTGGAGGTTGGGCTTGATAATTTTGCTTTTGCTACCCTTTTTATCCTTTCTAATGGTTCAACACCACCTGATTAACATGGTCTGGCTTGGCCTATTATCTCTTAGTGCTTTTCTTATGCCCCTCCTTATTCCTAAGCTTCAAGTTACCCTCCTGTAACTTGATTTCCTCAATCACTTTGTCTTGCACCAAATCCTCTTCGGATGTCTAGTATTGTTGCAACTGTAGCAATAAAGAAATGTGCTTGGCACAACTCTTCATGAACATTCACATTAATTAATAGGATGGGATGGAGAATGGCAACTTTACCATCATTTTCCTCCATTATTTTCCATAATCCATCACTGGCTCACCGTCATGTTGCACTAGAGCAACCAAGTCAAATAAGTTCACCTTCTACTTGACATCGAAGGAGAAGCGTTCAATAAATGCATCAGTTAATTTTTTTTAAATAGTGATGTTGTGCCTCTTTAATTGGTTGAACCACTCTCAAGTTGTGCCTGATAGGGTCATGATGAAAGTGCATAGGATAAAAGCATTGTTTCTCTCAATATAAAAGCACATATCTAGGAAACTAGTCATATGCTTTTGTGCATCTTCATCTCCTTGAAATTTTTCCAGCCTAGGCATCTTGAAATGCTTGGGATAGGCTGGAATAGGCACTGATGTGCATAGAGGTTCATTGTGAAATTTTTTCAAGGTAGGCTTCTGATAAGCCATTCCTTGCTTCTCTATGGCTTGAACCTTCTCTGTTGAGATCTTATAGGCTTGCAAGAAAATAAACTCCTCTTCTCAAGATTGCCTTGGAGGTGCATTCGAAGGTAGATTCTTCCTCGATCGAGGTGGAGTACTAAGCTTGCCTCCTCCTCAAATTGGGAGATTTTAGGATATTCTTGTTCTAATTCTTCTCCCACTTTATTCTCATAATACTTATGCTCATGTTGTTTGGATGCTAAATGTTGATCTCTGTATTGAGTTGCATGGCGAGTATGTGTGTCTATGTTCTCAGGGTGTAACTCGAGTTGTGAAGCCACTTGTCTATTAATATGCTCCTTGATCTCATAGTGAGGATATAAACCGATGATATCCAATCGTTCCTCTCTACACATGCTCCTTTTGATTGAGGATGTGTTGTTCACACATGCGTTGTTCATATAATTTCTATCTTATGAACCTCTACCTCTGAGTATTCTTGTTTTTGAGGCACTCTTTATCTACATGAACATCTTTCAATTGGTCTTGGAGAATTTTTCATCTCTTGTCTGACATCAATCTATGAGCTCTATCAACATGATCAGCCATATGAGACCTCTAGGGAGTGCACTCTATTCGAGCAACTTTATGGGTATATTCTCCAATGGAATGATCTGCCATACTTTTGCCTTGGTCTATAAATATGGCATTCATTTTAGGTTGTCTCCTATACTCAGTGCCTGCATGCGATGTAGGAGCACGCATGTATCGAGAATGCTTGGAGCACTCTCCATGTTCTCGGGTGGTCCTAATGGTGCTTGCGCTACACTCACTAGTAGGTCGAGAGGGTGCAAGTATAGGCTTATATCCCAGATGGCCTAGGACTTTGTCTAGATAGTACAACTATTTGCTACACCATGGCTCATGAGGTGGCATACCATTTGCTCCCAATTTGGATATATCTATGGTGAACTTGGTAGGTTCACCCCTATAGGGAGTCTGTGTGGGCCTATGCTAGGAAGTAGCCCTCTCTGATCACCCCTGAATGGGCAGATCTTGGACATATCTATGCTTTGAAGGTGGAGGTCATGAGCCTCCCTTAGATACAGGTCGAAGGGGTACCGATCTGGATCCCTTTATGATATATTATTTTGCAAAACCCATGGATCCATGCAAAATACGATCACAGTAAATGCTACCATATGCAAAACCCCCATGTTGGGAGGTCCCATGCTCTAATCTATGTCTAGAGGGATGTGTAGTACTTCATCTAATTGGGATATTATCAATGTAATCCCCTCATGTAGAATTATCCCCTCTAATGCTTGTTGAACAACGTCTAGGAGGATTCTATAATTGAGGGTGTTCTACATCATGTTGTGCACTAGGTGGAACTTGGGCTTTGATCTCGGGTCTATGCTCAGATTGACCACTTCATGTTTGCACCATTGTGTATCCTATGTCTAGATTTAACTTTTATTAGCATGCAAATAATACAATGATGATTATCTTCTTTTACAGTTTTAAAATGAGCCCTAAACTGTTTGATGTGTTTTCAATTTGTTGTATCAGTAAATTAACTCTTGTCATGTTTTGTAAAATGTTGATGATTTTCTCAATTGTTTAATGGTTTTAACCTGTATACTCATAGCTCAACAACCTGGCTATGAACTCTAGGTCGCGTAATTCCCCTAAAGTGTGGCAATGAAAGTCCACACCCAGACAGGGAGCACAGGTCCTCCCATATCCTCACCCGTTTTCACCCAGTCAGCGTCATACCCTCTAAAGAGGAGTATATGCAAATTTTTTGGGCTACAAAAGGTTCTTGGATCCGATATTGGTCTAGAACATAGGGTACATGGGAGTTGGGCCAACGGATGGAAATCACCTCCACCGTCATTGAAACCCTACTAGTGGTTGGATGTGACTCCCAACTCACTAGCATTTAAATGTGTCATGGTGTGTGTGGGTTATTTTTAATTTGCACAAAGGAAATATGCATAATATAGTATTAACATGATCATTTCCTATATGATATGCAACAAAGGACATTATATATTTAGAGGTATATGCACACTATGCTACATGATGTTTAGGTAATGCAACTAGCATGAGTAATTGGCCACTTATTGGGCCTCATGCAAGAAAAATCTAACATTCATATGGCCTAGACCACTGGATACTAGGGTGGGTTACAGTCAGAGACCCACAATTCCTAGCAGCAACTAGTAGAAGCATAAAATAAAAACCCCAAGGACCTAATTCAATTTATTGTTATTTTTATCCTTGTCCTAGCTAGGTTTATTTTTCATGTTCTAGAAAAATACAAAGATAGAAAATAGACATAGAGGGTGTCAGAAGGGCCTACCTCAGGTCCTCATCTGATTTAGATTTTTACTCCTACTCTGTGGTTGGTCTATTTTTGATTGCAACTTTGATGCACGGTTGCGACTGTTGCCCAGACCTGTCAACTACGGGCTAGATTTTTTTATCATGGTTGTCAACTGTTGTGAGTACTTTCCACACAAACATAGACCAGAGTTAGTAAATCATAGCTAAAAATGTAGGGTTCTGCCATGATCACCTTCTATAACCACCAAAAAGTCTCTTACTATCTAATCTATCTATTGCAATTCATGAAATAAGCACAAATGGGAAAACATAAGTTGACAACAAGAAATGAAACAAATATAAAGAATTCCTTTATTATTTTCAATGAAGTCAAGTTACAGATTCGTCCCTCTTAGGGATACCCATTTGATACATCAATTACAATAGAGTTTAAAATCCCTCTCAATGGTAGATGCAATAAAAATGCCTTCCAAGGTGACACAAACTTCTCTAGGGTGTAAATGACCCTCTTCTCCATGATTAGAGGTATTTGTTGCCTTGCATCCCAAAACCTTGTTAGTCCTGCGTGCAATAAACAACAAGAAACATTAAAAAAAGGAGGCCTCTCTTGATGAGGCTTTAAAAGGATATTTGCACAAAAGATAACATGATAATCAAGAAATCAAGAAATTTATTTAGTGCATGTAAATTGATCTAAAACATGATAATCTACCATTAGAAACATGAAAGAAACTAAGATAAATCTATCTAAGCTCCTAATTAACCAATTGAAGACGTGAAAGCATGAAAATGATTTGTTATGCCTACACTACTATAATGAAGGAAAATTGCAATTAGCTCCTAATCTATCGGTCAAATATCTCTAGAATATTTAATTAAACCTACAACATGATTAATCTAACCTAGTGAAACAAACTACAAAACAAAGAACAAGGAAATCAAGGATTATCCTCTGAGCATGGGTCATTCACACGATGGGCACTATTCACCATGGTTGATAGCCATGGTGGAGACTGAAGTAAGTTTGCCCTCCAAATCAAGGACAATTATTTGATTCTCCTTGTCAAATTGATGGTCAAGGGTCACCTTTGTGTCCTCTAATATATTTGGTGGTTGAATTGCTCAATGAGTGCATGGATTGCATAGATTAATGTTTCTTGGCTCTCTTATCCTCCTAGGATCTCCATGGCAGTGTGATCTCCAATTGGGTAGCAAACATATTCCTCTCAATGCATGTGAGTGGTTATGCAATTCGATAGGGCTTCGCTAATCAATTGATTATGTTTTTCTCTCTCTATTTTCCTAATTTAGAGGGGGATTATATAGCAATTTCCAAGGGCTAGGAGTAGTTTCATGAGGAAGCTAAGATCAATATTGGGTGGTTGAGCTTGTTTGATGGAAGGATCCAAAACCTTCCTCACTAAAAGTGCTCCAATCTGTAACCAATTAGTCGTTGCAACTGATTTTGGTTCAGATGGAGGCAAACTGACTCTGAGTGCTAAACGTGGATGACAGGCACGGTGAGCACTTCTAACTACAAGTGTCAGTAGTGGCTAGCACTGACTGGGTAAAGGTACCCAAATTGAGTGGTAAAAACCACTACTATACCTTGGTATCTATCCAAGGTCTTCCATATGGTCTTCTAGCATGTCCCATATGAGTAGTTGCCTCGACATGACACATTTTAGGTGTCTACACCACCAAGTGGAATCCTCTAGATATGCCTTGATCCTCACACTAGCCATATCATTGCCACATCCCCTCCACATCACCTTCATGCCACCTCCCCCTTCCCTTGCTCAAATCCAAAAAATATCCCCCTCTTGCATTATTTCTATACTATTTTACTAACAAAATTTTGTTAGCCATCTTTGCTACCTTTTGAGAGCCCTCTACTACCACCCTGCCTCTTTTAAGAGCTCAACAATGGTTGTCATGGAGGATTTTTGAAGGTTCCAACTAATACTTTGATTGTCCACCATCCTTGAACTGATAACATTCTTACAACTTCATCGACACTGGATAAACCTTAGATACCACCTACACCCTTAGTATGGGTACTTTACCCCCTTTGCAACTTGGACTCAACCGTTTTAGATAGACACATAGACTCAACTTTTCTAGACGGTTACCCAGGACTGACCATCCTATAGGGTTATCTAGAGACACATCAAATAAAGCACACACACACACCAGATAGGTAAATGAGGCTATAAAACATCTTATCTCTTTATTTGTAAGATTTTACTATAGTTTTGTAAAGGTTTAAATGGTTTTTGTAAATTCTTTCATATCTTTATGTTACTAGGGGCCTCATGCAAGGGATGCCCTTCATATGATTTTCACTCCACTTGGTTGCATGTGTGCAGGTTCTACAATTCTTACAACAATAGATATAGCACCTAGACGGTTTGAGCATCACACACATGAAAAACTTGCCTACATATCTGATTGTGGCATGAAGAAGAATTACACCTGATAGCTTTTTGTAAAAGGGGTCAACCGCCTTTGTTTTACTCAAAATATAATTATGTTTTAAAATTCCCCTTTGGTAGGACTTGGTTGTATTAAAAATACATTTTCATCTGCTTGTTATATATATATATATATAAGAATTGTTTGTCCCTCCTTTCACTTTCATTTGCAAGTTACATTTTCATTGTAGATGCATTTTTTGTGTTTATAATATGATATGGTTGTTGACCGTCTAATATGGTTGAAGATCATATGATATGGTCACACTAGCCAACATCAGACTCAAAGAGTAGTCTAGAGAGCTTGTGGCTTACATGTGAGTATTTCAAACTTAACTAGATATAGGTTCTTTGCATTCATATCTTCGTTCTATATTCTTCCTTAGTATAGGTAGACTGACATTTTCAAAATGCTTTATATCATTTTCCCTAATATACTAGTTCTAGGCCTCCCTTCCTTGCAAGCCTTTCTTCCCTATCATAAAAAAGAAAAGGAAAGAAGAGAGCTTGTTAAATTAGTTTGCTTTTGTTGTATTACTTTTTTAAAGAAAATAGAAAGAGTATGTTAGCCTAGGTCTCATTTTCTTTGTATGTTAACAAAAAGAAAAAAGAGAAAGAGTTCATGTAGATTAGGTTTCCTTTTCTCACATAAGATTAAAAAAAAAAGAGTCAAAATCTTGTTTGTTAGTATAGTTGTACCTTTTGTTATTTTTATCTTGTTTTTACTTCCATTAGGTTAGATAGCCCAGTATGGCATAGTCTATTTAATGTCTCATTTAGCTTAAATGTATTTTTTGTCCTATTCTAAGTCTGCAGTCATTTAGATAGCTTAGCTACATCATAGGAACACCCTTTTGAGGTCTTTAGCATAGGTTGCATTCTTGGCATCCCTAGTGAAGATTACTTTGCATTTTACCTTAGGGTAGATTTTTTCTTGTAATTATTCTTAGGAGCAGAGCTTTCTACCCCTTATAGAATAGCCACCTTTGCAAGACCTTTTTGTGTGTAATTTTAAAAATTTACATCCTCTAGGACATAGGCCTAACCATAATTATCGGTTTGCATTGTGCAATCATCCTGAATGGTCAAACAACCATCCCAAACAACCCTACTTGTGACTCAGACTCATTTTGGAGACCTTTGGGGAAGAGAATTTGCCACACTTTATCATAGGATAAGTTTTCTTTGCCATGTCTACTACTTGCATCTGATTCTAGATCTACACTTTAGGTCATAGTTGTATTTTGCACCCTAGGATAGTTGCATATGATTTTGGGACCATCCTAAGGATAGCTTTGATCATTTTAGTTGCATTTAGTCTCTTTACATAAAATACAAAAAACATATATAACACAAACAAAACATTAATCAAACCAAAAATACACAATAATAAATTTTTGCACACACTTAGCACTCTTAATTCTGCACTTGTTGATATATATATTGTGTGTGAGGAAAACCTCTTGGTGAGCTAGACTTCATCCCTAGTCATTGATTGATCTCTTGAGAAAATCATCATAACTAGTATACATAGCTTCTTGGACTTCATCATTGATAAGTTGGTTACCCTTGGGATTAGATCAGGATAATATTTTAGGATAGACACCCTTTAACCATGGGGTTTAATAATTAATGGATAGTAGATATAATTTTTGTCAAAGCCCACCCAGATAGCAGGATTTAGATAGCAAAACCTCTTTTGGGAGGTACTTTGTGTTCCCATAGGATACCCATCATCTACATATCAGCTATTTTTATCTCATTACTTAAAATTAGGGGTGGATACGAGCATACCCTTTTAGATTTCACTACATCACCCACATTTTGTAGTTCCTAGGCATAGGAGTATCAAACACACAAACACAAAACATTCAAAACCTAAAAAAATAAAAGAGGAGAAATAGAACCATAAAATCCAAAAAACTAAACATTGATTGTTTGTTTGCTTGCTTGCATTCATCACATTTAATAATAAAGTCTATTTTGAAAAATTTTCTAAAAATTTTCCTTTTTCTCCCATTCCATGGCTCATTCCCCCAATACCCACACCCACCTCACCTATATCTACCACCTCAATTCCCCCACCATCAACCCTCTCTCATGCCACATTAGCCACCACCAAATCATTATCAAACACCCCTTTTATATCACCTACAATCATTTCCCAATATCACCAATAATCAATCCCTACATATTATCAATCATCATCATCAACCATTACCCACATACAATCAATTACCAACCCCACAACCTTATAAACCACCCCCTACTTACAATGAAATACCTCCCAATTACAATCAACCTCTAAAAGCATATTATCAAACCTCTCCGTCATATCAACCCCCACCAACTCATCCATACCAACATACACCTAGTCATTCACAACCATCCCCCCATATTATCACCAATAAACTTTACAAACATCCTACAATCATACCAACACCCCCACCACACCTTATTACACACCTTAAAATTTATCCCAAGCCTTCCAAGCACCTCAACCACCTCCATTGTAGCATTCATATCCCCCACAAAAACTGCAACAACCTGAACCACATCCATCCTATCATTCATATCCCTCGTAGCAATCACAACCTCAACCACCTCCATCATAGCATTATTATCCCCTACAAAAACCACAATACCCTTAACCCCCTCCATCTCAAAATTTATATCACCCACAACAATCATAGCAACCCCACCCACCTTCACCCCAACCTTCATATATACCCCCACCTCCAACATCCTAGGCTAGCCCACCCTCAAATTAGTAGCACTACCAACCTACTTACCCTCCCACACACATTTCTCCTTGGCCCATCCGTTACTTCATATCTCTCGAATGGCCATTGTCATCCATCTTATAGAAACTTCTCAAGGTGCAAGCACTCTCCTTACCTGGTATAGCACTGCATGATACACATCAACCCACATCTCTAGGGTCTAACATTGACTAATTTTATATCTTTTATTGCCAATGTAGTCATGACATCACTCATTTTCCATCATTCTAGAGCCTCATACAAGATATGATTGACTAAAGGACCATTATAATCGAACACCCTTTAGCCCCCACTCACTAAAATCTTGGAAATAATCCAGCTCCATTGCCACCAGATGGGACAACACAACCACATAATGAGGCCTTAACTTTTGTAACTCAGCCATATCAAGATCGTCACACCAATAATGTCCCATCTCATCAAGGTTTTATGGGAATGATAAGTCATGATCACTTTACTTTGACCTCATCCACCCCTTCCACCACATCATAAAAGCCTCCATCCCATTGGTAGTACACTATCCACCATGATTCTCAATCAGGACATCCCTCTCCATATCCCTATGCATCTACCATGACACAAGCTATTGAACCACCTTCTCCCTCATATTCATATTCTATGACATCTACTCCAACTAATCCTTCTCTACCTACTATCGTGTCACCCTCTTCAACCACTCCATCTAGCCCCCCTTCTAATTTTTTTCCCTCATAATCTACTCCACCATCCTCACCCTCCACTCTACTTGAACTCTCATCCTCTACTATTGTGCCCTCCACTTCATCCATACCACCTCCATCAGAATCTCCTCTCTCCTCCATAAACCAAGAGTCCCTACATGTCTCTATCCAAGAACCCAGTCCTCATACCTTACTTGATAACATTGAATATGATTTGCAGTGCATCACTCTTGATCTCAAGGACAATAGTGACTGTTGGTTCATCTTTCATACACACCTTGTGAAGGATGAGCATAAAATACCGATAACACTTATACGGGATAAATCCCACTCACTTTAGGATCTTGCTGGTTATCCAAGGTGTGAGTTATAGAGTTGGGTCGAATGGCTATTCACTCTTTTTCACTTCTGGAATAGTTTCAAGTGGATCTGTCATTTACCTTACAATGGGTTCGACCTTCGTTCAATAATGTTTAGCGGTTGTTATCTTTGTTGACAATCGGATTTACAATGAGTTCTTTGATATAGCTCTTTATGTTTTAGTAGATTAAATAAAAGACAAATTTGAAAGAAAATAAAAATGGATCTTTTAACGGTGGAACAGAGAGAGTAGGGTAGGGCAGAAAAGAGAAGCTTATCTAACTTAGTTGCAAAATCAAAACTACCAATTTCAGTTACACTATTTAGCTTCACAATAAAACCAATCAAAGAGGAAGGTGTCCAGCTTTCTGAGATCACCTTCTACTAAGAGCATAAGACGAAGATAACATAGATCTAAAAGAAAATCATAAATATAAGGGAAGTCGGTGTCAACTGGTATCTCTCACCAGTAGCCTAGCTCACGCAGTGAGGATAGAGCAATTAGAACAGACCTGAACCTTAAATCTCTAATTTTTCCCTAGCATACAACAAATGGAATGAAGCCTAGTAGCATATTCAATCTTGATAACATAGATTTACAACTAAAACAAATAAACCTTAGCGAGATGAAAACAAAAGAAGATGCACTTATCACAATCCGAAAGAGATTAGGCTCCTGGCCACACTATCACAGAAAAACGATGTCACACCAACCCCAGGTATAGAACAAAGCATTCAAACAAGATTTGCAGGAAATTGCTAAAATGTCTTTTATTCTAAGTTTTCGCCCCTGGTCTTTACATTCAAGAGAAGTATATATAGACTCAGGACAGACCCTGATCTTTTCAAAATGTATTCTTCCAAATATTTAAATCTTATTATAAAAATTCCACCATCGAGGTTTTACAATATAATGTATTTTTATATAGAGTTTTGATAAGCCCTAATTACTCTGAAAATCCTCGCTTGGATCTTACCATAAATGGAGGAGATAAGACTTGGTTTGATCCTCATCAAATGGACACCACGTGTAAATGTATGTTCATCTTTTGATAAGCCATCAGAGCATCTCATTAATTCTTCTGCAAAATTCGGATGAGTCACTGACTTCCTAGGCCTTCCATCCTCGCACAACCACCTTTGTTTGGTTCGAGTTGAGATTCTCTGCCCGTCATTACTTTTGCCATAAATTTTTTGAGAAAATGGATCCACCGACAAATTCCTTGAAGCCTGTATTTGCGGCCAGATCTGCAAAATCTAGATGAGTCACTGACTTGCCATAAATTTTCTTGACAAATGGATCCACCGGCAAATTCCTTGAAGTCTATATTTGCGGCCAGATCTACAAAATTTGGACGGATCAGAAATTCCCAGCATCTCCTATTTCCATCCGATGGTCCTTGCTTGATTTGTGTCGAAATTTAGGTTTGTCTGTCTTTCTCGCCATTACTTCTGCCATTATGCAACTGTCGGATCACCTTCTACAAAAGAAAAGCAAAGGTTAGATTTTTAATGTTTTTCATTTTGATTAATTAATTAATTTTTTTATTTAAATATTTCTAGGGTTTGGACTGTGTTGAAAAGCTTCCACTTCCAAGCTCATATTCTCATGAAATTAAAACATGTCGCGATATCGCAACATTTTCCTCAAGTTACTTCTTCCTTGCTTGTGCCTTCACGAAAATGGAACATGTCGTGATATCGTGACATTTCCCTCAAGTTACTTCTTCCTTGCTTGTGCCTTCATGAAAATGGAACATGTCATGATATCGCGACATTTCCCTCAAGCTATTACTTCCAAGGTTTTGCCCTCGCAAAAATGAGACATGTCTGAAAATGGAACATGTCGCGATATCGCGACATGGGACTTTAAAAGATTTTAGGGTACAATTAAATTTGAGCGAAATTCCGACAAGTCCAAAAATGGAACATGTCGCGATATCGTGACCTTTCCCTCACTTCATTTCTTTCAAGCTTTCGCCCTCGTGAAAATGGAACATGTCACAAAATCGCGACATTTCCTTCACTTCGTTTCTTCCAAGTTTTCTTCCTCACAAAAATAGAACATGTCGCGATATCGTGACATTTCCCTCACTTCATGTCTTTCAAGCTTTTGCCCTCGTGAAAATGGAACATGTCATGAAATCACGACATTTCCTTCACTTCGTTTCTTCCAAGCTTTCTTCCTCGCAAAAATGGAACATGTCGCGATATCATGACATTTCCCTCACTTCATGTCTTTCAAGTTTCCGCCCTCACGAAAATGGAACATGTCACGAAATCACAAAATTTCCCTCACTTCATGCCTTTCAAGCTTTCGTCCTCACAAAAATGGAACATGTCACGAAATCGCGACATTTCCCTCACTTCATTTATTCCAAGCTTTCTTCCTCGCAAAAATGGAACATGTCGCAAAATCGTGAAATTTCCCTCACTTCATGTCTTTCAAGCTTTCGCCCTCGTGAAAATGGAACATGTCACGAAATCATGACATTTCCTTCACTTCATGTCTTTGAAGCTTTCGTCCACAAAAATGGAACATGTCGCGAAATCGCGACATTTCCCTCACTTCGTTTCTTCCAAGCTTTCTTCCTCACAAAAATGGAACATGTCGTGAAATCGCGACATTTCCCTTACTTCATGTCTTTCAAGATTTTTCCCTCATGAAAATGGAACATGTCACGAAATCGTGACATTTCCTTCACTTCATGTCTTTCAAGCTTCCGCCCTCACGAAAATGAGACATGTCCGAAAATGGAACATGTCGCGATATCGTGACATCGGACTTTAAAAGATTTTAGGGTACAATTAAATTTGAGCGAAAGTTTGACAAGTATGAAAATGGAACATGTCATGATATTGTGACATTTCCCTCAATATTTTCTTCCAAGGTTTTGCCTTCGTGAAAATGAGATGTCCGAAAATGGAACATGTCGCGATATCGCAACATTTCCCTCAAGCTTTTCTTCCACTTTGCAAATTCTCCAAAAATTGTAGGTTGAATCCAATGACTTTTTCCATCTGTATTTTGCATTTTTACATATTGGTGAAGGATCTTCCTTACTCAGAAATGATTTTAACATTTGAAAAATGAATTTTAAATTGCTCGAGAATGGTCAGCTTCACATGGCGTAGAAAAATGATGAAAATTCAAAGTGCCCAAAATTTGATGAAACTTTACAAGCATCTAAATGAGCCCAATGGGTATCCCAATCTGCAAATAGAACTTAAAAATTCATCACGAATTAAGATAAAATGCATTTAGAAGTCTGTCGGCTAGAAATAGAAACTGCTATTTCTGGTAATACATTTAACATGCAAAATTTCAGAAATTTTAAATTGAAATCAATGCCATATGCAAGCCTACTTGGAATTAAAACCCAAAAAACTCAAGAGGGTCCCTGTAGAAAAAATGAAAATTAAATATTTTCAAAAGATGGAATTTCATTTTTTTAGTGGGGGTGTGTTGCTTCTCAACAGTGACAAAGAATATTTTGCTCCTCAATCCCCTCATCCTATGATATATGACTCTTTTCCAGTCACCACCATCCATCCCATTTCCTCTAACACCTCATATGATGAGCACATCTCCCACCCATCCAAATTTCCTTTAAATTATTTGTAGGAGACTCCTCCTACCTCACCATGTAGTCCACTTGTGCATCCCCACATAACTCCCATTGATATTTATGCCTTGCATGTCCATGATATCAACCCTTCTCCTCCACTTAACTCGCCACACCCATGCTTACCTTTAATTCATATTCCAACCTACACAATTAACTCACCATCTCATCAAGAGCAAACCTACCCTTACACATCCTCCCCTTCTGTAGGTTTCATTAATCCTAGCACCTCCTTGAGTGTGGTTCTTGAACCTCTCCCATAAAAAAAGTTCATATCATTCCTCCTCAACCAACTAAAGCCACCATGTCCTACCCAATCCAAACCTAGCCCTTCAAAGAACCCCATTGTCCTCCTTGCCTCAATCAACAATGTGTCTTCCACCTCTCTTTCGCACTCCCCCTATTATGGCAACTCCATATTTTCTACCTCTTATTTCAACACATTTTTCACCATCACTTGTTCCAACACCATGTCTTGCACCTCTTATTTAAACACACTCTTCACCACCGCTTCTTCAAACTCCATGTCTTGCACCTCTTATTCCAACACACTCTTCACCACCGCTTCTTCCAACTCCATGTCTTCCACCTCTTATTCCAACACTACCTCTTCCTCCTATTCTCTCATCCCTCGTCTCTTATGATATGTATTATAGCACATGTTTTAATAAGTTTTTTAGCTTAGGATAAGCATTATTTAATGCATTCTTATCCATTGTAATGCCTTGTAATACCTATTTATAGGCACATTTTGGTATGCTAAAACAACTAAATATTGGATTGTCTTCTTATTTCTCGTGTTTGATATAACTGATTCCACATCATTGGTATTAGAGAATGTTATGGATTATATATTAGTATCCTCTTCCTCTAGGCCAATATTGGTTCAAATTAGGAATGAAAATGCTTTCATAGGTCTATTTATGGACCTGTTACTTTTGTTACAAACACTTTATACAGGCTTTATAGAATTGTTGAATCTGTATGCAGTTTCATCATGCTTCTACCTTGCATTCTTGAACATTTCCAAAACTCTATTTTATCATATTCATTCATTTTCATTGTTTTTCCATGCTCCATGCACAACTCAATGAGATCTATGCTAGGCTTAGATACCTCTGCGTGACACTTTAGTATATTCACACTGAACTCATCGCTACTACTACCAAAGAATAAAAAAAAAAAGAATCTATAGCAACACATGGATTTGAACCAGGGTCTCTAGGTGAATTACCCAGTGTCTCTCCATTAGATGATGTTGCTTCTATTGTAGATCTAAGCTCCTTTGAAGCTCCTAATGCAGATCAGGCCCCTTCCAATATTGCAGATCAAATCTCCCTGGAAGCCATTATAGTTGAAGAACAAGATACCATTTCATCCACTGTCATCATACCTACTACATTTCATGGCCTATCAGTACATCCACAACCTCTTCGTTGTCCATTTCTTGATCGAATATTCCTCTCTCGAACATTGATTTCTAGTTTTTTTCCACCATTACATCAATTTATCATGATTCTACACCTTTCATACCTTGATCTGATATCTTTTCAGACTTGGAGTTTTGATCTATGGTTTTTTAGCATTGATCAACTGCCCACGGCTTTCACACCATCTTCTTTGGTGGCCCCATAGTTCCTCTCTAGTTTTTTGATAGTTTCTTAATTTTATTTTTCACTCTTATCATAGGATTCCATGTTGCACTTCCTAATCCACTTGTTCTTCATATTTACTTGATCCACTCGTGAGAGATCTTATCTTTGTGCACGTGACTCACATAATTTTTAGATTTAACCACATCATTCTTATTTCAATATTTTTCTTCATTGCTACACCTGTTGCTTATGAAGCCACCGCTATAACCATGCAATTCTTGTTTTCATTGATCTTGGATTCTATTCTCCATTTGCCATTGCACTCATCGATAATTTATAGTTTTCAATCTGAGTTATTGTGTATCTATGTCACCATTACCGCTCATATCTCGTGCCTTACCTTTTAACCACATTCAATGGTGATGTTTTCCTATATTCGATACACTTTCCATATTTTTGGCCTTCTTTATGGTGATTCCTATGCATTTCACGTTATTTCAAGTGACCATATACCAACTTGTGACATCCCACCATATCCATCATCCCTTTGCAACCATTTATAATATTTGATTTGTGCTTCCTATCGATGATTGTATCGCACCAACAACTATAGTTTCCTACATTTCACTGGTGATCCATTTATTTCTAGTGCGAACAACTCATTTTTTTTTTGTGATTCAATGTTTCTCGTAGTCCATTTCCAGCCCGCATCCATCTACACTATGGCGTTACAGTTTGCACATTTTTAGTACCATTTTTGCATGTTCGGGTTTACCTTCGACATGTTCTAGTGTACTTTCAATCTATTCGACGTGTCAATTTGTCCTTCTTGAAGTTCATGAAAATTTTGACATCAAAAATCAATCACTATCCTAAGGTTTTCTTTTTTTTGTGGCCATGCCATTTTTTTCGGTGATCGAATCACTTTGCTGGTGCTTTCACAACTCTTTTGGCCATCATTTTATGCTCATCTTCCACAAATTTTTAACATTGATCTCCTCTTCATCTATAGTTTTTTGGTGTAATTTCACTATTCATGATGTCATTTCTACTTTATCTAGCATTTTCTAGTATGTTTTAGTGTTTCTAGCACTTAACCAGTTTTTGGTGTGGAAAAATTAAACTTTTTCAAAGGTTTTTCACAGTTTCCATAATCAATATTCATTTTCCGGTGTATAGTTGGCATTTTTGGAAATCAATTTTTAGGGTATTTTTTTTGGAATGATGGTTTTTGAATTAATTATAAATTTTGTATCATGGGATATATCCCACATTGTGCATGATTTGCATGTTCCATCCTTTAATTACCCCATCGTAAATATTATTAGAAAACCAACTCTCATTGGCTATCTACCACCCTACTGCTTGTGTCACCAAACCTTCCAGTTTGTACTATCTGCATACGTCTTCCCCAGTGCCTATTGGCCCTAGCCTTACATGTTTTCCTAACCTCTACATTACTGTCAGATGTCTGCACTTTCATTCCCTACTATTTGTCAGCATTAATTCTTGTCTGCCAGGTCAACCTTTCTATCCAGTTGGTTCTCCTCAACTATGTCACCCCTATATTTGTTATATTCATCATGCACCTGCCACCTAGGTACATCCCATCGCATTTAAGTCCCATTCACTTTGCAATCTACCAACTTATCATTTGGCTATCGACTATGTGGACCACTTTCGATGTTTGCTTGGCACATGTCCTGTATCACCAATTAGCATTGTTCTTGTTGATTTTTCTTACATCATCATCAATGCCACACTAGTCAGCCCTATCAATTCCTATGTGGCTTTCTTGTAAATACTCAAATTCCATGTCACTGATGTGTCCTATCGATGTCATTAATTGTCCACTATCACATTCCACTAGCATGTCAGTATGATCCTACATCCCTGGCACATGTGTCAGTTGCCTTCTTGTCAGGTGTGTCCACCTACTATCAAGTCCCAGTAATTGTTCCTCATGTATGTGTCTCATGGGTTTCCATATCCAGCTTAGTTTTATCAGTTAATAGTGTCCCTTATCAACCTGTCAATCCCATTCTTGTGTGTGTCTAGTATCCTCACATTCCCATTGACATCACATCCATTGGTGGCCCAACATGCCCAACATTCACTTGACCGTTGCAACCATTGTTGCAAACATTAAATTGAAATTTCTAGCCTTTGGAATCATTAATTTAATGGGTTGTACCCCACCATTTTTTAATGCATCCATCATTAATGGTGGTTCTAAATTCAATTCCACTTAATGCTTGTTGGCAATTTAATGCATTTAACCCATATTTCTTCAATGCATTTCAAACTATAACAATATTTTAATGCCTACTTCCATTGGCATATTTTAGCACATGGTTCAAGAAATATTTCATTGCATATCCTTATGACATCAGTTGCTGCTTTCTTCTGATGATTCGAAGGACCTGTTTCAGTTCTCCACTGATATAGCAATGTTTACAGTCATTGGAGAGCATTTTTCACCTCTAATTTAGTGCCATTGCCAATTTTTTGTTTTATGTAGACCTTTTCAAATTCATCATTTTGGTCTTCTTCTTTTTGTAACAAGAGTACATTTTTGGTTTTACCCAATACTCTTCAGCTACCAATCCTTCTCTTCCACACTTGTATGCATTGGGAACCAATGCTTCATCAGTGGGGAGGAATGATATGGATTATAGCACATGTTTTAATAATTTTTTTAGCTTAGGATAAGCATTATTTAATAATTATTGTGTTCTAATCCATTGTAATGCATTGTAATACCTATTTATAGGTACCTTTTGGTATGCTAATACAACTAAGTTTTGGATTGTCTTCCTATTTATCATGTCTATTGTAACTAATTCCACATCATCTTACACCATCATTTTCATGTACCTCACCCTCCACAACCATAGTATCAACCATCGTACCCTCTTTCATTACCTCCATATCCATCACCTCATCCAATATATCATGCCACTCCAATTTCAATACCACCCTCACTTGATTTACAATAAATATCTTATTGACTCACAAACATTGAACTATAGTTGAGTCATCAAGGCACCCCTCCAACTCCATCTTCACCTGCTCTATAGCACATATTGGAATGAATCACAAACATTGGGCTACACCTAAGTCACCAATATAGTTCAATAGTCCCTCCTCAATCCTCCTCTATGCCATCTTCCTCCACTTCAATTTCACCTCAACCTTTCTATCCATATTTTTGACCTTGTCCATCTTGTCCCCTTCCTTCATCTTATAGCTATATGCCCCTATCAGATCCAATTTCAATAGCCTTTCAAAATATACAACATGAAGGCCTACTATACCTACCTATCATCCATCCTATAGATCCTCATCGACCCAAGCCTAAGTCATACAATGAAAATTATTATTGCATTTTCCATCATCATATGGGTCATGATATTGAATACTGGTGATAGTTCAAGAACTTAGTACAAGACTTTCTTGATCAAGGGAAGTTAATCCTTCTATAAACATAATGTTCTCTCATTTTTGCCTACATGTCTCAAAATCCACTACTATACATTCCTCCCTAAAAACTTAACTTCAAAAAAACATTAAAAAAATTATAAAAACATCACAAAAACACATCAAAACTTCAAACAAAATGGTTGTTTGTTTGTTTGATTAATATAATGTAGATTTTTTATTTGTATAAGAGGTACCTACCTCTCACAAAACCTTATAAACTAGCATCAAAATATCCAAAACCGTTCCTAAATTCATCCTTCCCAATTCTATCTCACCTTCATCCACTTATAGTCAAAACCCCTAACCTAGTTCGTGTTTGTCTACATATCACACATAACCACTACTCAAATCCATCCACAAAAATCATGCCCATCCATCCTGTGTTACTACTTATCATTGCAATGGCCCATTCCATAGCACTTCATCATAAATTACCTCATCACTTGAGTTGGATGATACTACCAAATCAATGTTGTATTGAATTTTGATCAAATACTTAAACATTCATTTTTGGAAGTTGTGTCTATCCCATAAACTTGTTTAAGTCTATCATTCTCTTTAATTAGCATATATCTAGCACAACTTATAGCACCTTAGCACTGTGACTTTTCTCACATTAGCTCCATGACTTCAATCACATTAGCACCAACACCCATAGCTCAATAGTTTTGTTGTCATATTAGCATGGTTGTTTCAATGTGCTCATAAATCTATCAATGACAAGGTTCAAAGGTTTTTCTCACTTCCATCACTAGGACATCCTGCATTGGTCATCATTCTATACAATATTACATATCCTCTCAATTATCCAATCAATCCACTTTGCACCCATCATCATCCATATTATCATCTCACTCATGACCACAATACATCATAATTGCATAACATTCAATTTTCATGTTATTCACATCTATTCCATATCTTCTTTCTTTGTCTTATTTCTTGCACATCACTCCTAGTTGTATGGTCACACTTTTAGAAGCTACATACCATGGACCATTGTGCCTTTATTTATCCTTTTTCATCTTCTTATCTCATAGTCACGTCATTGCATCTTCGAGCACTCTAATATTTTACCTCAACACAATTTTGATCATTGCTTGGATAATTTTTGTCTATGCCATTCCACTTGGCTTCATTATATTAATCAAGGACATCTTCATGATTGTATTTTTCCTCTCCCTTCATGTGTCATGCACTTCCAAGCATATTTCCCATCCATAATCACCCACCACCATCATTGCATACACCCTATCATACCATCCCTATGACACCTTATCTCTTTTGATTTCTCTAGTTCGAAGAATATCTAGGTTATTTTGGTCACTTAGTCATTCCTAGTGTCCCAATCAAACTCTATTGAATGTCAACTAGTTCTTGGGAGCTATAGGTCATTCCTGGTTAAATCTCGCTCTCTCTTAGACCACGCACATGTAGCACACATTAATCACATTTTTTCCATGGAAAAGACAAATTCTTGAGTTGCTATCACCATAAAATGAACAGTTTCCCCTACTCACCCTATCATGCATAATTCAAGCCTATGGATCCATAGTGCAAAAAAAACAAAAGAGAAAAGCACAAGAAAATAGCACATATCAATCACACAATAATTTCCACCATTCATCATGGATCCTAGTCCATCTAAGACATCTCCATCGAGGCTATAGATTCCTGGATGGTAGTGGACCAGCATCAAAGGGTTATTAGGTTACCTCCATTAAGGCTATAGATGCTTGACTAGTAGTGGAGTATGCCCTCCATGTGGTGACATGTCTATCATAGTAGCAACATTATTTTATACGAACCTATGTATGCTAATGGGTGAGATAGCTTAATGGCCTATGCTACAAGTGATTCATTCGATCTCATTTAAAATTGGCAAAGAATATTCATTTTACACACATTCGTTCCTTGAGATACTTGACTCCCTAGGGTGGTCTTAGTATCTTTGAGGACCTGTTTTATGATTATATGAGTTTGATTGAGGTCACTAGGGTGTTTGAGTCTCTCTAAAGTACATTTAGATTTTTCATCTCTATGACACACAAATCAACAAGTGGTATCATTCTAATTTTACTTTGTCATTCATTTCATCCATATTTGCATCCCATATTAACATTTTTCTCACATTCAGGTACATACTATTATGTTGACATCCCTAATTAAGCAATTAAAATCATGCATATTGGCTTGTGTCTATATGTTTTCCAAACAATGATTACAACTTGTATACCAACAATTATCTTATTATATCTATTCTACAACCATACTCACATCAACACATAGGTACATACTAGCACTCACCAGTTCAAATGCCATTCATCATGCACCCTTAACATGTCTATCCAAACATGTTTTTGTCAATCGGCTCACCACTGTGATTTATTTCATCTTACAACTACTTGTCACTTGAGGGGGTAATAAAAACTCTAAATTTCAAAATTCATTCACCTTTTGTTGGGGCAACAAACTAAAAAGCTTATCCATTGAATTAGGTGTCTTTTGATTTTGTACTACATTATGTTTCACACAATGCGGTACAAAATAGGCATCAATAGACACCAAATTTTAGTCATTTACAATGGGATTTCCACAAAAACACCAAAACACCTCTTAAGTCATTACATATTTACAAAATCCCCCAAATTGCTACAAAACCACTACTTGATACCCAATTTTATTTAATTTTACCTAAATTCCTCTAAACCTACTTCTTTTCTTTTTCCTCCAAATTTTCTCTCAAATTCTCCTTTTTCATAATATCCCCCAATTTCCCTACCTCTCTTCATTCTATATAAATTTCTCTAATTCCACGCTTCCCTTCTTATTTCCTTCTAATTTATCTAAATTTTCCTATTCTATCTAAATATATTCTATTTCCTTCTAATCTTCCATAACTTCCTCTTAAGGTTCCTCTAAAATATTTATTTTTTTCTAATTTACCTTTTTTCCCCTAAATTTCTAAATTTTGTAATATTCCTTAATTTTCTCCTAATACTCTCCTACTATATTTCAATCTCTCTTATTCTCTCTTGATATATGAATTTCTACCTAATATTCTTCATTTATTCCTCTATTCTCCCTAAAATCTCTCATAATCCCAATTATCTACCTAATTCCCCCATTATATATTCATTGGCTTCTATTTAATTATTTAATCCCAACTTAAGCCTTGGTAAAATCCCTAGGGAATGGGCATAATAATTTAAAATTCTCCTCAAATCCCAAAGGGTTATTCAAATATTCACCCATAGATTTTAATTTATTCTACTTGATCCCATCATTCATGCTTCTCTCCAAAATTTGTGGAATTTAAAATTACAAGAAAATCTTAAAGTCAAAGAGGGTTAATTGGTAAGTTTAATGACCTTGTCCTCCTTAGGCCATGTCATATTTGTGGGTAGTTTAAAATTCATGATATAAGCTCCAAGGCACATATTATCCCATGGATATCACTTCATCCAAGGCCACTTTATGGCTTGTGGATGGGTAAGAGCTCACTCCATCAAAAGTTATTCAATGTGGTGGTTGCACATTCCCTTAAGTGGAATCCTCTAGACCTGCCTTGACCCTTGCACCAACCACATAATATCCACATCACATATACATCACCTCCATGCCACCTCCCCCTGCCCTTGCTCAAATCCTATAAATATCTCCCTTATTCCATCATTTGCAAGGGAGGGTTGAGATTTCTATATTGTTATGCTACCAAAATTTTGTCAGCCCTCTTTACTACATTTGGAGAGTCCTCTTCTACTAGCATACCCCTTTTAAGATCTCAACAATGGCTACCATGGAGGATTTTTGAAGGGTCCAACTAATGCTTTGATCATCCACAATAATTGAACCAGTTGACTTCTTGCAACTTCACTGACACTAGACAAACCTCAAAGACCACCTACACCTACCAATAAGGGCACCTTCCTCCTCTGTAACTTACACTAAACCATTTTAGATGACCACACAGACTCAACCATTCTAGATGGTTACCTAGAATTGACCATACGATATGGTTATCTAGAGATATATCAGATAGAGAATACACACACCAAATAGGTAAATGAGGCTATGCAACATCTTTGTATCTTGATTTGTAAGATTTTATTGTAGTTTTGTAAAGGTTTAAATGGTTTTATAAATGCTTTCATATATTTATATTGCTATGGATCTCATATAATGGAGGTCATTCAAATGCTTCTTACTCCACTTTGTTTGTATGTGTGTAGGTCCTACAGTTCTCACATAAGTAGATATAGCACTTGGATGGTCTAAGCATCACACACACACAAAACCTACCCACATCTCTGATTGTGGTATGAAGAATAATTGCACATGATAGCTTGTTGTAAAATGGATCATCCCCCTTTTTTTTACTCAAAATACAATCATGTTTTAAAAGCCCCCTTTGGTAGGGATTGGTTGTATTAAAAATATCTTTTCATTTTCTTGTTATATATACATATATGCAATATTTGTCCCTCCTTTCACTTTCATTTACAAGTTACATTTTTATTGTTAGGTGTATTTTTCATGCTTACACTTACCAAGGTAAATGAATGAAATTCTATAGCAATATGTAATTGCTTATTTGAATAACCATGACAGTTATAAAGAAAAATAAAATAATCTCTATTTTGCTTTGGAATAAGACCATGACAATAATCTTCAAATGTCATCCAAATTGATCTTGCACATCCTTAGATGTGAAAGCAAAAAATACATTTAAAAAACTTAATGTCTGAATATCCAAAAATATTCTATGATGAGACTTCTTTCAATTCATATAGTGGTGCTAATATTAGTGTTTTATGACATGGGATAATTGAACAAATGAGCATTTAGTCACAAACCTTTCATAATAATATTATTGATCTATAAATGAATAAGAAATAGATTTAAAAGAGGTATTGGCCTTATGAGGATGAGGAAAATATGTCTTTAAGCTCACCACCTATAAGAGAGACAATTGGAAGAAAATAAATTAATTGTTTTCATTAATTTCAAAAAAGGGAATATTGAAAGTGGAAGATTTATTGTCGATCCTATAAAAGATAAATATGGGAGGAAGTATATGATAATAATAGAGTTTCAACCATCCAAATTGAGGCATGAAATATGGATAGAAATTAAATCCATATCTAACATTGGACATGTGTAATCGGTGAGTGTGGTCTACTATCAAGGATGCCACTTGAATTATCGGTGATGTGATCCGAGTTCAATCCCCATGGTGGATGTGTATAAAAAATTATTACTCAAACAAAAAAATTGGACATGTGTCATGACCCTCCCTAGCGGGTCTTTTTGTACAAAGAAACAATGTATGAATTGATGATGCTTTAATACCTAGTTTTAGTAATTGAGCCAACTATGCGATGTTTAGTTGATATTGCTGACATATTGTCGAATGTGTAGGATTAAGTACACTCATAGGTGGAATACGAATAATCATACATGATAAGTAGGGGTACTTGAGGTTAAGGAAATTATGATTAAGATAACTCGAGGGTAACATTGATGGATACCTTCATATAGGTATGCATTCCATTAGGTATAATAATCAATGGCTAGCCACCTTGAGCCTTAGTTTATGACCTAGTAGTCATTGTAAACTCTCAGGCTAAGACAGGTGACTAGGTTGATGGAAATATTCCCTCTTTGTATGTTGTATATGTTTGATTGTCTTTTACTTCATCACTATCTGCATCAAATATTTAGAAAATATGCATAACCTGGTTGTTTTGGGAAAAGCTCCTTGTTTTGCTTAAATATTTTCAAAAATAATAGCATGATGTTAGTATTGGATAAGAAAACCTTTTATTCTATGTTGTATATTTATATGAATAAATAGTTTAATTATTTTAAATGATAAAAGAGCTTCATTTATAAATAATAGTTTAATTATTTTAAATGATAAAAGAGCTTCATTTATAAATAATAGTTTAATTATTTTAAATGATAAAAGAGCTTCATTTATAAATAATAGTTTAATTATTTTAAATGATAAAAGAACTTCATTTATAAATAATAGTTTAATTATTTTAAATGATAAAAGAGCTTCATTTATAAATAATAATTTAATTATTTTAAATGATAAAAGAGCTTCATTTGTAAATAATAACTTAATTATTTTAATATGTAAATTAGAACCTCATTTATAAATAATGATTCAATAATAAATGGTTATTATGAATGATAATAAAACTTCCTAAGAACTTAATAGTTCTACCATCAATTTAAGAGCACAACAAGTTGCATGATCGAATGGATGGGGGCATCTACCATCGTTGAAAGGGAGAGCTCCATTTATGACAAATATTGTCAAAATATTTGATAATATATGAGATCAAATGTTAGCCATTGCGTAGCTTTGAAGAGGGATGGTGGGCGGTGGAGCATTGGGGAGAGGAGAGGTACATTGGAAAGAAAATAAGGTAAGGCATTGATGGCAGTAGTTGAGCTTGGAAGAAGGGTAATGATACTAGAGGGTGAGAGACGGAAGGGGGAGATCACATTGGGCAAAAAAAGGAGAATATTGTGGATGCTTGGAGAAGGAGGCAATATCTTGTAGAGGTCAATACGAGTGTGCTTTATTTTCAAAACACGTGTGCTAGCAGGATTTTGAGATAGATGTTTGAACTAGCACTATTGATTTTAGTTTTAATTTGCTATGTAAGGGTAGTTATGCTCTATAGTTACTCAAAACCAATTAATACCAGTTGTATCTCCTGACTATGTTATTCTACCTTGTTGACGTTGGTTCAACCATAACCTGAACTATCATTAAAGGTTTCAGTAGGACCAAGAATCTCTCTTTTTTCTCATCAAAGTTGTGACCTCTTGTGTTGCATGCCTATTGTTATCCTCATTGGGTTGGGGTCATACAGATCTTGGGAAATGTTTTTTCTAATTTTTGCATGGTGATGTATTCCTTGGTTTTTGCTCTTACCTTGTGATATAGTAGGGAAAGGGCTACATGGATTCTCCTGTGTTTAGACACCCTATCATCTCATGTCAGCTCCCTATGTTTGGGAGTGGCTAGCATTGTTGCTTTGACCATTTGGCCACATGCATGATAAATCTATCGTAGGCACTATTGATTTGACTAGTTATTCCATGTGCACGTTAAACCGATTGTGTATATTATTACTTCAACCAGTCTGCCCATGTGCATGTTAAACATATCATGGATATTGTTGCTTTGACTAGTCATCCCGTGTGTATGTTAAACCTATCATGGATGCTATTTCTTTGACCAATAAATCCATGTGCATGTTAAACCTGTCATGGACATTGTTGCTTCAACCAGTTGGGTCACATGTTTGTTTAACCATTTATGGATACTATTGCTCTGGCCAGTTGGCCATGCTAGTTGATGATCTTGAAAGAATTCCTATTTTGTTGCATGCTCAATGTCATGCTATTTTTTGGCTATGTCAAACCGCTTGACCCAATTTTTTTTAATCTAGAGTTACTGCTATCCTAAGGGGTCTTGGAAATCTTGTAGTCATGAGTCTTAGGTGAAGGTACCCTATCCAAAGTCACTTGCTTCTTGAAGCCCTTGTTGGATGGTCCATGTTGTGGTTAATAGAAATAGCTTATCGTAGTAAATTAAGTAAAGAGAATTTAAGAAAATGAGTTTATTTATTTGATTGAGTAAATGTTATTTGATTATAATAAATGAAATAAATATATGTATTATGAATTGAGTAGATGTTATTCGATTATAATAAACGAAAGAAAGATTTTTATTATTTAATTGAGTAAATGTTATTTGATTAAATAAAGATAAGGAGCTTTGTATTATTTAGTAAAGTAAATTTTAGTTAACTATAATAAAGAAGAGAAACTTTGTATTATTTAATTGAATGAATTTTTGTTTGATTATAATAAACGAAAGAAAGCTTTGTGTTATTTAAATTGAGTAATATGTTATTTGATTTGAATAGGAAGAAAAGAAGAGGGTTGTTTTGTAAATTAAGGGTATGGGACTTTAATTTATAAAATGAAGGAAAAGGGATTTATTTATGGATTAAAGTGAGTGACTTTGATTTATTAAATAAATAGAAATGGTTATTTCATAGATTGAAGGTATGGGACTTTAATTTATGAAGTAAAAGAAAATGGTCTATTTTATGAATTGAGAAATGAGGCTTAATTTATTTAAGTAGATGAACCTAGTTTTTTGATGATTAAAGGTATGGGAATTTAACTTGTCAAATAAAGGTTAGATGAATTGATTTAAGTAAAACCTAGAATCTAGCTGTAATTTTTGAAAGACTCTCTATGGTCAATGAGAGGTGAAAATAAAAATGGTGATTTTTATGATATCAACTATGCAGTAGATGGTTAGATACTTTGATTTAAATTGTATAGTTGCAATTTGGAAATGAAATAAGTAAATGCATTTAGAAGCATGTCTATTATGGAACCATGAGTGCCTTGATCCCCTACTATCCTTAAATGATCGAAGGAAAGCTAAGGAGGACCATGGAGTCAGGAATATCCAATGAGTTAGTTTGATTCTACCTCTAAATATTTACTTATGCTTATATAGATATGAGTTGTGGGAATATTTCCCTCATGAAATTAATGTAATGTATCATTCTTTAAGAGTATGAAGGAATTATCATACTTGCTTAATTATTTAATGATTAGAAGATGTACTTTAAAAATTGTATGAATCATTTATGTTGGGCATTTAAATCCCTTTCAATTAATGTTTACCTTCTTTAAATATTACTTTATTTCTAGTATATTTTTATGCTTTATGGATTTTCTTTTGTTAGATTTAATATCTTTTCTTGCTTTCTTGATAAAACAAAAAAAACTTAATTATTGAGTTCTAGGATGAACTTAGAGAATGAACTAAGGGAATTAAGACCTTGTTAGGGTGAACATAGGTGACCTAAGGTATTAAGGACCCCTTAGGGAGATTATAAACTAAGTTTTGGAAAGACTATATATGAGTTAAGATAACTCGTCATGTAGAAGAGGTGGATACTTAATTTGCGGTACACATAGCATACCTACACAGACTAATTTATGTATAGTATGTGTATGATCCAAAAAATGCTCACACCTATCGGTCCCTATTGCAAGAATTGAAATATACACAAAATGCATACAAGAAAAATAAATTGACAAAATATTGACAATAAGAAATATGCTTTATTCTATTATATTTGAAGCCAAAGTCGAATTACAAGTACATCCCTCTTACGGATAATCACTTTTTGTAGACACTAAAATCTGGTCAATCCGATTATGCTACCATAAGCAACGGCTTCATGACACACCAAGGCCCCTAGGGCAGCCCTCAGGAGGCATACAATGGTTCTAACCACTTAGTACAAGGTTTTGAAAGGTTCTAGGCCACTTTTGGCACCTTTTGGACACCCTATTGCTATTCGTTCCACCCTGGGATGAATACAAAACTTATTCGTCCCACCCTGGGATGAATAGCTGTATTCATCCCAAGGGGAGCGAATAGCAGGTTTGATCGACAAAAAGTCAAATCTGGACAAATGGTGCCTGGAAACGGTTACTTTTCTACTTTCCAACGCCTAGGAAGTCAGAGCACATAGCATCTTAATGCTCCAGCCCATGAGGGAGGCCAAATTGGGAGATTCTCTTCCCCCTCCAATGCATGTCACCCTGGTGGCCAAGTGGCGCCTCGTGCCTCGCATGCCCTCGCATGCCTTTTGACCCATGAAGCCTCCTTGGGCTATAAAGTGGATGCATTTTCCACACAATTAGAGAGGATATTTTGAGGACAAAGCAATGGAGTGCTGCCAAGATTTCCTTCCACCCTTTTGTGCCCATTTTCCCTCGAAATCTCTACCTAGCGAAGGAGGTTTGCGAGTGAATTAGGAGGCACAATTTGTTACAAAAACCAAACCATATGAGTGATTTCCACACCAAATTTGATGAAAATACATCCCATAGTGTTTTTCATCAATTCTCAGTGGAATTGGTGGTAAAATTTAGGTAAAAATGGTGGGCATCCCACCCCCGGGCGCCCCCAATTTGTGATAGTCCTATTCATCCCACCCTATGATGAATAGAAATATGTGCATTATTTTGTTACTATTTTTAATTATTTATTTTCTACATGCTATTACTATGTTGTAGTTCAAATTTTAGGTCTTTCTGAGCTATATTGGCCGAGATATTGCATTTTTAGTGTTTTGTAGGGTCTCTTGCAGGTATCCAACGGTCATTTGAGAGAACACCTAAACTGTGACTGATATTGCAAATATGATCAAATGGGTTTTCTTATAATATCATTTTATGTATTATTTCCAATTTTCATGCATTTTGGATATGCGTAGGGTCAAAAATTTCTTGCTTTGGGTTTTGTAGGTTGCGAACGGTCATTCAAGTTTTGAAGCCCCATCGGATGCAATTTTGGTGTAATTTCTAGTGATATCTTCCCAAAACCTTCTATTTTACATCCCTCTACAATTTCATGTCATTTGGAGTTGATTTGATATGTTTTCTCATTATTAGTCATTTTGCCCCTATGGGGATTGCATGCTTTTTATCACACGCACTCGCTATTTGACGTTTCTGGTTTCCTTGTGTGTAGGTGTAGGTCATTACAACACATTTGGAAGGAGCATAAGACATCTGGATCAAATACACAAGTGGAAGCAACCTTGGCCCGCCCACCTCGATTGTGGGTACGAGGAAAGACATTGGATGTGCACCCAAATTTCTTGAAGGATTTTGATCCTTGGGCACCCGAGTTGTAAAAATTTGTATCACCCATTTTGAGCCCTCAAGGAGATGCATTGTAACCTAGAATTTGATATATCTTATTAATAATAAATCTATTTGATTTGCTTCATTTCTTGTTATTTGTTATCTTTCCATCTTTACTTGCATGCTTCCGTTTGACGCTCATGAGCGATAGGGCATAGATACACATATTTTTTATTTTAATTTGGTGCACCATTTTCCCTACTTTAGTGGTGATCATGGTGGGACCCTAGTCCCTTTTGCTTTAGGTGAATTTTGAAGCTCATATTTCATCTTTTTATGTTGCAGGTGCTATTCGTTCTGGGCTGAAACGAACCCTGACCTGCTATTCGTGCCACCCTGGGATGAACGCGAGTTCATCCCACCCTGGGATGAATACAGACCTGCTATTCATCCCACCCTAGAGTGAATAGAAACTAGAGGGTTTTTAGAGCAGAATTCCAGCAATAGCAAGTTTTGGCAGTGATGAGGTAGGTCTCTGAATCTTCCATCTCTGTTTTTCACTTCCAGAAACTATTTACTTTTCTTATTATTTGGTTTTTCTCACATATTTTGCTTGTTTAGGAAGGTTAGAAGTTAGTTTCCTTTTCTTAAACACAAAATAACAAAAACATATAAAAGGAGAAAAATCAAAACAAAATCAAAGTAGGAATGCATCTCTATGGTTTGCTTGCTTGTAGCCTACCCAATGGGTAGGCTAACATTTAGGGTTTTGCATTTCTAGATACATTTGTACTAAATTTTTGAAATTAAAATGCACCTTATGCATGCATTTAGTGAATGATCATTGAATGCTTCTTTGCTTACTTTCTTTAAAGTTAAAAGGAACCACACACACCACGATACATTTAAATGCTAGTGAGGTGGATTTCATCACCATCCACTAGTAGAGCTTGATGAGGTGGATTTCATCTCCATCCGTCATCTCAAATCCCATGAACCTTGTTCTTTGCCAAGGTTGGTTCCAATATCTATCATAGCCCATGGGTTATAGCACGTATCTCTCTTTGAAGAGGTATATCACAGACTAGTGAGGAACTGGTAGGACTTGTGCTCCCTGGTCATGTGTGGACTTCATTACCACACATTATAGGTGGGATTACATGACCTGGAGTTCATAGCTAGGTTGTCGAGCTATGAGTATATAGGTGAAATCCAATTAAATGCAAGATTATCATTCAACAATATCTCAAACACGTGACACAAGGTCATTCTTTACAAACAACACATCTGAAACACACGAAATAGTTTAGGGATTCACATCTAAAACTTAAAAGAGATAATCATCTATCTTATTGAGTGTTTCCTTTCTTGTTTGTTGTTTCATTAAAAATTTGTAAAGGAGATAATCATCTAGGGTTTGATAGAGAGGCACGATGGTATACACCCACATCCAAGCCCAATCATGGGTAAAATCTATGGAGAGTGGGTTAGGAGACATGAGTCATCTCCGCTTTAGCCCTAGGGACTTGGTTATACCTCCCTGGTGAGCCTCCACTCCACCTAGCCCCAAGATAGTAGGGCACGAGCCACATCTTCGAGGGGACCCTCTGGGACACTCCAAGGGATGATGGACATTACCTGGGAGAGTGTTCTCGGTATGTAGATGCATCACAGGTCTTCCTTGATGAAAGACAACAATGCATTGAGGTGCTAATAGATAGAGTGGTGCCATGCATCCATGTACCCATCAAGGTTGACAAATACAACTTAGGCAACCTGACGGATATGACACTCATCACTCGGGTGAGCCAATTCTACCCTACCCTTCCTCGTCTAGGAAGGAAGGCATGAGGAAATCCTAGATTTTCCTCAAGAGTAGTATTCTATGCATGCTCGATGTGCCTCTGCCTACTGAGTATAATGAGCATATGTTCTAGCTCGAACCTCAAGTCAATGCGATGAACCTCGAAAGAGGTAAGCACTTGATAGATATCATAGATTATCTTGAATGAGGTCAGCCCCAAGGTGAGGCCCCTAGACCCCCTAGGCCTCGCATGATGGAACAAATCAAGCAAGTAGTTGCAAAGTATATGGAATGCCAAGCTCAGTTCAAGCAGCTTCGATGGGACAAAGAACAACTAGACCACTTGCATCAACTTGAAAAAGAGAGGATTGAATGGTAGACCAATGAGTTGTTCCAATAGACTCTATGGGAGAGGGTCCCTACCCCTAAGACCCATAGGCAGGAAGTCCCCCTAAGGCAACCCACACTCATTCGAGATAGGTCTCCTAGACCTTATCCAACATTGCCTCTATGGCCTCCTAGGCTGGATCGAGACTTACCTCATAGGCTAGATATAGGGCACCCATAGTGGGTGGATACCCCTCTTTATAGACCGGCTTGAGAGATGCCCTATGGGGCCTACAATGAGCATGAGCTAGAAGTAGAGTATTTGGAGATGCCTTATCAAGGTAGGGGGTGATAGGCCACCACCCCACAATAGGTTGGAGGATCCTAGACCTCCATCGTAGGATGTGAACAAGAATGAGGAAATCAAGTCCTCAGACCCATACAAAGAGCTGCTAGAGCACCTAGAGTCGGTGGAGCACAAGACCTCTGGGTCTGGATCTCAAAAGCCCACTATGCACCAGCTGCATAGTCAGCCCATCCATCCTTCAGTGCCTGTGCCTCCCTATCTAGAGCAATTCAAATTGCCTCAGTTGGCTATGTTTAAGGGAGAAGAGGATGCACAGGAGCATGTCACTAGATTTCTGGGCCAGTGCTTCGACATTCATGATGATGATGCTTTGCTTTTGTGGATGTTTGTGACTACCCTTTCGGGCCCCACCTCGGAATGGTTTTACCAGCTCCCTAAGCATAGCATCCACACTTTGGATCAACTTGCAGATGCATTCCTAGAATGCTTCACCTTCAATACCAAGAGGAAGGTGACACTGGCCGACGTAGTTGGGTTAAAATAGTATGATGATGAGTCAATAACAAATTATGACAATAGATGGTGAACCTTGCTCACTAAACTACCTTATCTCCTCCCCATGTCGGAGCTGACTCAGATGTTCTCCAAGAGCTACCTGAAGCCAATCTCCTTGTTGTTGCAACTACAATAGTACCCGACTCTTGAAGATGCCCTAGCATAGGCTAGGACCATCGAAGAAATCAAGATTCAAGAGGGAGAAATTGTGAAACCTCACAAGGAGTGGAGCAAGAACAATAAGAGCACCCCAATGTAGTCTAAGCCAATAATAGTGAATCAGGTTGCCATTAGCATCCCGGGGGTAGTGCAAGCTGTGCCATCTCAAAAGCCCAATTATCAGGCCACACATCGGGACTATGCTAAGGACAATCAGAATAGTCAAGGGCAAAATCAATAGTGCCACCCCAAGCGGCAGTTCACGCCCCTTGTAGAGTCCATGGACTCATTGTTTGAGCACCTCTTAGCGGTAAATTCGATCAATCTTCCTGAGAGTCGACCTATCGACCCGAATGCACCCAGGCCCAAAGGGTATAGAGAAGACCTATATTGCAAATTTCATAGGCAAAATGGGCATGATGTGAACATGTGCTACAAGTTTAAAAACTTGGTACAAGACATGATCGATAGGAAGGACCTTCAGGTAGACAACCCTATCATACCAAACAACCAATAGATGGAGGTCTTTAAAGATCCCCTACCTACCCATGCAGAGCAGGCCAAGCTAGTGCCCCAAGTGAATGAGGTTCACCATGCCCCTCCTCAGTAGGGGTATGTCGGCATGATCAACATTGTCATGAGGAATAAGTGGTACCCAAGTCCAGCCGCACCACCTGTGGCTCAGGGTGATGTCCCTTCGACATCACAGTAGCCATCACCTCCTCTATTGAGCCTTCCACCTAGGCCCATGGCCACCATTAAGAGTAAGCTCGCTCAGAGCTTAAGAACAACATCTGCCCGACTCTCCATCTACGAGTTGATTCAGCAATCACAACCTCACAGAGAGGCTTTGATGGAGATCCTTAAGGCCATAGAGCTTCCACCCCAGGAGTCTAACTCCTTCAAAAATTTTTTGGGGCATGTAAGATAGTGCACTAAATCGGTAATCACCTTCCGAGAGGATGAGCTTAAACCGGTTCCAAATGATATGGTGGACCCTCCCTTGCACATCGTCGCATGTGTAAATAGGACACCATACAAGAGAGTGTTGATAGACACTGGGTCTTCTAGAAATATCATCACCATGATAGCTCTCAAGCACTTGAAGCTCTCGATATCCCATATTGTCGCATCTACATACACCCTCCGAGCATTTAATGATGCCATATGCTCAATAGTTGGTACGATCGTCCTACCGATTCAGGTAGGAGAAAAGACCATCTCGATGCTATGCCACATACTTGGAGGGTGAGATGGCATACAATATCCTATTAGGTAGACCATGGATTAGGGACATGAAGTGTGTCCCTTCCATTGCTCACCAGTGCCTCAAGTACACTCATGAAGGGCAAGTTCATGTCATCCCTATGGACCTAGAGCCCTACAAGTATTGTAACATGGTGCAACAACTCCCCGAGTCAACCTTACCATCAACACACCTAGATTTCCAACCGAATAAATCCAGCCAAGGTTTGACCCCCTCATCATCACATGACATACCTTCCTCATCATCGACACCTCCTCCGATGCCCATCGGGCCGATGGATCCTTTGTTGAGGAACCTAGGGAAGAAGCCTATTGATGAGGTCCAGCCGACCATATCCACCATCTCCATAGAGGAGATACCTAGCCCAGATGATGAAGAGCTACCATAGGAGATAGATGATGAATCAGATCAGGTCTCACTCTCATCACTCTTCTATCCGTAGCCTCTAGTGATAGTGCACTTGGCTTCCATCGGATTAGGAGAATACATGGTTAGGAATGTCACAGCTACCCCTGCTATAGAGTCGATGCAAGACATGGGTCGACCCCATCTTCCCATAGGCACTATTGTGCCCCTAGGCATCCCCCCTAATCAAATAAATTTCATCTATGGGGGACTGGACTACGACATCGAACCCTACCAACAACATGAGGAGGATGAGGAGCCCTTCATAGAAGACATCAACTACTTGTCTAACCCTGACTTCACCCTGAAGTACCTTGACCTTTGCAATTGGCATGGTTACGGGTTAGGCTTGTATGAGCAAGGCACATGGGTTCCATTTCAACCCTAGTACCAGATGCCATATGATAAATCGGGATTGGGACATAATCACCCCTTGCCCCTGGATGTTCTCATAGATGGTCTGGAGCACCTTTGCCTCAACTATAGAGATGAGTTGGCCCGAGATCCCTTTGCCAACCCTAATCACGTCTACTCATTGGGGGACTATTTCCCTATGCCCTTGGGAGATGATGAACCACCTCACGATGGTATCCAATCCTACGAGAGAGGTGAAGGTTCATGCACTCTTCCCCATGATAGTGAGGAAGAAGATCCAGGGTCCCCTTATGAGTGGACGTCAGATGATGAGTCAGACTATGGAGTCACACCGATTGACTCTAATAGTTCTGATGGAGAATACGCGTAGGTCATCCCTTGGGATGATGATGATGAATACTATCTGTGCATGTTCCCATTACAAGATCCCATTTGGAGATAACTTCTACCTCATGAAGAGCAAGTTCACCCATAGCCACACCGACCACCACTTGTCATTCCACCACCTTCGCAACCACCTCCTCAGGTCGTGCTACATCCGGAGGTCCATGGTCACCACCAACCACCTAGGGGAAATCATCCATCCATAAATATGATTTCCATAGATCTATTTGAGCCCTTACGAGATCTGAATAACCCATTAAAGCCATTGCACCTCGACTTGGGGGTAATCAACTTTGATCGAGGAGATTCACCCCCATCACCTTCTGAGTATTGGCCTTGCGATGAGATGCTACAACCATTTTGCTTCTCCCCAGGGCTATCTCATGATGTCTTCCATGTTGAAGAGGAACCCGAGGTTCCCATTGATGATCTAAATCTAGCGGATGACATCCATTTGATCCCTACCCCCCACCAATTGGAGGAGGGGTCGCATATGTCAATCGAGCCTATGATTGACAAAGATATCGGCTCAGATCTAGAGAATCCATAGTGTATCAAGCTGGGGGAAAGTCTATCCCCCAAAGAGCAAGCCGATTACATAGCCCTTCTCACAGAGAAGAAGGCAGCTTTTGCATGGTCTTACAAAGACATGTCGGGATTGGATCCAAATCTAGTCACCCACAATTTGATGCTTGACCCCAAGGCCAAGCCTGTCAAGCAAAAGCTAAGAAAGATGCATCCAACGGTGGCCTTGATGGTCAAAGATGAGCTATAGAAGTTGTTGGATGCCCAGTTTGTTATTTTTGTAGACTATCCACCATGGCTGTCCAACATGGTTCCCATCAAGAAGCCTGATGGGAGGATTCACATTTGCACTAATTTTTGAGACCTAAACAAAGCGAGTCCTAAGGATGATTTCCCTTTGCCAAGCATTGACGCCCTGGTAGATGCCACAATGGGCCATGAAATGTTATCCCTTATGGATGGTTTCTCTGGGTACAATCAGATTCGTATCAATCTAGAGGACCAACTCAAAATGGCGTTCACAATGCCCTGGGGGACATTTTGCTACAAGGTCATGCCTTTTGGCCTTAAAAATATCGGTGCCACCTACCAGCGTGCCATGACGTACATCTTCCATGACTACATGCATAAGATTTTGGAAGATTACATGGATGACTTGCTGGCTAAATCTTTATTATGCCATGAGCATCTTGAGGTTTTGAGCAAAGTTCTAGATCGCCTCATCGAGCACAATGTGAGACTGAACCCCAAGAAGTGCATCTTCGGCATCACATCTAGAAAGCTCTTGGGATTTATCATCTCTAAGCGAGGCATTGAAGTGGACCCCAATAAGGTCAAGGCCATCCTCGAGATGCCTCCCCCAACCATGATCAAGCAGCTCCGAAGTCTGCAAGGCAAGATCGCATCCATCAAATGCTTTATAGCGCAATTGTCGGACAAGTGTCGCCCCATGAACAAGTTGTTGCACAAGGGGGTCACATTCCATTGGGATGATGAGTGTCAGGAGGCCTTCGATGCAATAAAATAATACTTGGCTTCACCACTAGTGTTGGCACCACCTAGACCAGGAGTGTCATTCCGCTTATACATCTCAGCCATTGAGATTGCACTGGGTGCCATGTTAGCCCGAATAATGAATTTCATAAGGAGCAGGCTACTTACTATCTCAGCCGCACCCTGGTCAGTTATGAGATCAAGTATGCATACATTGAGAAATTATGCCTAGCGGTGGTTTTCACCACCAAGAAGCTATGACATTACATGCTTAGCAACACCACGTATGTTGTATCTAAAGAGAATCCATTGCGCTACATGATGAGCCGCACTTATCATAGTAGTCGCACGACGAAATGGATCATGTTGTTGATGGAGTTCGACCTAGAATTTGTTGGACAAAAATCAATTAAGGGTCAGGTCATCATCGATCAACTCGTAGAGGCTCCTCTCCAGGATGATCAACCTCTTAGTATGGAGCTTCCCAATGAGGGGGTCTTCCAAATATCAGAATCGCCAGATTCTGACGAGCCGAAGACATGGTAGATATGACCCTATTTTTTGATGGCTCCAAATGCGAGCAAGGGGGTGGCATAGGAATCATGTTTTTCACACCGCATGGGGCTCCCATACCCCTATCATTTAAACTCGATTTCCCATGCACCAACAATAATGTCGAGTATGAAGCCTTGCTCATAGGCCTTCAAACGATTGTCACCATGAAAATAACAAAGCTTAACATTTTTGGTGACTCTTTGCTCATTGTTAACCAGGTCAAAGGGATCTACCAGTGCAAATGCCTAGTTCTGCAAGCCTACAAAGCCCTTGTGGATAAGTTCCTAGAAAAATTTGAATGGTATAACATCGAGGCACTCCCTCGATCATCTAATCATTTTGCGGATACAATGGCCTCCCTAGGGTCCTTGATCCCGCAAGACCCTATGGATCAGATGACTACCATTCAGGTCAAAATGCTCTCATAGTCTGCGGTTGAGCACGAGAATGCTCAAGTCATGCCGAAAGTCCACTTGATTCAAATTGAACCTCATCAAGAGAGATTCTCGCACATTCATGAATGCTTGAACCAGGCTGATTGGGGGACTTTGTTCCCTCAAGCCCCTTTTGATAGCAGTGCAATGCTATTCTTACATGTTCTCTCCCAATCAACTTTTTCTCGGGATGAACTTCAAGAGGGATAGGTCGTTCATGCGCTCGAGGCTTCCTCACAATAGGACTGGTCCACACAAATCAGGGAATACCTAAAGCTTGGTAACCTCCCTCCTGGGTTGTCGCACACCGCTAAAAGAACATTCAGATGGAAGGCGACAAAATATGTCTTGCTAGGAGATATTCTGTATCATCGAAGCTATGAAGGGATCCTCCTTCACTGCTTAGAGCATCAAGAATCGGCTTGGGCAATCACCCAAGCACACGATGGTACATGCGGTGGCCATTTTAGCGGCATGGCCATCGCCAAGCGCATTCTTCGCATGGGCTATTATTGGCCAACTTTAGAGTGAGATTGTTGTGCATACGTGAGGAAGTGCGTGAAGTGTCAGCACCATGCTAATTTGACACACGTGCCTTCTCAGGCCTTGCAACCGATTCAATCGGTGTGGCCATTTTCACAATGGGGATTGGATTTAATCAAGAAAATCTCCCTCGCATCCTCGGGCTGCCACACATTTATTATAATGGCTATCGAGTATTTCACTAAATGGGTGGAAGCAATTCCCCTTACCACTACGATGGGACCCCGCATAGCGGAGTTCCTATTACATAATATCATTTGTCATTTTGGTATTCCATCCAAGATCATTTTGGATAATGGGACATCATTTAAGAACAAATATGTGCATGCTTTGACAACAAAGTATAATATCCAGCACAGTTTTTCGACACCCTACTATCCACAAGCAAATGGGCAAGCAGAGGCTTCCAACAAAATATTGATTGCCATTCTCAAGAAAACTATCAAAGAGAATCACACATATTGGCATACACAAATACCCCTTGCTCTATGGGCTTACCGCACTAGTATTCGGACACCCACTAGGGCTACTCCATTTTTTCTAGTGTATGGCACCGAGGCGGTCATGCCTCTAGAGCTCAAAATCCCATCGTTGCGCATATCCATGCAAGAGTTCATCGATGATGACACTGCATTATAGGCTCACCTAGATCAGCTTACGTTACTTGATGAACATCGTATTAATGCTCTCGAGCACCTACGCATTTATCAAGAGTGACTTAAGAGAGCCTACAATATGAAAGTCCACCTAAGGGACTTTCAGGTTGGTGATCTCATTCTGAAGGAAAACCAACAAAATTCTAATTTTCCGCCCCATCTGAGGGACAAGTTCATGGTAAACTGGTTAGGTCCCTATGTCATTACTAGTCATATAGGACCTAAAACTTATCGCCTAGCCTCCCTTGAAGGTGTCGAGGATCCTGAACCCTTGAACATACTTCATTTGTGGCCATTCCATGCCTAAGGCATGATGGTTAAGCTAAAATGCTCCTAGGTGGTCTAGAACCATCTAGGTCACCCCAAAATGCTCCAAGGGTGCCTACATCCCGCTTGGTCAACCTAAAATGCTCCTAGGCGGTCTAGAACCATCTAGGTCACCCCAAAATGCTCCAAGGGTGCCTACATCCTACTTGGTCAACCTAAAATGCTCCTAGGTGGTCTAGAACCATCTAGGTCACCCCAAAATGCTCCAAGGGTGCCTACATCCCGCTTGGTCAACTTAAAATGCTCCTAGGTGGTCTATGACCATCTAGGTCATCCAAAAGCCCCAAAGGCATCCATAAGCCCTTTGGTCACCCCAAATGCCCCAATGGCCCCCAATAAGCCCGTTGGTCACATGTACATATATATCACTCAAAAATACAAAAACATCATATATATCAATCAAAAATCCAAAAACATTGCATCACATTGCATTTCAAAAACATCATCAAAATATCAAAAATATTGCATCACATTGCATTGCATCCCATTGCATTCTATCATCGCTTGCATTTAGGCATACTCACCATTTGCACTTTGCATTTTAGAGTTGCTCATACATGTCTAGCACCATGATGGTACACTTGTCATCACTCAAAATCAAGGTTGTGAAAGTAATCATTCACATCGTTCAATGTTTCACTTCTCATTTTCACCCACATTTTCCATATTCCATATTTGTGTCCACTCCCTTCACCTAGTCATTTGTTTTAGAATGTCATTAGGTTTTTGGTCACTCAACCATTTCTAGTTTTCTTTTCAGATTTTGTAGAAAGCTATCTTGATTTTTAGGAGGTAGAGTCTTGCTTAGATTATGCCTTGTGTACATCAGATCCCAAACACATTTTTAACATTAATAAATCCAAGTTTTGCACAAAGAAATATGAAATCCATGAAGTGGTCTAGGTTACTTTAAGTGAAAATGTCATCTTGCTCCCCCCCTTTGTGAATGGTTCAAGAATTCTTGAGAGTTGGCAAAAGGACAAGCTCTTCCCTACCCAATTCCCCAAAATAAATAGTGGTTTTCACCACTATCAAAAATCCCAATTCCCACAAATCCCCAAATTTCAATATCAAAATCCAAAAATCAAAGAAATCAAAAGTTCAAAAAGCAAAAATCAAAAGCAAAGTCAATAGTGGTTTTCACCACTAATCCCAAATCCCAACTCCCAAATCCCTTGCTCAAAGAAAACAAAAATTCAAAATAAATAGTGATTTTCATCACTACATATGAGCAAGTATCCCAATAAAATTGAAGAAAATAAGGGAGTCGAACTTGAATCCCTGGAACTCTCAGCATTTGGAAAACCATCAGGTGATCCTCATTATAGGTTTGGTGGATAGCCTACTTGTCAATGGTGGTAGCCTCCCGCATGATGATATGTCTATCACATTAGCTTTTGCATGTGTGCAGACCAATGTTTGCATGTGGATGAGATAGCTTTTGGTAACCTAGATTGCCTAGTGGTCTAGTCCTACTAAGTACAGAACCCAGGATCGTGACATTCATAGGGTGATCCTCATTCCAGGTTTGGTGGATAGCCTATCTGGAAATGGTGGTATCTTTATGCATTTCATAGGAATGAACTCACTTGCACACACAGGGATATGAAGTACCTTGGTCATCCTAGCAGATTCATACCTCGTCAAAAAGTCTTGCATAGTCAGTATACAACCTTTGATCAAGTTAGCTAGAGTGTTTGAGTCTCATTAAAACCTCATCTACATTCTCTAACATCTCAGGTCAATCATTCCATTTCTACCACATTGCAATAATACATTTCCACATTCCCATTACACAAAAATAACATAGAAACAAAAAGGAACAAAAAAGAGCGTTAATGTGTTTTGTACAGTCTATGGTGCTAACATAGTATGTCAAATCATTAGCCACAGTTCATTTTATCAATCAATCAAATATTCCATCTCACTGTGCATCCACGCATATAGATAGCATCAAATCAAAATCAAAATACACATGCATACATGATATCTACCTATCATCATTCCATTGCATCCATATGCATAACATACTAAGCATTTAACACATAATCATAAATCCATACACACATTGCATTCATACAATAAAGCAATAAATGAAACACATGATGACCACAATAAAATCTCATATATATATATGGGGTAAAACATGTACATCAGAGTTTCCAAAATACCCGTAGGCTACAAAAATAAAGTGGGTCCTCAGACCTCACAATGCTAAACATCCAAAAAACCCAAAAATAATCCCATGAGTCTCCATCACCATGATCACGTAGGATCGGTGCTACGACTCACACTACCACCAGTAGTCCGGGTCCATTGAGACCCCCCATGCCTGCTACCACTAGCCCTATCCTCCCTCTACCTATTAGAGGAGTGCACCATCTCACTCTATCAAGACCGGTGTGATCTATTGCTCTCCCCATCATCCGGAAGCTACCCCCGAGGTGCACCACCTCCATCTCCAATCGATCCACATATGCCTACCTCTGCTATCCCTACACCTGATAGGTATCCACCACTGACTATAGTTGTAATACCTCTACCCATAGCTTCTTTATCTCCTTAGTGTTGGATCCCTCCTACCTTAGACCCTGAGCTCTCAGTTGCATCCATAGGGAGGATATCTCGGCCTGGTCCTCCCATGTCTGTACCTATAGGAGATCTCTCTCCTACCTAACCCTGGCCAACTCAGCCTATAACTCTGCATACCGGTCACCCTGTGCACCCTATGGTACCTATACCCCAGGATCCTCCACACCCATGTCATCACCTTGATCTCCCAAATCTAGGAGATCTCCCTACTCACCACCCTCTGCCTGGTCCTCCTCTAGAGCATCCGACATCATCTCATCTACCACCCTAGCTGCCTCACCCCCTAGGGCCCCTACACCTCACCACTGGTGCATCACCCACCATGAGTCATACTCCCTTATAGTCTCGATATCATCCACATCAAGAATAACTAATATAGGATCTGACTCCTCACCCACCTCCTCCATAGTAGGCCATAATAGTGTCCTCTCATCCTCATATTGTCGGTACACCATTGGCTCCCTAGGAAATCCCTATCATAGCCCAAACTACTACATGACATGACCAAATGGGAAGTACTCCCACTCGGTCCCATGTCATGCAATCAACCATCTACCTCGCCTCACCTATCGAAGTTGCTCCCCAACATCTACCCAGATCGAACAATCCATGTATGGTCACCATAGTACCTATTTGAGTGCTAGGTGAGAGAAGAGATCGATGTAGTGATCCACATCACCTATAAACTATTGACTCTACCCTCTCTCCTATGTCATCTACCATAGGATGCCATATCCTATCTCCTTATCTACTAGCTACACTCGGGTCATCCAGGGTAACCCCTATGGTCACCCCATAACTATGTGCTGCCACCCCCAACACTATAGTAAGAAATTATAGCCTAAGCCCTTTCACTTATGATAGTGGATCTCGTACAACTCATCGTAGAGCTATGCCAGCAAGGTAGTCCCCCATGCCATCACCAATGGCTCCTCCTTGGTGCACCCCGCCAAGGCGTACACCAGCTCTAATAGGTTCCAAGGGAACCTGGCTCCTGATGAGTCGGGGAGGAGCATATTGGAGATGAGAGTCATCAGTAGTGCATGCCTCACCTCCAACACCCCCTCCTCATGCCAATACCCCACCAAGATACCACCATTTCGATAGTCCATCTCCACCACCTCTGCATCCTCCCCAAAGTACCTCGTCAGCATGACACCCCTCTGGTCATGGTGCGATGACCGGATAGGTCACCCCTCTATCAAAATCCTCAGAATTTGATAGACATCCTCCAACATCACCATCATCTCCCCCATTGGTAGATGGAAGGTGTTGGTGCGTGGGTCCCATAAGCTAATCAAAGTCATCAGATAAGCTCGATCGCCTACCACAGGCTCCAATCGAGTAACTTGCTTGAGCCCTAGGGCATCAAGCCACTCCCAGTCAGCCTCATTCAAGGCATCCCATGTGGTCTCGAAGAGCTTCGAATTTTGATACCGACTCTTCACCACCTAACAAAATAACAAAAACAAATAAAAACATCAAAAACACAAACAAAAAATAATAAATAAACAGGTAGTACAATTTCAATAAACGAGGTCATTTGAGTTAGTATTTTACCCATCGTGCACCGGCCCCTTCACTGGATGCCTCCACCTACTGACTCATGATGATAGCGGGATGATTTTGACAGTGCTTCACTACGCAAAATCACTCTCCTCCTCCTCACCTCTCAAATCACAAAAGAAAACATGCAATAATGAGCCCAAAACCTGCATTTGGGGTTTATATAGGCCTACAACAGTCCTATTCATCCCAGGGTGGGATGAACACTTTTTGCCATTCATCCCACCCTGGGATGAATACCAAATTTGTATTCATTCCACCCTGGGATGAATACAGGATTCATAGGTCAAAACACCTTCAAATGCACCAAAAGGGTCCAAAAACCCACAAAAATAGCTCTATTTTTGTCAAAAATTTTGTATCAGTCAAAGAGGCAAATAATAGCACTCTTGGATGCTTAGAAAGAACCTTACTTCAATCCCTAAGAAGGCCACTATGGCCGGACCACCCTGCGAGAATGAGGTTTTTCATTCCTTTCCTCCAGGAAGAAGCACAGAAAAGGGTTCAAAACCCACCAAAAACATGTCAAATATGATGGAATTCACTCAGGGTTAATATGGAACACAAATTTCTCATGGATGCATGGAAAAGTTACTACTTTACTCCCTAAGAAGGCCATTGTGGCTGGACTGCCCCACGGGAATGAAGTTTTCAACTCCTTGCTTCCAGGAAACCCCCATAGCATCATTCAAATCCTTTCAAAATTGTGCCATTTTTTAATGCGTACAACTTAGGGCAACCTCACCAAAAGTCATCTGGGTCAAGCGACTCATCGCTTTTCTCATGAGTCATTCCCTCATCGACTCATCGCTTGAGGGGGTAGTCATACTCAGTATCACAATCAACAAGCACACACTCAATCAGGCAAATTGTGTTCGTTCAACGAATCATTGACAGAGACAATCATGCCCCTGCTTGGGGCAGCAAACAAGCACAAAGCACCAAATTAAAATGCTTGGAATTTAGTAAGCATCATGGAATTATAGGCCTTCCTCATCATGACCGAACAACATCCAAGATAAAGCAAGTTCCTTAGCTCGTCAAAAGCAAGGATTCAAGAACGCATGCTCTTTCCAGGATTGGGGCATCTAAAGTTGGTTAGGGTATTGAGTAACCTTAATCATTGAACATTTTAGTCATCTATTTTTTCTCGGTGTTGTGCTGCACACAATGCATCCCAAAAAGGGGCATCTGTAGACACTAAAATCTGGTCAATCCGATTATGCTACCATAAGCAACGACTTCATGACACACCAAGGCCCCTAGGGCAGCCCTCAGGAGGCATACAATGGTTCTAACCACTTAGTACAAGGTTTTGAAAGGTTCTAGGCCACTTTTGGTACCTTTTGGACACCTTGCTACTATTCATTCCACCCTGGGATGAATACAGAACCTATTCGTCCCACCCTGGGATGAATAGCTGTATTCATCCCAAGGGGGAGCGAATAGCAGGTTTGACTGGCAAAAAGTCAAATCTGGACAAATGGTGCCTGGAAATGGTTACTTTTCTACTTTCTAATGCCTAGGAAGTCAGAGCACGCAACATCTTAATGCTCCAGCCCATGAGGGAGGCCAAATTGGGAGATTCTCTTCCCCCTCCAATGCATATCACCCTGGTGGCCAAGTGGCACCTCGTGCCTCGCATGCCCTCGCATGCCTTTTGACCCATGAAGCCTCCTTGGGCTATAAAGTGGATGCATTTTCCACACAATTGGAGAGGATATTTTGAGGATAAAGCAATGGAGTGCTGCCAAGATTTCCTTCCACCCTTTTGTGCCCATTTTCCCTCGAAATCTCTACCTAGCGAAGGAGGTTTGCGAGTGAACTAGGAGGCACAATTTGTTACAAAACTGAACCATCTGAGTGATTTCCACACCAAATTTGATGAAAATACATCCCTTAGTGTTTTTCATCAATTCTCAGTGGAATTGGTGGTAAAATTTAGGTAGAAATGGTGGGCGTCCCACCCCGGTGCCCCCCAATTTGTGATAGTCCTATTCATCCCACCCTATGATGAATAGAAATATATGCATTATTTTGTTACTATTTTTAATTATTTATTTTCTACATGCTATTACTATGCTGCAGTTCAAATTTTAGGTCTTTCTGAGCTATATTGGCCGAGATATTGCATTTTTAGTGTTTTGTAGGGTCTCTTGTAGGTATCCGACGGTCATTTGAGAGAACACCCAAAATGTGACTGATATTGCAAATATGATCAAATGGGTTTTCTTAGAATAGCATTTTATGTATTCTTTCCAATTTTCATGCATTTTGGATATGCGTAGGGTCATAAATTTTTTGGGTTTTGTAGGTTGCGAACGGTCATTCAGGTTTCGAAGCCCCATCGGATGCAATTTTGGTGCAATTTCTGGTGATATCTTCCCAAAACCTTCTTTTTTACATCCCTCTACAATTTCATGTCATTTGGAGTTGATTTGATATGTTTTCTCATTATTAGCCATTTTGCCCCTGTGGGGATTGCATGCTTTTTATCACACGCACTCGCTATTTGACGTTTCTGGTTTCCTTGTGTGTAGGTGCAGGTCATTACAGTGCATTGGGAAGGAGCATAAGACATCTGGATCAAAGACACAAGCAAAGGCAACCTTGGCCCGCCCACCTCGATTGTGGGTACGAGGAAAGACATTGGATGTGCACCCAAATTTCTTGAAGGATTTCGATCCTTGGGCACCCGAGTTGTAAAAATTTGTATCACCCATTTTGAGCCCTCAAGGGGATGCATTGTAACCTAGAATTTGATATATCATATTAATAAGAAATCTATTTGATTTGCATCATTTCTTGTTATTTGCTATCTTTTCCATCTTTACTTGCATGCTTCCGTTTGACGCTCATAAGCGATAGGGCATAGATACGCATATTGTTTATTATCATTTGGTGCACCATTTTTCCCTACTTCACTTTGATACAATTATTACAATAGGACGTAATGTTTTCCCTTCAAGGGTAGGTGTGATTTCCAAATGCCTTTCAGGATGACACGAACTGCTCTAGGGTGTCGATGACCCTCTTCTCCACAATTAGAGGCATTTGTTGCCTTGCATACCAAAACCTTGTTAGTCCTACATGCAATAAATAACAAGAAACATTAAAATCAAAGGAGGCCTCTCTTGATGAGGCTTTTAAAGGGTACTTGCATAAAAGATAACATGATAATCAAGAAATCAAGAAAGTGATTCAAAGCATGTAAATTGATCTAAATCATGATGATCTACCATTAGAAACATGAAAGAAACTAAGATGAATATATCTAATCTCCTAATTAACCAATTGAATACATGAAAGCATGAAAAATATTTGTTATACCCAAACTACAATAATGAAGGAAAATTGTAATTAACTCCTAATCTGTCAGTCAAATGTCTCTAGAATGCTGAATTAAACCTACAGCATGCTTAATCTAACCTAGTTAAACAAATTGCAAAGCAGAGAACAAGGAAATTAGAGACTACCCTCTGATCACAGGTTATTCAAGTGATGGGCACTACTCATCATGGTTGATAGCTGCGACTGAGCCTGAAGTAAGTTTACCCTCCAAATCAAGGTCAATTTCTTTGATTCTCCTTACCAAATTGATGGTCAAGGGTTACATCTATGTCCTTTGATAGATTTGGTGGTCGAATTTCTCAGTGAGTGCATAGATTACATGGATTAACATTTCTTGGCTCTCCTATCCTCTTAGGACCTCCATGGCAATGTGATCTCCAATTGGGTAGCAAAAGTATTCCTATCAATGCATGTGAATTATTATGCAATTCGACAGGGCTTCGTTGCTCAATTGATTATGCTTCTCCCTCTCTTTTCCCTAATTAAGATGGGGATTATATATCAATTACCAAGGGATAGGGGTGGCTTCATGAGGAAGCATAGATCAATATTGGGTGGTTGAGCTTGTTGGATGGAAGGATCCAGAACCTTCCTCACTCAAACTACTCCAATCCGCAACCAATTGGTCATTGCAACCAATTTTGGGTTGGATGAAGGCCACCTGATTTTGAGTGCTGACTGTGACTGACTGACACGATCAGTACTGCTAATCATGAGTGTCAGTAGCAGCTAGCACTGACTAGGCAAAGGTGTCCAAATGAGTGGTAAAAACCACTGCTATACCTTGGTATCTATCCAAGGTCTTCCATATGGTCTTCTAGCATATCCCATATGAGTAGTCACCTCAACATGATGCATTTTAGGTGTCTACAGATGCCCCTTTTAAGATGCATTGTGAGATTGAACAATGTTGAGAAAAAATAGACATCCTCAAGTGATGTTGTAGGTTGGATGATGATCATTAGTCTGGTCAACATTAGATGCCCAAGTCCTACAAAGAGGATGCGCATCCTAGAATCATTGCTTCCAACTGGAAGGCTTAAATTTGAAAGGGTTTGCACTCATCATCAGACATTTGGATAGATTTTTTGCTACAATAGGAGTTAGGCCTATATAACTGAAAGGATGAGAGCTACAAAAAAACTGTCAATTATGCTATTTTCCCCAGCAAAATGGTAAGCTTATAATAGTCTTTGGCAATGATTCGTAAGATGAATATAATTTTGACAAGATCAAGGGATCTTCTATTGACTTTGATTATGATTTTATATTATGACTACCCCCTCAAACCATGATTCAATGAGGGTAATGACAATAAATTAAGTTATGAGGTCACTTGACCACTATCAATTATCTTGAACAAATTAATATTTAGCATTTGAATTATTACAAAGTCTTAATCAGCTATGATTGCAACTAGTAATAGTGATTGTCTATTTATATCCCATGGAGTTGTTCAGCCATGAAGGCCTTCTTAACGAATTGAAATGAAAACAATTCTAATTAGACTTATGTTGAATCATATTGTCGATGATATGCTAAAAATATCATAGGAGAATTAGGATTAATAGCTCATTCCCTTGGAGCAGTCCAACTGCCAAGGCCTTCTTGCAGATTGAAGTGAAACATAACATTTCTATGATGATGAATTTACCCCAAATGTCCTTATGAAAATTTCCTCATCTTTCTGGATTGCATGGAATGCAAGTCGTTGCAATCACCAAGTGTATAGAGTAAATGACTGAATACGAGGTACATTTAGCTTTTGATTTTTTTAATTTTTTCTGTTAATTTTGAATTTTTTGTTTTATTGGCTGGGAGGTGCGGCGCTCAAAGAAAATATTTCCATAGCGATGACCTCGGTTGAATGTACTTTATAATCTTAGCCAGTTATTCTATTTTACCTTATGATGACATTTTCCAATGTCATTGTGCTTTGTTTGGCTCATTCTGATGATTTTGCATCACCAAATATGCTTATTTTATGTTTCTTGTGGTAATTTTGGTTTGGTGAAAATTTTTAATTTGACCTTTTAAGGCTCTCCACGATGGTAATTGAGAGAATTTATTATAATTTTTTGATCGCATCTGTCAGAAGTAGTGGAAAAGTCCAATTTCCTTGATCGCGACTCTAAGTCCCGATCGCAAAACCCTAATTCGGGGATCGCAATTGTCAAGCACGATCCGAACCAAATTCAAAAAATATATAAGGTTTTGAAATTTGAAATATTTAATTATTTACCTGATACTGACAGTAAAACCTGAGAGCTCTGGGAGGTAAACAGTGAAATCTGACATGGAACACTGCCACAAACTTGACTTGCTCACTCTACACACATCCCGATGGTTGACCAATTAGAGGCTTCGACCAGTGGAGGAGTCGGTGCCGCTAAGGTAACTCAAAAACTGAGACCACGCAACCTAATTACCGGATTAAAATTAACCACACTAAAAAATGGGTTAACAAAGCACACTAAACTGCTGGTAATGAACCTCACCCTAGTTAGGTTTAGCATAGGTTAGGTTAGATGGGAAGGTTTTTAATTTTCGGGGCTAAATTTGGGAGGGAAATGACCTTGAAAAGTTCATGTTCCCTAGTCGCGGGTGGCAGACGTGGTTCTCAATTGGCATATTGGGGACCGTGACTATTAGCTGCGATGGGATTTAAATCCCAATGGTCACATTTTTTACCATTGTGTCGACAATGGTTTTGACCCGCGATGCGCAAACTTTAAAAAAAATTCTCAAATTTTTTAATTTTTTAATTTTTTTGGGTTTTCTTGGCAATTAATGTCATTTAATGCATTTGTGAAGTGTTTTTTTTATTTTTTGAAGTTTTTGACCATGTGTGTGCATGTTTTTGCTTTTTTATGAGCTTTTCTGATTTGTTTTATTGGAAATAAAGCTAGTAAAAGGAGTAAAAAGGTGTAAAAATTTGTTTCAACTGTAAGCTTTGGATCTTACGCATTTTACCTCATTGGATGACAACTGACTGGGTAGGTAGGTTGACTTGGATAGCAGCTGACCAGGTGGATTGGACGGTAAGGGTGGCAAGGCGAACCAATTTTATTTCCCTTTCTCTTTTCCTCCCTATTTCTCCTATTTTCCTAACTTTCCTATATTCCCTAAAGTCGTTTGGAGTTACCATTATAAATACCATTGTAATCTCAATTTTCTAAGGTTCAATATATATTATTTTCTATTTGCTCCTAATTTTTCCCTTACAAAGCACATCTGGTATCAGAGCCGAAGCTGAGAGGGCACGAGAATCGAGGCGAGGGAGGCCTAAGGACCGAGGTGAGAGAAACCCATAGCACACAACCCAAAGTGAGGTCGAGATGGAGCTCAGAGCATGTTGCTCGAGGTGAGAGAAGCCTAAAGCACATGGATCAAGGTGAATTCTAGAGCAAGCCAACACAACAAGCACACTGAGATAGGAGCAATGCAAGAGGAACTATCACAAACCAACGCGTGGCAAGAGGAGGATGACTCATGAGCTGACATGAACAGACATGTGGCACGAGGAGGAGGAGCAATGTGGCAGCAAAGGGATCAATGTGGTGAGGAGTGGTTGGTCAAAAGAAGGCAAAAGGGGCGATCGTTGATTGGTCGAAGGCAATCGCTTCATTACTCGCCCGCCCAGGGTTATAAACCCTATTTTTGCCCCCATCCTGCTCAATGTGGGACAAAATAATTTCAATTTTTTTTATTAAAATTATCATACACTGCATTTCAAATATAAAATATTCCTCCTTCATACCCAGTCGTGGGCGTAGCTTGAGCGGCTAAGGAGGAGCGCTTGTGAGTAGGGTGTCTCGAGTTTGAATCCCGCCAGGCACATTTTTAGTTTGGGTTTTTTGAATCTTTGGGAAGCACAAGCTAGAAAATAATCATGGATCCTTTATGTTTCAAATAGACACCATGGCGCATTGGTCAAAATGTTTGTGACAGTCAAGAGGTCATGGGTTCGAATGGGCTAGAGGATAAATTTTATTAAAAAAAAAATAATCATTTAAACTTTAGAATATTTAAAAATATTAAATATTAATTTAATAAAATTAAAACTATAATTATTTTAAAACTTAGGTTTTTAATAATTATAAAGTTATTTTTTTATTAAATATGAATATTTAATTTTTTTATTAAGTTTAAATTTTAAAAAATTTATTGTAAAAGCCCTAGAGGCTTGATATTGTCAATTATTGGAGCCTTGTAAATTTCACATTTTGTGAAAATTTCAAAGATTGTAAAAGAGGTTAAAACTTTCCTAAGAGGAAAGAGTGTGTAATAAGCCTAAGAGGCTTAGTTTTTTTTGTAAAGGGCATTTATGATAAGACCGAATGGGTGTTATCATGCTTTATGTGCAATTCTAGCAAGATAAGGTGCAGAAAGGTTTGATGAAAAGGTAAGAGGTTATGGACTCAACATTGTGTTTAGTCAACTCCAAAACGTAGTAATCGCACATCAAAGGCATCCTGACTCAGGGTACAAAGCAAATTTTGAAGATAACTCATTCAGGAGTCAATTTGAACAATCAGAATCCATACAAGTTGCACCAAAAGAATCATAGTACACACACTACAGTATTTTAGTAGAAATCCTAGAACCATAATCACCAGAAATCATACAGATAAGTGACAATGAAGAAGAAGTGGTAGATAACTTTGTAAATCAAGAAATAGCATCCTCACATCAAGAGGAACAAACAGTAAATGATAGAGTAGAACAAGTCAAATTTGACTTAAATTTGTAAGCTCTTCCTTCTTTCTTCTTCTTCTTTGCTTCTTTCAAACAGCAAAAGTACTTCATTGTAACCATGAAATAAAGAGATTTTTTGGTAACTATGGCCTCACACAATAGCTTACCTATACCAAAATTTAACGGTTATGACTATGAGTATTGGTCTATAAATATGAAGACCTTGCTCGTAGGTAGAGGTTTGTGGGACATCATAGAAGAGGGCTACACAAAACCTCAAACTAGACAACACTTAGTTCCACAGACAAGAAAACATGAAAAGAAGAGAAAAAAGAGCAACTCATCTGCTCTTTCTCATCTCCAAGTTGCATTGAAGAAAGGCATATTTCCCAGAATCGTTGCTTGTACGACTACACAAGCTATATGGAAAGCATTGAGTGATGTATTCCAGGGTAGTAATCAAGTGAAGTAGGTAATGCTTCAAACATTGAAGCGATATTTTGAAAATCTCTGAATTAAGTATGATGAAAATTTTGATTATTATTGTGTTAGAGTAAAAGCAATTGTAGATAAAATGGTTACACTAGGCAAAGAAATCAAGCCTGAGACAATTGTAACAAAATTTTTTAGAACACTTACACAAAAATGAAAACACATTGCCATAATAATAGAAGAATCCAAATATCTTTCCCTTTTAACATTTGATGCATTGATCGGATCGTTAATGTCACATGAAGAGAGGTTTCCTGAAACTCCTTCAACAAGCTATGGAGGGGATGATAAGGCCTTCACTTCTAATGAAAATAATGGAAGAGGATGGGGAAGAGTTCAAGGTAGAGGTAAGAAAAGAGGTAGAGGCAGAGGCAACTACAGAGGAGGCAATTCCAACAGAGGAGGCAACCATAACAGAGGAGGCAATTCCAATAGAGGAGGCAACTCATATAGAGGAGGCAACCAACAAAGAGGTGGAAATCAGAATCGAGGTGGAAATCAAGGAAAAAGTGGCAATCAAGGGCAAGGAAGTGACAAGTCCAAATCAGCATGTTTCAACTATGGCAAGCCCGGTCACTTCCCTCGTGACTGCTGGTCGAAATCTTCACAAGGCAGCAGTAGTCAATATGGTAATTATGGAGAAGAAGATGATATTTCTAATATTTTTCTGTCATATGGCCAATCATAATATAATATAAATGACACATGGATTTTGGATACTGGTTGTTCCAACCATATGAGTGGTAAAAAAAATTATTTGCTACTCTCGATTCCACTTATAAATCCCAAATCAAATTAGGGGATGATAAGACATTGCAAGTAGAGGATATTGGAGCCATGGAGGTTCCAACCAAAGGACTAAAGAAAGTGCATGACATCTATTACACTCCAAAGCTCCAACACAATCTACTAAGCATTGGACAAATTATGGAGAACAATTACAAGCTTGTATTTGATGAAGGACAATGTATTATTTTTTATAAGAATAATTGTAATTGTGTCATCACACAGGTCCCCATGACCAAGAATAGGTTATTCCCTCTCAAGTTTGATGAGCTAGGGGGACCTAAAATTGGAAATGTAGCTATAAAAAATTCAAGTGTCCTTTGGCACTTGCGATATGGTCACCTTAATTCTGCTAGCTTGAAACTTCTAACTTCTCAAGCTATGGTGACAGGACTTCCCAAAATAAATGATCAAAAGGAGGTCTGTGAAGGATGTGCTTTGGGAAAGCACTCAAGGTCAAAGTTTCTGACAAGACAAGCATGGAGAGCCAACTATCCACTACAGTTAGTACATTTGGACATTTGTGGTCCAATGCAAACACAGAGTCTCAAAAATAGTTCTTATTTTCTCACTTTCATATATGACTTCTCTAGAATGTGTTGGATTTACTTTCTGAAACACAAATATGAAGCTTTTGATTGCTTCATAGATTTTAGAAACAATGTAGGTAATCAAAGTGGGAATTATGTAAAATGTCTTAGGATAGATCAAGGAGGTGAATACTCCTCAAAAGATTTTTTGAAATATTGTAAAGCAAGTGGGATCAAAAGACAATTTACCACTGCCTATATCCCATAGCAGAATGGTGTAGCAGAAAGGAAAAATCGTACCATAGTTGAGATTGCGATATTGATGCTACAGTCTAAGAATCTAACTCATATGTATTGGGCAGAGGCTATAAGAACCAGTGTATATATTCTAAACAAAAGTCCAACTTCTAGTTTAGATGGTGTCACTCCTTATGAGGTATGGTACAGAAAGAAACCTAATGTAAAGCATTTCAAAGTGTTTGGTTCTTTAGCATATGTACACATTCCTGATGAGAAAAGGAAGAAGCTTGATCCAAAAATTCAAGCTTGTATATTTGTAGGGTATTGTGAGTCTACAAAAGGATATAGACTCTACAATCCCAAGACTCATAAATTTTTAATCTCTAGGGATGTAATTTTTTATGAAGGGGGAGAATGGAGTCATCAAAAAAATTTTGTTGATGATGAGTCCCAAGATGTAAGTTCTTCACAGGTACATTACGTGTCTCCAAAGAAAAGCAAAGGCACACTACCCCCTCCAAGCCCATACAGGAGTACTACATCAATTACTTCAAAAAACACTCCAATTCCTTCTCCATAGAGATCAGTAAGTTCTTCACCAATGGACATCGACAGAGACTCTCCATCAAGAGGCAGAACAATATTACAAAATCATCCATCCTTTCAAATTTTGGATCAGAATTTCCAAACAAGATTCACTAGAAGTCAAGATGGTGAGATAAATACAGTTTTGCAACAACTTGAAAATTTGCAATTGTATGGAGATTATGACTCCCATGATCCTATGGGATATGTAGTCAATTATGATTTATTGGCTAGTACACAGCTAGAACCAGCTAGCTATGAGAAGGCATGTACTCAAAATGTATGGAAAGAAGCCATGAAATAGGAAATAACCTCTATAAACAATAATGATACATGGGAGCTAGTAAAGATACCCAAAGGAAAAAATGTGTTGGGTGTAAATGGGTCTACAATACCAAGTACAATGTTGATGGAAGCATTGAAAGGCATAAGGCGAGACTAGTAGCAAAGGGTTTTACTCAAAAATTTGGCATTGACTATGAGGAAACCTTTGCTCCTGTTGCATGACAAGAGACAATCAGATCAGTTATTTTCTTAGCAGACCATAAAGGATGGAATGTATAACACATGGATGTGAATAGTATTTTTTTGAACAGATACTTGACATAAGAGGTTTATGTTCAACAACCTCAAGGTTTTCAAGAACAAGGAAAAGAGAACCTTGTTTACAAATTGAAGAAAGCACTTTATGGCTTCAAGCAAGCACCAAGAGTCTGATACTCACACATTGATGGCTATTTCAGCAAGTATGGATTCACTAAAAGCAAAAGTGAACCAACTTTGTACTACCTAAAGCAAGGAGTAGACATTCTCATAGTTTGTTTGTATGTGGATGATCTAATATTTATGGGTAGTAAGAATAAAATGAATATGGAGTTCAAAAACTCCATGATGAAACAATTTGAGATGAAATATATTGGTTTAATGCGATACTTACTAGGCATGGAAGTGCATCAATAAATTAAAGGGATCTTCATATGTCAACACAAGTATGCTCAAGACATGATCAAGAAATTTTCCATGGAGCAGTGCAAATCAGTTGCAACTCCAACTGGACATGGGATCCAATTGAGCAAGGACGATGGAGCATCAAAGGTTGACATGACCACTTACAGAAGCATGGTTAGGAGTCTAATGTTTATCACCAACACCAGGATCGATATTCAATATGTAGTTTCTCTAGTTTCAAGGTTTATGACTAGTCCATCTGAGCTGCATTTACAAGCAACTAAAATAATTTTAAGATATGTAAAAGGTACATTGGATTTTGGAATCCATTAACAAAAATGTAATTCTATGAAATTAGTTGGCTTCAGTGATAGTGATTGGGGCAGCAACATAGATGACAGGAAATCTACATTAGGAAATTATTTTAGTCTAGGATCAGGACTAATTACATGGAGTTCCAAGAAACAAATTGTTGTAGCATTGTCATCAATTGAGGTTGAGTATATAGCCATCACTCATGCTAGTACTCAGGCCCTATGGTTAATAAAAGTTCTTTAAGATATTGGAGAAAGTCAGAGTGGTCCAACTCGACTGTATTGTTATAACATAAGTGTCATTCAGTTGGCATACAATCTAGTCCACCATAGCAGATCAAAGCATTTCGATATGAAGTATCACTTCATTCGATATATGGAGGAACATCAGATAGTTGATCTTCAATATTGTAACACTTTGGATAATATTGCAGACATCTTCACCAAAGGTATAGCTAAAGCTCAATATATAGAGCTGAGAGACTGTATAGTCAGTCCTATCAACTTTAAGGGGGAAAATGTTGGAAATAAAGCTAGTAAAAGGAGTAAAAAGGTGTAAAACTTTGTTTCAACTGTAAGCTTTTGATATTACCCCTTTTGCCTCCTCTGATGGTAGCTAACTAGGCAGGTAGGTTGACTTGGATGGTAGCTGACTGGGTGGATTAGATGGCAAGGGTGGCAAGGCGAACCAATTCTATTTCTCTTTCTCTTTTCCTCCCTATGTCTCATATTTTTCTAACTTCCCTATATTCCCTAAAGTCATTTGGAGTTACCATTATAAATACCATTGTAATCTCAATTTTCTAAGGTTATATATATTATTTTCTATTTGCTCCTAATTTTTCTCTCACAAACCACATGTTTGTCATTTTTAAGTAATTTTTAATTATTTTTCTTCTTTTTTTTATTTAATTGCTTTCACTCAGGCTCTGACGAACAAAGTGAGGATGACTAATCTTATTTGCAACTTACGTCACACTCTCACTGATGGGGAGCAAGAGTGGTTTGTTGCCATGGGGTTTGGTTATGTCTTGGATCTCCCCACCATTAGAGTTGACCAGTCATAAATGAATGCCTTGGCCCATCGTTGGGATGCATGGACCAACACATTTCACCTACCAATGGGTGAAATGACCTTGACTCTGGAGGATTTCTACTGCATATTCTACCTACTTATTGATGATGAGGCCATCACCTCCTCTCCTACCAGAGTGAGGAAGGATGTTTTTGATGTTATCTTTGATGGACGAAGCACTGAGGCACAAGGCCGCATAAACCATAGAGGCATCCATGTTGAGGAGTGGTTTTGGACCAGATTCTTTTCATAGTGGGAGGTTGTATTCATGCATTTGATCATCTAGATAGTCCTCCCAGACTCATCAGGTAGGAGGTTCCCCTAGAACCTCCTAGCTAGGACCAGAGAGGTTATGGTTAGCTCGATCGTGTGGCCTCTCATTTTGGCATGGTGAGTACCCTCTTAGCACAACTCTACCATGAGCTATATTAGACCACACGTCGTAGTAGAGTGGACATCAGTTGTAGTATACTCCTACAAATTTGGACTTGATAGTATATTTTGATAGAGCACCCCATCGACTTACCACTAGAGATCACTTCTATCCCTGAGGATCATTAGTGATATGCAGCTTGCTGGCCTTAGTAGTAGGAGGGCTTTAAGAGTAGGTCTCATGTAGGAGACCTAGACCACTACATTGGTCAATTTTCATAGCTCTGCCATTAGTAGATACAGTGGTGATCATACATGGACTACTCAACCTAGATGGAGGCAGATAGATACTTGCATTGGGCATGCAGAGACAAGTGGGTTATCAATTGAAATGCCAATATACGAGAGTATCAGCACTACTCTCACATCCTGAGGTAGTTTAGGATTTGATAGGATGTTCTCAAGCTACCTACGATCTACAGATGCCTGGTCCTAGAGAGGGACCTAATCTAGCCCTAGGTGATGCCACTCGAGGATGTTGATGATGACTTTTAGGAGTTGGGCTTGACAGACATAGGCACTACAGCTGACTACGACGGGTGGTGGACTGACTTCCAATGTCACAAAGAGGGACCTTTAAGTTGATAGGTAGATGGTTTTGTAGTAGAGGGCATATATGTGGACCCTCACGGATGTATGACCCATCATAGGACTAAGGGTGCATGGGACGTAGGGGCCACTATAGAGGAGGACCCACAGGTAGAGGTAGAGGAGGATACCGTTGAGGAGGGCAAGGCACCTTTAGAAAATGAGGTAGGGAAGCTAAGGGCATAGATTTCTGACCTCCAAAGCAAGGCTGGGAGACTCCACACTCAGCTCCTGCATAGGGACACTTTTGTTGCCACTCTAGAGGTGAAGCTATCTCATGGCCAGAGCTAGTGGTGTGACTATGATGGGGAGAGGGCTACTTTGCAGGCAAGTATCACCATGGTGGAAGTAGAGATACAAAAGCTCATAGGGTAGTGCACTATTTTGTATTCCCAAGTTGATGCTTATATAATTTTACTTATTGCTTACCAGGCTGGGGGATCAGCTCCCCTATCTTTGTAGGTTACTTTAGCACCTCCATCTGTTCCAATAGTACCAGTAGTACACATAGTGTAGGGAGCAACAGGCTTATATCAAGGGGTCAAGATCATGAGGCTTCAGGCTCTAGTTGAGTAGCACATTGAGGAGGCCTCACTCAGATCTTCTTACATTACCACCTTGATAGGGTGGATTGGACTTCTTGGGGGTGAGATTCTATATATGCCCACAGCTATAGGATCTCAAATAACTTGCACTCGAGAGATAGTGTAGTCTTCAGCTAGCTCGAGTCATAGGACTCATAGGTCTAAAAGATCTTATGGTTCTAGCTCATGAAGGACCCACAGGAGGGTGGAGGTGACGATGGTGCCTCATAGATTAGGGGTGTAGGCCCTGGCTAGTATAGATTTTATAGATATCATTATACCATTTTTGAGTGTAAGGTCGATGACCTACAGATATGTAGCCTGTGAGCACTTTTGACCATGCTAATGTACTGCACATTATTTATTTTTGGTACACACACACATATATATATAATATATGATCTGACATTTGAGACTCATTATATGTGTATATTTTATTATGTTTTTTTATTGTTTATGTTTTATGATATGCACATGGATACACTGCTTAAATTGATTTAATGCTATATGATGTGATGTATGGATGCCATCCACTAGCTAGATATGAGATAGATGATTAGATGCTATGTCATATATGTGTATATGGACTACTTATGATGGATGCATATGGATGCGATGTTTATGTTAAATGCATGTGGAACTTTCTATACTTGTATGCATTTAGTTTATGCTACTATGACATATTCTATGTCATGTATGTATTGCATATTTTTCTATGATGAATACTATGTAAATGAACATGTATGTTTTAATAATTAAAACATAATGTATGCAATATGAGTTTTAATCAATCTAATGGACGACACCACTGAATTTATAACAATCATGTATTGTAGTTGCTTTATATTTTTATGAAAGATAGGACCTCCATATGTGAGATGCAATGATGTATTGTTTTCTGTTCATAATATTTTGTAAATTAAAAGAATATGGATAAAATAGTCAGTGGCCATCTAAAAATCATTTCTGAAATTCATCCAGTATCTAACATATATTACAAATAGTTCTAATAAACAAACTCTCATAAAATAAATTGATGTTTTGATGATTGCGTTGAAAATTGGTTGTTGTTATTTGGGAATTTTTGAGGTTTTCCACGAGACTCAAACACCCTAGTTGACTTATCAAAAGTTGAATACTAACCATACTAGACTTTTGGAACATAAGGCTTTTGCTAGGATAGGCCCTAACTATTCATTATCCTTGTATGTGTAAATGTGTATATTTGATAAGGCATAAGCATACCCCAATGTCAAGCAAGATTCTTTTAGCCCATTGCTAAGATTGGGGGTCCACAAATGTCTATACAATCCTAGGTTTAGATTTTAGTTGCACTAGGATACTAAGCGATACAAGACACCTAAATCTAGATCTTCCACATTCAAATATTGGTATGCAAACAAGAAAAATGCTAATGCATCAGATATATCATCATGCATAAGGTACAATAGTGCTAACAATTCCAAGGATTCAAGTTCGCTCTCTTATTTTCTTTAATTTTTCGGGATACTTGCTCATATATAGTGACAAAATCACTGTTTATTTTGTACTATAGTGACAAGAATCATTTTTTTTTTCTTTATTTTCCTTTTCTTGAGCAAGGAATTTGATAATGATTTTTATTTTCTTTGTACAACTTGATCTTCATTTGATCTGACTTTCTGGGATTTACATTTTGATAATTTGCTTCAAAAACTTCCTTTGGGGATTTTGCTTTGGGAAACTATTTTTGGGATATCGATCTTATGATATCAATATGGGATATCAATCTGGGATGTCTATCTATGATATCGATCTAGGGTATCAATATGTAGGATTGATCTGGGATATGACTCTGGGATATTGCTCATTTTAACGTATGCAAGGGATTATGGGTAGGGAATAAACCTATCCTTTTGACAATTTCCAACATTTCCCAAACCATCTACATAGGGATATAAGCAAGAATAAATCTTTTTACCTCAGGATACCTGGTCCTACTTCGTATCTTTCATCTTCCCCTAGTCCTTAATAGTATTATTTAATTTTTTGATTAGTGATATAATTCTAATATGCTAAGGGCTATACTAACTAGACCTCAAATACAAAAGCAAAGCAAGCTTTCTATCAACTCTTGAGAATACCTCTGGGTATGGTTGAATGATCGAAAACCCCTAGTATATTCTTCATAGCAACAATTGGATTTGTGTTGAAAAACACAATTACTCACAAGGGTGATAAATGGATGAAAAATATAGTGCATAGATGCATGATTGAAACACAAACATGGCATCATTGTAAGATTGTAAACACAATATACTCTAACGCAAGTGCAGTGGATGAATATGCCTAATGCAATGCAAAGGTAAAATCCATGCGGTGAATGAAATACATGATGCAAAATGAAATGCAAATGTTTTTTATTATTGATATTGTTCCAGTTTTTTTGGATTTTATTGCTTTTTAATTTTTTTATGGATTTTAAAATTTTGACCAAGGGATTTTTAAAAACCATTGGAGCCTTTTGTGTTTTTACCAAAGGGATTATAGATACCTTTGGAGCCTTTTATAAATGACCAAAGGGCTTACATATGCATTTGGAGCCTTTTTGAATTGACCAAAGGGCTTACAGATGTCTTTGGAGCCTTTCCCAGTTCTAGGCATAGAACACTTTAAGATGAAGGATATTGAGAGGCTCAGGCTCCTCAATTTCTCCAAGTGATTTCAAGTGATACGTACCAATTCCAATCTTCTCAGATATCATATAAGGACCCAACTAGTTAGCTATGAATTTATATCACATTTCTAGTAGTAAATTTGAATGAGGATGTAATTTCTGCTATCATAGAATTCCAAGAAAGCAATCATATCCCAAAAGGTCTCAACTCTACTTTTATTTCTCTAATTCCTAAGAAGCAAACCCCTGAATCTATGGCTGACTTCAGGCCAATCAGTCTGTGCAATGTTTCTTACAATATCCTAACTAAAGTCATTGCAAATAGAATGAGAGATTTTTTGCCCCGCATCATAGATCCATGCCAGGGAATCTTTGTCCAGGGTAGGTCAATCTTCGATGGAGTTATCATAGTTCATGAAGCTTTGCACTATGCTCATAAGACTAACAGGTCAATTTTTTCCCTCAACCTTGATATGAACAAAGTATTTGACAGGCTAAATTGGGACTTTATGATTGATGTTCTCCTTAAGTTTTGTTTTCACCATCAATGGGTTAATTTGATCAAATAATGCATTTCTAAAGCATGGTTCTCGATTCTAGGTAATGTAACAACTACTGGTTACTTTCAAAGTTATAGAGGAATTCAGCAGGGGGACCCTATCAACCCCATGTTATTCATAATTATGGAAAAATCTTTAGGTAGAACCATCAAAAATACTTGCAATTCAAGGCTAATATCAGGAATCAAGGCAACATCTCTCACTAGGGTTGTTTCTCACCAAAAATTCATCGATGATACCTTCTATTGACTAAGGCTTCGATGGTTGAGGTCAAAAGAATTAAATACATCCTGCAACTCTATAAGGATGTTGTTGGTTAGAAATTTAATTTTAGTAAAAGCAAGTTATATTTCTTGAACACGCCCATTCAGAGGCAAGGAAGGATTGCAAGAATTTTAGGGTATGATATAGCAAACCTCCCCACTTCGTATCTTGGTCTCCCTCTTTTCATTGGTTCTTCGAGAGAGTCAATGTGGGACAGGGTTATTAAAAGAATTCAAAAAAAAATTGCTGGATGGAAAGGTCATCTTCTATCTCAAGCAATAAATTTGACCCTCACTAAAGCCCCTATGAAGGTTTTCTAGAAATTTGAGAAACTCCAAAAATAATTTTTATGGACTAGATCAGAGGAGAAAAAAAGGATACACCTTGTAGGATGGACCAAAGTGTGCAAACCCAGGGAAAATGGGGGCTTAGGTCTGAGGAGAATTGCTCATATGAATTTAGCTTTACTAGCTAAGCAGGTGTGGTGCCTCATTTTTGGTGAAGAAAATGAATGGAAAACTATCATCAAATGAAAGTATCTTCAAAATTTGAAATTTCTAAGTGACTCAGTTCTAATCAGAGGTTCTGCTTTTTGGAAAGCAATTCTCAATTGTAAGGAAATCATCAAAAAAGGTTTAAGATGGGTTTTAGGCAATGGTGAGAGGATAAATTATTGGAATGACAGGTGGGCTAAGGATGAACCACTGACGCAATATCCTAAATTATCCCGAATCAGATATATCATGGAAGAACTCATTGGCAGAAAATTCTTCGATTATATGGTTGAGGACAGAGGTAGAATGAAGTGGAAACAAATAAGGATTCAAGGATTTCAAGCGGAATCAAATGATCTTTGTAACATTATCGGGCAACATTTTATCCCAATGAGACCCAAGGAATATCAAGTGACCTGGGCTCCTATGAAAAATGGGAAATTCACTATTAAATTAGCTTATAAAATTTTGCTTGATGATGAGGATTTTGTCCTCTGAAAGGACTTAGTTTGGATAAAAAATTTAATTCCAAAAATTGTAGTCTTTTCATGGCTGGTTATCCAAGAAAGAATTCTAACCATTGATCATATGATGCATAAAGGTATTTGTATCACTAATCATTGTTATCTATGCAAGGCTAATTGGGAGACCATTTATCACATTTTTCTTGAGTGCCCTTTTTCCTTGACTGTCCTAAGTGGGGTTTTTCAGACCTTCAATATTTCATGGGTTAAACCAACCATCGTACTTGATTTGTTTATCCAGTGGCCTTACCCCTTTTAAAGTAAAATACTTATATACATGTGGAAAATTTGTCTCAATCACTATATTTGGCAGGTGTGGTTAGAAAGGAACCATAGAGTCTTTAATGAGTCTATCCATGATCATCAAATTATCATTGCTATGATCCTATCCTTTGCCAATGAGAATGTGAACCTTATCCCTTTTGATAGTCATAAACCTCATCTATAGGAGACCACGATTGCTCAATATTTAATCTTAACCTTGTTATATGAGTCTGTGCCTAGGGTAGTCAACCCCAGAGCCAATGTTAAGTGGTCCCCACCTCCCACGAGTTGATTTAAGATTAATTTTTATGGAGCGGCTAAGGACAATCCTGGCAGAGCAGGCACTAGCGACATTGTGCGAGATCATAATGGGAATATGATGCTTGCATTTTTTGAATATTTGGGAACAAGGATGAACAACGAAGTTGAAGCTAGAGCTATGTGGAGAGGCCTTCAAATGACTCAAGAATTAAAAGGTAATTTTATCATAGAAGGAGACTCTATGCATGTTATAAATATCCTCAATAATTGGAAAACACCTCCTTGGAGGATTAAAACAATTGTTGAAGAGGCTAGGATCCTTTTCCAGGGAAGACATGACAAAAAAGCCCAACATGTATTTCGGGAAGCTAACAAAGTTGCTGATAAGCTGGCCAATTTGGGTGTCGATGGTGAAGAAATTTTCAAATGAGAACACGGCATCTCGAGCAAATTAGAGGAGCTTATTCAACAATAATTCCAAGAATGATAGTCAAATTTACCAACAAGGAAGGCACTTTAAGTTCGAAGGCTATGAGTATTCCCGTCTCTTTTTTGAAATGGACTCACAATAAAAATTATTCGAGCTGTCAGTCTTGGTGGATGTTGCTTGGAAATACCACAAAGACTAATGGGGACAATCACATGTTAGATAACATGGCTCCTAGTCATCTTAGTAATTTGAGGTTGGTTGATAATCATAGGGCAGGAAAGAAACAACAATATAAGACTTCAAACTAGAGCCACGTGGACCACCAAATAGCCATCGCCATAAATATAGCCAGCAGGTTCACTTCTCCAAGGCTGATTGGCCAAGACGAGATGTGGTCCCAAAGCATGTCATATACGGAAGAAAGTAATTACCAAATAATTATTAATAGTAACTGTCAATACAAAGCTTGTGGGAGTTTTTTCAGTACTCTGCTATGTGTGTCTACAGATTTTTATTTCTTCACTATTTCAAGGAAGGGATATGTGTCTGTTTCTTTTTTTGTAATTATGATGCAGGTGTGTTTTCTCAGGGTATACCCAAAATGTTGTATGGGAAGTTTTTTTTGATAATATGCTATGTTCTTTATCGGATGTAATGGCTTTGATGGCATGTATATTTTACATATATAGGATCCTTAGTAAGGACATGTTCATCAATAGCCCTGGGATGATTTTTGTAAAAGGTTTTGGGTCAACCTGTAAAACTCGATATTAATGCTATAGTATCTTATCTACCAAAAACAAATGTTTGAGTTCTGTTGGTTTTCTTTTAGCACAAGATCACCAACCTCAAAGTCTCTCATATGGACTTTGGTATTGTAAGCTCATTTTAAGCACTCTTGATATATGTAGAGGTGCTCGAGGGCATTCACTGAAGAACACAAGCTTATACTGAGAGGGGGGTGATCAATATAGCATCCACTTTTTACTTTCTTTCAAACCAATATCAATTAATGTCCTTAATTGCAATAACCAAAAATAGCAGTGTATATTAATAACCCAGATAACAATAGTAAGCAAGATCAAAATTCACCACACATAATTGAAACACAAAATTTAACGTGGTTCCCCCAATGTGGGGTACTCCACAAGATAATATCCTTATAATATTTCACACAAAAATAAGGATCCTTATCCAATACAATGATTACTTTGATCTGCTCAAATCTAGGAAATACACTGATATTCTCAGGTAGGCAATCCACTGATCTACTCATCTAGGCAACACACTGATCTGCTCAAGTAGGTAATCCATTGATCTACTCAGCTAGGCAACACACTGATCTACTTAGGTAGCCAATCCACTGATCTACTCAGCTAGGAAATCCACTCATCTGCTCAACTAGGCACTCCATTGATCTGCTCAACAAGCTCACATAGAACTTATCCAAATATGCTCAACAAGCTCACACAAAACATGTCCAAATATGCTCAACAAGCTCACACAGAACTTGTACAAATATTCTCAACAAGCTCACATAGAACTTGTTCAAATCTTCTCAACAAGCTCACACAGAACTTGTCCAAATATGCTCAACAAGCTCACTAATAAGTTGCTCAAAATCTATCCAAAAATTGCCGACAAATCTGTCCCAAAAGCCTTCTCAAGGATCTATTAATCATGCACAAAAACTACCACAAATCTATCCATAAATCTATCCCAAATATATTCTCAAAGGCTCAACCAATCATGCTCAAGTAGCATTCAAATATCATCCACAAATCTATGAAGGCAAGGCTCAAATATGAACTCAACAATGAATGGCAATACACTCTTCAAAGGATGACAACTATGATCCATAATGATCTCAACTCAAATAGATCTCATAGAAGCATAAAGAGAATTGTTAGAGACTCAATATTTTCTATACTCAAATCCAATATCTTTCTCAAATCAAGGCAATCTCATAGAAGCATAAAGAGAATTGTTAGAGACTCAATATGTTCTATCCTCAAATCTCAATCTCAACTCAAATCCAGAATATAGAATAGTTTGTTTCATGGAACTTGAAAAAACACTTCATACAATCACTTGACTAGGCTCAAACAAATCTTCTCAACCAACTACCACAAGGAATAACTCTTTATTACAAACCCTAGTCCAAGCATGTATCAACCAACTCAAATGTTTCCAATAATGCTCAACCACAAATCTCACATAACAATGATCCTCATGTTCTTATCAAAGTCAAGTTCTTTGCATAACCAATGGGCTTCAACAACAATTCTAATAAAATATTCTTCACATAACAATGATACTCATGTTCTTTTCAAGTTCTTTGCATAATCAATAGGATTTAAAAACTATGCTTATAAAACAAGGTTTAAACACAACTCTCAAACTAGAAAACCTTGAAGCATTCAACCAACCACTTTCAAAAAGTAAACCACAATCAGTCCTTTTCTCTCCAATGATATTTAAGAAATCAACCACCATAATCAATCAATAGGAGAATATGCCCATACCTTTTATGAATATGAAGAAACCCCGTTGGAAATCTGCCACACTCAATACATTTTGAAAAGGAACAAAACAACCTTCACTTTGAACCCCTTTACAAACACATAAATATCTCTTTACATACACCTTATTTCTCCATCTAATCAAGTTAATCAAATTTCCCTCGAACTAAGCTTTCCAACAATATATAATATGGTATACTTATAAAAGAGGAAAACACCAGAAATTTCTCTTTTTCTAAAAGTGTATTTCAACCCTTATATCTTGCCTTCCAAGTAAATACAAATTTAATCAAATATTATTCCCTTAGCATCACCTTATTCCTCCAACATTAGGCAATAAAAAAAAATATTCAATAAAATATTTACTTACCTCTTAGATGGAATCGAACCCTCATCACTGCCCACTCAACACCACAACCGCGGTGCCAAAGACCATGTGAGCTATCTGCTCACATAGGATAGAGAGAAAAAATGCTCCCTATATTTCGCTGCCCTTGCTCATGCCAAAAATGTGCGCCAAATGCTCTTCTTCCACACTCTACAAAAATTGAACCCGGTGGGAATTGAATGCATGCCCTGTCGCAACCAAAAACTCCATGCTTCCCAAGCTCACCATTGGACCACACTGTCACATCGAAGGATTTTTGTGCTTCTGCTTTTTGTTCTCTTCGTTCGATGCATTAGTCTTTTGAATTGAAATCCTTTGTATATATATATATATATATGCAACCTTCCTTTAATTTCACATAGGTCAGCACCTTTAATTATTAATTTCCTTTTGATGGTGCATGGTTTTTATGACGTCGGCGATGACTTTAATTTTAATTTTAAAATTTTAATTTTAAATAATTTAAATTTAAACTAAATATTTAAAATTAAATATCTCCATCACCGGGGCACCTTTTTTGATGAAATGAAAAGCCAACCTGGGTTTTAAGAAAAACCCATTTCAAATCTGCCATCCATGGTTTTAAATAAAAACTTTTTATTTTGCATGCCTTGGTTTTCACAAAAACCCTGTATATATCCATGTTTTTCAAAATATCATAAATGCTTATTTATGAAATACTTTGGCCACCAAAACTCAATGTGATCCATGTGACATCAATGATCCATGTGACATCAATGACAACATAAAATACCTCAAATTTCCAACAATCTCCCCCTTTGTCATTGATGGCAACACCTCTAATGCAAATCACCACAATCACTACAAAAACCATTTTTGAGAATCAAAGCTACTCCCCTTGACTCAATACTCTCTTTGGAGGCTGCTCCCCCTAACTCAATTCTCTCTTTGGAGGCTGCTCCCCCTAACTCAAATCTCTTCCCCTTACTCAAATCTCTCCCCCTTTGACATCAATGGCAAAAGGGACACCTATGGGTCTAAAATATATGACTCTTAAGCTTAGCCCCCTCACCACATTCTCTATTGAGATGATTAATTTTGGGGTGGGAGTACTTTTACTCCCATATTACATTGTTTCTTTCCTCTATCAACTTCCTTCCATGTTTTCTTGATATCCTTCTCTTGGTGAATTACTTGATCTTCTTGTCTAGAACCTGTTTGACCTTCTTACCTTGAACCTGTTTGGAATTGAGTCCTACACCATTTTTCAATATGTCCAAAGTTATTGCAATTAAAACACTTGATATTTTAGCCTATGGATGGTGCCCAAATCTTGAATTCTTTCTTGAAATAATTTCCATATCCATTCCTTTCTTGAACCCTGTATTGAGAAGCTCTATTTTCATGACCATTATGACCATGACTTCTAAATTGTGTACCTATAAAACCAAAATCATTTTGCTCATTTTGTTTGCACTGAGAAGCTCTATGACCAATATTGTTGCATAAGAATCAATGTCCCTTAAAACCATACCTTCTTCCTTTGAGGTTTCTTCTAGCAAAATCAAACTTCTTTGATCCATGGACCCTGCACTGTATAACCCTGTGTCCAAATCCATTACAAGAAAAACAATGTCCTTGAAAAGCCCTTTGTTCATGCCTTAGTTCCTCATACCTCTCTTGACCATTATCCTCATGATCACTTTCAACTTGTGCATTACATCCTTGAACCTTCTTTGTAGTATCTAAATCCTCTTCCTTAGTTTCTTCCTTGCTTTCCTCTTCAAGAATTTATTTTCCTTTTGAACTTGATTCACCTATCTCAAAACAAGATCCAAATTGAATATTTGGAGCCATAGGGACTTTGGAACTTTCTTCATAATACTTATGTGCTTCCTTGCTTTCATATTTTAGAACTTCCATTCCTTTTGAGTGTGATTCCCCAAACCTAAAATATGAGACCTTTGGTGCTTTGCAATATTTCTCTTCTTTCTCTTCATTTGTGTCAAGTAGCAAATTGGCATCCATATTTATTGTCTCTGAAAAACATGTTTCCTTCTTAGTGAAAATATATTGACCTTTTGAGTCATGTGATGGATCAAACTTCTCACATATGGAACATCTCAATTCCTTTAGATTCTCCTTAAGTAGTTGCTTATGGATATTATTGAAGTCTTCCTCTAGATCAACTGAGACATCTGTCTTTCTTACAATATTCTCTTGTATAACTTATTCTTCTTTGAGTGAATGTTCTTCTTCTACTTCTTTTATCCCATAAAAAAACCCTTCTTCATCTTCACTGTCACTAAGATCATTATAGTCTTCTATAGCAAACAAACTCTCAAGTTTTCTTTGACCATGCTTGTTTCCTTGATGTGTCATATCATCTTCACTATCACTGAATCCATTGCAATATCCAGATCTATGATCTCTTTGACCACACACAAAGCATTGTTCGCTTTCACCTTCAATTCCTAGGAATAGATGTTCTTCCTTTTCATCATCTAAATTGTCTCTATCACTGTGATCTGATCTATCACTTGATTCTATAATGTAGTAAGATTTCTTTACCTTAAAAAAAAATTTCTTCTTCTCATACATGTTTTTCTTGTATCTGTCATCTTTCTCATGCTTATGCTTTCCATCTTCTTTTCTACTGTGATCCTATTTTTCATCATCACTGTTTTATTCATGTAGACACTTGTGTGCATAGTGAACAAGATCACCACACTTGTAGCATATGACTTTCCTCATATCCCTAAAATTCCTATTTTTCATCATCACTAATTTCTTCATGTGGACACTTGTATGCATAGTGACCAATATCACCACACTTGTAGCACCTGAATTTCCATATATTTCTAAAATTACTTGAGTCCTTATTCCTTTTGATGAAGTTAGCTTCCTCATCATTAACTAGATCTCTATCTATCTCTGGAACCTTCCCTTTCTCTTTCTCTGAAGACTTGAATGCAATATATTTTATTATAACCTGATGTGTACTCACCCTCATCTCATAAGCTATGATAGTTCTGTTGATAAGCAACACACCCCCACTGAAAAATGAGATTCCATCCTTAGAAAATTCTGAACTTTCATTTTTTGCAGCAGGGACCCTCTTGATCTTTTCAGGTTTTAAATCCAAATTTGCTTGCCTCCTTTTTAAAGTTGTGCTTTTTCTTGCATTCTAGCTGTGTTATCCAAGAATTCACTTTTTACATGCTAGAATCATTCATGCACAAGCAAAATCTTGCACCGGTACCGAGAAAATCCAGAAAACAGTTGCATAATTCATCGAAAAATCAAACTTTCCATTTTTGGTAGTGTCGCGATATCGCGACACTTCCATTTTCGAAATGTCGCGATATCGCGACGGGTAAGTCAAAATGCAGCTAAGTGCCGAGAAGGTCACGATTTCGCGACATGTCGCGAAATCGCGACGCTTTTTGGAGAGAGACGCAAGCTGTACGGAGGGCGCGATTTTGCGACATGTCGCGAAATCGTGACATGTCGCATTTTCGCAGTAGGAGAGAGAAAGTGGGCTGCAGATGAAAAATAGGCTAAGTCACAAACATGTTCCAAAATTGCGGTCAACGCGGTCAACGCATGCAGGTACGAAACTGTCACGATATCGCGACGTGTTCTAGAATCGCGGCTGAAAATCAAGAAGCGTACGGAGACCAGGAAGGGTCGCGATTTCGTGACACGTCGTGAAATCGCGACATGTCGTGTTTTCGCGGCCGACGAGGGAGGAAGTTGCCGATGCGCTGGCAGGGTCACGATTTCGCGACATGTCGCAGAATCGCGACAGGAGAGAGAAAGTCATAAGAGGGCCCGAAAGTGCATTTCAGCTGAAATAGAAGGCTTCCTGGGGTAGCGACACGTGTCAAAGCGTGAATGGGACAAACAGAAGCTGACATGCAAACTTATTTTGCGGTTTTTAATCTGTTTTTAATGTTTTAAGCTTCTGATTTAATTAAAATGCTAATCTAATGCATCTTTTTGTCTTTCATGCAAGATTCCACCTGGCACTTACGGGACAACTGGGAAAGACCATAAAGGCAAAGATAAAGTGCGGATTTAGTCAAGGACCGCCATGCTAGAGGAAAAGAAGCCAGTAAATGCATTTAATGGAGATTTATTGCAGAATTGATAGCATGGAGACCATTTCAACTTCGGGATGGATTTGCGGAGATCGAATTGATGGAGAAGTGGTGACTCATCCGGCTCACCGACGAGAATTAATGAAAGCATTTATTTGCAGCTGCGAATGAATGCAAGTTGCATTTTATTTTATCTTCTCCATTTATGGCAGCTAACTGCACTGATTTGCAGAAGGGTTAAGTTCTATCCGGACTTTGATTTTTAAATGGATTTTTATTGTAAAACCCGGGTCCTAGGGTTTAAGTGCGATAGGATTTAGGGTTTGAGCAAGATATTTTGGAAAAGATCAGGGTCTGTCCTGAGTCTATAAATACAAATTCTAAATGTAATCGCGGGAGGCGGAGACTTAGAAATAAAGGCTTATAAGCAATTTCTTGCAAATTTTGTGAAATCTTTTGTTTCTGGACTTGGAGTTGATGTGCTTTAGCTTTTCTGTGATAGCATGGCTAGGAGCCTAATCTTTTGAGAGTGTGATAAGTGTATTTTCTTTTGTTATCCGTTCCATTTAAAGTTTGTTAGATATATGTCGTAAATCTGCCATTGTCAAGATTAAATATGCTGTTAGGCTTCAGTTGTTCTATTGTCTGCTAGGGGAAATTACAGATTTGAGGTTAAGTTTGTTCTAATTGCTCTGTCTTCACTGTGCGAGCTAGGCTGCCGGTGAAAGATACCAGTTTTAACCAGCTGCCCCTTGGATTTATGATTTTCTGCTAGATCTGTTTCACTATGCCTTGTGCTCTTAGTTGAAAGTGATCTTAGACTAACTGGACACTTTCTTCTGGGATTTGTTCTGTTGTGAAGCTGATGGCATAGATAAGATTGACAGTTTGGGTTTACAATTGATGTTTGATAAACTTCTCTTTTTTGCCCTACCCTACCCTCTCTTTGCTTACCGTTAATGATCCATTTTTATTTTCTTTATTTTCCTTTTATTTAAATCTGCTGACCCATGAGAGCTAGATCAAGAATTCAAGTTAAATCTGATTGTCAACAACTTTTGCAACTATCGAACAAGTTCAAGAACCCCCTGTAAGGTAACCGAGCAGTCCATATTGAAATCTATTCCAGAAGTGGAAAAGAGTGAATTTCCATTCGACCGAACTCTGTAACTCGCACCTTGGATAACCAGCTAGATCCTAAAGATGAGTGGGATCAGTCCCGTGGGTGTCTCCGGAGCTTTCCTTGCTTTCATCCTTTTTCCCGGGGTGTGCATGAAAGCCGGACCAACATCTAATTGGCGCTAGAAGGAGGGCCGAACTCAGTTCAAGTGTTGTAAGGGCATAACAGCAACATTTGAAGGACCCACAGTGAACTCCGGACAGTTTTTAAATTGTCAGTACAATTTTGTAAATTGTCAGTACAATTTTGTAAATTGTCAGTGCAGTTTTTAAATTGTCAGTGCAGTGTTGTCAGTGCAGTTGTCAGTACAGTATTTCAACTTGCTAAAATATAGAACCTATTCAGAACTGCAGAGTTTGTCAGTACCTATGAAAACTGGATTCTACATACAGGGTAACAAGGTCCCACCCCAGAGCTGGAGAGCTCCTTGTCCCTGAATTAGAAACTCCGAGAAGAAGTAGCCACAGAAGAGCCACATCTCTATCACAGACAGTTTTATCACCATTGATAGTCACTCCAACCAGAGCTCAGAATATCCCTGTTAATCCATTAGCTATGGCAAATTGGTTGGGCTCCACAACTTTGAACATTCCGGGTATAGCCCATGACTTGCCCAGAAATCCAGAAAGATACCTCCCTAGGTATAAACATGATGGGACAAGAACTGCAGAGGAACACTTAATTGCATTCAAGAATGCACTAAAGTTATTAAATGTACAGCATGAGGATGTTGCCTACAGACTCTTCCCGTTCACTCTCCAGGAGGGAGCCTATGATTGGTTTCTAAATCTTACCAATGATTCCATCACCAGTTGGAGTGACTTAGAAAAAGTCTTTGTGTCACAGTTCGGGGAAGTGATAGACCCCAGTATTTTATATCAACAGTTTTCTAGCATCAAAAGAGAACTGAATGAGTCTATTAGATCCTATAATGTCAGATTCCAGAAAGCTTATGGTAGACTCACTGGCTATTATGTACCGAATGCTGACCTGGCATTAGAGATTTTTAGGAACTCTCTGGACCCAATGACCTCTGTCTTCTTGAAGAGGGATGCCACTGTTACCAACTTGACAGAAGCTTATAAAGAAGCTTTAATCCTGGAAAGACAGTTGGGACCCCAGCCTTTAAATATTCAAAAAACTCCTCTGATCACTCAGCCTGCTCCTATACTCAATCCTATCCCACATCAGATGATGCTGCCAGTTTGTCAGACTTTACCATCGACGACACCATTAGTTGCAAGACTCATTGAGAATGTACGTAACCCGGTAAAAGAGGTCGACAATGCTAGGATTGAAGAAGTTTCAAAGATTGTTCGAAGGTCGACCAATGATTTTTTGAGTTTTAAAAGGCAAACTTCTACTGGAGACAATCCCAACGAGATATTCATACCAACCAAACAGATTTAATAGGCCCCCATATGAGCCTAATAAAGATTACAAGGGTAAAGCTCATGATGTGAACATCTCGTGATTTGGCTCTGCCTAAGCCGGTGCGAGAATTCATGCCACTTCTCAACATGGGGAATTAGATTGTGTGGAATTTTGCAATGCATTTGAAGCTTTGTCGGGAGATTTGATCTCCCCGAAAATCAAAGAACTGCCGAGGGCCCAAGTTCATCCGGACACGGTGCAGGCTATGGTCTTGGATTCTTTTTCTTTCCCGGATGAATCCGAGAATGTAGTTGAAATGCCCATGGATGAAGTACGAGGCTTTCCAGCAGATGCGAAGAGATAGCTACAACCTGAGGAACAGGAATCCTGAGCCAAATACCACATCAACTCCTCCTGATAATTCTCACAATATTCCTCCTGACCCCTCTCCAAGCAATAATCCACCCCCACCAAAGGGAGGAGCTCAAAGAGTACCAGATGTTGCTATTCCTCCACTTAACAAAGGATATAACATAGTGGAGGATATGAAAAATATTAAGGCTAACATTACTCTGCATGAGCTGGCACAGATTTCAGAGCAGAGAGACAATCTGATAAAGACATACTCGGCCCTCGTCGCTAAACCTGTGGATAAAGGGAAGAAAATAGCCAATGCCAATCTAGCCATGTACAAGGAAAAGACTGAAGTTCCCCCATTTTTACTGACTGTCAGAATTTTTGGGAAGAACTTACATAATTGTTTGGTGGATTCAGGTGCATCTGCTAATGTCATGCCACTAGCAATTTGTCAGCAGTTGGGGCTGACCCCAATGAAGTCTGAGAGGAGAGTTGTCCAATTGGACAAGTCAGAAGTTAAGGTTGTGGGAGAGCTGCAAAACATTCACATTCAATTGGCATCTGAGCCAAGGGCTCAACATAAGATCGAAATCCAAGTTGTGGATATCCCAGTGGGGTATGGAATGCTGTTGAGTAGGGATTGGTCTAAGTCTCTGAATGGATATCTGGCAATAGACTTTTCACACATGTGGTTGCCATGGAAGGGTGTGGCTAATCAATTGCGGGTTGACAGAGAACCCAGGTACAAGCACACCATTACAGAGTACAATGCTACAAATGAGACTGTCAATATTGCAGAGGTAGACATTGGTGTCTACAATTTAACAACTGGGCACAATGATAAATTTAACAAAGCTCATCCTGTACATACTAATGAAGTTTGGACACTTCATGTGGATGGAGCCAGATGTAGCGAGGGTTCTAGAACAGGGGCAATCCTCAAAGGGCCTCAAAGTCAGACATTTTTTATGTCTTACCGCCTGCAGTTCCCATGTACTAATAATTTAGCAGAGTATGAAGCTCTGATTTTAGGTTTAAAATTTGCATTGGATAAAAATGTGAAGAACATTCAAGTTTTCACTGATTCAGAATTAGTGGCAAGCCAGGTCAGGGGTAAGTTTCAGTGTAAAGCCTCTTATCTGAAGGGATACAAGCACAGAGCTTGGGATCTTGTGGAAGGCTTTGATGCATTTAACTTAACACATATACCCAGGGAACAAAATCCACATGCAGATGTCTTGGCATCTTCAGCTGCAAGTTTAAGGCCATTGGAAGATTTTAAGTGGGATAAGTTTTCAATTGAGCTAGTCCCCTGTCCTTCAGTTCCAAACAATATTGACAGCTTTCAAGTTTTCTCATATGATCAACAGATTGTGAACTTTCTGCAGAGTACCAATACCTTTGAGAATGCTATAATTGATGAGGGCCAAAGGGACACCCTGATGGAACAACTAGATGATGACAGGGGAATCATGAGATTGAAGGACAACAGAATCCCAAAGGGAATGGTAGAGCTGGAGAGGCTATTCGATGTTGACAAGATCAGGCAAAGGGTGAATTCTGAGGATTATGTGGGCACCACAGACAATGATACTAAAAATTTGAATGTAGGAACTGAAGAGGATCCAAGGAAAATCAAGTTGGCAAAGGACTGTGATCTAGAGATAAAGAGAAATATGATTGATTTCCTGCACAGGTCTAAGGATGTAATGGCCTGGTCATACAAGGATTTAAAGGTATTTGATCCAAAAGTTTACACCCACATCATACCTTTGAAAGAATATTGCAAGCCTTTCAGACAAAAACAGAGGCATGTTAATGCTCTGTTAGAACCCCTTATTCAGAAAGAAGTGGAGAAGCTCTTGAGTGCAGCAATTATTTTTCCTATCAGGCATTCTACTTGGGTGGAAAATCTGGTGCCAGTAAGGAAGAAAAATGGGGAGATCCGCCTTTGTGTGGATTTTAGGAATCTGAACAAAGCATCTGAAAAGGACAACTATCCCCTGCCTCTTATGGATGAAGTACTGCAGATTGTTAATGGCTCAGAGATTATGTCTTTTCTGGATGGTTTCTCAGGCTATAATCAAATTCTAGTTGAGAAGGAGGATAGAATGAAGACTGCTTTTACAACTAAGTGGGGTACTTTTGCTTACAAGAGGATGCCATTTGGTTTAATAAATGCAGGAGCAACATTTCAGAGAGCAATGGACCATGCCTTCAAGGGGCTTATGGGCAAATGTATTGTAGTTTACATTGATGATCTAACAGTCTTTTCCAAATCCAGATTTGACCATGTCAAGCATTTAGAGTCTGTATTTAACAAGTGCAGAGAGTTTGGCATCTCTTTGAATCCAAAGAAATGCATATTTGGTGTAACAGAAGGCAAACTTCTTGGGCATTTGGTCACAAAGGATGGCATTTCCATGGATCCAGGCAGAGTTGAGGCCATATCCGGCATACCATTTCCCAACTCCAAGAAAGAGTTGAGATCATTCTTTGGAAAGATTAACTTTGTCAGAAAGTTTATCTCAGGCTTTGCAGAGATAGTTAAACCAATGAATGATATGTTAAAGCAAACTGCCCAGATTGCCTGGACCACTGAAGCTAATACTGCTTGAAAATCAAGATAGCCATTAAACAAGCACCAGTCTTAGTAAGCCCAGATTTCAGTGCAGATTTCTATCTGTACACTTTCTCTTCTGAACATACACTTGTTGTAGTGCTGACTCAACGGAGAGATACAGGAGAACATCCAATTGCTTTTAAGAGCACTAATTTGAAGGGAGCTAAACTGAAATATTCCAGATTAGACAAACAGGCTTATGCTTTGGTAAGGGCAGTGAAGTAGTTCAGACATTATATACTCAGAAGCAAAACTCATGCCATAGTGCCAGACCAGCTGTGAAGTACCTTCTAAGTCAGAATGATTTGGGTGAACTGAGGGGCAATTGGGTCACCAGGTCGCAAGAATATGACTTGGAGATTAGGCTCGCTAAACTGATCAGAGGACTTGGCTTGTCTAGACACATTGTTGAAGTGCCTCCACAACGAGGAAGTTAATCAATTAAACTCGAATCCGATGATTGGTATGGGGATATCATTCATCTGCTACAGTTTGGGGTTTGCCCATCCCATTTGAACAGAACTCAAAGGAGAGCATTAAAGTTAAAAGCTTCTCACTATCTCCTCAATGCAGGTACTCTGTACAGGGAGAATTATGCTGGCATCTTCCTAAGGTGCATTTCTCCCAGTGAAGTCAGTGAAGTCATGGCTAGTTTTCATGAAAAACTAGGGGCGGGGGCATTCATCAGGATCTGCTACAGCACATAAAATATTAAGAGCGAAGCTATTATCGGCCTACACTTTTTAAGGATGCACATCAACATGTCAGAACTCGCCATCAGTGCCAGACATTTGCAGCCAAAGAGGCAAACCGAGCTCTGCCATTGCAACCAGTTGTGATAAACAAACCTTTCATGCAGTGGGGACTTGATTTTGTGGGAGTCATTAACCCGAATTCCTCGGCAGGGCATAAATATGTGCTGACAGCTACTGACTATTGCACAAGGTGGGTTGAAGCAGCAGCCACTACAAGAAGTACAGCCCAGGAAGTTATTGATTTTATTGAATCAAATTTCATAACTAGATTTGGGGTTCCCCTAAATTTGGTCTGTGATAATGGGCCCGCCTTCCAATCATTGGAGTTTGCAGATTGGGCATACCAGATGGGGATAGTTATCAGATTCTCATCCAACTATTATCCCTAAGGTAATGGACTGGTCGAGTCAACAAACAAGAACTTAATGAATGCCATCAAAAAGTCTCGCAGCAGACAAACCCGAGCGATGGCATACATTGTTGATATATGCATCGTGGGCTGACCGGATAACACACAAAGTGGCTCTTAAGACCTCTCCCTTTGTTTTTCTGTATGGTACTCGGCCAATTGTCCCCATCTCCTTGAAATTGCCTACCTATCGGTTTGCCTTAGATTATTTTGAAGGTCATGATGATGTCGAAGCCCGTGTTTTAGACCTCACTAACTTGCGGGATGAAAGACTCCAAGCCCCGGAGCACTTCAGGTAGACACCAAGAAACTGCCAAGCGGTGGTTTGACAAGAGAGCCAAGGTGAAGGCTTTCAGTCGTGGCAGACTTAGTGCTTACGTGGGACAAGGCCCATGAGAAGAAGGGTAAACACACAAAGCTGCAGCCACCGTGGATAGGCCCCTACCAAATTGCTAAAATATTGGGTAACAATGCTTTCCGCTTGCAAGACCTGGATGGTAATTTTCTAGACCTCCCTGTTAATGGCCGTACTTGAAGCATTATTTCTCTCATTGTTCCATCCAATGTATCATTTGAGTAAGCTATAAAGAAGTTGTAACATGTGTACATATTGTAAATAGCTCCGTAAGTTTTATTTTGTTCTAGTTTAGTTCTTTTAATAGCTCTGTACAGTTGCTTTAGTTGCTTCTTTTTAGTTTTAATTGGGTGGTCATTTGTACAGGTTTGTTTGTTAGATTAATCCTTGTTCTCAGTGCAGTTTTATTTTTTATTTTTTATTTTTATTTTATTTTTTTATTTTTTTAATATGTCTGTGCAGTTGCATTTTAGTTTATTTCAGTTGCTTTAAGTTTATTTCAGTGCTGTTGCAGTTTCCCTTTGTCAGTTTTTAGTTGCTGTGTTTTTAGTTAATCCTTGCTTTTATTTAAGTCTGTACAGTCTTTTCTTCCTTGCAGTTCTTTTTCTTTGCTGTCTGTACAGTTGCAGTTTAATTTATTTCAGTTGCTTTAAGTTATTTTCAGGTCTAGGCAGTTTTAATTGCTTTGCTTTTGTTTTAGCTTATTTTTGCTGCCTGTACAGCTGTGCTTTGCATCCTTTGTAAATAGCCTTGCGGTTTGTTTTATTCCTTTGTCTGTACAGCTGTGCAGTTTTTAGTTGCTTTAGTTTATGTCTGTGCTGTTGCAGTTTAGCTTTGCTGCAGTTTAGCAGTTTTAGTTACTTTGCTTCAGTTCTTTTAGTTTGTTTCTTTTATTGCCTGTACAGTTTTTATTTTCTTCCCTGCATTTCTTTTTCTTTGCTGTCTGTACAGTCTTCAGTTTTAGTTTTAGTCTTAGTTGCTTGTGCAGTTTTATTTGCAGTCTGTGCAGTTTTTATTCTGTCTTGCTTTAGAAGCCTGTGCCTGTCTTTGGAAGTCTGTGCAAAGTCCTTTGGCTTCTGAAATATTCTGTATTTTAACCTTTGCCTGAGCAATCAATGAAAAGTCAGCCTGCTGAAAATTATTTTATTCCTAGCTGATAAATCCTCAATCCAGTGTTCATGGTCATCATCCAATGCCCATGCTGTTCGCCATTCTAATTATGCCCATGCTGTTCACCATTCTAATTGAGATAGTCTGCTTGCACTGAATTGTGGAACTATTTTGTTATCCAGGATGAAGGTAGAGAGATGATTGGATCTTGTGTCTTACTTGCCACAGTTGTTTTAATGATAGAAAAATTGTTATGTTGTTTAGTTGGAGGAACTCCCGGGGAATCCAAGAAAAGCTGGTTATAAGAGGGGACTATGGTTCATGCAATTATTTGGGTGTCACCAGAGGCTATCAATGCCTAGACTGAAACAGTTCCAGATTGATCAAGTGTTAAAAGAAAATTGTGATTTCCCTAAAATCATCTCAGATATTGATATATTTCAGAGGGAGAGATATAAAAAAAAAAGAGGAAGAAAAAAAAAAGAGAAAAAAAGAGTTATATATTAAAAGAGGCAGCCAATATTAGATTCTGCCCTACAGTTGTAAATTGGGTCGTGTAAATCTAAAGGGTAACTCTGTCTAGGCTGTAAAAGCTAAACTAGTAAACAGAGCTCTACTCGGTTTCCCCTTTTACAATCTAGAAAAGTTGATTAATCCAAGTTTATCATTCAATTCAGTCATCCTTGAAGAAAGTTTTATACCCTTTGAAATTGCACATCAGAAATCTTCCTTGAAGTAATCCAACCTAGTATGTCCTTGGAAAATTTTAACAGCTTGCAGTTAACGATCAATTTATTATGAAGAATGTCCGTGGCAAGGCATGATGCATGGTCTTTTTGTTTTGAAACCAGAGTCTTGGGTTCTAAAATAGTGCTACTATTTTACCTGCAGATATCGCCATTTTTTGATAAGCAACACACCCCCACTGAAAAATGAGATTCCATCCTTAGAAAATTTTGAACTTTCATTTTTTGCAGCAGGGACCCTCTTGATATTTTTAGGTTTTAAATCCAAATTTGCTTGCCTCCTTTTTAAAGTTGTGCTTTTTCTTGCATTCTAGCTGTGTTATCCAAGAATTCACTTTTTACATGCTAGAATAATTCATGCACAAGCAAAATCTTGCACCGGTACCGAGAAAATCCAGAAAACAGTTGCATAATTCACTGAAAAATCAAACTTTCCATTTTTGGTAGTGTCGCGATATCGCGACACTTCCATTTTCGAAAATGTCGCGATATCGCGACAGGTAAGTCAAAATGCAGCTAAGTGCCAGAAAGGTCGCGATTTCGCGACATGTCGCGAAATCGCGACAGTTTTTTGGAGAGAGACGCAAGCTGTACGGAGGGCGCGATTTTGTGACATGTCGCGAAATCGCGACATGTCGCATTTTCGCGGTAGGAGAGAGAAAGTGGGCTGTAGATGAAAAATAGGCTAAGTCGCAAACATGTTCCAAAATCGTGGTCAACGCGGTCAACGCATGCAGGTACGAAACTGTCGCGATATCGCGACGTGTTCTAGAATCGCGGCTGAAAATCAAGAAGAGTACGGAGACCAGGAAGGGTCGCGATTTCCTGACACGTCGCGAAATCGCGACATGTCGTGTTTTCATGGCCGACGAGGGAGGAAGTTGCCGATGCTGGCGGTGGTCGCGATTTCACGACATGTCGCGAAATCGCGACATGTCGCAGAATCGCGATAGGAGAGAGAAAGTCATAAGAGGGCCCGAAAGTGCATTTCAGCTGAAACAGAAGGCTTCCTGGGGTAGCGACACGTGTCAAAGCGTGAATGGGACAAACAGACGGACATGCAAACTTATTTTGCGGTTTTTAATCTGTTTTTAATGTTTTAAGCTTCTGATTTAATTAAAATGCTAATCTAATGCATCTTTTTGTCTTTCATGCAAGATTCCACCTGGCACTTACGGGACAATTGGGAAAGACCATAAAGGCAAATATAAAGTGCGGATTTAGTCAAGGACCGCCATGCTAGAGGAAAAGAAGCCAGTAAATGCATTTAATGGAGATTTATTGCAGAATTGATAGCATGGAGACCATTTCAACTTCGGGATGGATTTGCGGAGATCGAATTGATGGAGAAGTGGTGACTCATCCGGCTCACCAGCAGAATTAATGAAAGCATTTATTTGCAGCTGCGAATGAATGCAAGTTGCATTTTATTTTATCTTCTCCATTTATGGGAGCTAACTGCACTGATTTGCAGAAGGGTTAAGTTCTATCCGGACTTTGATTTTTAAATGGATTTTTATTGTAAAACCCGGGTCCTAGGGTTTAAGTGCGATAGGATTTAGGGTTTGAGCAAGATATTTTGAAAAAGATCAGGGTCTGTCATGAGTCTATAAATACAAATTCTAAATGTAATCGCGGGAGGCGGAGACTTAGAAATAAAGGCTTATAAGCAATTTCTTGCAAATTTTGTGAAATCCTTTGTTTCTAGACTTGGAGTTGATGTGCTTTAGCTTTTCTGTGATAGCATGGCCAGGAGCCTAATCTTTTGCAGAGTGTGATAAGTGTATTTTCTTTTGTTATCCGTTCCATTTAAAGTTTGTTAGATATATGTCGTGAATCTGCCATTGTCAAGATTAAATATCTTGTTAGGCTTCAGTTGTTCTATTGTCTGCTAGGGGAAATTACAGATTTGAGGTTAAGTTTGTTCTAATTGCTCTGTCTTCACTGTGCGAGCTAGGCTGCCGGTGAAAGATACCAGTTTTAACCAGCTGCCCCTTGGATTTATGATTTTCTGCTAGATCTGTTTCACTCTGCCTTGTGCTCTTAGTTGAAAGTGATCTTAGACTGACTGGACACTTTCTTCTGGGATTTGTTCTGTTGTGAAGCTGATAGCATAGATAAGATTGACAGTTTGGGTTTACAATTGATGTTTGATAAACTTCTCTTTTCTGCCCTACCCTACCCTCTCTTTGCTTACCGTTAATGATCCATTTTTATTTTCTTTATTTGCCTTTTATTTAAATCTGCTGACCCATGAGAGCTAGATCAAGAATTCAAGTTAAATCTGATTGTCAACAACTTTTGCAACTATCGAACAAGTTCAGGAACCCCCCGTAAGGTAACAGAGCGATCCATATTGAAATCTATTCCAGAAGTGGAAAAGAGTGAATTGCCATTCGACCCAACTCTATAACTCGCACCTTGGATAACCAGCTAGATCCTAAAGATGAGTGGGATTAGTCCCGTGGGTGTCTCCGAAGCTTTCCTTGCTTTCATCCTTTTTCCCGGGGTGTGCATGAAAGCCGGACCAACAAGTTCCTTGTAGTTCTTCCATTTTTATCTTGTTGATATCCATTATTTCTTCTATTTTTGATAGCTTTGCATCATACTTCATGGGAAGTGATCTCAAAATATTTTTAGTAACTTCTAATTCTTTCATCTCAAATCCTAAGCCTCTCATGGTGTTAGTAATCTCATAAAATTGAAGTAAAAACCTTACAATATCTTCATAATATTCCATTTTCAATTCCTCAAATATTTTTCTATGAGTTTGTAGTTTTGACAACTTTACCTTGGAATCTCCTTCATAAGTATTCCGCAACTTGGTCCACATTTCATTAGTTGAATTACATACCATGACCTTTGCAAAATTTGTCTCACGTAGCCCACTCAAAATACAATTTATTTCCCTTGCATTGATCTCAACCAATTTCTTGATAGTCTTATCTACCTTAGGATCACCTTCAACCTTATACTCTTTTTCAACTATCTGCCATACCTCATATCCCTATGATATCAAGTAGTTCTTCATTCTCATGCTCTAGAAAGCATAATTGTTATCGTCAAATAGTGGTGCCTTATTTGTAGATGATCCAGTCTGTGAAGCCATCTATGTTCTTGTAGAATATTCCCTTAAGTTGTTAGCATTTTTTAAGGAACCCACTCTGTTACCAATTGAATAACACAAGCTTATACTAAGAGGGGGTGAACAGTATAGCACCCACTTTTTACTTTCTTTCAAACCAAAATCAATTGATGTCCTTAATTGCAATAACCAAATATAGCAGTGTGCATTAATAACTTAGATAGAAATAGTAAGCAAGAGCACAAGTCACCACACATAATTGAGACACAAAATTTAACGTGTTTCCCCCAATGTGGGGTACTCCACAAGATAATTTCCTTATAATATTTCACACAGAAATAAGGATTCTTATCCAATACAATGATTACTTTGATCTACTAAAAGCTAGGCAATACACTGATCTGCTCAGGTAGGTAATACACTGATCTTCTCAGCTAGGCAACACACTAATTTGCTTAGGTAGGCAATCCACTGATCTGCTCAGCTAGGTAACACACTGATCTACTCAGGTAGGAAATCCACTGATCTGCTCAACAAGCTCACACAGAACTTGTCCAAATTTGCTCAATAAGCTCACATAGAACTTGTCCAAATCTGCTCAACAAGCTCACACAAAAATTATCCAAATATGCTCAACAAGCTCACACAGAACTTGTCCAAATATTCTCAACAAGCTCACTAATAACTTGCTCAAAATCTATCCAAAAATTGTCCACAAATCTGTCCCAAAAGTATTCTCAAGGCTCAATCAATCATGCACAAAAATTGCCACAAATTTGTCCATAAATCTATCCCAAAGACCTCAAAGGCTCAACCAATCATGCTCAAGTAGCATTCAAATATCATCCACAAATCTATGAAGGCAAGGCTCAAAGATAAACTCAACAATGAATGGCAATACACTCTTCAAAGGATGACAACTATGATCCACAATGATCTCAACTCAAATAAATCTCATAGAAGCATAAAGAGAATTTTTAGAGACTCAATATGTTCTATACTCAAATCCAATATCTTTCTCAACTCAAGGCAATCTCATAGAAGCATAAATAGAATTGTTAGAGACTCAATATGTTCTATCCTCAAATCTCAATATCAACTCAAATCCAGAATATAGAATAGTTTATTTCATGGAACTTGAACAACCACTTCACATAATCACTTGACTAGGCTCAAACAACTCTTCTCAACCAACTACCACAAGGAACAACTCTTTCTTACAAACCCTAGTCCAAGCATGTATCAATCAACTCAAATGTTTCCAACAATGCTCAACCACAAATCTCACATAATAATGATACTCATGTTCTTCTCAATTTCAAGTTCTTTGCATAACCAATGGGCTTCAACAACAATGCTAATAAAATATTCTTCACATGACAATGATACTCATGTTATTTTCAAGCTCTTTGCATAACCAATGGGCTTTAAAAACTATGCTTATAAAACAAGGTTTAACCACAACTCTCAAAATAGAAAACCTTGAAGCATTCAACCAACCACTTTCGAAAAGAAAACCACAATCAATCCTTTTCTCTCCAATGATATTTCAGAAATCAACCACCATAATAAATCAATATGAGAATGTGCCCATACCTTTTATGAAGATGAAGAAACCCCTTTGGAAATATGCCACACTCAATACATTTTGAAAAGGAACAAAACAACCTTCACTTTGAACCTCTTTACAAAAACAGAAATATCTCTTTACATAAACCTTATTTCTCCATCTAATCAAGTTAATCAAATAGCCCTCGAAAAAATATTTCCAACGATATATAATATGGTATACTTCTAAAAAAGGAAAACACAAAAAATTTCTCTTTTTCTAAAAGTGTATTTCAACCCTTATATCTTGCCTTCCAAATAAATAAAAATTTAATCAAACATTATTCCCTTAGCATCACCTTATTCCTCCAACATTAGGCAATAAAAAAAAATATTCAATAAAATGTTTACTTACCTCTTTGAGGGAATTGAACCCTCATCACTGCCCACTCAACACCACAACCGTGACACCAAAGACCATGTGAGCTATCTGCTCACATAGGACAGAGAGCAAAAATGCTCCCTATATTTTGATGCCCTTGCTCATGCCAAAAACATGCACCAAATGCTCTTCTTCCACACTCTATGAAAATAGAACCAGATGGGAATCGAACGCATGCCCTGTCACAACCAAAAACTCCATGCTTCCCAAGATCACCGTTGGACCACGTTGTCACAACGAAGGATTTTGGGGCTTCCGCTTTTTGTTCTTTTCATTCAATGCACATGCTTTTGAATCAAAATCCTTTGTATATATGCAACCTTCCTTTAATTTCACATACATCAGCACCTTTAATTATTAATTCCCTTTTGATGGCGCATGGTTTTTATGACGTTGGTGATGACTTTAATTTTAATTTTAAAATTTAATTTTAATTTTAAATATTTAAAATTAAATATCTCCATCATCGAGGCACCTTTTTCGACGAAACAAAAAGCCAACCTAGGTTTTAAGAAAAACCCATTTCAAATCTGCCATCCATGGTTTTAAATAAAAACCTTTTATTTTGCCTTCCTTGGTTTTCACGAAGACCCTGTATATATCCATGCTTTGCAAAATATCATAAATTCTTATTTATGAAATACTTTGGCCACCAAAACTCAATGTGATCCATGTGACATCAATGACAACATAAAATACCTCAAATTTCCAACATTCACACGATGTTCATCAAGTAGCATCAGTTGATCTAGGCAAGCTTACTGCGCAGTGTCATCATCAATGAACTCTTTCAATGAGATGTGCATCGTTGGAATTTCCAACTCTAAGGGCATAATGGCCTCAATGCCATATACTAATGAAAATTAAGTTACCCCAATGGGTTTTCGAATACTAGTCATGTAATCCCATAATGTGAGGGGCAGCTCGATGTGCCAATATTTGTGGTGTTCTTGTACCATCTTTTTCAAGATGGAGACCATTGTCTTATTTGAAGCTTCAATTTGTCCGTTTGCTTGCGGATAATATGGAGTTGCAAAATTGTGTTTGATTCTATACTTAGATGTCAAATCTCTCATAGTTTTGTTCTTAAATGATGTTCCATTATCTGAAACTATCTTGCATGGTATCCCAAAATGACTTATGATATTGGTGAGTATGAACTCAACAATACGTTCTCTAGTTGTCGTTGTTAAGGGAATGACTTCCACCCATTTAGTAAAATACTCAGTAGCCATAATAATAAAAGTATGTTGGCCTGATGATTGAGGAGAGATCTTGCCTATGAGATCCAATCCCCACTGAGAAAATGGCCAAGCCGCTTGAATGGTTTGTAAGGCCTGTCATGGCAGGTGTGTAATATTAGCATGATACTGATATTTAAGGCATTTCCTAACATACATATTACAATTTTTCTCCATAATGAGTCAATAATAACCCATACAAAGGATGCGCTTGACGATAGCCATGCCACTAAAATTGCCATCGCACGTATCATTGTGAGATTACAAAATTGCTCAAGATGACTCTTGGGGCTCAAGATAATGAAGGAGAACTCCATTGTAGCTTCTATGGTATAGGATGTCTGCTAACAAGACATAATTTATCACTTTCTATTTAAATATGCATTTTGCGACATGCAACAATCCCTGAGGGATTACACCAAGTCTAAGGAAGTCATGTAGTGATGTCCATTTATGATAAGCTTCAGCTTCGATTGACAAGACAACATGTTCCCCCTGTGGCTCTACATTTACAAATACAGACTGGGAAATAACCTTTTGGTGAAATGTAATACCACTCCTTGTCGGATCCTACAAGATTATATACCCACAAGATGCTCTCTTGAGAAATTCTCTAGCTTTGTAGAATCCTTCATGGTTTGGTTCTACATGAATCATGTTGATTGACTCTTTTTTATCTAATGCTTCACGCTGCACAGCAGAATGAGACAACATTTTTACATGGATGGTAGTGAAATCGGCAGATAGATTCTAAGGGATTAGAGATCCCAAAGATGCCATTGTGTCTACAAATCTATTGGACAAACAAGGGAATGCCTCGATATTGTACCATTCTAGTTGATCTAGATAAATGTCAACAAGATCCTTGTAAGCTTTCAATACCGAACATTGACATTGAAATAATCCCTTAACTTGGTTAACAATGAGAAGGGAATCACCAAAGATATTTAGCCTTTTTATCTTCATGGTGATAGCTATTTAGAGACCCAAAATTAGGGCTTCATATTCAGCACTATTATTAGTGCAAGGAAAGTCCAACTTGAATGAAAAGGGCATTGGAGATCCTTTTGGTGTGAACAACACTATTCCTACACCACCCCCTTGCTCACACTTCAAACCGTCGAAGAAAAATGTCATATTGGCTTTGTTATCCGGTTCTTTAGGTTTGGGTGCTTCTGATAAGGCAAATATTGCATCATCAAGAAGCTCTATGGTGAGGGGTCTACTATTTTCGAGAGGTACCTCAACCAGTTGATCTGCTATGACTTGTTCCTTAATGGACTTTTGGCATATGAATTCTAAATCAAATTATGTCAGTAGCATGATCCACTTCGTAGTACGTTTATTATGATATGTCTTGCTCATCATATACTGCAAAGGATTTTGTTTATATATGACATACATCGTATGACTCAACATATAGTGTCGTAATTTCTTTATAGTGAACACTACTACTAAATACAACTTCTCAACATATGCATATCCTAGCTCATAACTCACCTATGTTCGGCTAATATAATATATGGCCTGTTCTTTGTCTTTCACATTCTTTTAGTCTAACATGGTTCCCAATGCAAAGTTGGTTACCTATATATAGCATAAATGGCACATCTGGCCTTGGTGGAGCTAGCACTAGCAACGTTACTAGGAATTACTTAATCTCATCAAAGGCTGCTCAACAGTTTTCATTCCCATTGAATAGGACCCCCTTGTGTAGCAGTCGATTCATGGATCAAAATTTATTCAATAACTGTGCGATAAACCACTTTATGGATGCTACTTTGCCCTATAGGCTTATTAATTCTTTGATTTTTGTAGGGGGACATATTTCTAAAATATCCTTGACCTTTGCTAGGTCAACTTTGATGCCTCGGTTTGAAATGATGAATCCTAAGAGCTTTCCTAAAGTTATGCCAAATACGCACTTCTTAGGATTCAACCTGACATTATGCTCTATCAGGTGATCAAAGACCTTCCTCAGGACCTCTGCATGCTCAGAATGGAATAATGACTTCGCAAAAAAGTCATCAATATAATCCTCTATGATCTTATGCATATAGTCATAAAAAATATATGCCATAGCCCACTCATATGTGGCACCAACATTCTTAAGGCCGAATGGCATAGCTTTATAGAAAAATGTTCCCCATGGTGTTATAAATGAAGTTTTATGTTGGTCTTCGGGCTTAATCTGAATTTGATTGTAACTAGAAAAACCGTCCATTAAGGAGATCATTTCATGACTTGTAGTGGCATCTACAAGAGTATCGATATTCAGCAATGAAAATGAATCCTTTGGTGTTTCCTTATTTAGATCTTTTAAATCCATACAAATATAGATCCTTCCATCAAGGTTTCCTACAGGCACCATATTTGCTACCCATTTCGGATAGTCGATGGATATGACAAACTCTACGTCCAACAACTTTTGGAATTTTTCCTTAACCATTAAGGATACTATTGGATGCATCTTCCTGAGTTTTTGCTTGATTGGATTCTTTGATAGATCTAGCGAAAGGTTATGAGTAACCAATTTTAGATATAGATCTAGCATGTCTTTATAAGTCCAAGAAAAGAGATCAGGTCTCTCTCAGTAGAGGAATGAGGTTGGCACGCTCATCAGGAGTTAAAGTCTCCCTAAATTTAACCTTCCTTGGATTTGTGGGATCATTACTGATATCCACTTCAAAGGTTTCCTCTACTAACATATGGGATCCCTCCTCAAGCTTATGAGGCATAGGGATCAAGTGGATGTCATATGTTGGGTTTATAGATTCCTCATTGGACACATCCTTAGCATGATAGACATCATGTGCACAGCCTGGCACAAAATGGAGAGGTTGTAATATTTCTTCATTGCGGAAGAAATCTTCAAGATCTAGTGGTGAATTAGAGTGATCTCAATCAATAGCATCTACATTTATATGCAATGGTTTGGATGGATCAGATGGATTGTGGAGTGGAGTGGTCAAATAAATGGAGATCATGTTAATGGAATGGATCAATCTCCAATACCACATGCAAGTGACTCAATATTAACAAAACTTCCATCCTCGAGATGTGGTTCTGGGGGTATAAGGATCTCTGGATACGATCTATGAACAGATTGTCGGATGGGATCATTGGGCTCAAGGAGCTCTGTGTATGTTGATGGATTGAGAAACACCATGTGATAAATTACATTAAGATTCGATGGCCTTCCCCTAAGGTGAGGATGGAGATTAATCTCTCTGTACATCTCCTCAGTAGTATGTGGCACATTATGATGGCATAAGTATGGAGGTCCTAAATAGGCTCTCTTCATTTCATCTTCATCATCACTATCATAATCAATATCCTCTCCTCTACCTAATGGAATTGGGCGATGCCCACATGAGGCCCCATGTAGGCTATGTCTTAATAGCCATCCTTATTGTCGAAGGGCTCTTCACTTGTATTCATTAATTACAAAGGTAAAATATGATGCAAGAGTGTAGGGCCCAACCAAGCCAACTCGGTTTCATCCTTGGATTACTCGTTGTTTGAGGATAACTCAATGTTATCTATTCTAGAATAATAGTTTGGCCCATCCCTTTCGATTATGGATACTGCATGCACATCTTCAGAAGAAACTTTGAATTCGATATCTATAGTTGTATCTAGATTCTGGAAATGCATACCAATATCATCAGTAGCTCCATGACTTTTATTGTCCAAGTTGGATCTTGGAATGTGTTCTGGGCCGGTCTCCACCAAGATGTTTGCATGATATCTCTCAAGTGGCTCTATAGTGATATAAGTCACTAGTCGGTTAACCCTTTGAAACACAAAAGTATTAGGGTGATAAGGATTGAAGTCAACTTCACCCCCAGACTAAGGTACAGGTGGTATAAAGATATTGCAAGGAGTTTGTCTTGTCCTCCGCTATAGAATCCAAACCCAAACCTATCAGTAGGTAATTGATACTATGGTTCTATAGGTCTCTTACACCCCTACTCAAATATTCCAAGATCGTAACCATACCAATGGTAATGCTCAAAGTATTGCATGGCATAGTCCAGGTTATAAAGATAATGAATGTTCAAGGTGAATGGTTCATTATTGTCCTCATCCATGGGCATGGGAGATGCAATCTGGTCTAGCCCTCCATAGATGAAGTTGGTTTGGTTAGGTTGTACCCCCAATGGTTCCACCGTCCCTATGGGAAGGTGATGGGCTCATGATCAGACCATGTCTTATGTAGTCTCAATAATAGTCATGAATGTCATGTTCTGCACAATATATTCTCCTAATCTAGTATTAACCAAATGGATGGTCACCTACGGTGCATATGACCCTGTTGAAGATGTAGACAAAGAAGGTTGATGTGCCTCTTTGACTTCTCCTTGAATTTCATCTACTTCAATGGGATTAGGGGCTTCAATGATAATTGGCTTGGTCATTTGCTTTATCTTCTTTTTGTCCACCTTTTATTTCAACTTCCTATCATCCCATTGTATCATGGACGTAGTCGGTCTAATAGAAGTAGTTGTCATGTGCTCTGATCATTGAGATACAGATGTTGTAGGTCTGGAACACACTTCTTTGATCTTACCTCCTGGCTCTTTGATTTATGATGTTGTCCGCACATCCAGGTGCATTGAGGGGAGCACAAATTCCCTTGACAAATCTGCTAGATTCAAGTATTTAAAGGGTTCTTCATCCGAAGGCACCATGTGAACCTGTCCCTCATGAATTTATTTGATACAATTATGTAGAATAGAAGGGATGCAATGCATTTCTCTGATACAAGGTCTCCCTAGAAGTATGTTATACTGCATAGCACCTTTGATTACATGAAACATCATTGGGATGGTCCTCAGTCCTACCTAAATAGGCAAAACTATAATACCGACCTTTGAGCATAATGCATCATTGAAAGCTCTCAACATGAAGGTAGAAGGGATGATATGCATCTTGGATAACTTCAAGTGAGTTAACGCCTTGGTAGTTATGATATTGATTGACGACCCTATGTCAATAAAAACCCACTTGAATGGTTTGTGATTCACACATGCAATAATATGCAACGGTGGGTCTTCTATAATGATGGAAACTATCTTGACTTCATGGTCATGAAATTGAATGATCAATTTTTGACACTATTGCACGTGCCCCACGAAGTGTGTAAATGCTTTAGGTTCCTAAGACTGCATTTCTATGTACCTTAAGATGTCCATGAGCATATTCCTATGCTTAGGTGATTGCTAAATTAGCTCATAAATTGACAACTTTGTTGGAGTTGTCTGTAGGTTTTGAACCAACCTACTTCTGATGGTCACCATCGATCTAGTTGGTGTGCCCGGCACATACTGGGATGGCCTTGGAGGAGGTGTAGCTTAGACTCTAATAGGCACTGGAGGTTGATTCGATCATTCATACCTCATGTTTCTTGTGATGATGTTGACCATACCGACAAACCCCTAGGTTGGTGGTTCGATGTGTACTTGGTTGACTTGGCCAAAATTATTCTTTGGTACCTATGATTTAGTGGAGAATTTTTGTAAATCCCCATATTTTTATTATCATGCACTTGTGGGTTTTCGACAAGAAGCATACCTCTTTCAATCATATTTTGCACAAGATGTTTGAAATACCAACATATTTTAATGTCATGGCCTTTTCATCGATGAAAGATGCAATATTGATCGTCTTTATAACCATTAGGTTTATGTTGGTTAGGATCCAACATCTTGACTTTGGGTAAGTTTATGGCCTTAGCCTCGCATAACTGATGGAAAATCGAAGCCAACGACTTCGATAACTGATTGAAAATGTGAGGCAAGAACTATTCCTTATATTTACCCCTCTTATTTTTGTTGCATTGATCATATTGCATAGGAAGAGGTTGGGCTTGATAATTTTACTTTTGCTGCCCTTTTTCTCCTTTTTGAAGGTTCAACACAACCTGATTAACATGGGTCGGCTTGGCCTGTTGTCTCTCAGTGTTTCTCTTATTCTAATCCTTCTTATTCCTGAGCTTCAAGTTACCCTCCTGTAACTTGATGTCCTCAATCACCTTGGCCTACACCAAAGCCTCTTTGAATATCTGGTATTGCTACAACTATAACAACAACAAAATGTGCTTAGAAAAACTCTCCATGAACATTCACATCAATTCAAATGACAGGATGGAGAATGGCATCTTCACCATCATTTTCCATAATCCATCACTAGCTCATCGTCATGTTGCATTAGAGTGACCAAGTCGAATAAGTTTACCTTCTTCTTGACGTTGAAGGAGAAGTGTTCAAGAAATGCATTAGCTAGTTGTTTGAAAATAGTGATGTTGTGCCTCTTTAGTTGGTTGAACCACTCTCGAGTTGGTCCTGAGAGGGTCCTAATGAAGGTGCATAGGATCAAAGCATCGTTGCTCTCAATCTGAAATAACATTTATAGAAAACTAGTCACGTGCTCTTGTGCATCTTCCTCTCCTTGAAACTTTTCTATTCTAGGCATCTTGAAATGCTCAGGGTATGCTGGAATAGGTATTGACGTGCATAGAGGTTCATTATAAATTTTGTTCAAGTTACGCTTTTGATAAGCCATTCCTTGCTTCTCTATGGCTTGAACCTTCTCTTCTAAGGCCTTATAGGCTTGCGAGGAAAGAAACTCCTCTTCTCGAGATTGCCTTAGAGGCACCCTCATAGGCAGATTCTTCCTCATCCAAGGTGGGGGGATAGGCTCGCCCTCCTCCTTGAATTAGGATATTTTTGGATGTTCTTGTTCTAATTCCTCTCCCACTTCATTCTCATACTACCTATGCTCATGTTGTTTGTATGTTGGGCATCAATCTCTGTGTTGAGCTACACGATGAGTATGTGTGTCTATGTTCTCAGGGTGTAACTTGGGTTGTGAAGCCACTCATCTATCGACACACTCTCTGATCTCACTATGAGGAGGTAAATCGGTGTTATCCAATAGATCCTCTTTCTCTACATGCTCCTCCTGATTGAGGATGCGTTGTTCCTGCATGTGCTATTTATATAATTTTTATCTTATGAACCTCTGCCTCTGAGAATTCTCATTTTTGAGGCACTCCTCTATGTGAACATCCTCCAATTGATATTGGAGAATCTGCTATCTCTATTTTGACATCAATCTATGATTCTATCAACATGATCAGTCATTAGAGGCCTTTGGGGAGTGCACTCTGTTTGAGCAACTTTATGGGTATATCCTCCAATGGACTGATTTACCACACTCTTGCCTTGATTAGTAAAGATGGTATTCATGTTAGGCTATCTCCTATACTCTATCCCTACATGGTACGTAGGGGCACGTATGTTATGATAATTCTTGGAGCACTCTCTAGGTTCTCGAGCAGTCCTAATGGTGCTTGCACTACACTCACTAATAGGTCGAGAGGGTGCAGGCGTAGGCTTATATCCTAGATTCCCTAGAACTCTATCTAGACCGTATAACTATTTTCTATGCCATGGCTCATAAGGTGGCATACCATTTACTCCCACCTTGGATATATCTATGGTGAAATTGGTAGGTTCACCCCTATTGGAGAGTTTGCATGGGACTACGCTTAGAAGTGATCCCATATACCTACCTATGAATGGGTGAATCTCGAGCCTATCTATACTCAGATGGTAGAGGTCATGATCCTCCCTTAGATACAAGTCGAAGGGGTACCAATCTGGATCTCTCGATGACATATTCTTCAGCTAAGTTTGTGGATACCCTCAAAATGTGGTCATGGTAAATTCTACCATGTGTGAAACCCCCATGCTAGGAATTCCTATGCTCTAATATGTGTCTAGAGGTATGTCTAGTACTTTCTCTAATTGGGTTATTCTCAATGGAATCCCCTCGTGTAGAATTATCCTCTCTAATGCTTGATGAACGATGTTCAAGAGGATTCTATGATTGAGGGCATTCTACATCATGTTGTCCACTAGGTGGAGCTTGGGCCTTGATCTCAGGTCTATGACTGGATCGAACCCTTCGTGTTTGCACCATTATGTATCTTATGTCTAGATTTAACTTTTATTAACACATAAAGAATACAATGATGATTATCTCCTTTTACAGTTTTAAAATGATCCCTAAACTGTTTGATGTATTTTTCAAATTTGTTGTACCAGTAAAGTAACTCTTGTCATGTTTTGAAATACATTGATAATTTTCTCAAATTTTTAATGGTTTTCACCTTATGCTCATAGCTCGAAACCTAGCTATGAACTCCAAGTTGCGTAATCCCCCCAAAGTGCGGCAATGAAAGTCCACACCCGGGTAGGGATTACAAATCCTTACCCATTTTCACATAGTTAGCATCATACCCTCTGAAGAGGAGTATATGTAAATTTTCTAGGCTACAAAAGGTTCTTGGATCCGGTATTGTTCTAGAACATAAGGTATGAGACAGTTGGGCCAACGGATGGAAATCACCTCCATCGTCATTGAAACCCTACTAGTGGTTGGATGTGACTCCCAACTCACTAGAGTTTACTATGAAATGTGGTGTGTGTGGTTCCTTTTAATTTGCATGAAAATAAATATGCATAATACAACATTCAAATGATTCTACATGCTATGAAAAAGGAATGTTTGATTTTAGAAGTATGCATGGTTAATCTACATGATATTCTAACAATGCATACTAATAATGGTATGGCCACTAATCGGGCCTCATGCAAGCAAAAATAACATACAAGAGGGGCCTAGATCACTGGATACTAGGGTGGACTGCACTCAGAGGTCCGATGTTCCTATCAGTGACTAGTAGATCCTAATCAAAATACCTAAGGACTCAATGCATTTAACATCTTTCCATTGCCTTCCCTAATTATGCTAATATTTTGCACTCTCTAGAAAAACATAGAAAGAGAATAGAAAAAATAGAATGATAGTGGGACCTACCCTAGATCCTCATTTGATTAAGATTTTTCTCCCTGTTGTCTTATTTTTTAGATTTTGACTGCGGCTCTGTGGCACGGTGACCACTATTGCCCGTGGATGTCAATCGCAACGACAACTTTTGACTGTGACTGTCAACTGCGGTGAGCACCTATCATGAAAAAATGATAGAAGTCAAAAATTTGAGGCATGAAATGTGGATTTCCATCGTGATCACCTTTTGTACGATCTAAAAAAGGCTCACACCTATCGATTCCTATTGCAAGAATTGAAAGATACACAAAATGCATACAAGAAAAAGAAATTGAAAACAAATTGACAATAATAAATATGCTTTATTCCATTATATTTAAAGCCAAAGTTGAATTACAAGTACATCCCTCTTAGGGATAATCACTTTGATACAATTATTACAATAGGATGTAATGTTTCCCTCTCAAGGGTAGGTGTGATTTCCAAATGCCTTTCAGGATGACACGAACTACTCTAGGGTGTCGATGACCCTCTTCTCCATGATTAGAGGCATTTTATGCCTTGCATCCCAAAACCTTTTTAGTCTTGTGTGCAATAAACAATAAGAAACATTAAAAGCAAAGGAGACCTCTCTTGATGAGTCTTTTAAAAGCTACTTGCCAAAAAGATAACATGATAATCAAGAAATCAAGAAAGTGATTCAAAGAATGTAAATTGATCTAAATCATGATGATCTACAATTAGAAACATGGAAGAAACTAATAAGAATATATCTAAGCTCCTAATTAACGAATTGAAGATATGAAAGCATGAAAAATATTCATTATACCCACACTACAATAATTAAGGAAAATTGTAATTAACTCCTAATTTATTAGTCAAATGTCTCTAGAATGTTGAATTAAACCTACATCATGATTAATATAACCTAGTTAAACATATTGTAAAGTAGAGAACAAGGAAATCAGGGATTACCCTCTGACCGCAAGTCATTCAAGCAGTGGGCATTGTTCACTGTGGCTGACAGCTATGGCGAGCTTGAAGTAAGTTTACCCTCCAAATCAGGGTCAATTTCTTTGATTCTCCTTGCCAAATTGATGGTCAAGGGTCGCCTCTATGTCCTCTAATATATTTTGTGGTTGAATTGCTTAGCATGGATTAGCATTTCTTGGCTCTCCTATCCTCCTAGGACCTCCATGGCAATGTGATCTTCAATTGGGTAGCAAAAGTATTCTTATCAATGCATGTGAATGATTATGTAATTTGATAGGGCTTCACTGCTCAATTTATTATGCTTCTCCCTCTATTTTTTCTAATTTTTAGTGGGATTATATATCAATTTCCAAGTTCTAGGGGTGGCTTCATTAGGAAGTCTAGATCAAGATTGGGTGGTTGAGCTTGTTGTATGGAAGGATCCAAAAACTTCCTCACTCAAACTGCTCCAATCCGTAACCAATTGGCCGTTGCAACTGATTTTGGATCGAATGAAGGCCAACTGATTCTAAGTGTTGATCGCAGGTAACAGGTGTGGTCAACACTTCTAACTGCGGGTGTCAGCAGCAGCTAGAACTGAATAGGAAAAGGTGCCCAAATGAGTGGTAAAAGCCATTGCTATACCTTGGTATCTATCCAAGGTCGTCCATATGGTCTTCTAGCATGTCCCATATGAGTAGTCACCTCGACATGATGCATTTTAGGTGTCTACAGTATGGATATGGGTGTATACCTTCGATGTACTAAAGGTGATAATTTTATCTCATCAAGAGTGATGGGAGAGATAGACTTTTGTGATAACACATAATACGCCTACATAGATGGATTTGTGTGAGGATATTTGATGAGTTGTAACTCTTTTTCCAACATCATTCATAAGAAGTACCTATAGGTGGAGCATATACATTTAAAACCCTAACTTTGATGTTTTTATCTTTTCTACAAAATAGACAAGCAATCCAAACACTTTTTGTTTCTAGCACTTTTTCCATGCCAAATATGTTTGTCCCATATTGTTGCAATACTTTTAGATACTCTTGTAGAATGAACCACCAGACAATCCTCGTCTTCCAAAATTTTTTGAATGTATCCTTACATTCCTTACTACTTAACTTTGTTTCTTGTATTAAAATAAACTCAAGACTATAGCAATCTATTAATTCCTTAATAACATTTTTTTAGGGCCCTTATTCATACCATTAATATTTCATGATAAAATTTTTATCATCACATTTTATTTTATTATTGGGGTTAGCCCTACTTCATGTGTGATATTTGTTTTTGGTTTTCCAAATCAATATCCATTTGAGTTTTCTTCTCTTTGTTTTTGCTTTAAGGGTCATACTCTCCTTCTTCCAATTTCACCAACAATTTCATCTTCATATTCTTCCATTTTCTCATATAGTTCATAATGACAATTATCTTCTAAATATTTATAATTTTCTAGATATTTCGAAATGCAAGAAATAACCTTGCAAACACTTTTTCTTTATGTTTCCTTGGAAACCCTAAACTATAAGGATGATCCTCCATAGTAATTGCTTATGTTTCCCTAAAAATACTAAATTTACATGGATATCCTCCATATGCATTTGTTTATTATGCTTATCTTGAACCACCAAAGTGCAAGGGATATACTTTCTACTACTTTTATTTTTATTTCAAGGAGATAATTTATACTTCTTGAGGAAAATGCAAATGGTTTACCTAGATTAACCTTAACTTCTTTTGCCTCCTTTACTTTAAAATTGGATCTCCATATTTATTCATACCTTTAACTCCTAAATTCAAACTTGTTAATTGTACTTCCTCATCCCTTGTGTAATTTTTTCTTCTAATGGTTGATTCAAGTAAAGTGCAATAACCTTTGTAATTTGGTGATGCAAAGGGGATTTCTTTGCCAATTTCTTGGGAATGGAAAATATTCAACTTAACATAGCTTCTACTATGATATGATCTTTTTACTTCATATTGAATCTTGTATCATGCCCAAATTTTTCCCTCTTTCTCCATTGTTTTCACTTTACAATCTCTTGCGATGTATCTTGTTTCATAATATTTGTGACATCAAAATGCAATATCTTCATAATCTACTTTTTGGTTTCATTATCTTAATAAAAATTTAGGTTTTTGAATATCCATGCCAAAAAATATTCAATTGTATAAAACACGGCTTCACTCCTTAGTAGATGAACTCCCTTAGAGTATTGTCAATATTCTTCAAAATCTCCTTATTGATAATCCATACTAGAAGGTTTCATCTCCATAGAAAAATTTTCTCTCCATGATCTTAATTATAATGCATCTCAATTTAAACCATAGGCCAACATCCATTATTTTATCCCTTATTCTTGAAATGGAAAAAATGATGAAGATATATTTTTTGGAAGAAAAGTCATGGGAGAAATTTGAATTCAATCCCTACTTCCACTTAATCCAATTTTGAATCTCTAAAATTGGCTAGTATATGTGTAACGTACATATCTACCCACTAATTTTAAGAACCATTATGTCATGCTCAATTATCTCATCCTTGATAAACACTTCTGGTGTAACATTTGCTACATGGATAAGGTTTGACACAAATTATATTTTCCTCTTATTCCCATCTAAGGTATCCATACTTCTAACAAGGGCATCTTTACACCTAATTAAGACTTTCAAAAATGACTTTCCTGATATGCTAAATATATTTTGTTCAATAGAATCCTTTATTTTTTAAATCTCTTTTAAATATGGAACAAGAAAAATGGGACTCACTCCTTGCTCATATTTTTCTTCCTACTCGTACTTATAACACTTGTTTACTTTATAAAACAAAGGTGAGATTATCTCCAACTCTTAAATTATTTTAATTTTTTTACTAATATATTTTTTTAATATATTTATAAGTGTCTCTTAATTTATTTTTTAAAATCTATTTTTAACTTTAATAACAATTTTCTAATTCAAGATAAGAAATTTTCAAGAATATAATAGATTATAATATTATTTTGGCTAATAAAATTAAACAAATATATAAAACAATTTTTTTTAAGGGTCTTATTAAACAAGCAATAAATTTTGGGGTGATTCCATGATGTTGAATAAATTTTGTTGTATGGCCTCATTGATATGCAATATGAATATGCAAAAATAAAAGGATTCAAATTTGGAGGGCCTGCTAGTGACTGTAGGATAATTCCTTTCAAATGGAACCAATCATCCTAGCTAGAGCTAGTCGCTATGATGAATGTCAAGGAAATTGGGAATGATATGATGTAATTTTGTCCATGTTTCAAGCCCCATGAACTAGGTCATCAATGATAGCTTTTTAGATAGATTAATATTGTTAAAGGTTCACTTGAAATATGAGGAACCAAATTTTATTGTGCTTTCAAACTAGGAGATATGGAATAATGATGGTGACCAAGTGTTCTTAAGGTGGTTCACTCATCTTACTGAATTGCATGGACACAAATCGCTACAGTCGCCAAGTATATAGAACAAACCACTATATACAAGATTCACTTAAAATTTGGCACATATGGAAAGAAATGGATGGTGGAGTATGATGTTGGTGAAATTTGAAATTTTGATGCAGAAATACGATGATTTGTAAAAAATAGAACTGATTGGCGAACATTGGACTTTATGTTGGTCAATTTTACATATTTTTGGACACAACATTCAATTTATTGGTCCAAATCAACTTATATTTTCAAATAAATTGGTGGGATAATGGTAATTAAGATGCATATGATAAATATGGTCATTTTGTGAAAATTTGGACTAGTTTGTTACATTTTGTAAGTAGAATTATGCTTTTCATGACTTTTGTTCGCAAACAAAAATTATGCATCCAAATTGATTTCTATTTTCACAAAACCTAATTTTATGATGGAATTGATTTTTGTGTGAAATTTTATGAAATTTTGAGGAGGTAAGCTACCGATTTGATCTATTTTGCATTTTTTGGATATATGCATCAAACGTCTGCATGTGTTTTTTATGACCAAAAATGCTTTATTGTTCTTAATGGTGCCATAAAACACCCTTGCACATTTTAGCCTTCCAAGCACCCATTCCTATTTCAGTCTATCTGAAATGCCCCAAGGTGCTTCAATACACCTGCAATTGCTACAAATAGCCTACAAGTTCAAAAATGTAACTCATTTATGTGTTTGTAAGTTTGAGAAGCTGCATTCTGAGGAGTGGATTGGAGTGAGGAGTGAAGTGAGATAGTGGAAATGTGGTGCATAATATATGGTGGTGGAGGGAATGAGTACTACAACTGGAGAGGAGGCAAGGTTTTCCAAGGTAATACCTTTGAAAAAAATTGTGTTGTGCAAAACTTTGTTGTTTTTGTTTTTATTTTAACTAATGAAATGTGTCGATTGCTGTAGTTGCAGATTTTGGAGCCCCAACATCGATTTTTTTCTCTTGTTCCTAGGATGAGGAAATTATTCTCAAAAATATACTGGGACGTACTAAAGGCAATGGGGATAGATGGTACAACCCAATTTGACGTGGTGAGGGCGGATGAGGGGTATCTTTTAGCTTTGGCTTAAATATGGGATGCGGATAGGGGGACCTTCCAACTATCGATCGAGGAGGTGACCATTACCCTTGAGGATGTGTATCACATTCTCAAGGTGCTAGTGGAGGGGCTAAATATGGAGGTAAGCCATTATAAGGAGTCCCAAATGAGTAGGATATTTTGGGATAGGTGGGAGGAGGTGAAGGTGGAGTGTGATGGGATTTCATACTTGACCATGTATGTGGTCAAGGAGTTGAAGCCCCTCCCAGTGTTGGTGATGTTCTTGTAGGTGAACATAGTTATTCCTAATAGTACTATATGTAGGTTCCCATGGAACCTATTGGGATTGGTGAGTTATTTACTTACCACGTTACAACCATATGCATGGGTACCTACATTGTTTGCGCAGGTGTATCGAGAGTTGTATGAGATGATGTGGTAGAAGAGGAAGGACTTGGGGTGCAACTTTCTTCTCGAGTGTTGGGTATGGGAGCACTTTAGTATGGCACAACTAGAGGATCTACCCTATAGTTATTGGAATGGTGTGCAACCCTATGCTAGGAGATGGGTGGTAATAGAGGAGGCACAATCGAGTCATCCAGTGCAATCGAGCCAATGGTACTGGGATATGTGGGCTAGACCAACATCCACCCAAGTGATGTGGAGGCCTTTGAAAGGAAGCAGGTGATCTAGATATAGGGAAAAATTATGGTGGCTGATGCAATCGATATGGATAGTTGGGATGTGGTAGGGTAAGGTGGAGTAATTCCAGTTCTCACAAGTGTTGCAGCAGTTTTGCCTACCATAGGGAGTATCGGATGAGCTAGTGCTTTATAGGAGGTACCAAGAGGAGGTAGGGCTTCCATTTGCAAAGCCATGGAGGGTGGTGATCAAGGAGGATGAGGAGCTAGAGGTCCCTGATGTGGATGATATGGGGATGAAACTCGAGTATATGGCATGGTTTGGTACCCAACCATTATGAGTACCTAAGGTGGTGGTTGATGGTGAGGATGATATTGAGTCTGATTGGACTCTAAAGTGATCGATACCCCTCTGAGCTATTAGTCGAAGGAAGAAGTTGAGAGGTGTAAATTAGTAGACTCCTATGGTTGGCAGAGGGGAGTATGATTAGGAGGATGATATGGGGGAGATATCCAAGGTGGCGAGGCTACTGGATAATATGGAGCAGCTATGAGTGGAGAAGGAGGCTTTGATACAGTCTCATGGTGAGACTATGGCATAGCTATAAGTAGATCTTAGTGCATGGGATGCAACTATATCTCAGATGTAGGTAGAGTGGGTGGTTCAAGGAGCTGGTGGGGATGATCAAGAGATGATCATGATTCTCTAGGCAGAGCTTCTATGCAAGGAACATCGACATGGTTGTACTTGCAACAACTTTTATTGAGTGTGGCATATGTGTACTCCTTGGAGGATTTGTGTATGGCTAATTGTATCATGTTACCAAGTATTCCATATTTCTCTACGATGCAGTCGACTAGGCCAGCTGAGTCTAGGTATATTTCTAGGTCTAGAGCTCCTAGTAGGTCCCAGAAGTCCATTCATAGGCATTAGCTAGTGCTTAGATGCACTTTTTTTATATGAGCCTTGGTGCTCTATTGTATGTAGCCTTTGGGCACTCATTGTACATGCAATATTTATACATATATATATGGCTTTTACCTTTTGTGTTTTATGTGTTTGTGAATACTTTTTTGTTATGCATATTTTCTATTTATGATGAATGTATATGATATGTTATGGATGATTAATGCAAGATGGAATATATGGATGATTAATGCAAGATGGCATGTATGGATGATTAATGCAAGACATAATATATGGATGATTAATGCAATATGGCATGTATGTATGATCATTTATAGTTTAGACCTTTGCTTGACCCTTTTCTAGCATTTTTGTTTAACAAGAGGCACCAAACTTGGTGGCATATGGGATGAATGGATTTTTCCATGACATGGATGGTGACACAAAAGAATATATGGATGTTTATATGGAAGAATATATGTATGTTGATATGGAAGAAGATATGGATATTGATATGGAAGAAGATATTGATGTTGATATGGAAGAATATATGGATGTTGATATAGAAGAAGACATGGATGTTGATATGGAAAACTCCTTATTTTTTATAGAATCAAACATCCTAGTGGTATCAAACAAACTCACTAAAACTGCCTAATCCCTATGAGACCAAATGTGTGTGTAGTGGATTCATTTACCTAATCAAGAGTATGGTAATGACTTGAGGTAATCAATAACCAATGTGTGTGCAAGTGATTTCATTAACTCATCTTGAGTAAATTGGGTAAACCTGTTATGGATGAAACCAAGAAGCTAGCTTGTCCGTATGAGCGATCAGAGGTCTCTTTTAAAAGATATATATCACCATGCATGAGCATACTCCACTACCATTCAAGCGTATATAATTCTAGTGGAGGCTAAATCTATAGTCTATGACTTTTTATTTTTGATCTCTTAAGTTTTGGGGATGACTACCTAACTTTCTGAGTAGAAATATAGTATGATCCTTACAACCTAATTGATCGATGGTGTGTGGTTTAAAATATTTAGAGTTTTTGTTAGGTATTTTTCCCTACTCTTTCTTTTATTTTTAGAATTGTTATAGTGGTGAAAAACACTATATTTATGGACTATGTTGCATTATGGAACTATCAAGGATGACCCTTTTCACTTCAAAGTCCATACCAAGTATGGTGTTATCCCTTTTTGACACAAGATGTTTTTAAGATGTCAAATTGTGTTTGGTTCAATAATGTTTTGGATTTGATTCCCAAAACTTAATATTTTCTTAGTGTATATGTGCAATGGTCCTAAGAAGAACTTGACACATATTTTAGAGGTTGCTTAAAACACTAGGAGTAGCTAAGTGACCGAAAACACCTAGAACTTGTGAATCTACGGTTTGTGCAAATGGTAATTTGGCTTGGTGGAATTGTGTGGATGATATTGTGAAGGTGCCCCTGATTAAGGTAACATAACTTTTGTTGGACCAATTAAGACCTTGACCTTAATAAATTATTCCTATATGAAATACAAAATTTGAATGTTAATGCAATGTATGAAATGCAATTTTGTGAAATATGAAATGTAATATGCAATGTGGGTGAATACATTATTTTTCGAGTGTAAAAGCAAGTGAAATGCAATGTTATGAATGAAGTGTATGAAAATTATTTTGTGTATTAGCCATGTATATATACATATATGTAAAAATAAAATCATGCATAGAATACTCTCAAGTGTATAGCATTAAGTGGTTTGGATTCTTCCTCTCCCTCTAGACTGGTAATTATATAAGTACTATTACCCATTGTTTGTGTGATAATGTATGGACCTAACCAATTAGCCATGAATTTATCACAAATATACAACAATGCATTGGTATTTTGTTGGTTCTCTTTAAGGATAATATTTCCAACTTGTAATTTGCGTAGATGAACTTTGGTGTTGTAAGCCCATTTGAGGCGGTCTTGATAAAACCGTAAATGCTCTAGAGCATTGACTTACCTCTCATCAAGAAGTGTGATTTGATCAATATGTGCTTTTCTAGAAGTGTCATCGTCTATGAATTCCTACAAATAAATTTGCAAGTAAGGGAACTTGAGCTCATGAGGTATGATTGCTTCATCTCCATAGATGAATGAAAATAGTATTGTCCCTATAGGCATGTGCATGCTTGTTCGATAAGCCCATAATGCCAAGGAAATTTGTGTATTCCAATCTCTATGAATTTCTTTGATAATTTTCTTGAGAATAGCAAGTAAGGTCTTATTGAAACATGTCTATGAAACTAATTTCTTTATTTCATGAAGAGACCGGCTCTGATACCAATTGAATAACATGTGCTTATACTAAGAGGGGGGGTGAACAGTATAAGATAATTTTTTTTACTTTTCAATCCATATGATAACATCAATAGTATTAGAGTAGCAAACATTACATAAAGCATCACACACATGAGAGATATGATTTAACATGGTTCACCCAATATGGGCCACTCCACGGAGAGGAATTTCACTAAAATTTTCTCAACAAATATTTTGGGAATCCTTCCCTATTACAATATTTATGGAACTTTGTCCAAAGGAGACACAAATCCCCTAATAAAGTTCGTGGATCCCTATCCATAGGAGAACTCCTTTTCCTCTACTCTTGTTGGTGATACTCTAGAAGACTATTACCTCTACTACACTGGCTTGTGGATATCTCTCCACAGAAGACCTCTATCCTCACTACCCTGGCTAATGGATCTCTATCCACTGGATACTACTATCCTCTACTCTATCACCTCCAAAGCCTACTCTTACTCTACTTTTTCTATGTCTCAAATTTGTACTAAAAATTGTCCTTTGCCCTACATAAATCTGTTGAATCTCTATCTCAAATCTACACTAAACATTGTCCTTTTGTCTAGCACAAACCTACACAATATCTATCTCTACTCTACTCAACAAGTTCTCTCTAGAACTTGTCTAGTCTACTCAATAAGTCTTCACCAAGACTTACCTCAAATCTAATTGTAAGCTTCCACAAAAGCTCACACAAATTTGTTCTTAAGCTTTCACAAAATATTACTCAACTTTGTCCTTAAGTCCCCTCTAGGACTTACTCAAACTTGCCCACTAGTTTTCACAAAATCTTTATTCAAATCAATTACAAAACTTGCATACACAAATCAACTCAATCCTTTCAAAAAACCTCTTCAATCACACAAAAAAGTTTCACTCAGAATCTTGTTTAATCATAGAAGCATATAGAGAATTGTTAGAGACTCAATATGTTTCATACTCACAAACCACTCAATCACTCTCAAACTTTTCTTCAACCCAATTCATAAATAAAGAACAATTTGTTTCATAGAACTTGAACTATCACTCCAATGCATTCAATCAATAATGCTCATCTAATCTTACTCAACCATCCACTCAATGAAACACAACTTGCTTGCAAATCCTAAACAAGTGTTTCACTATACTTTCAATAACTCACACTATGAATCTCAAACCTTGACTCAATATGATTCCAAATTCACATAACAATGATACTCATGTTCTTTTACAAACCCTAGTTCAAGATAGTTCTCAATATCACATCAATTTTCCTCACAACCATTCACCAATCATGCATGTGAAAACTCACTCAAACATTTCCAACAATGCTTATCAAACAAAACCTTTTCACTCCAACTTTGTATTTCACAACATTCAATCCAACAATATTCCACTCATAAGGAAGATATGCCCATACCTTTTACTTTATGGAGAAATAACCTCAAAACTTGTCTCAATCACAATCAACCTCTTTGCCAATATCAATGGTTAGATATCACAAATTTTCACTTAGTTTCATTATAACCCCTTTTAGAAATTTAATGCATGAATTAATCCAAAATCCTACTTATGTCTCCCTACTCAAAAATTGCATTTCCAAAATAATTGACTTTATAAAACAAAAACAATGCAATTTACTTTTAACCTTCAATAATACTATTTACCACCTTTTGTCTAAGGTAAAAAATATTTTACCTTACCCTCCTTTTAACTCCCTAGGTGCTTAATTAATCAAATCACACCATGTGCAAAAATAGCTCTCACAAAGAAATTTCAAACCACACGCTTCAAATAGCACCACCAAGCAACCATAGACCATAGACCATGTGCTTTTATTAAAAAAAAATTAAATACCTCACATACTCCTTGGTGGGACTCGATCCCAGGTCAAGCCACCGTCTATGCCCTAGTCATGGCCTAGCTATCACGTAAGCTAGGCATGCACATGGGAGGCAAAAGTGCTTTGAGCGCTTTGTTTCTCTGACCAATGCCAAATCCAAAAAAAGGCTTTGTCCCTTTGCCACCTTCGAGATTCAAACGTAGCACCTCTGTGTTCCCAATGCCTTACACACCAAGGGCTTGCCACTAGCCCAACCGATTGGTTGGTGACAAGGCTTTATGCCTTGGTCACTTTGTCCTTCATAATTTCGGCTGCAAATAAAAAATTAATATCCTCTTTGTCCTTTGCTCACAAATTTATCGCATTCCACTTCCAATACTCGCATGTGCATTAATATTCGAAGACTTGCATTTGTGAGACAAATGTTATGGTATTTATACCATATGCTTCTATCCTTCGAACGTTGACGAGGGAATAAAATTTTAAATTAAATTTGCACCCAACACACTTTGGGTTTTAATAATATTATTTTTATAAATTAATTTATAATACAATTATTATAAATTATTTATAAACTACCTTAGGCTTTAATTTAACATTTAATATTATAATAAAAATATTATAATATTATTTCCATTGGGCCTAGGTATTTTTTTATTTCGCACTTAGACCTTTTCTAACTGCCTATAATATTATAATATAATATTATTTCCTTTAGATCCTTTCTTCAGGGTATTTAACCATCCTTTTGACCAATCATGTGAATCTCTTAAACCAAATCTCTTGGGCTTAAAATATAAATATATTAACCCTTATTTTTCCAAGTCCTACACTGACTCTTGACATCAATGACAACACAACTAACTTAAAATTTTCAACAATCTCCCCCTTTATCATTTATGGCAACCCCTTTTTTGTAATCATTCATTTTTCAATACTACTCTCCCTGACTGAATGCTCTCCCCTTTGACATCAATGGCAAAGGGCCACCTTTGGGGCTTGGGGCTAAGAATGAGACTCTTAGCTTAGCCCCTCCCCCACCTCCTCTCTTGAGGTGGTTAATTTTGGGGTGGGAGTAGAACTACTCCCAACTTTCCTCGAAGATATTCAAAAGTCTCTTTTGGAAGTGGCTTAGTGAAAATATTCACAATTTGTTCCTTTGTAGTAACATATTCCAACCCGACTTGCTTATCTATCACTTGTTCTCTCAGAAAATAATACTTGATTAGAATATGCTTTGTCTTGGAGTGCATCACTAGATTCTTTGAGATATTTATAGCACTTGTATTATCACACAATATGGGAATAAGGTGATCATGCTTTATCTTGAAGTCCTCTAGAGTTTTCTTCATCCATAATACCTATGTACAATAAGCAACTGATGTAATATACTCTACCTCTATTGTGGATAAGGATACTAATGCCTGTTTCTTACTTATCCAAGAGACTAAAAATTCTCTAAGAAAGAATGCTCCTCCACTTGTACTTTTTTTGTCATAAATTATGCCAGCCCAATCTATATCTATATAAGTTGTGAGAGTGAAACTATAACTTTTGGGATACCATAGACCAAAATCCATAGTCCCTTTTAGATACTTGAGAATCCACTTTACTAGATACTACATGTGTCTCCTTGGATGCTGCTTGAAACCTTACCACTAATCCTACTACCTGCATCATATCTAGTCTTGTAGCTATGACATACAATAAGTTGCCAATCATATATTTATACAATTTTTTATTCACCTCAGGAGATTCATCATCTTTACTTAACTTACATCCTATAACCATGGGGTACGTACTAGTTTGCAATATTCTAACTTGAATTTCTTTAGCATCTCCTTTATATACTTGGTTTGTGAAAGATACTCCTTTCTCTGATTGTGAAATCTAAAGTCCAAGAAAGGAGGAAAACTCACCAAGCATAGACATCTCAAATTCATTCTACATGCTCTTCACAAATTGTTGACACATATTATCATTTTTCCCTCCAAAAATTATGTCATCCACATAAACAACCATAATTAGTAGGTCATTTTCTTCATTTTTGATGTATAAGTTACTGTCCACTATTCCTTTCCTGAAGGTAACTACCCAATCTTGAGTACCATGCTCTAGGAGCATATTTTATACCATAAAGTGTCTTTTTCAATCTGCATACATAGTCTGGTTTATCAGTTAAGCTGAATCCCTCTGACTGCTCAATATAAACCTCTTCTTCCAGATTACCATTTAGAAATGTTTACTTGACATACATCTGATATACTTTGAAGTTTTTAAAACTTGATAAGGCTAAGAAAATTATTATAGCTTCAATTTGTGCAACTGGATAAAATGTCTCATCAAAATCAATTCCCTAAACCTGTGCATAGCCCTTGCATACTAATATTGCTTTATTTTTGACTACCTGACCATATTTATTTAACTTATTTCTGAATACCCATTTAGTGCCAATCACATTTTTAACTTTTTATCATGGAACAAGTTCCCAAGTCTTAATTTTCTCTATTTTATCTAATTCCTCATCCATTGCCTTAATCCAAAACTCATCTTCACTTACCTCATTGAAGTCTTTTGGCTCAATTTTGGATAACAAAGAAAAATTTGCTTGTTGATTTGATGTTATTACCCTTCTCCTTGTTTGTCTCTCATCTGGATTCCCAATGATTATATCCCTTGGATGATATTTCTATACATACCTAGATGGAATTTTAGGAAGAATTCTTTGTGTTTCTTCTTCTTGTTGTTCTTCTGATTCATCACGTAACTCTTCTTGATAACTTTCATCTCCCTGATATACAATTTCCTGAACTAGTTCTTTTTATCCTATATTCTCATCCATTGTTACATTTATACTTTCTATAATGGTATGTGTCCTTTTGTTCTAGCATCTATAGGCCTTGATCTTGGTGGAATAGCCAAGAAATATACCCTCATTACATATTGAATCAAACTTCCCTAAATTTTTCTCTTTCCTTATTATGTAACATTTGCTTCCAAAAATTTTGAAGTACTTTACAGTAGTTGGTCTTCCTTTCTAGAGCTCATATGGATTTTTGTGATGGTTTAATCTTACTTGGTCTCTATTGATGATATATGTTGTTGTATGTACCACCTCTTTCCAAAAACCATCTAAAATCTTAGACTCATTTAACATGGCTCTGGCCATATTCTCAACTATCATGTTTTTCCTATCAACTACCTCATTTTTTTTTAGGAGTTCTTGTTGCTAAATATTCTCTCTTGATCCCATGTTGTTCACAAAAGTCTATAAAATTATTTAAGGTAAATTCTCCTCCTCTATCTGACCTTAAACTCAATCCTTTTACCTGTTTCATTTTCCACTAACTCTTTAAAATCTTTAAACTTCTCAAGAGCTTATGATTTTTCTTTTAGGAAAGCTACCCAAATCATTTTGGAGTAATCATCTATAAATAATATAAAGTAACTTTCACCTTGTAAACTCTTTGTTCTTTTAGGACCACATAGGTTAGTGTGCACTAGTTTCAATGGCTCAGATGACATAAATCCTTTCAATTTGAAACTTGTTCTAGTTTGCTTCCCATGTTGACACTGTGAACAAATAGTGTTTTGTGGCCATTTTAGCTTTGGTAGATCTCTGATAGTTTTCTTGTTACTTATATTTACTATGTTTTCAAAGTTCAAATAACCCATTCTTCTATGCCACAACCAACTCTCATCTTCTTGTGATAGAAAATACTTTTCTCCTTTAATCTCACTTAACATGTAGAGGTTGTTTGAAGTTATGCTTGCATTTGCAATAAGTTTTCCAGTGTTAGACTTCTAATCTCACACCTACTTGGATGAAAAGTAACCATGTGCCCTTGATCACAAAGTTAGCTCTCACTTAGTAGATTGTGCCTCAACCCTTGACATACAATACATTTTTTGTTTTTGTTTTTGTTTTTGTTTTTCCATTACCTAAACTTAGAGTTCTTTTCCCATAAATTTTTGCTGATCTATTATCACCAAATATTATTTATCCTCCATCACTTTCCTTGAGTACGAGAAACTTACTTTTATCTCCTATCATGTGACTAGAACATCCACTATCAAAAAACCATTCTTTTTCCTTGTCCTGAACATGAAGAGTTGTTTGTACTAACATTGATGTAACTTTCTCATCCCCTTTTTTATCTTTCCTAATTGTTGAGGTTGTATTATTTTTACTTGACTCAGGCAATACCATTTTACACCATCCAGCCTTGTGCCCAAAATTATTGCACTTATACATCATTATTCATAAGAGGTGCAAAAGAATTAAAATTTCTATTGACATCCTTTTTAACATAACTAATGCAATTTACAACTCTATGACCATATTTTTTACATGAAAAACAATAGCCATGGAAGAGATTATGTAACCTATTTGAATGCCTTGGAAAATATGGTCGAGTGCTCCTCCTTTTGTTGTGATTAACTTTTGTCCATGGTTCTTCTTTGCTTTCTTCTTTCCTAATGTCTTTTCCTTCCATAGTATGAGTCACTTGCTTATATTTGTTTGATGTCTCTACTTCTTGAAGGCTTGACTCCTCTTTCTGCTTTCCCAACTTGTCGTAAATTTATATTTTCAACTTCATTTCTTAGATAAATAAATTCTACTCCCAATATTTCACATTTTTTTCCCTTGCTCTTAATATATCTGTCATAATCTATTCAATTTTCTTTCCTTCTTCTACCTTTATTTTGAGTTTTGTGAGACTCTATAGAAGTTCCATATTTGCTTCTTCACCCTCTTGAATTTGATCCTTCAAACTTGAGTTCTTCTTTCTAATATTTTCCAAGTTCCTAAGAGCAACAAAGAATTTCTCTTTTATGTCAAACATGGTCTCTTCTTCATACTTATAAGTCATGTGTGTTTCTAATGGATCTTCCTCTAAGTTGTTAGTCTTTTCATGAAGAGACCGGATATGATACCAATTGAAGAACGTGTGCTTATACTAAGAGGGGGAGTGAATAGTATAAGATAAAACTTTTTACTTTTCAATCCATATGATAACATAAATAGTATTAAAGTAGTAAATATTATACAAATCATCACACACATGAGAGACATGATTTAACATGGTTCACCCAATGTGGGCTACTCCACGGAGAAAATATTTCACTAAAATTTTCTCAACATATATCTTGGGAATCTTTCCCTATTACAATATTTATAGAACTCTGTCCAAAGGAGACACCAATACCCTTATCAATTTTGGGGATCCCTATCCATAGGAGAACTCCTCTGCTCTGGATAGTGATCCTCTAGAATACTACTACCTCCACTGCACTGGCTTGTGGATATATCTCCACAGAAGACCTATGTCCTCACTGCCCTGGATAATGGATCTCTATCCACTAGAGATAATTGTCCTCTGTTATATCACCTCCAAATCCTGCTCTTACTCTACTTTTTCTGTGTCTCAAATCTATACTTAACACTGTCCTCTACCCTACACAAATCTGCTCAATATCTATCTCAAATCTACACTAAACACTATCCTTCGGTCTAGCACAAATCTGCTCAATATCTATCTCTACTCTACTCAACAAGTTCTCTCTAGAACTTGTCCATCCTGCTCAACAAGTCTTCACCAAGACTTACCTCAAATCTGATTGTAATCTTCCACAAAAGCTCACACAAATTTGTTCTTAAGCTTTCACAAAATCTTGCTCAACTCTATCCTTAAGTCCCCTCTAGGACTTACTCAAACCTACCCACTAGATTTCACAAAAGCTTTATTCAAATCAATTGCAAAACTTGCATACACAACTCAACTCAATCCTTTCATAAAACCTCTTCAATCACACAAACAAGTTTCACTTAGAATATTGTTTAATCATAGAAGCATATAGAGAATTGTTAGAGACTCAATATGTTTCACACTCACAAGCCACTCAATCACTCTCAAACTTTTCTTCAACCCAATTTTTAAATAAAGAACAATTTGTTTCACAAAACTTGAACTATCACTCTAATTCATTCAATCAATAATACTCATCAAATCTTACTCAACCATCCACTCAATGAAACACCACTTGCTTGCAAACCCTTACCAAGTGTTTCACTATACTTCCAATAACTCACACTATGAATCTCAAACCTTGACTCAATCTGATTATAAATTTACATAACAATGATGTTCATGTTCTTTCACAAACCCTAGGTCAAGATAGTTCTCAATATCACATACAAGTTTACTCACAACCATTCACCAATAATGCATTTGAAATCTCACTCAAACATTTCCAACAATTCTTATCAAACAAAGCCTTTTTACTCCAACTTTGTATTTCACAACATTCAATCCAACAATATTCCACTCATAAGGAAGATATGCCCATACCTTTTACTTGATGGAGAAATGACCTCAAAACCTGTCTCAATCACAATCAACCTCTTTTCCAATCTCAATGGTTAGATATCATAAATTTTCACTCAGTTTCACTATAACCCCTTTTAGAAATTTAATGCATGAATTAATCCAGAATCCTACTTATGTCTCCCTACTCAAAAATTGCATTTCCAAAATAATTGACTTTATAAAACAAAAACAATGCAATTTAATTTTAACCTTCAATAATACTATTTACCACCTTTTTCTAAGGTAAAAAATATTTTACCTTACCCTCCTTTTGTATCTTTCCTTATAAACTACGTAATTCCTTTAAATTAGTTGGAGAAGGCATCTCCAAGATAGCCTTGACCTTGTTAGGGTCCACCTCAATGCCTCTTTTGGAGAGAATGGATCCTAGAAGTTTCCCTAAGGTAACACCAAAGACACATTTCTTGGGATTCAACCTTATATTATGATCTAGGAGTCGGTCAAATACTTTCTCCAATACACCAATATGCTCTTGTAGAGTTTTGGATTTAGCTAAGAGATCATCCACATAGTCTTCGATAATCTTATGCATGTAATCATGGAAAATGTATCTCATGGCACATTGATAAGTGGCACCTGCATTTTTTGAGGCCAAAGGGCATCACCTTGTAACAAAAATCTCCCCAAGGTGTAGTGAATGTTGTTTTGTGTTGGTATTTAGGATTTATTCAGATTTTTTTGTATCCTAAAAAATCATCCATGAGTGAAATCATTTCATGGCCAACATAGGTATCGATAAAAGTATCGATGTTTTAGAGAGGAAAGTCTTCCTTGAGACATGCTTTGTTAAGATCTCAAAGGTCAGTGCACATGTGTATCACCCCATTAGGCTTGCAAACAAGTACCATGTTTGAAAGCCACTCAGGATAGTCAATGAGAACTATGAAGTTCATGTCTAAGAGTTTTTGAAGCTCTATTTTTACCAAGAGGGCCATAGTTCGATGTATTCTCCTAAGTTTTTGTTTGATCGGCTTAGCATTAGGCTGTAAGGTGAGATTATAGACAACCAAAATAGGGTCTAGACTAGGCATATCCTTATAGGACCATGAAAATATGCCCTTCTTCCTCTTGAGGAGATCAATAAATTGCTCTTATTCATCGAGTGATAAACTTTTGTCAAGCTTGACAATTTGGGGATTGTCTTTGTCTGAACTAAGGTCCACATCGATAGTATCTTCAATGGAAATGTGGTAATCTTACTCAAGATGATAGGGTGTAGGGATTATATGAATGTCATCTAATATGTCATCAAACTCTTCTGACTTATCCTCATATATTTCTTCCTAGAAAACCTTGGGATCCAAAGGTGAGGGTGAAGGCGAAGGTAGAGGGGATGGAGGAATGTAGTTGGTGGAAGCCCTTAAAAATTCCTCATATAAGAAAAATTCAACAAAGGATGGAGGTAAGGAAATCCGGTCCATATTGATAAGGCTTATGTCATTTGGAATTGGCTTAGTCGAATCATATGGATTATGGAGCGGGGTGAATAAATAAATAGGACTCATGTTGACTTATGGTCAAAGGTGGATAAGTGTGGATGGAAGAGAAGGAACTTAAGAATTGATGCTTAGGGGCTTGTTTAACCTAAACAACAACAAGCAACACAAATAAATTAATTTATCTAAATGATTTGTACATATGCAATACCAAGAAATAAAATGTTTTTGTTGATTTTTGATTGATTTTTATTTTTTTTGTTTTTTTTGTAGTGGTAAAAACCATTGTTTTTTGTTATGTACATATGTTACAAGTTTGGCTTATATAATGGATTAATGTAATGGAGGTGGTGGTTCATTGATAAGGACGACTTGCTCTTATGGAAGAAGCAAGATAAAAAATGGACTCATGGATGGGAAAATGTTGAGATAAATCTCATCTTGTTCAGAATGGGGAATAATGGGCTTCGATTTTTCTTCAAATTAATTTGACATTATCGACATAAGATCAAATTCTTCATAGATTTCATTGTCTGAATTATCAGGATGGAGGGCTTCTTCTCCTAAATTAAGATTAAGCCTTTGGAAGTCTTGTTCAAGAGAAGAGGTGGTGGAAATTGGGTGGTAACCTAGAATTGAATGGTAATGCACCTCTTAATATGGATCATCGATAGGTTGATGCACTCCTTATTCATGCAATCCTAGGCCATGGCCTTGCCAATTGACTATGTGGAAATATCAAGATGTAAATCCCGTCATGTTTGGAATGTTGGAAAGAACTAGTTCTTTGAGTTATTCTATGGGATATCAACTTTATGAATATTCAATTCCCTCATATACAAAATTTATGCTATTTAGAGCTGAACCCATGTTATATACTGCTCCTATTTCTAAAGGTGGATCACATGGACGACCAAAATCCTTAGATCTAGGGATGGTAAGGGGCGTGAAAGTGATGTCTTGGATCACGTATTCACCAATACCAGGATTAGTGAGGTGGACCTCGACTTGGGATGATATGGGAGGATCATGGTCAGGTGAGGGATCGAGAAATTATGGAAATAAAGATATCTCACAATCCATCAATTCAACTTGTGAAACATTAGCTGATGGTGATCGATTGGATTGAGAAGGTTGTTGAGTGGTCAGTGATGATGTGGATGGCCATGATGTTGATGATGTAGACTAGCTATCACCACATGTGTATGTAATCAATGATGAAGATGATGGAGGTGTGGAAGCTTGATGAGGGTTGGTGATAGGGAACTCCTCAAGAATGGGATCCTTTTATGAAGATATTGATGAAGTGGTGGATGGATTGGATGATGGCGATAGAAAAAGATGAGTGGAAGGAAGCATGGACTCATAAGGATTTGAGATGAAATTGCATTACTTAAATAGCTTGACATCCGCTAGTATGTAATGTACTTGTTCCTCATGAACATATTTCAAACATTGATGTAGTATTGAAGGGACACATCTCATTTCCCTCATCCAAGATCTTCCAAGGAGTACATTGTATGCCATGGATCCTTCCAAGATGTGAAACATTGTGTGCAACATTTTAGCCCCTACTTCGATGGGCAAAACAATAGTGCCAACTATGGAACACAAAGCATCATTGAATGCTTTGAGGGTGAATTATGACTTGGTGATGTGAGATGGAGGAAGTTTTAAATGATGGAGAGCAGATGTGGTGATGATATTGATAGAGGAACCGGTATCAATTAGGACTCTTTTAAAAGGATTCTTGTTAATTAGATCCATGATATGCAATGGAGGGTCTACTAATTCCAATTAGATTGGCTTAATCTCAAAATATTAGAATGTTATGGAAGGCTCTATGCATATTTGGATGCTCCCCATAATTTTTTTGAAGGCATTAGGATCTTGCAATTGCAATTCTATGAATTTCAAAATATCCATTAATGCTTCACTATGTGGGGGAGATTTTTGGATTAGCTCATAGATTGACAAATTAGTGAAAGATATTTTCATACTTGTAGTTAATCGGCTACTAAATGAGATGACTGGTCGAGGTGGATGATTGATAGGTGGATTTGGAGGATTCAATTGGCTAGGGATATGGATGGGTGATGAAATATAGGGAGAAACTTGGATGTGTGGTGATGTAGAAGGTTATGACACACCTGTTTGAGGTGGTTGCCTTTGTTGGTTATTCCTTTGACCTCTAGTGACCACATGAATGGCCCCTATAAACCCCTGGTATTGTTGAATATGATTGACATGATTAGGAGTTTTGGTGTTAGCCCCCATATATTTGGTTACACCTCCTCATTATGGGGAAGTGGTGTTTCACATATACCAAGGTTTTGGTTTTGTTGAGCGAGGGGATTATCAAGCTTGATCACCCCCAAGTCAATGAGATCTTGAACTATGTCCTTAAATACATGGCAATTGTTAATGTCATGTCCATTTTACCTATGATAGGGACAAAATAGATGTTCTCGATAATGTTTCCCATATTTGGTGGGATCATCCGATCTAATTTCGGGCAAAGCAAATTTATTTATCTCATACAACCTTCTAAAAAGGGAAGCATATGACTCAAAAAAAGGGGTGTATTGGCAAGTTTTCAAACTGACTGTCGTCGGGGATGGTTTTCCACAATTGGCACTGTGTTTTGTATTGTTGGAGCTTGTGTTGGTGAGGGGACCGTATGATATGAAATTTGTTGCGGTGTTTTTTGCATAGGTTGGTGTTAAGCCATTATCAGTTGGTTTATGACCACTTGATTAATTTGATTAGATTGAGTGGTTGGGGTAGCCTGTGTTGATTTTTTTTCCATAATAGTTGCTTTTGTATTGGCCCTTATTTTTCCATTCTTTATTTTTAGGCTTTAATATGCCTTCTTGGATTTTTATATCATTAATGACACTAACCTGAGTTGAAGCTTCTTCAAATCATTGATAAGCTCGTAGTTGGAGCATCCAAGAGATAGGTTTTAAGCAACTCTTGGTGAATAATTTAATTAGATCATCCATTGGTAGGGTGAATGGCAATTTCATGATGATAACCCTCCAACGATTTCCAAAATCATAGATAGATTCATCATCATGCTAGCTTAAAGCATAGACATCAGATAATGAGATCTTATTTTTAATATTTAGTATGAAACGATCAAAGAATTGATCAATAAATTGCTCAAAAGTATAGATAGTATTTTTTTTTTTTTGTGGAAAACATCCCAGAAGGGATGCCACTTTTAGGTAAGACCCAAGGAGGCAGGGGTATCCATTCCGCCAAAAATGCCCAGGACTCAAACCTGGCCTACCACCTTTGACATACTCAAGGAGCAAACAAACACACAAAACCAATTTAAAAATAAGAAAATAACAACAAAAATAATAAAATAAAATAAAAAAACATGCTCCTTGAGTGTGTCAAAAACAAAAGCACAACCAAACACACACAATAATATAAAATAAACCACAACACAAACCACATAGAAAAACACAAGAACCACATAACAAAACATAAACAAGACAAAAACAATAGAACACTACAAAGACATAACCCAAAAAAACAAGAAAAATAAACACAACCAAAACATAAAAAATTAAAAAATAAGATAAAAATAAAAATAAAAAACAACCAACAATAGACAATAAAAAAAACAAAAAACATAGAAAACACTCACCCATAAAAACACGAAATAACACAAACAAAGAGAAACCCAAGAACAAGAACGAAAAAAACACAAGAACAATAACAAAAAACATTAAAAAAAAAACAAAACAAAACAACAAAAACACAAGAACAACAAAAAACAACACAAAGAACACAAAAACAAAACAAAATAAAAAAACCCACCCACCTTAAAAAACTAAACAAAAAACAAAAAATAAATAAAAAATGAACAAAACAAAGACCTATCTAGACCAGAAGACTATTAAGGCAAGAATCAACAGAGGAAACAAAATAAAGAATAGAATGAGCTAGGGAACTAAAAAAACTGAATGAACCAAAGAGAAGCAAAAAAAAAAAAAAACAAGAAGAAACTAGGTACCTTCATAACTGGATCCATCCAAAGAAATGATAGAAAGAAGAGCTTCCCTAATTTGAGAAGCCCACCATCTAGGAGGGTGGCCATAACAAGTAAGATCACCTTTGTCCAAAGCCTAATTAGCTAAAGCATCAGCACTCTTGTTTTGATCTCTGACCACATGATTGTAATCAACTTTTAAAAATCCCATATGGATTAACTGAATCTTCTCAATAATTCTTTTTATTCTCCAATCCACCTTATGATTCTTAGAAGGATTCTTAAAGATATTAATCATAAGTTGAGAGTCAGAATCAACTAACACCTTTTCCCATCCAACCTTAGTAGCCTCCTGAAGACCTCTAAGTATACCATACCCCTCAGTAAGGTTATTGGAAAGAATACCCAAATTCTCAACAAAAGTAAAAACCAGGGAGTCATCTGAAAGTCTACCAATTCCTCCCACACTAGCTTTTCCAGGGTTCCCTCTAGAGGCTCCATTAGTATTGACTTTTCCAAAATCCTTAGGAGGAGGTTGCCAATTTCTATTCCTATCCATCTTACTAATACTCACATTCCCTTTAAGTTGGTTGCCCTTAGAAGGTTTAATCTTCAATCTTTGCATCACTTGATCCCATCTTTGGTGGGATTTTTGGGGGTGATTAAGGAGATGATGGACTGATTCAACTAAGTTGGCTATGGTCTTTTGCCAAATATAGTGAATATCCTTCCTATCTTGATTAAAAATTTAGTTGTTCCTTTCATTCCAAATATTCCAAAGAAGAATGGTAGAACCCATCCAAACTAATTGCCTAATAAAATGATCAACACCCTCTTGATTAGGCCAATCCCTCCAAAGCTATTCAAAAGTAAAAAAATTGGACCACTGTAAGCCAAGTAAAGTGGCCATTCTCCTCCATATCTCAGAGGCTAAAGTACACTCAATAAAAATATGGTTGATATTTTCTACATTCTCTTCACATATTTCACATCTAAAAGGGCCATGAAAACCATGCTTCATAAGTTGCTCACCAGTAAGCACCCTACGATGCAATAAAAGTCAATTAAAAAACCTCACCTTAGGCTAGAGCTTTTGAGCCCACAATTGAGAAAATATGTCAGAAGAATGGTTGGGATTATTATGGCATAAGGTCAAATAACCTTGAGCAACCGAATACTCACCCTTAGTAGTGTTGTTCCATCCAAAACAATATTTTTCATGGGACCAAGAGAGGGATCTCATATGAAGGATGCCTTGGATATCTTGTCTTTGCCTTTCTGGGATTTGAATAGGCTAGTCCTCAATAAGGATCCAATATCTACCAACATTTGAATTAGTAGTATGGTACCGACAGTAATTAGCCACCTTTATCCAATTAGCTCGGTGAAGCTCCTCCATCCAAGGCCTCCAATTGGGAAACTGAGTTATCAAAGGCTTGTGACCATCCCAAGAATCTGTCCAAAAATTTACATGTTGACCATTATGAATGATCCAAAATAATTTTTTCTTTATCAAATCCTCACCAGTCTTAAGAACTGCTAAAATGGGAGAACCTTTGGTAGGAAGTTGATAGCGAAGAAGGTTTTCAGGACTTTTGTCCTCAGCATATTTAGCATGGATATTATTGGCCCAAAGAGCATTGGGGTTATGCAACATCCTCCAATATAATTTAACAGCTAAAGCTTTGTTGTTATTAATTGAAGACCTTAATCCTAACCCCCCTTCACTCTTAGGAAGACATAAAGTATCCCATTTCACCAAGGCCCATTTTCTTTTCTCCTTAGTACCACTCCAAAGGAAATGATGACTTATTTTATCCAATTCTTGAAGAACAGCCTTTGGGATATTCAAAATGGAAAAAACATAAATAGGAATAGCTTGAAGGACTGATTTTACCAAGGTCATTCTACCCCCAGAAGAAAGCCACTTGTTGGTCCACCTTCCAATTTTCTTCTTGACTTTATCCAACAACCAATTCCAATATTTATTTTTTTGCCTTTGGATATTTATGGGAATACCTAAATAAGTGATTGGAATAGAGGTCTTCTTATATCTTAGCTTATCCAAGACCATGGATTCATGTCTAGTAGAGCAATGAAAGAAAATAACTTTAGATTTGTCTTCATTGATCAACTACCCAGTAGCCTTAGAAAAATAGCTAATGATTTGCTTAATATTAGAAGCTTCCTTAACTGTAGCTTTACCTAAAAGAGTAGAGTCATCCACAAATTGAAGATGAGAGATATCTCTAGCTCCATGAGAAATGGTAACTCCCTCAAGGGTTTTGTTTTCCCTATTTTTGGTTATAGTCCTACCCAAGCATTCATTAAGAATGATGAATAAATAAGGAGATATCGGGTCACCTTGCCTAATACCTCTGGAAGCTGGGAAATACTGAGAAGTCCTGCCATTGATAAGAACTAAGTAGGAAACTAAAGAGATACATCCCATAATCCAATCCATCCAATCCTTAGAGAAACCAAATTGCCTCAAAACTTTGATAAATAAGTGCCAATCCACTCTGTCATAAGCTTTGGATAAGTCTAACCGAATGAACATGGAAGGAGAATTTTGCATATCCATGGAATGGATGGCTTCCTAAGCAAGAACTATATCATCTACTATTTTACGTCCTTCCACATAACCCCATTGCTCTGGGGAAATAATCTTATGCAAAAGAGGCTTCACCCTTTCTTCCATGATTTTAGTAATGATTTTGAGAAGAACATTACATAAAGAAATAGTTCTAAAAGTTGAGATATGATCAACCTCTTGAGATTTTGGAACAAGAGTAATATATGTTTTATTGATAACCTTAAAAATTTCTTTGGCTTTCCTGGATTATTCCACCATCTCTAATAAATCAACATGAAGGATATCCCAGAACTCTTGGTAGAACTCAATAGGAAAACCATCAGGACCTGGGGTTTTCCCTTTTTGCATTTTAAAAACTACTTGTTGAATCTCATTGATAGTAATGTAAGCAGTAAAAATAGAGTTCTCATCGAAGTGATAAGAGAAGGGATTGCTTGAAGAACATTATATTGTGAATCTGAGTCAAGGGGAGTAGCAGCAAAAATATTGGAAAAGTAATCAACAACAATGGAGTTCATGCCATCCCAAGTATAAACAACATCTCCAGAATCTGATTTTAAGGAAGAAATAAAGTTGTGAGATCTTCGATCTAGAAGAGATTTGTAGAAGAAATTTTTGTTTCGATCTCCTTCTTTGAGCCATTGAATTCTAGATTTTTACTTCCATAATATTTCTTCTCTTTTTTCGCATTCTTCTAACTAAGTTGTGAGTTTAATTTCATCTGCACTTCTCTTCTCTGTGAGGCCATCTAAATGGATTTTCTTATTCAAATTTTCAATATGAGCAATGATGTGTAGTCGTTATACACATCATTAATTCTCAATGAATTTGTCAATCCAGGGCAGTGTACAAGGCTATCTGTGGAAGAAGGGGTGAACAGGGTTATAACTTAGGTCAATCTGGAGCAACAGGTCTTATTGGTGAAACCGATTGTGTGGGGGATTTAGGACATTCCTATCTCTAAATTGCATAAATTAAACCTTAATCTAAGTTGCAAAAATGAAAACTAATCATTAACTACAGAAATGAAATCCTAATTACAATTGCAGAATGAGACCTAATTATGTTGCAAAAATAACAATTGCAGAATTAGAAGTCTAATTATAATTGCAGAAAGGAAATCTATTTACTTTTGCAGCAATGGAAACCTAATTATAGCATGGAAATAAAACCCTATCAAGGCTCTGTAATAGAAGGTTGTCAATCTTCTATGTAGGGGTTGACAACAAAACACAAAATGCAAGAAATTACAAAAAATAGTAAATTCTAGAAATGACAGTCTGTAATAAATTGAAAGCTTTGCTAAAAGTGGAGATTACAACCAAACCATTAATCACAAGATTAATCTAAACATAAAATAAGCTAAGATTGCAAATACCATTAGTTGTTTACAAAGGAATGAAATGACAAGTTCTACAACTCATTCTGCTACAACAAAATCAGAATAAAAACCTGTTGTTAGTCCTCCTCCTAGGTCTCGAAGTGGCCAACCTCCTTGTCTAGAAGAAGGTATGAGTATCTCTCTCTAGATCTTACTCACACTCATTTACAAGCAATATGAAATAGAAATAGTACACTTTATTGATTCAAGAACATGATTACAATAATTTTGTTGAAAACCTGTTACAGGATCGTATGCAATCCACTTTTCTGATTATTGCCTATTTTCTCCTATATTTCTCTACTCTCTGCTTTCTCTATCTTCTACTAGCTCAACCTGAATGGGAGCCATATTTATAGATGTCCTAAGATCTACTGACAACTAAGAATATCTCAAAAGATCTAATCCTATTATGCTGCAACAATTCTTGGTTTTATCCTAGAAGAAGATCAAACTTGATCTTTCCATAAATGGTGGCTTTGGTCGGCAAGGATGGCAAAGTCAGATGGGAGATATTTTCCCTTACCCTTTTCAATCTTTATTTCCCTTTTTCCAGCATCAAAAATTGGTCAACAAGTCAAAAAGCACATTCTATTTTCATTTCGAAGATAAGTGGCTCATTCCGAAGAGACTGCAATTCTCATTCCGAAGACACTGTGTTTTCTCATTTCGAAGATATCTGTTCATTCCGAAGAGACTTCGAAATGAACAAATGTGTGCTCTTTAAATGATTTCCTCTGCATTTCTCATGTGGGTTATTTCTCAAGATCATATTCCAATGATCTTCATCTCTTTCCATATGTGAATTCCATGCCTTGCCATTCATTGGTAGCTGGCTGGAATTTACATGGGAAAAACCAATTTTTGCTGCACAGTAACAGTTTGCTTGCACTGTTGCCAAATTTAGGTAAAATAAATGCTTGAGACATATCAAAACATGATTAGTGAAATGTTGCTATCAACCTAAGCATATCTCATTTAGCAAGTCATAACAAAACAACATAAAACTTATGCAAAAAGCTGTAAAAATCAGAATATAGTATTTCAGATACATTTATCATGCAAATAGTTAATACACAACATATTGAATTAACTTAACTAGCATATTAGATTAAACATAAGAGTTTGTAGGCAATTTCAGTGTTCAAAACATGTTATGATTGAGGCATTTCCAGGCCTCATCATTTTCCCCCCAACTTATATTAATGCATGTCCTCATGCATTCTGTTGGGCTATGGAATCACATATGTCCATGTTCAAATTCCATGACCTATAGAACAACTTCTTGCCTATATAATACCCCTTGTTCTCCTAAAGGTTCCTGAGCCATTCTTCAAACTGTTCATCAGGTTGGGCATCTTCTTCAAAGTAGAATGGAACTGGAGTGATGATGGTTGGAGGCCTAAATCCGAGACCTATCCAATGATGTTGCATGATTTCAATCAACTGTATCACTCCTTCTGCCCTTCTTCTGGACCATTCTAAGTTGATGGGGGAGATGGGTTCTCTTTTCTGTAAAGACATGGAAAGTTCAGCCCATCTATTTCTACAGATTGATAATGCTAGCACAAAATTGTCATTACAAAATTTTTGGAATCGGGTCACACAGTCCCTCAAGTTTGTCAAGTACATCCTCTTTACATCATCCCTGTTCATCATGGTGAAGTGTTGTCTGGTGATAATTGGGTGATTTGGCTGAATTGCTCCGACTAACAATTCGGCTCTTGTTTCAATTTCTTTATTCTGCCTTTTCTCCTAGTCCCAATAAAACCGATTCTGCAAGGTGGACATGAATGCCCTCAATTGAACATCTCCAATGTAGATTTGAGGATGAAATTCTACTTCTTCTGGAATAAAGAAGCTATGTAAAAATAGTTCACATAGGAGATTTTTTTGCTCAATAGGGCTGTCAAAATATGCTTCCAGGAAATCTGTAGTTGTGTCCAATTTATATGGGAGACCTGAGCTAATCCTCATGACCTTCCATCCGAGGTATTTCTCCTTCAGAATAAGACTGTAAAATCTGGCTGGCCGTCTGAATTGGACTAAAAATTCAGCAATTTGACATAAATCAGACACTTTTTCTTTTAATGCCCGAATCTCTGTTTCCTTTGCCTCTAGCTGTTTTCCTTCCAATTTGAATTTTTTAGTCTTAGTGGCAAGCTTCTCATATCTAATCACCCAACTGGCTATGTCTGCATTGTATTGTTCTAGGGACACAGTATTAGGTGGTCTAACTATAGATGGAACTCTAGGTAGCAGATCTACCTGAACCCCTTTTTCTGCCACTTCTACTGGTTGATCATCTGTCAATAATTCTACTTGTACCCCCTTATCTGCTATTTCTATTGGGTTGTCATCATACAGTAATTCCACTTGCACCCCCTTATCTGCTATTTCTACTGAAGGTGTAACAGTTTGAAATACAAATACATCAATAGGAGTACTTACTTGAACAGTTTCATGTTGTTGCTTGGACTGTTCCTATGCTAGTGACTCATCTCCAATATTTTCTGCTATGCTCTTTGCCAATTCTGAAGCATCTTCAGAATGAGAAGGTAATGCTTCAGAATGAGAAGGCACTTCTTTAGAATGAAAGGGTGTTGCTTCAGAATGAGCACCTATGTCTGACTCAACAAATTCATCTACCCTAGATAAATTCACAAGCAATTGAGCCAAATCGTCCTCATCAATGGATATAGTTGGTTGTTTTTCAGACTGTGACAGCCTTTCTCTCAATTCTGCCACTTCCTGCTGTAACTCTGCAATTTTTCTTTCTTGCATCTCAATGATGTTTTCTCTCTCTTCAATCCATCTGGTTTATGTTTTGACAACACTCCTTGCTGCTCTGAGCTACTCTATGATGTCTTCCTCCTCTGTTTCTGCTTCAAAATTGGATGCAGACAAGTCAGCTATAGTTGGCTGCTCAACAGCTATCTCTTCCTCTGTAACATCTGTCTGCTCTTGTTCAGGAGGCTCTATGAAATTGTCTATAATTGCATCTACCATTTCTGTGGCCTGTTGAACTATAGCCACCTCCAAGCTATCCTGCCCAACCTCTTCCTCAATTATCTTTTTAGGCAATTCTAGAAAGTTTTCAGGGGTTGGTTGTATTTTTGTGACATCTGGATTGCTTTGTCCACCTTCTTCTATGACCTATTTTGTCATTTCCCTCAAGTGGAGTCTTGTAGACCTCCTAGTTCCAGATGCAAACTTCTTCTTTTTGCTCTATTTTTTGGTGACAACAGGGGTTGTGGGGATAGTTTCAGATGCTTCTGTTTCCCTTGTTGTTTCTTCCCCTATTGGGCTAGGTGCTTCACTTCCTTGTTCTGACAAATCAGTAACAACTTCAAAAAAATAGACCTTCTTCTGTTTTTATGTTCTGTTTCCGTTCACCTTCTTTCTTTTTTTCTTGTCGTTTGAATTTGGGCAGGTGTTCTATTTTTGTTTTTTCTTCCTCTTCCTTTTTTTGTTTTTTCTTTTTTTTTTTTTGTGTGTTTTTCTTCCTTCAATTTTTGGGTGTTAAACCTATCAAAGCTCTGGTTTCTTCTAAAATGGTCTGCCTGTTTGTAGACCTTGGCACTCCTTTCCTTCCGTTCTTTTTCCATGTTTTCAATTCTGCTGGGTTTTAGCCTACTTCGTTGCTTCCTACCATGTCCGACGATGGTTCACTTGTGATGCCCTCTACTCCCCTTCACGTTATATTTGATTACCCATGTGGCCACTTCATCCCAGGGTTCCTGCAGACTTTCACATGCATGTTTATTAGTATCAAAAAATGGTGGCATACTATTGGTCACGTCCCCCGTGATTCTGGTACTTTCTAAATGGGTGCAAAAACAAACCACATCCTAACTGACACGTGTTCATTTATCGTATGCAGCCAAAAGAATTTTTACTTGATCGTATTTCTTTTCTTCCTTGGATGCCATGTGGAGATGTTATATTGAATGCTCTTTCCGAAGATTATGATCTATTGCAAAAACAAAACCTCATTCCAAAGATTATGATTTCATTTTGAAGACAAGTCTTCATTCCGAATATCATGCTTTTTTGCGAAGTCAAATCCTCATTCCGAAGATAAATCCTCATTTCAAAGACAAATCCTCTTTTCGAAGATAAATCCTCATTTCGAAGACAAATCCTCTTTTCGAAGATAAATCCTCATTCCGAAGACAAATCCTCTTTCCAAATATTAGGCTGCATTGTGAAGGCAAATCGTCATTCTGAAGACATAACTTCATTCCGAAGACAAATTCTACTGTATTTCGAAGACAAATCCTGCTTCATTCTGAAGACAAAGCTTCATTCCGAAGATGATGCTTCATTGTGAAGGCAAATCATCATTTCGAAGACAAAGCTTCATTCCGAAGACAAATCGTCATTCCAAAGACAAAGCTTCATTCCGAAGACAAAGTGCAACATTCATTCTGCTGTCATTTCGAAGACAATTTCAATCCGAAGACAATACAACAATTAATCTGAAGAAGATAGCAGGCACTATTTTTGGCATTCTTGTTTCGAAGATTAGGTAGAAATCAATATTCTCATGCTCAAAACATGTTTTAAGTATGCCAACTCTTATGGATACCTTTTATGCTAATGGTTAATTGTTATATACTATATACCAATCATTTACAATGAAGAAAATGTAAGAAATATATACCTGATTAAAACAAGTTAATGCAAGTTTTTAAAGAATGACTGCCTTTGTTGATGTTCTGCTTGAGATTTTCTGCAATATTTCAAAACAAGTGCAGTTGGTGAATTTGTACAATGATGGTTCAAAAATTTTCAAGGTTATGCATGCCAAAAAATTGGTTTTCATGCATACCAACCCAGTAGTGCCTTAGAAAAGGTTTTCACTACTGAGTTATTCATTTTTCTCTCTTTTTTTTTTTTTTTAATTTTACCTCTCCTTTTCTCTCTTTTTTTTTCTTGATTCTGACTATGCCCATGAAGGAATTCATGATTTCCCTAAAATCATGCCCATGAAGGAATTCATAATCATAATTTATTCATCTTTTTGTTTTCTGCTTTTTTTTATTTTTTTGTATTTTTCTATTTTTTTCTTGAAATCCATGATCATGCTGATTGTTTTGAAGTGGAAGAGGAAATTTCTTCCACCCGTTGTGTATCCAAACTGTCAAGTTGCTGCAAGAATTCCTCTTTAGTCGGAGGTGTATGGTACACCCCGAGGCGATGTCCATTCACTACCAACTTTCTCTGTGACCCATCAATAGGAGATAAACGAGTTGCTCCATTGTCAAATACCTCTTCAATATGGTAAGGTCCAAGCCATCTAGTTCTCAGCTTTCCAGGGAAGTCCTCATAACGAGAATCAAACAGTAAAGCCCAATATCCTTGTTGAAGTTTCCTCTACTGAATGTGACTGTCATGCCACAACTTCCTCTGCTCCTGAATTACTTTAGTTTGGTGCAGAGCATCCAACCTAAGTTCATCCAATGCATTCAGCTGCAAAATCCTATCCATCTGTGCCTATGACAATTCAATTCCAATTTCCAATGTTGTGCGTAGTGTTAGTAGCTCAAATTCAATAGGTAAGAGGGGCTTTTTACCAAAGACTAGTTCATAAGGTGTGAATCCAGTAGTGGATTTCCAAGTAGTATTGTAAGCCCACACTGCTTCGGGTAATTTATCTAGCCGGTTTCTCCTATGAAAAGCTACTATTTTTGTTAAGATTCATTCTAGTTCCCTGTTTGTTACCTCAACCTGGCCATTTGCTTGTGGGTGATAAGGTGATGATTTTCTATGTTTGATTTCATATAATTCTGTAAATGCCTCAATGACTTTAGATGCAAATTGGGGTCCTTGGTCTGTGGTGATAGACCGGGGAGCTCCAAATCTCTAAAAATTTTGAGTATACAAGAAATCAGCGACCTTCTCTTCACGAGCATGTTTGAAAGCACGCACCTCTACCCACTTTGTCAAGTAATCAGTGCATACTAGAATATGCACCTTTCCTTGAGAAGGTGGATCAATAGGTCCTACAAAATCAAGCCCCCACCTCTCAAATGGCTCTAAAACCAATTGAGGCTACAGTGGCATTTCATTTGTATGAGTGGGTTTCCCCATTCTTTGGCATGCATCACAATGCTTGATGTACTTTTTCACATCCTTGTGAAGAGATGGCCAATAATATCCTGTCCCTAAGATTTTCCTAATTGTGCTTTTTACGGAGTAGTGTCCACCTGAGGGTTCATCATGACAAGCCCTAAGGATATCATATACCTCATCCTTTCGGATGCACCTACGTAACACATGGTTAGGACTGCACTTAAAAAGTATACCCTTAATCCATTCAAAAGAAGAACTTTGTTTGATCAATTGTTTTTTCTATTTTGAAGTGAAATGTGGAGGAACTTTCCCTGTGACCAAGTAATTGGCTATATCTTGAAACCAAGGTGATTGGCCTGATATAGCAAATAATTTTTCATCGAGAAAGGTGTCTTCAACTAATTCCCCTTCATCTATTTTCTTGTAATCTGGACAAGAAATCTGCTACAACATTAGCTTTTCCTGGTTTGTTGATTATAGTGATATCAAATTCTTGTAGCAACAGTAACCAACGAATAATTCTTGCACTTACCATAGGCTTATTCATCAAATACTTAATGGCTATGTGATCTGTGTGAATAAATATTTGATAACCTGTGATGTAATGCCTGAATTTGTTGATGGCATAAATTACTGCCAAGAATTCTTTCTCAGTTGTGGTATAATTTTTCTCAGCTCCTGTCAAATTCTTGCTAATGTAGTAGATGGCATAGTGTTCACCATTGTCAATTTGTCCTAATGCTGCTCCAATTGTAGTATTGGAAGCATCAGCTTGTATGTGAAATGGTAATGTCCAATTAGGTCCTCTTAACACAGGTGGAGTTACTAATTTCTCTTTTAGAGCTTCAAATGATTCCTGACACCTTGCAGTCCAGGAAAATTCAGAATCTTTAGTCAATAGGGCAAACATGGGATTGGCTATTGTGCTAAAGCTGGGAATAAACCTGCGGTAAAAACCAATGTGTCCTAGGAAGCTTCTGACATCAGTCTGAGTTTTAGGAGGAAGAAGGTTCTTGATAATTTCCACCTTCTTTGGATCAACTTGGATCCCTTGAAGAGAGATGTGATGACCAAGAACTATTCCTTCCTTCATCATCATAAAACATTTTTCTGGATTCAAGGATAACCGGTATGTTTCACAGCGAGTTAAAACTTTGTCAAGGTTTTCTAATGTAAAGTCAAAAGTCTGTCCACATACTGTGAAATCATCCATGTATATCTCAACATTGTTGGTAGTCGATCAGAAAAAATTGCTAAGACCACTTGTTGAAATGTTGTTGGGGCATTACACAAACCAAAAGGTAAAACCCTATAGGCAAATGTTCCCCATGGATAGGTAAAGGTTGTTTTCTCTTGATCTTCAGGTGCAATCTGAATTTGATTATATCCACTAAATCCATCAAGAAAACAAAAGTATCTCTTTCCAGCAAGGGTATCTAACACCTGATCTATGAAAGGTAATGGAAAATGGTCTTTGTATGTCACTTTATTCAGCTCTCTATAGTCTACACATACTCTCATTTTTCCATTTTTCTTAGGAACTATAACCAATGGAGAGACCCACTGGCTATCAAAAATTGGGTAAATGAATCCTACCTCTAAAAGTTTTTCAATTTCTTCCTTTACAATATCCCTTAGGGCAGGATTCAGTCTTCTCTGGGGTTGTCTTACTGGCTTGACTTCTTCAATATAAATTTTGTGGGTGCATATATCAGGGTGAACTCCTGACATATCTTTATAGTCCCAAGCAAAAGCATGAACATGCTTCTGCAAGACAACTATCAATTTTTCTTCCTCTTCCCTAGTAAGCCAGTTGTAAATATTCAAAAATTTTCCTGGCTGGACTTCTATTTGTTTTGTATTTGGAAGGACTGAATTCACTTCTTCATACCTAGTGATTAGGGAGTTAAGAGGACACTGCTGAGATGGGAGGAAATAAGAAGTTTATGTTTCATTACTTCTTGATGGAAGCATATCCTATATGGAATAGTGAGAAGGAAAAATCAGGTGATGGTGCCACCCATGTGGTAGTGAAACAGAGTTTTCCTGTGATAGTACAGATGGTTCACCTTCAGAATTTTGGTTCTCCTCATTCCTTAACAATTGATGGATATTTACTGCTTCCTCTTCTAACCTTTGTTCATGCAGAACATTCATTAGGATATTTTCATTTTCTAAATTTTCTATGTCTTGGAGGTCTTCTGTGTGTTCTCTTACTACCAAGGTGGCTAGTGTGGAAATAACCTCCTCTAATTCTTCATCTGAATTAGGAAACCATAACTGACCTAAAAAATTGTTGGAGGGTCTTGCAAGAGGATACAAAGAGATCTGTTTTAGATCAATACCATTTGAAATAGTCATTTTTCCAGATCTGCAGTCTATGAAGGTTGCTGCAATTGCAAGCCAAGGTCTTCCCAAAATGATGGGATATCCATGTGCTGAATTTCTTGGCTGTAAAACCAAAAAATCTACAAGGAATTCCCAAGAAGAAACTTCTATAGGAACATCTTCAATGATACCTTCAGGTTTTGCAACTGACCTATCAGCCATTTCTAAAACTATAAATGTGGGGTTGAGATGTTTGAGCTGTAATTGTTTCATTATATCCTTGGTCATGACATTTATTGTAGCTCCTAGATCTACTAAGACATTTGATATTGGTACTGAACCTATGGTAACTATGATAACTGGACTTCTTGGGTCACTATACTTTGGAGGTACTAGTTTTCTAGACAAGAGATCAGCTATCTTTCCTTCAACCTAAACAGTCTTGGGAAATGCTTTTTTTTTTCTTCCTGCTCTTTTAATGCACAAATCTCGAATAGTACTTTTAATCATTGGTATATCCTTAATGGCTTGCAATAAGGGCAATGATATAGTTAACTTTTTAAGTTCCTTGACCAGGTCTGACTCAGAATTTTTTGCTGTGGTATTGAATCTTTCAGGATATGGAATTATCTTTGATGAAGGTAATTGTTCTGCCTATGGTTCTATTTTTTCTTCTTCTTTCTCTATTGTTGGTTTAACTGGTTCCAAAGGTTCTTGCTCTTCATTTTCCTTGATTTTAATTGAAGCAGGTTCAGGTATAACTTTTCCTGAACGAAGTTGGATGTTACTACAATCAATAACATTTATTTCAACATTTTCTTCAGCTTCAGCCACATAGACAGGGGATGCCTATCTCATGCTGTTTGGATTAGTGACTGATTGAGCTGGAAGTTGAGGTTGTTTCACCTATTTTGTTTGCTATGGTTGGTTCTATTTTTATTGAAAACTTTGATTAGGTGCAGGAAGCAAATGCTGATTTTGACCTTGATTTCTTTGCTGCCTTGGATAGGACTGGTAATCATAGTCATCGACTGCCATGTTGTCCTTTCCCTTTTTATATGTAATTTCATAATCATAGCCAAGAAGTTTAGTAACCCATTTTTTTTGTTCCAGGGTATTAGTCCTTTGTTCCAAAAAACACTTCAAGCTATGATGGTTAGTGTGTATAATGAAATGTTGGCCAATAAGGTAAGGCCTCCAATGTTGAATAGCATGGGCAATCGCCAACATCTCTTTTTCATACGTAGAGAGAGCTAAATTCTTAGGAGAAAATGATTTGCTTATAAAATCCAAAGGCCTTTCATCCTGCATTAGTACGGCTCCCATTCCTATTCCTGAAGCGTCACTTTCAATGACGAACGGTTTAGAAAAGTTGGGCATGGCTAGAACAAGGGTGGTACACATTACAATTTTCAAGGTGATAAAGGCCTCATCCACTTTAGACTACCATTTGAAAGCATTTTTCTTAAGTAATTATGTTAGAGGAGCAATGATTTTACCATAATTTTGGACAAATTTTCTATAATATCCCGTTAGTCGAAGAAACCCACGTAGTGCTTTTAAGGTTTTTGGAATAGGCCAATTTTTCACCTCCAAGATTTTGGAAGGATCTACCATAACTCCTTCCTTTGAGACAATATGCCCTAAGTATTCAATTTCTTGTTTTCCAAAGGAACACTTTGATATTTTTGCATAAAGTTGATTTTCCTCCAAGATTTGGAATGCTTGTCTAACATGGTCCAAATGTTCTTCACATGTTTTGCTATAAATCAAAATGTCATCAAAGAAAACTAATATAAATTTATGAAGAAAAGGGTGAAATACCTTATTCATTAGACTTTGAAAGGTAGGAACTTTAGTCAGGCCAAATGGCATCACCAAGAATTCGTAGTGCCCTTCGTGAGTGCGAAAGGCCGTCTTAGGAATATCCTTTTCATTGACTCGTATTTGGTGGTAGCCTGACCGTAAATCTAACTTGGAAAAATAAGCTGCCTCGTGGAGTTCATCTAATAGCTCGTCTATGACCAGAATAGGAAATTTATCTTTGATGGTCATTTTATTAAGCGCTCAAAAATTGACACATAAATGCCACGAGCCATCCTTTTTTCTAACTAAAATAATTGGAGAGGAGTAAGGGCTTTTGCTAGGTCTAATGACTCCTGCCTTAAGAAGCTCTTGTACTAATTTCTCTATTTTGGTATTTTGGAGGTATGGATAATGATAAGGTCTAATATTAGGAGGGTGATGCCCTGGAAATAGTGGAATAGTGTGATCGTGACTTTGTTGTGGAGGTAGTCCTTTTGGTTCATTGAATACCTCCTTATGGTGGTCTAAAATCTTTTGTAACTCTGGTTTCTCGTCTTCTTTTAGACTAGGTTGAATTTAAAATAATTGGGCGACCATTCCTTTGTTTCCTCTTCAGATAATTTTCTCCATTCTATGTGAGCTGACGATTTGGGAAGGTCCTAATTTTAGGCCTTGGATAATATAGGTTTGGTTCTTTGCTATGAATTTCATCCATAGTTCATCAAATTCCCATTGGACTATGCCCAAGGTTTGTAACCATTGTACGCCTAGTACAATGTCGCACCCACCTAGGGGTAGGACGTACATGTCGCCTTTCATGTTATAAACCCCCATAGTTAGTTTTATATTTTTGCATTTTCCTTTGCATGTAATTTTTTCGTCGTTTCCAATCATCACTTCGAAGTTATTGCAAGGGTATATAAAACAATTTGCTTGTTTAGCCACCTTTGGATCGATAAAATTATGCATGCTCCTAGAATCTAGGAGCACGATAAGGTTTTGTTTCCTAAAATACCCTTTAACTTGCATTGTTTGAGGGGCAGAAAATCTGGCAAGGGCATTGAAGGAAACCTTTGGTGCATTTTCTTCGTCACTTTTAAGTGTTTTGGATAACACCTCTACTTCGAGTTTAGGTTCCTCTTCAGTAGAATTCCCTTCCTCTATGGCATCTAGAATATATAATTTTTGTGAGGCACATTTATGATTTTTGTCAAATTTCTCATCGCAATGGTAGCAAAGACCCTTAGCTTGTCTTTCCTTCATTTCCTCGAAACTCATATGCTTAATTGGTAGAGCGGGGTTAATTTTGGGGGTTGTGTAGGAGTTTTGAGTTCAACCATTTTGCATTGGTTTTGGGTTGGTATAAGTGTTTGATGGTTTCCCTCAAGTTGGTTTTGTGAACAAATTTCGTGCCTTGAGTTTGTCCTTCGCTAATTTTGCCAAGTCGATGGTCTCTAACATTTTTGTAGGGTTATACATTTGCACCTCTATTCAAATTTCTTCTTTTAATCCACTAAAAAAACATTCTTGAAAGAAGGCAGTGTCTAATCCGAATGTTTGATTAGCTAGCCTTTCAAATTCTGCTTGGTATTCACTTACCGAAGTGGTTTGGCATAATTTAGTGAGGGCCCTTGTAAAGCTTTGAAACTTGCTAGGGTCGAATCACACTAATAGATTTTGTGTAAAGGTTGACCACATCGGAGTGCTGTTAGTTTTCTCGAACCATTGGTACCATTGGATGGCGTCATTTTCCAAGTGGAAGGAGGCGATATGCACTTTTTGCATTTTTGGAATTTGATTTAGTGATAAATATTGCTCTGCTCGATAGATCCAGTTTGTAGGGTCTCCTCCTTCAAATTTTGGGAATTCTAATTTGGTCGTCCATGGTAGAATGGAAGTTTGTGGACCTCCTAAAATTGCTCGGTTTGATGACCCGTGGTTGGGTGAATTTGCATGTGTTGTTGCTTGATTTTGACTGATGGCATCAAGTTTAACATCCATTGCAAATATTTTCTCGAAGAGTTCTCTTATGGTACGGGTATTCTCCTCTCTTTCTTGTTGAACTTCTTCAGTGAGCCTTTCGTGTTTCTCAGCCATTGTGGTTGGTGTAGGTAACGATCAATATGACTTGGTACAGGTGAGAAAAAAAATAAAAAAATAATTTTAATTTTTTTCCTTTGCATTTCGGACATCGAAAACCTTGATGCTGCATTGAAGATTTTAGCTTTTTCAAAATAGCCACCGGTCACCACGTGAAAGGTCGAGCAATTTGGGTGTAAGACAACTTAATTCATACCTTAGGAGAAGGTTTAATTTTCTACGAGGATTTTGACACGGATCCGTGAAGCGTGAATGTTGTTTGCATCCTCGCAAATGTGGACTGGCTGAAATGTGTGATGGGAAAAAAAATTAATGGTGAATTTGCACCTTGATCTAGCTCTGATCTAGATGTAGTGAACCCAATAGAGAAAGATTGATTATAATGCTAGAATAATAAAAAGGAATCACTTTTATTAAGGAATCATTGTTGTATTGTATGGGGAACCCAACAATTAATTAATAATTATATTCTTCGATGCCTCAACTATACCAAATGAAATGCCTATTTCTATGAGTGTGAAGGTGTGATCAAAGGTCACAACCTTTGTGAAAGAGAGAGTGATTAAATAATTAACTAATAATGTGATTAGTATGTGGTTAAGAGTAGAATCCTAACAATTCTACTGTGGTTGATTTTGCATCCAATGTGGATTAGTCTGATTTTGATTCCAGGATGGGTTGTTTTGATTCCATAAGGGGTTATTCTAATTCTGATTCTAGGCTAAATTACTCCAATTTTTTTGTGGCCATTCTTGGGAATTTGTCCATTGATAATAATTCCAAGGATGTTGGGGTGGTTCTGATTGTCCCCAAGGCATAGTCCAGGGATTATGCCCCCAATTTGTAGGAAAACGAGGGGGATTTTGGTATTGAGATAAATTTCCCCCTTATTTTGGTCCAACATAGTTGAGTTCCTCGATCTGATTTTCTAACACAGTTTTGAGTTGTGGTAGCAAGTGGCATTTATCAGTTGAATGCTTCTTTGAACAAATACTACAAATTGCTGAGATAGATGTTTTATTCAAAGGACATTCCTGCAAAGCATGTTTATTTCTACATCTTGGGCAATAAATTGCTAAAGGTTCTGTGGTTTTTGCTTTTGTAGATATTTCTCCCAAAGTTGTGTTTAATTGCACTAGAATATCAGTTTTAAAATTTGCAAGTTCCTCTATTAGGTCCTTCACATCAGTGCCATTTGTACTCTTTTTTCTTCTTCCTTGCTTATTGCGAGAGTAATTCCTATAGAAATCCATAATTTCCTCATTACTGAGAGTATTTACATCCCCTTTTCCCATCAAATCCAATACTTCTCTGGATTCATCTTGTAATCCTCTTAAAAATATGGTTATACATAACTCTGGTTCTACAAGTCCACATCTCCTTTGAACAAAGGAGAACCTATCAATATAGTCTTCTAATGTTTCATCATCTTCCTGTTTAATCTTGAATAACTCATATTTCCTATTCCTTACACAGCAATACTCCTGATATTTGTCTAAAAATATAGTTTTCATTTGATCCCAAGTTCGGATGGAATTTGGCTCTAAGCTCATGAACCAACGTAATGCTGAGTCCTTGAGTGTTGAGGGAAAAACCTTAATTTTTTATTATCATTTACATAGTCATAGGTTTGACACACTACTTTGAATTTAAACAAAAACTGATCAGGATCTTCAGATACAACACCTCGAAAGGTTGGAAGTACTGAAGGTGAAATGGTTTTCATGGAAGAGTTTTGTGTTGGATTCAAATGGATAGGATATTCAAATTTTCTAGAAGGTTGGGGCATATCTTGATCATCTCCTTCATTATGGACATAGCCATGTTGGCCATCTCTATCTAAATTGCCTCCCTCTGCCATAGTTTCCTATTCCTTAGTTAAACCTATCCAAATTTCTCTATCAAGAGGTCCAAGATCCTCTGTTGATAATGAGTCTGATGATTCTTCTTTATTAGGATGTTCTAATGATGATGAGACTGGTGATTTTTCTTTCAATATTTTTGGTAATTCAAACACAGGTGATTCACCCCTTATGCGTGAAGATCTCCTTAATGGAACAAGCCAGGGATCATTTTGGGTAATTCTACCTTTTTCATCCCTAGAATTACTCATTCATGTTTACTCTTAAATGACAAATTATAGGTCAATAGTTGTTACTTTAAGTAGCTATTCTATTCAGATTTTATCCTAAATCTTCACAGCTCAATATAATTAACAGCTATTAGACTGTTGTCACATTCTAGCAACACAATTCCCCGATAATGGTGCCAAAATGATGCGTAGTCGTTATACACATCATTAATTCTCAATGAATTTGTCAATCCAGGGCAGTGTACAAGGCTATCTATGAAAGAAGGGGTGAACAGGGTTATAACTTAGGTCAATCTGGAGCAACAGGTCTTATTGGTGAAACCGATTGTGTGGGGGATTTAGGACATTCCTATCTCTAAATTGCATAAATTAAACCTTAATCTAAGTTGGAAAAATGGAAACTAATCATTAACTATAGAAATGAAATCCTAATTACAATTACAGAATGAGACCTAATTATGTTGCAGAAATAATAGTTACAGAATTAGAAGTCTGATTATAATTGCAGAAAGGAAATATATTTACTTTTGCAACAATGGAAACCTAATTATAGCATAGAAATGAAACCCTAAAAAGGCTCTGTAATAGAAGGTTGTCAATATTCTATGCAGGGGTTGACAGCAAAACATAAAATGCAAAAAATTACAAAAAACAGTAAATTCTAGAAATGATAGTCTGCAATAAATTGAAAGCTTTGCTGAAAGTGGAGATTACAACCAAACCATTAATCACAAGATTAATCTAAACATAAAATAAGCTAATATTGCAAATACCATTAGTTGTTTACAAAGGAATGAAATGACAAGTTCTATAACTCATTTTGCTACAGCAAAATCAGAATAAAAACCTGTTGTTAGTCCTCCTCCCAGGTCTGGAAGTGGCCAGCCTCCTTGTCCAGAAGAAGGTATGAGTCTCTCTCTCTCTAGATCTTACTCATAATCATTTACAAGCAATATGAAATAGAAATAGTACACTTTATTGATTCAAGAACATGATTACAATAATTTTGCTGAAAACCTATTATAGGACTGTAACAGTCACTTTTCTGATTATTGCCTATTTTCTCCTATATTTCTCTACTCTCTGCTTTCTCTATCTTCTACTAGATCAACCTAAATGGGAGCCATATTTATATATGTCCTAATATCTACTGACAACTAATAATATCTCAAAATATCTAATCCTATTATGCTGCAACAATTCCTGGTTTTATCTTAGAAAAATATCAAACTTGATCTTTCCATAAATGGTGGCTTTGGTTGGCAAGGACGGCAAAGTCAGATGGGAGATATTTTCCCTTACCCTTTTCAATATTTATTTCCATTTTTCCAACGTCAAAAATTGGTCAACAAGTCAAAAAGTACATTTTTTTTTCATTCCAAAGATAAGTGGCTCATTCCTAAGAGGTTCCAATTCTCATTCCGAAGATCCGCTCATTTCGAAGACACTGTGTTTTCTCATTCCGAAGATATCTGTTCATTCCAAAGAGACTTCAAAATGAACAAATGTGTGCTCTTTAAATGATTTCCTTTGCATTTCTCATGTGGGTTATTTCTCAGGATCAGATTCCAATGATCTTCATCTCTTTCCATATGTGAATTCCATGCCTTGCCATTCATTGGCAGCTGGCTGAAATTTACATGGGAAAAACTAGTTTTTGTTGCACAGTAACAGTTTGCTTGCACTGTTGCCAAATTTATGTAAAATAAATACTTGAGACATATCAAAACATTATTAGTGAAATGCTGCTATCAACCTAAGCATATCTCATTTAGCAAGTCATAACAAAATAACATAAAACTTATGCAAAAAGCTGTAAAAATTAAAATATAGTATTTCAGAAACATTTATCATGCAAATAGTTAATACACAGCATATTGAATTAACTTAACTAGCATATTATATTAAACATAAGAGTTTGTATGCAATTTCAGTATTCAAAACATGTTATGATTGAGGTATTTCTAGGCCTCATCAAGCAATAACTTCATGTTCTTTTTTATGAACATCCCCAAACTCTTTCCAGTTCCAAGTCTTGATTTTGGATTGAATGTATTGCAGTATTTTGGCAAAATAGAACATTTTAGTCCCATGCCTAGGTTTACCTTCTTTCCACCATTGTTGCACATGAGGTCTGAAGGAAATGTCTCTAAGCCACATTAATTGAAAATGAAAAGGAGAGAAACTCACATTGGTTTTCCACATTTCTACCATGACTGGCCAATGATCCGAACCAAGCATTATTAAGAGTCTTCACTTTAGAAATGTGACCATGGATTAAGAAATTTTTAGAGAGCAAAAACCTATCCAATCTCTCCATTATACAAGCTAAGCCTTGCCTTCTATTAAACCAAGTCATAAGGCCATTATCTGGTTGGATATCCACAAGATGGAGGTTTGCAATTTATTCGCTCATGAGGTCAGTGCTTCTGTCCAAATTTCTATTTCCCCCATTTTTCTCATCCAGAGAGAGGATGGTATTGAAATATCCTCCGATCAAGATCCAAGCTTTAGGAAAATGAGAGATAATATGAGTAATAGCCTTCCACTGTCTTCTTTTTTCCTCCAAATAAGTCAAAGCATAAATAGTAATGCAGAGCATAATCTGGTTGGAATGTCTACTTTGAATAGTTATAGCCAACAAACCCCAACTACCAACCATATGGTGAATAACTACCTCTTTTGGATCTCAAAGACAAGAAATGCCACCCAAAGTCCCTTGGGAACTGAGGGAAACCACTTTTCCAGCTGGCCAAATTTTACTGGCAATTAAGTCCATGTCCTCCATTGACATCTTTGTTTCTTGAATGAAAACAAGATGTGGATGATTTACTTGAATCATTATTCTAATTTCATTTTTTTTTGAAAGACTCCCTTTGAGTCCTCTAATATTCCAAGTGATGATCTTCATTAATACCAGGGCTAAAAAATTTGGGAAGGACATTAATCTTACCTTCCTCTACAAGCTTTTCATCTTCTTTTACCATATGATATTGATTGGTCTTGCGACCTACTTTTTGATTAGAATCCATCTTCAATTTTGTTTTTCCTATTTCTTGACTTATTCCAATTGAATCTGAGATGGCTTCTAACCTTGAAGAATGCTTGTACACAGCCAAAATTTTACTAGATGGTTCAACGGAGTCTATATTGGGACTTGCATTATTTGAAGTTTTGACATTTGAATTATTATTTTTCTTGTGTAAATTTTCTCCTTTTTTTTCTGTTGAAAACCTTTGATTTGTTGGTTTGTCTCTGAGTTCTTCCCTTCATATTTAAATTGTGTTTCTAAGATTTAAGTTGCCAGTATTTCCTCTTCCTCACTTGGGACATCATTTGTGGAAAGGATTTCAAGCATATTAGCAGATGACTTTGATTGATCCTTCATAACTGGTTTTTTCTGAGTGTTCTTCTTCTTAGGTATTTGGAAACCTCCTGAGTTTATATCTTCTTTCTTTTGATCGGGAATTTTATTTGGGCAAGCACTGGCCAAATGACCATATTCATGGCAAATTCTACAATGAAAAGGAATGTTCTCATAGTCCACTACTTGCTCCCAAGTGTATTCCCCAAATTGTAATGTGATATTTTTAGGTAGGGGTTTGTAAAAATCCATTAAAACACAAATCCGAGCATAAATAATATGTTCAAAATTTTGAGTACAATCAGCAGTCATCATAAAAGTTCCTAAAGAGTTTCCAATTGAAGAAAAAATAGTAGGATTCCAAAATTCAATAGGGAGGCCAAAGAGTCTAACCCACACGGGAGCTATAGAAGGCATCTCTTCTTCGGATTTAAATTTAGTATGTCAAGGCTTCATGAAAAGCCCTACCTTTCCAAAAAACCAAGGACCCCCTTGAAAATTTTTCTCTCTATATTCATTATTAGCAAATAAAACAAGAAAATAACCATTTGGATAAATAGATATTTGTAACTCACCTTTAGTTTTCCAGCTTTTTGCAGCCCATACTTTAAAATTAGATAGACTCAAACGAAAACCCACGAACCGACAAATTAGTCCTCTTTTTTCCAAATCTTCAATGCCAGTCTAAATGTTACCCATATCAAGCTTAACAATAGGAGTTCCATCAGCTGCTTTAAGACATCCTGACTCTATTTTCCTAGGATCAATCTTAGGCATTCTTAGAGGTTTATGGGAAGCCCTAATATTGATATTAGCATTGGGATGAGGCTGTCCACCACGAAGGGCATCCCTAAAATTCATTTTTGGGACCGAGTCTTCAAAATTATTACCCTTGATAGGGGTTTTCATAGTAGAATTATTTTGTGGGTGCACCTTAGCACTAGATTCACTTGAGATATGAGCCATTTTTTGATCAACTGCTTGAAACTTGTTTCGTAATCTCTTTAATCCTTGCCCTAGACACCGTGGAAAGGTATGGTTTTCACTTTTTTTTTGTGCAACAAATTGGAAGTCATTGTCACTCAAGTTCACAGTATGATCTATTGAAAGACAAATTTCTAACCCATATTGTATCCCCTACAACATTTCTTGCTAAAATATTAAGCATAAACTACAAAAATATTGGTCACTAGGGCCTAAAGGCCCTAAAAACCAACCTCTGGAGCTGCTTGCACTCAACCCAGATGAAACCCTCGCATAGTTGCTTGCCAAATATGTCATTCACACATAGGGATGTGCTAGGATCTGTGTTGCTCCAAATGATATGAAAATTTGTGGAGACGTTCTAGGGTTTTTTAGGCATCTACCTTCAAAATTTTAGCTCAATACGAGTTTGGATGAGTGATATATGGCCAAAACGAGTTCGGTATTTTGGGCAGTCCTTTCAAAAAATGTCTAGGCAAAAACTTGTAAAACAATAGTATCAAACAAAAAGAAGTATAGATAGTATGGCTTGGCAATTGAGTGTACCATTCTATGGCATCCCCTCATAATGTTTGAGGAAAATTTCAAAGCATGAGAGTATAATCGTTTTGAATTCTAAAGCAGGCATGAACAAAGGTGCTCACACATTCTTTGGGATTCTCAGTTCCCTTAAATTTATCAAACATAGGTACTATAAAGTCTATCGAATATGGCGGTGATGGTACTGAAGGATGAATTGGTTGATTGATCACTTGGCATAAGGTTGGTTTCTGGTTTGAAAAACCAAGGGTAAATTGAATCAATTAATCTATCTATTTCTACATGGCCTTAATTCGAGGGTCTTTCTCAGGAATGTGGAAGCCCTGGATTACTTGATGATTTTGTGGTGGTGTGAAGAAATGTTGTGGAGTGACTAAGTGATGATGAGATTGATAATGGTGGCTAGGTGAATTTTATAGAAATTGATGAATGGGAGATTTCTGATGAAAATATGAGGAAATATAAAATGAAGTTGATGGATGGGGGTTGTGGTTAGGTTGTCCAATGGGAATAGGATGGGTAATTATATGGCTTGGTGGGGGAACATGGATAGAAACCATAGAATACTGATTTACCCATGATGGACCTTGGTTAATAAGGATAGTCTTAGTAGATTTATGTAAGGGCTTAGGATTTACCTGTACTTGTTTTTGAGCATTTTGACATTGTCTAAGCAATTTTTTCAGGTGTTCCCATGTCTCACTAATATTTATATCAAAATATAAGGGTATGGAGGTATATGGTATGGAATATATGGCTTGGGTAAAATTTACACTAGGTATGGCAACTTGTGATGCTGGAACTTGTGAAGTAGCATTGACATGTGCTTCATACAAGGGGTTGGTGTAAGTGGAGGTATATGAGGTCCTATGAGCACATGAGTATTAGGGAATGTGCATATGGGAAGAAGGTGCAACTGATGCCTCAAAAATAGGGTTAGTATACACCTGGGTAAATGTGGAGGGGGTTGGGAATAAACAAAATCTTTTTGTAAAGTATAATCTTATCTAGGTGAATTGGGAATGGACTCTAAGACATAACTAGAAGAATTCATGAAAGTTTCTACTCTTGCCATGTCTATATGGATAATGTGATTATCAATGGTAGGGGAGGTTACTCCTCTTGGGGCATGGTCATATGGAAGGTTGTGGATGGTAGGGAATTTGAGGGACCTACAGATAACTCTACCTATGTCACATTCAGCAAATCTACCACAAAAGTGGTGGGGAAGGTGGATGAAGGTTCCATTAAGTTATATTGACTTATAGCTTTCTTTTGATTTCTAGTTAATACCATAAGCAAATAAATAAAAATACAGATTAAACTATCAAATGTAACACAAAACTAAAATATTAAACGAGCCAAAAAGTAAACAAACAACCAATGCTATATTTCAACCAATGTGGCTTACCTTGTTCATTGATTATCTCCTTTTTAATGTGTATTCATTTTAGGTGTCAGTATTGTGTGTTTTGATGTTCTAATATTGCTTAATGAAACAAAGGTAAAAACTATGGCAAATATAGGGCAACGATATTCTTACTGGTGATGAAATCCAACAAGTTTGCTTGAGGGTATCCTATGGTTTCTATGGGCAAATATTGGTGTATGGATATGAATGCCACTATCACCAAATATCAAGTAATGGTTGGTGATGAAATCCAACCACTACTATTTTGAGTGAAACATGTATGTGAATTGTTCCTTTTAAGGTTTCTGTTTATTAATGTGGATAAACAATGTTAGGAGCAACTAATTTCATAAATATAAATCAGAAGCCAACAAGAGAATGCCAATTTCTCCAAAGGGTGTGAAGTACACTGGTCCTGTTAAAGACAACCGAAGGGTTCATCCACCCCTCTGCCTGTAATCACCCAATTGCAGGAATAATCTTGGCACCCTAATGATGTTTCTACTTAGATAGATAAAAGAAGATATTTATAACCCTAAAATACAGCTCTAATTTATGCAAATTATCAATTCAAATGCAATCAGAATGTAGCATTTTATATTTGTGAATACATCAGAAACAAAAATCCTAACTTGAATGTGTGAATGGATGCAAAAAGAAATCTAGAATGCAAACTAAGATGAGTTATTTTCCATATTACTTAATGATTGTTCATTTTATGCTTGGAATCTAAAAAATACATCAAAGAACCCAAAATACGTAAAATAAAAAAATTGGATTTTAGACAGTGGACTTACTAGACAGCCTACGTATCTACTCCAAATTACTATAAAATATAGTTGGGCACTTCTGAGATGCTCCAAGATGCTTTTGGAATGCCTCCAGGTGTTTTTGGATGATCCTCGAGTGTCGCAATGCATTCACACACCTCCTACAATTTTTTGTAACTCCTCAAAAACCCTAATAGGCAAAAAACATGTGATTCACACTCTTAAAAAACTGTAAAATAAGACAACAAACAAGTTAGAATTTAATATAAATCAAAATATAAAACCCTTAGGGGTTCCCATCTTGATTGTCATTTGTAGAGCTAAAAACACAACACCAAACAATGCTAAATAAAATAGAATTCAAATAAACCAAATATTGCACAATAAATGAGATTTATATTAAACGAGGGGGCCTAAAAAATTTGTTGTTACAATAGTGGATTTTAGAATCCCTTTTGATACAATTTCTACAAATATTGCTAGGGTTCTTTGAAACCCTAGCCACAAAAAATGGTGGTGTCTTCAGTTATGTCTTTTCTCCCAACAATTGTGAGTGGGCTTCTACATATCCAATGTCAAGCCACTCCAACTTAATTAGCTATCCAATGCTTCTGATATACTATCTAATATGCACATAAAGAAACACCAGAGAATTAGTAATAATAATGAGATATCCACTATGTGAGCCCTTAGCAATCACAACCAAAACCCTAGCTACAACGGTATGAATGCAAATAGAATTAAAAAAATATGAAAATTTGTCAAAATAAAATAGATTTACCTTACTCCTTGCTTTTTGTTGATGGTTTGATCTTTTGCAGGTCGATGGTGAAGGTGTGCCCTAGCGACACCCGAGTATCTCGCTTACCATCAGAATAGGGCTCTAAAATGAAGTCTGGCACTTGAGAGGTCTGCGAAGAGCAACAGGATGCTTGGGAGGATGGTGGAGAGCAACATGATGCTCGGGAGGTCTATGGAGAGTAGCAAGATGCTCGAGAGGATGGCAAAGAGTTGCAGGGTGCTCGGGACTGTGACAAAGAGTAGTAGGGCATTATGGAATGCGGTAGAGAGCAACAGGGCTCTAGGGAGGTCATATCATATCTATAAAATCAGATCTGATGAAGGTGAGAGATGCGATGGTGACGATGACAAGTGAGGAAACAAGGAATATGATGGATGGAGTGGGGGTTAGGTTACAAATACTGGGTTGGAACTCTAAGGCACTTTGATATCTCAAGGAACCTAAGGGAACTCAGGGCATTCAAAAAATCAGTATTCAAGCACTTAGGGGTTGAGCCATAAAAATGGCTTCTATTTATAATCCAACCTAGGGCATGCTAGGGTTTCAACGACACTAATCATGTGGCTGAGATTAAAGCATATCTAAGGGTGGATAATAAATTTAGGGTGTGGCATGGATTAAGGTGAATGGACGGATGAGATTAAATGAAATCGAATGGATGGGATTAATTTATTTATATAAATATATATTTATTAAATATATATAATATATAATATATAAATATTATTATTTAAATATATATATAATAAATATATATATATATATATATATATATATAATAAATATATATATATATATAATAGGTAAAAATGGCATGAAAGCTAGGATGGAGGACAAGTGGCTATGTTTTGATGGTGAAAATGGTGGGAAAACATGGATGGAGTACAAGTGGCTATGTTTTGGTGTCTACACAGATGAACAAGCATCAATTACTTCAAATATAGTAAACACCACCCACATACAATTTATAAATGTCTCAATGTTAATGGGATAAGCATCTATTAAGGAAGCCAAGAACATGAAATAGATAATAGATCAATTTTGTATAGCAGTTAAGAACTATTATTAATTGTGATGAGTTTGTCATTTATGCATATAATTGCTTTGGAGCTTTTGGGAAGAAACTTGCCAAAAAATTTAGCTTCAAACTAGGTATATACAAATAATTATGTGTATCTAGGGTGCGAATTGGCCCACACAAGCACACCAAAAGCAATGGGAGAATGTTCTCAATAAAGTAATACAGAGATTGAATATGTGGTCCCATAGATGGTTGAATCTAATTGGGAGAGCAATTATAATAAAATTAGTTATATCCCCCATCCCATATATTTAATGCCATCTATTAATGCACTAGTAGGGGTAGTTAAGAACTTTGATAAGATAATAAGAACATTTTTATGAAAAGGTGCTAAAATAATATTGTATGCTTACCCAAAAAATGGGGTGGATTAGAAAATAAAGCATCTATTCTTATTGCATAGGTGTATGGAGCTAAACTAATATGAATAATAATCAAGGAAATAAACTCACTATAGATCAAGATCATGGTGAACAAATATCTTAGAGGAAACCCACCAGAACACATACTAACAATGAATTCAACTTCAAATTAGGGATTTGCTACATGATCGAATTTGTATGCAATGTTATCCTTTTTTAGAAGAGGTTGTTTTTGGCTTATTGGTGATGAAAAAAATAGACATATGGATAGATGCAATCAATCACATGCCACCAATAGGATACCTAGCAATACTCCAACTAAGAGGTTGTTTCATAAGCAAAGGTATGGAAAAAAATTTAATTTGTTTTAAACTAACAATTCTCAAAGTGAATGGCTAGAATCCAGAATAAAATATTGGGGGGGGTGGGATATTGAATCAATAGACTTGAAGAATGAATATCAAAAAGTTTCCAAGTTGTTAAAAAAAAATGTCAAACTTAGAGATGAACTAGACTAGATAATATGGTGACCAATAAATAAAATAAGAAAATATCATATCAAACAAGGACACAACTAGCTATTTGTTAATAAATTTGGTCACTTAATTCCAAACAAAAGATGTTGAAAAAGACTATGGAGTGTAAGATCCATTCCAAAAATTGATGATTTTATGTGGATCTTAACTAATGCAATTCTTACTATTAAAAACCTAAGTAGGTGTTACATGGGTCATCATCATGTATGTTATGTAAAAAGCAATAAGAAAACATTGAATACTTGTTCATTCAATGTGAAGTCTCAAAAAAGTTTTGAACTTCATGTGGCAAGCATTAGGATTTAGAGTTTGTTGGTGTATTAGTCATGCACCTTATTACTTTAGTTCACTTAGGATATTACCTAGGAGCTTATATTCTCTTTTCCCATATTATTTATTAGTGGGATATTAGCTCATCTAGCTTTTTGCTTGCTAGTTGGCTATCTTATCTTATTAGCTTTTTTTCTAGGGTGGATATTCATTCCCTCCATTTCTCATCCATGGCTCATGTTGTGCCCCATTATGGATGGTGGATATCCATTCCCTCATTTTTCATGTTTGATCCTACGATCCTCATTGTACACCCTTGCCTATATCAGCAAGGGCTTCCCTCTCTTTGAGAGTAAGATAGTGAGTATTATCATTTTGTCAGTTCTTGTTAGATTACTATAGCATTTGCTTATGCTTTCCATTAATCTATAGAGCTTTCATTGTGTCATTTGATTCTTGTTGATAGCTTTAGATATTGTGGTGATATTGTTTTTCAAACAACTAGATCTTGGGAAATATAGGATTGTTAGATCCTTTCAATTCTAACATGGCATCTAGAGCTTAGGTTGTTTGATATCACCCATAGGTTTAGGATCTTAGGATTGCTTTTGTTCAATCTAGGATCTCCATTATTGCAGATTTTTTGTAGGTTTGAATACTTTGAAGGAACCTTCTACATTGATCAAATCTGTCTCCAACTGCCCAAGATCAGCTTCAACAAGTTTCAACAATTGTGAAAGTTTGGATCTTGCCTCTTAGGGTTTGGCCATCGTATGCTCTCACCTCACCTTTTTTTTGGGGGGATCTTGGTGATAAGAAAGTGGGTCCAAACCTCTATTGTAGGTCCCTTTTTCAGGCCCAGGCTATGGTTTTTAACTGCAAACCTGCACGGTCCCATCGCAATTTTTTGGAAAATCAACTTTTGGAGGTCATTTCTCCCTCTTCCGGAATTCGTTTTGGGTCAAATTTTCTATCTTGATTGATTTTTTGAGGGATTGGTGTAGTTAAAATTCAAATTTGGTGGATGAATTTTTCAAAAATTCATTTTTTCACTATAGTGTATTAATTTTTTTTTTTTAGTTTTACAATAGAATTTCTAGATTTTTTCTTGTTGACTTCTTGTCTTAGTAGAACATTGTAACAAGCATTGAGATAAAGTGCTAAACTTCTTGGGGGATCATTCATTTACATAGTTCAATCTCTTGGGAGGGTTGCAAGGCACATTCTAAGTGCCTCTTGTCTCTTGTATTTGCTTTCCTTGTTTGTGTTTGGGTTAAAATGGCTTCAATTGATCTATTAACACCCCACAATTATCACACATGGAAACTTAAAATGAGACAACTATTGCAATCTAAGGGATTATGGAAAATGTTGACACATACACCATCCTCATTCACAAAGGAATATGAACAATTTTCTTACCTCAACAAAGTGGATGAAGCTATGGGGATCATTGGGTTACACATAAGTGATAGTCTACTTTTTCACATAGTAGATTGTACTACACCTATTGAGATTTGGAAAAAATCTTGAAGGAATGTTTGGAAAAGTGGATCAATTTCACTCTTTGCAATTGGAATTTGAATTGTCATCTCTCTCCCCTGATGAGTTCCCCACCATAGAATATTATCTTGCAAAGTTTAAATATCTTTTGGCCCAATTGAAGGGGAGTGGAAAGAAGAAGAGTGATGAAGAGTGCATTTTTCTCATTTTATCCAAGTTAAAAGGCCCCTTTCAAATATTCTCCTCTACCTTTTACTCTAGTATGGATGCCTTAGGAAATGCCTTTGTTATGCCCTCACTTGAGTTATTTTGTGAGCATCTCACTAGGGAACAATCCAAGCTTGACCAATTAGATGCACTTCCTTCCAAAATTCAAGCCTTAGTAGCATCCTCATCTTCCAAAGGTAAAGGGAAATCTAGGCCTAAGCCCAAACCAAAGCAAGAATCCACTCCACCTCCTACCAAATCCACTACAAAGCCCTCCAACCCTCCTTCTAAATCCAATGAGTCTTCCTCTAAGAATAAGAAAAAGTGTAGGGATACTTGTGCCTTTTGTGGTAAAGAAGGCCATTCTGAGTCTAGGTGTTGGAAGAAAATGGAAGCCTTAGAAGAAACCATGCAAAAGCATAAAATCTCTCTTTCCACTCCCTCTTCAACAAAAGACAAAGGAAGGGCCCTTTCAGCACATGCATTGGAGGCATCATCACATAGTTGGATTATGGATTCGGGAGCTTCTCATCACATGACTCCTTCTAGAGAGCTTCTTTCCTCTCTTAGTCATAGTTCCACTTCCAACATTGAAGTTGGAGACTCTTCTAGCATTGTAGTTTTGGGGATAGGAATAATTGAGTTAGATGGTGGGTGCATCAAGGATGTCTTATATGTGCCCAAACTTTCCACTAGTCTTCTTTCCATATATCAGATTTGTTATTCTGGAGATGGAAAAATAGTTCTCTTTACCCCACATGGTGTTGAGATTAGAGAGTTTTTGGAGCCAAAGACTATTGTTGCTATAGGGGTCATTGATCATAGTGCCCATATTTATAGATTTGAGGGATTTGACACTTCATCCTTTGGAAATTGCCTTGTTGCTCATGTAGACTCTACGAGCAAACTTTGGCATGAGAGATTTGGTCACCTCAACTACAGATATCTACAACAGTTAAGCACACAAGACATGGTGATAGGTCTTCCTAGGGTCTCTTGTTCAGATGGAGTTTGTCCAGGATGTGCACTTGGCAAACAACATCAAGACCCTTTCCCAAAAGGAAAGGCTTTGAGAGCTTTGGCACCCTTAGAGTTGGTTCATAGTGACTTGATGTCTTTTCCAACTCCATCATTTCTAGGGGCCAAGTATGTGCTTACTTTCATTGATGACTTCTCTAGGTGCACTTGGGTGTACTTTCTTAAGTACAAAAGTGAAGTGTTTGCCCATTTTAAGGTCTTTAAGGCCTTTGTTGAGAAGCAATCTTCTTGTTCTATCAAGAAGCTATGCATAGATAATGGGGGGAGTTTATGAGCAGAGAGTTTTCAGATTTTCTTGAGAAGCATGGTATACTGCATCAACATTCCATCCCTTATACCCCTCAACAAAATGGTGTAGCTGAAAGGAAGAACATGACTTTGAGGGAGATGGCAAACTACATGCTTCACTCTAGGGATATTCCACCCATTTTTTGGGCTGAAGCAGTGAATTGTGCCAACTACATTCAAAATCGCACTCCTCACAAAGCACTTGAGCATATGACTCTCGAGGAGGCTTGGACCCATGTCAAGCCCGATGTTTCAGCATTCAAAGTTTTTGGTAGTCTTGCTTGGGCGCATGTACCAAACAAGAAGAGGAAAGCCTTGGATAGAAAGAGTAAACCACTTATCTTTGTTGGTTATTGTGAGGATATGAAGGCTTATCGGTTGCTCGATCCAGACACTCACGATGTTCTTTTTTGAAGAGATGTAGATTTTGATGAGCAAACCATTCCAAAAGCCTTCCTACCTTCCACTTCTACTCCCTCTTCTCCATCTTCCTCTTCTTCACTTGAGGATTCTTTTCTTCATCATGAGGATGTTGTTGATGATCCTCCTACTGTCACCATGCCTCGGTGGGCCTATACTACTCTTGATGAGGCAACTTCTTTCATTGGTGACCTTCCATCTTCTCGACATTCCACATCTCACTCCATAGGTCATGGACTTTTGAGTCATGCCATTTTAGATGACCCACAACACTTTTTAGATGCACATGGAATTTTTGAGTGGGATACTACTATGGTCAAGGAGTATTCTTCCTTGATGAAGAATCACACATGGGATCTTGTTCCTCTTCCTAAGGGAAGAAAGTTGGTTCGATGTAGATGGGTCTATCAAACCAAGTATGCAGTTGATGGTTCTATAGCCAAGTACAAGGCTCATCTTATGGCAAAGGGATTCTCACAGGTTGAGGGGATTGATTACTCCAAGATATTCGCTCTCATTGCCAAGATGGATTCCATTCACCTTGTACTTGCTCTTGTTGCTTCACAAGGATGGTCAGTTTATCAGATGGATGTGAAGAGTGCCTTTCTCCATGGTGACTTGCATGAGGAGATTTACATGGAGCAGCCACCAAGATTTTCACAGGACCCTTCACTTGTTTGTCGGCTTAGAAGGTCACTCTATGGTCTCAAGCAAGCTCCTCGAGCTTGGTATGAGAAGATGGATGCCTTCTTGCTTGCTTCTAGATTTACACGTTGCCATTCTGACCACACAGTCTACATACAGAGGATTGGAGAGGATATTCTCATACTTGTTCTTTATGTTGATGATCTCATCCTCATTGGCAGCTCCTCTAGCATGATTCAGACTACACAACGCTCCTTGATGGAGCATTTTGATATGACAGATTTGGGACTTCTACATTTTTTCCTTGGTCTTCAGATTACACAGTCTTCTTCAAGGATTTCCATATGTCAGCAAAAGTATACACTTGATTTGCTTCATAGATTTGGCATGGTTGATTGCAAGCCAACCCCTTCTCCATTTTAGTCAGGCATCACTTTGACTTCCACTTGCACCACACCTCGATGTGATCCTACCTTACATAGGCAGTTGGTTGGCAGTCTTATCTGCCTGACACATACTCATCCTGATATTTCCTTTGTTGTTGGGCTTGTCTCCCGATTCTCATAGGATCCACATGAGAGTCATTGGAAGGCAGCCAAGTGTATCTTGAGATACCTTCAGGGCACATCACACTTTGGTATTTTGTACACACCAAGGACTTCAGATATTGTTGGTTATTCAGATTCAGATTGGGTAGGCAGTGTTGATGATCGACGGTCTACTTCAGGTTTTGTCTATTATCTTGGTACTAGTCCTATTGCTTGGTCATGCAAGAAGCAATCCGCTATTGCACTTTCATCGATAGAGGCTGAGTATAGAGCAACAGTTCTTGCTAGCCAAGAGGTTCTTTGGCTTTGCCAATTATTGATAGAGTTTGGTTTTCCACCTGATCATCCTACTACTCTTTGGTGTGACAACCAAAGTGCTATTCACATCTCTCACAATCCAGTAGAGCACCAACGCACCAAACATATTGAGATCCATATGCACTTCATTCGACAGCTTATCCAAGATCGAGTTCTCAGTTTGGAGTACGTGCCTACACATGAGCAAATTGCAGACATCTTCACTAAACCTTTGGCATCGCCTCATTTCCTTGAGTTGCGATCAATGCTTGGGGTGCAGGAAGTTGTCCTTGGGGGGTCTTCTTGAGTCCTCCTTCCTTCACATTGATATTATATTGTACATGGGTACCTCATCAGGCCTAGTTGTCGGGACCCATATCTGAGGATATTATATTGTACATGGGTACCTCATCAGGCCTAGTTGTCGAGACCCATATCTGAGGATATGCCTCTTTCATTATATTGTACACTTTCTCCTAAGTTTCACTTAAGGGGGGTGTTGGTGTATTAGTCATGCACCTTATTACTTTAGTTCACTTAGGATATTACCTAGGAGCTTATATTTCTTTTTCCCATATTATTTATTAGTGGGATATTAGCTCATCTAGCTTTTTGCTTGCTAGTTGGCTATCTTATCTTATTAGCTTTTTTTTCTAGGGTGGATATTCATTCCCTCCATTTCTCATCCATGGCTCATGTTGTGCCCCATTATGGATGGTGGATATCCATTCCCTTCTTTTCATGTTTGATCCTACGATCCTCATTGTACACCCTTGCCTATATCAGCAAGGGCTTCCCTCTCTTTGAGAGTAAGATAGTGAGTATTATCATTCTATCAGTTTCTTGTTAGATTATTGTAGCATTTGCTTATGCTTTCCATTAATCTATAGAGCTTTCATTGTGTCATTTGATTCTTGTTGATAGCTTTAGATATTGTGGTGATATTGTTTTTCAAACAACTAGATCTTGGGAAATATAGGATTGTTAGATCCTTTCAATTCTAACAGAGTTAACATTCTTTCCAAAATTTAGGAGAGAAATTTTTTAAACCAAATGGGACATTCATTATCATTTTTGCAAAGAATTAAAAATACATTTAATTTGGGAAATACTACCATGAAGTGTATTTGTGATAGATAAGAAAAGCCCAAAATGTAGTAATATTTCAAGACAAAAAGATGCAAAATTTTGGGGAATATTCGCATGGCATAGCAATCCTCAAAATATTAATTAAAACCAATAAAAGTGAGTTTGAGAATGAAAACTCATTGGTGGAAGCTTAAAACAGAACAATTCAACTTGGAAATACAGTTTGTAACTAAGCAGGTAACTAAGAAAGATGAGCCTCCAAGATTTAGTATTGGAGCATAACATCTGTTATTTTATGGTGCGTTGGAGGGATTATAATGAAGGATAGTATTGGTAGAATTCACTAAAGGATTAGGAATAAATAGAGGATTGAAAAATGCCCGACAAAAAGAGCGGTTAAAAATGATAGTACATGCAGATTTGAAATTGGCCATTGAAGCAATGAGCAAAAAAGTGAAAATATCAAATCTAATGATAGATGTGATTCTATACAAAAATTCAAGAATATGTAGATATTTCAAATCCATAAGTTTTATACATGTGATAAAAACTTAAACAAAAAGGCTAATCAACTTGTCAAAGTTAAAATGGAGCATGAAAAGACAAAAATAAGATATTATGACATTGCTAAAAAGAATTACTGATAAATGGATAGCATTATTTACATGAGCTACAAAATATTCTAGGAATAAAACAAAAAATGCATATGATTGAAGTTATTTTGTTGTTGTTACATTTTAATAGGACTACATGTCATTAGTATTATACATCATGTAAATTTTCCAACCCTAGATAACTGTTGTCCTATGTTATTTTAAAATAAATCAAATCTGAGAATAATTTATTCAAACATGCAACAGTCACACAGATGGCTGGAAAAATAAACAGTGTGAACAACAGAAGTTAAATATATTTTTGAACCTGAAATATTACAAATGAAATATTACAAATAAAAGAGGCTACAACTATAGTAGAACACTTCTGATCTCTTGTTGCTTTTCTAGCCAACAATCATTGTTCTTCTCCTCCCAAGCTTGTAGTTTTCCTTCTGCAATCTATTCTCCTCCCATTCTTTTATGTGTGTCTAAAACACTCTTGATCTTCTCCTTTTATCCTTGAAAAATGTAACCCTAATCTTTCTAACCCAAATATTAGATCTCATATCATATTGAGATGTAAGGTTAAAAATAGAAAATCACTTAAGTGAATATCAAAATATAATCACTTAAGTGAATTACAAAATAGAATCACTTAAGTGAACTTAAAAATAGAAAATCACTTAAGTGAACTTAAAAATAGGAATTCACTTAAGTGAATTTCAAAATAGAATTAGAAATGTCTCAAACCACTTCTAGCACGTTCATATTGAAGCTTGTGCAAGAAGTTCCTGTCTGAGCTACATTTCTCAACACTCCCTCTTAGCGAGGAAGGAATTCTGCACCAATCCAAGTTTGTCTCTGAATGCTTAAAAATTCCCCTTCACTACGGGCTTGGTCAAAATATCAGCTCCCTGTTGATCTGTGGAAATATATTGGAGCTTTACGACTCCCTTCTGAATCATGTCTCGTATGAAGTGATATTTGATGTCTATGTGTTTGGACTTGTCATGAAATACTGGATTCTCAGAGAGTTTGATACAACTCTGATCATCACAGTATATCATTGTGGGATCCAACTCTTGATCAATCAATACTATAAGCAACTTGCGAAGCCAAATGGCCTCACAACTAGCAATATTGGTTGCCATGTATTTGGTCTCTTTTGAGCTAAGTGCCACATAATTCTGCTTCTTGCTAAACCAAGATATCATGCCTGATCCCAAGCTAAGGTAGCACCTTGAGGTGCTCTTCTTGTCTGCTACATTGCCTACCCAATCTGAGTCTATATAGCCCTGCAATCTCACTTCACCATATCCAATATATCTTATACCATACTCCATTGTGTCTCTTAAGTATCTAAGCACATGTTTTGTTGCTACCCAATGCTCCGGCCTTGGCTCCACCATGAACTGACTTAAGGTGTTCACTGGAAAACATATATCTGGTCGAGTGTTGACCAAATACATCAAGGATCTTATCAGCTGCCTATACAATGTAGGGTCCACCATTTTTGAATTTGAAGCTGTCACCT